>JAQMRL010000009.1:33991962-35191962 GCA_035578175.1 Catonia carolina | reverse complement strand
ACGCCCGAGAAAGAGATGGGCAGATTTGGAGGTTCTGAACAGGCAGAGATGCCTATTCCTTTAAAGGCAGAAGAAGAAGTTTATTATAATTATTATAGAAAATAAAAAGAACGTACAACTTTTATTTCAGTGTTTTTCTACAGAGCTTAATTTAGAGTCAATTTGTGATTTTATTCCTTTTTCGGACTTTTGGTTTCTTTAAGTAAAATATGTAATAAGAAAACTTTAATAAACTATAAAACCATTCAAACCATCATACTAGGTAAGTGCTATTCAAAATTTTAGACATTTTGATTGGATTATTTATGAAATTACTGAACTGAGTATTCCCTCTGCGATATCTGTCAACACAAGTGATGTATCTAGTAAAGGTTCTAGTAATGGTAATTCAAGAAGGGTCTATCCTGACCTACCTCCCATTAACCGATATTACTGCCTTCATGTTAATTTCATGTTATCAAATTAACGTGATATACACATTTCATGTTCGATACCTAACGTTTCATACTGGCATTATATTACAAAATATATTACAGTTGTATACATATATTTGCAATATTAAATAGTTAGCTAATATGAAAGATGTTATTTTTAACTGCTGTGAGACATATTTTTATGTCTTAGTTCACATTATCAGAAACGCTTTGAGATAAATATCAGTTTCTGACATCGAGGCATCTTTCAGTGTCTCATTTCGTTTTTGATTTTATAGATATTGAAGTCATGAGATGGGCTGTGAGGATCAGAAGTGAAAATTTGACATTTCTGCCAATTTCAACTAACAGTGAGACACTACTCGTACATTTCACTACCGTGCAGTTTCTACATACATTTTGTAAGCTGTGATTTATTCCGAGAAAATTTTTTCTTCATAAACCTTATAAGAAATAAATATGACCTGTAGCTTTGCGTATGATTTAATTACACGACTAGAAATGTTTGATTTACTGTAATTACAAGCTACCTTGTTCCATTCGAACAAAATTTTTTACGAATGAATCTCCTTCTTTACTATCGCTGTCTCCGGCGTCTTTATTAGTACCTACCTAATCGTTTCCTTTTTTTACCAGGTGTTAACAAAACTGTTGAATAATAGCTTCTATACATTTTTAATTTCCTTCATAATTTTTCGAGTTGTGGAAAGAGAAACATGACAGTAGTTAGTCATTCGCTCATGGCTTTTGTTAAGAGGCAGGGAAAGGCATTTTTGTTTAGCTTCAACTTGACAACATTTTATTACACTGCATATTAGATTTCGTTCAGTACTGTGAATAGTCTGCCCATGTTTTTGAGAAACTAACATTTCTGTTTACGGTAACAAACAGTTATATTCCTATAGTTAACCTACAAAAGGTTCCGCGATATATTGCATATACTCTGGGTATAGTATAAGTTGTGTTTGTTGTACTGAAATTCCCCCCCTTCCACCCCCGCAGCATCTACCATTACTTAAATATCTAAAAAATTCTACGGAATAACTGGTCATTCGCTGTTCCATAACATTAATGAATTCGTATTAATTTTTTTATACTAAATACAATGATTTTTTGAAATTGCCAAATTAATGAGCGGTAATGGTCTTAACAGGGGTTCAGAATTTTACTAATAACTCAAAATCTAAATATGCTACAAATCTGAAATTTCGTACCTAAAATAACAACATAAACATTTATATTCTGGCGAAATCTCAAGTAAATCGGTCCAGCGGTTTTTTTGAGTTATAAGCCGCTAAATAGAGTAATTAAATAAAATATAGGGTAATTAAACCATATATAGGGAGTAATTAAATATAGAGTAATTGAGTAATAAGTTGCTGCATCCAATGTGTCGCAGCAACAAAAATAAACCGGCTCTTTTTTTCTTCTCATTCTGATATCGAAACATTAAAACACACAATTTCACAAATTCTTTTTAAAAGAGACCATTTTTTTCATCGAAAAATCACCGAAAAAATTTTTTTCTCCCACAATTTTTAATATTTTTCAAAACGGCACATTCAATCAATAGAACTGGACGATTAACATACTCCATAAAAATCAGGCCTGTACCTTTTGTGGAAGCTGAGAACAAGGTACATGAATTTCTAAAAATGACGTTTTGAGATATTCACGTTTAAAATTTGAGAAACAAAAACACGAGTGTAGATAAAAGACAGACCACAAACAAAAATATTGCAGGTTATAAATTTTTAGGTTACACTGCCAACCTATGAATAAACAAAAGAGAGACAGCAGTGTGAAAAAATCATCATCATCATCATCATCATCTCCTTTACGGATTAGGCCAATCGCCTGTTCCAACATCACACCATCTCTTTCTTGGACGCCCCAAACATCTCCTTCCTCGAGGGCGATACTTCAGCGCCTGAAGACTAGCTTTATCAGGTGACATCCTAAGTACATGTTCCTGCCACTTATTTCTGTACCTCCACATTTTATCAATGATTGTTTCGTCTCTCTTCAGTTCTTCTCGAATCGCGCTACTTCTAATGTGTTCTCTCCGGCTACATCCCTTCACAGATCTCAAAAATCTCATTTCAGCTGCCTCCAATCGACTTAAATCTCTCTTCTTTGGTGCCCAGGTCTAATAGTATAATAAATAGTATAATAAATCACAGTAAAATATTAACCGAAAGGGAAAATTATATTGTAAAATTTCGTGACGGCAAAATCAGCTTAAACATAAAAATCACACAAAAATTAATAAAATATTTTCTAGTAGGCATAGCAACATGATTCTAACGCCATTTTAAAGCACACATTTTAAACTATATTTTTAACGAAAAATCGATAATTTTATAATTTTTTCATTCCACCCTCCCCTGTATGATAATACATCATACTGCCATAGCGTATAGAAGAGCTTCTATACAAACATATACATGATGATTTTTTTGTTACCCAATTGTTAATGTCTGGTAATATTTTTCTAAAAAAAATAAATTTTGTTTTGTGACACTAAGTTGGTAGCCCTACTCAACCAGTATGGATATGGCAGTGTGAGTTGATTCTCCTTGAGCTGTGTAAAATTTTGTGCCATTTCCGGTCGTGCTACGAACAGAATGTCTTTTATCCTAAAACAATCTCTTGTTTAAATCTGGAGGCTGAAGCTCTAGAACTAATCGTATGTGATACGGATACAATTTCAATTTTTTAGCAGCTTTCTGAGCACTCGAACATGACAAATCAACATGCAAGGAAAGTTTTTGTAAACTTTTCTATGGAGAATTGAGCAATCTTGTTTTCACATTCTCTTAACGTCATCTGTCAAGAGAGTTGGTCGACCACTACGTTTTCTGCTGCAAACAATACCTGCCTCTAAAAATCAGTTAGTTAGCCTAGAAATTGACTAGAATAGAGTGGAGGAACACCAAAAAATTTAATTTGAAATGATTCTTTTACACTAGCATACGATTTTGTAGCAAAATATTGTTCAAGAATGAAAACCCGTTGTTCTAGGGTAAAAGACATTCTGTTCGTAACACAACTGGAAACAGCACAAAATTTTACGCAACTCAAGGAGAATCAACTCAAACTGTCGTATCTATACCGGTTGAGTAGGGCTACCAACTTTGTGTTACAAAACAAAATATCCCTTTCTTAGAAAAAAATTACCAGACATTAACAATTGGGTAACAGGACTAAAAAATCACCCTGTAGCTTCTATACGCTATAATACTGCTAATATTAAACACCTGATTTTATTATACACAACACAATCTATTGTACTATTTACGGAACTCAAATCGATAATTTTCAACCTTTAATCTTGAACTCTTGAATTCCTTAATTAATAAATTCTCTATTTCATCCCTCCTACGTTCTAAACGTGACGTATTAGAGAAGTTTTACCTTTGATAAATACGAATATACTCAATTTCAACCCACATTATCAGTACACTGTCCACTGATGCTAATATTTACAACTGTGGAAAGTGCTGGGTAATTTCTAGTTCATGATTTAATTCTATTATCTCTTTTAAAGGAAGTAAACCGTCTGTTAATAACAACTTGACTAAACGTTGACCCTGTAATTATACAATAGAAGTGAACTTTAAGTTCGTGGACCATCTCTTCGTAAACTTAGAACTTTGCTAGAATAATAATCTGATATCCTTTATAGAGATGATTCTGTTAGACATTAGATGTTCAGTGAACTTATACTAAAAACAACAATTTGGGTTTGTTTCATAAACAAATTTCAGTCTTCCAGTGACATTAAAATGTAGCAATTCAATTTCATACTTTGCAACAATAAAACTTTTAATTTGAAGTTTTCTTTTTGACGATTACCAAAATGTTCCTAATTGTATAAGTTTTACTTTCTAATGTTTAATGAACCTTGTACAAGTTAAAACATCTGGTATGAAACACTCACACGACTTTCTCTTTTTTTGTCATCAGTCTCTCCACTGGTTAGATGCAGTTCTCTAAGCTGTTCTATCTTGCGCAAGTCGTTTTATATCTACATACCTGTAGCACCCTACATCTTTTGTAATTTTTTTTTATTGAGTGATGATGCCTACATAAGCCTTGGGCTTGTGCGTAGGTAATGATCTGTGGTGATTAACAAAAGAAAAAATACCAGACCTGACCGGGAATCGAACCCGGGACCCCGGCATAGTAGCCAGTTGCGCTGACCACTACACCACGGGCCGGCCAATATTGCTTTATATAACCTAATCTTTGCCTCCCCCTACAATTTACTCCCTCAATGTTACCCTCCATTATTAATAGCCCAATACCTGGATGTTTTAGGATATGCCCCACTAGCCTATCCCTTCTTTTGGTAAGATGCTTCTATATACTTTTTTTTCATCCACTCGCCTAAGAACCTCTAAATTACTTATTTTGTCCACCCACCTAATCTTTAACATTTTCCTATAACAGTACATATCAAAAGCTTCTATCTTCTTTTCTACCGCCCCTATCACCTATTCACTCCCGTATATTGCTACACTCCAAACATAATGTTTTAAGAAATTTCTCCTAATCTGTAAATCAATGTTTGTAGTCAGTAAGCTGTTTTTCATTTCAAGACTTTCTTTAGCAAATGCAATTAATGACCAATATAACCTAAAATTAGTAATAATATATTAGAAATAAACAAAAACAACATAACCTTATATTAATCATTGGAGAATGATGCACAATGAAAATCAACCGTAGTTTGGCCTAATGATACGGAAAAAACTCTTTGAAGCTGAACTAGGCTCTGTAGAGAAAAATGCTTATAATAAAAGTAGTAAATTTTTTAATATCCTATAAATTTTATACTTTTGTCGTAAAATGCATACTAAGGCCGAAACCTTCAAAAATCCATTTTTTTTACATATTTTCATAAAAAATCCCCAGAAAATCACTAATTAACGCTAAACTAAGCGTTATAAAAAAATGTTTGAAATAAAAGTTGTAGGACTTTAAATTCTCTACAACTTTAATTATAGGCCTATAAATGTTTGCGCTAAAATTCATATTAAAGCTGCAATATAAAAAAACAATTTTTTTACGAGAAAATAGTCTTTTCAAGAATTTCAGCAGACATGGCGTCTACCCTATCTTGTAGAGCATTAAAAATGTAGTAAATAAGGCAATTTAAAAAAAAATCTTAGAACTCGTTTATGAGAAAATCGCAAAAAAGTGAAAAATTACACGAATAAACTACTACTTCCGGTTGACAGATTTTGATGAAAATGTTCTTGCCGGGTCTGGTAGTATATCTAACTTAAGTTTCAAGTTCGTACGATGTTTCGTTGTTGAGATATTGTGTTCACACAGACAGACACACACACACACACACACACACTATAAACTAAGCGTTATGCAAAAAATGTTTGAAATAAAAATTGTAGCCCAATTTTTATAGCATCAAAACTATTTTATTACCGCTTTACAGGTTCCATTGTTGAAAAAAGTTTTATTAGAAGGATACTGCCAGTGATTTTACTACAATATTGGGTGTTCGAGGAAGGAAATGGTAAAGGAATCAAAACTTAAAAGGGTTGATATAATGAAAGATTTGAAATTTAATAAGGATGTATACATGAAAATATTAACTGAAAAGAACTCATTATTTTAGTGAAAAGAATCATTAAGAAAAAGAATTAATGAAATTTATTGCTAAAAGAAATTTTAGTTTATTTTCCATTAAAGTAAAGAAGCGGTGCGCACCGGAAAGTACTCGTAAAATCGAAGTAAAAGAAGCAGTTAAAAGGTAAATATTAAAAGTTTTTTTATATAAACGTAAAAATAAACATTAAATTAATATGGTTTCTGCTGCTATGATGCAAACTAGTAACTTATGCTTACTAGTAAAAGAATACATGTTTTTAATGGAAAATATATATTTTTTATCCCTAATTTGTGTACGTTGCAATCTGTTCAATTCAGAACAATAAGCAACCTTATGACCCAATGAGATGAGGAAGATGTTTATGACGTGTAAATGAGGTGTAGTCTTGTGCAGACCCAGGGCGACCATTCCTGGGAGAGTATGGTTAATTAAACCCCAACCATCAACCAAGTGGTTACACCGGTAACCACTGTCTAGTATTCAAATCCGTTTAACAGTATAGTATTCAGATGAACTAATGTCTCCTAGCCGTGGGAGTGAGAGAATGCATAATGCTCTCACTCGCACAAGCCATACGCGCCGTTCCAATAACATTGTCGTATAATTTTACTCATTGTTGTGAGTAAGCGTTTATGCACGCAGTAAACTAACAAGCAAGATAACGACTGTAGTATGTTTTCAGATTTGGATTATAACGGTAAGACCTTTGAGCGAATGCGTAGTTATGCCACATATCTCCCTCTCACTCGCTCGGCTATGGGACATTAGTTCGTCTGATATCTATAACTATTTTTGCTAGGATTTGAACCAGGGACCTTCGTCTCCGAAAATCAGCTGTTAAACAGCTGACTCGCGGCGACGACTTAACCTCTAGAAATGGAAAATATGAAATTAAATTTTATTTATCCCACCGGGTTGGTCTAGAGGTAAAGTCGTCGCCAAAATCAGCTGTTTAACAGCTGAATTTTGGAGACGAAGGTTCCTGGTTCAAATCCTAGTAAAGGTAGTTAGTTAAAGGTAGTTATGACGTGTAAATGAGGTGTAGTCTTGTGCAGACCCAGGGCGACCATTCCAGGGAGAGTATGGTTAATTAAACCCCAACCATCAACCAAGTGGTTACACCGGTAACCACTGTCTAGTATTCAAATCCGTTTAAAAGTATAGTATTCGGATGAACTAATGTCCCCTCGCCGTGGGAGTGAGAGAATGCATAATGCTCTCACTCGCTAGAGTATATTTTTATTATACTTTTATACGGATTTGAATGCTAGACAGTGGCTACCGGTGTACTTTGATGGTTGGGGTTCAATTAACCATACTCACTCAGGAATGGTCGACCTGAGTCTGTACAAGACTACACCTCATTTACACTTCATAAACATCATCCTCATCTCATTGGGTCATGGGGTTGCTTATTGTTCTTAATTGAACAGATTGCAACGTACACAAATTAGGGATTACAAAAAAAAAATTTATCCCACCGGGTTGATCTAGAGGTAAAGGCGTTGCTGCGAGACAACTGTTCAACAACTGATTTTCGGAAACGAAGGTTCCTGGTTCAAATCCTAGTAAATGTAGTTACTTTTATACGGATTTTAATACTAGACCAGATTTTTATTATTGCGTATTTGTTGTTTGTTTAATTTATTGCAGTGCATGTATTTGTTGCGTGTAACATAACGAAAATTCTCGGGGGAAAAATCGCAAACAAAAATTTACAAAATGGCAAAGAAATATTACTTATTTTATGTGATCTACACCAAACTTCTCAAGAACTCTTCGAGACTATTTTACATGTTTCCTAAAAATTTGATTTATTATATATATTTTTTATCCCTCTTATATTTAAGAGATTATATATTATTACCTGAAAATATTTGCTGCTGCAAATGCACCTTCTGCAATTAACTGTGGATCAAAAGCATCCCATTGTTCTCTTGGTATGTATGCCGTAGCTGGATCACGTGATATTTCTTGCCGCTGCTGAATATATGCTGCACATCTCAATATAATTACAAGTACGTAAAATGAATTTCTTGTAAAATCAATAAAATTCCACATGTTCCGTAAATAACTTCTGATACCTTCTACATATATTTCCATTGTTTCTTCCCAAATGAATCCTAAGTAAAAAAGAAACAAAAATTTACAATGGTACTAAACTATTTCATAAAACCATTTAAGCTATTACGAAATAAGTTATATATATGTTGTTCAGGTCATCAGCTGAAAGGCTGGTTTGAACCTCTAGAGGCCTTACTAAATAAAACAATGAGTGAGGTGGTTTACCATTGCCTTTCTGAGAGGAAAAGTATGTTTATAAGCATTCCGAGCCCTCTGAAAAGCATATAATTTCCACCCTCCAAATGATAACTTCACTTCATTCACTACAGGGTCTGGCTGTATAATGAAATTCATTACTCTCAAATGAGATAAATCTGACTAGTGTGTTCTGCAACTCTACCTCTTATTTAGTTTAAATGCTTCTGACCATGTGATAAGAAACATATATGATAGTACCATGTGCACATCTGTTCTCATTGCTCAACAAACTCAGACGGTAAATTGTATTAACATTCTTTCATTTAAAGTTTTAGTTTAAAACCGTTCTTTTCAGGACGAAATTATCTTACTACTGTGCTTTAGCCGTCAATAACCGTTCTTCTAAGAACATTTATTTAATGGTAGGGGTTTGAAACCCAAGAACACGGTGAGAATTTATTCACACAAGTCCACTAAGCTAGTTAAAATTGAATTTCCATCAACAATATAAGATATCTTCTGTTCGTGTCGTACCAGCAAACGGACCAGTTGATTAAAATGTATTAACACAATAAAGAATCTTTGCAAATAAGCTTTGTTCCGCAATTTTTTGAGTATTATCCATGTAGTAAAATTGCAATCAGTGCTACAAACCGGTTACTAAATCTTTTTCCTAACAGTAGTTCTTTAGTCCAATTTATAAAATCTATATAAAAAAAATTGTGATTTTGTCTGTACGATTTTTCAAAATGCCCCAAATTTTGTTTCTACAACAGATGTACCACGTAAACACATTAAATAAGTTCAGCTGAATTTTGTCTGTTTGTATGTAACGGCATCACGTAAGAACCGCTGAACCAAATTCAATGAATTTTGGTATCTAGGTTTTGGACATAATTGAAATGAAAATAGGGTAAATTATTTTAATATCACAAAGGGATGGGGAGTTCAGAGGGTGGGGTGAACAAAAAAGTACGAATATCTCCGTTAAAAGTCAATGTATCAAAAAATTTTATATAATCGAAATTACGAAACGTTTAAAGAAAAATAAATTTGATTATGTAAAGTTTTTCATTTTTATGCATAATAACGGAGGTATTACCAATTTAAAAAAAATAAACTAATATTTTTAGAAGAATATTAACATACAAAACTAAGAGAACAATAAACATACGCCTAATCGCACGTAAAACCCGTATTCATTCAGTCAGTTACCTACCTACCCATTTCACCAGTACCCTATACACCTTTTCTCGATCACATTGTCAAAAAATCAGTCGTCTTAATAGTGGTCACCATCGTGGTGTTCCTATTCTGATTTACTTTTCATTTATTATGAAAATAATAAAGCACTGCATATCTTAATTTAAAAACACCAAGATCTCGCTTTTATTTTACGTTCAACTATTTTTTTTCATAAATAATAATGCTGACGTTGACAGGAGGTAGATAACAATGAATAGTTAGAGAATATCAGACCAGAAAGGGATAAAATTCGGTTCCCCAACCGACTGTTCACGGTACCAAGGAAACCTTTCGAAGAACGGGTACTTTAATTAGTAAAGTATAAAAACACATTCTTGGCTTTTAATATTTATTGCATGACCTAATAAAGTATTTATTTCTTTACTTTTTTTTTAACTTTTGAAACCCCATAGGATCACTTTAGCTCAAATTCAGGTTTGTTCCAGGGTTGGGTTTCTTTAAGAAGCACACCCTCTTAAGACCGCCTTCCCTTCGTTTGGCCCACACTTTCTTAAGACGCTCCGATCTTTGTCTCCGGTCTTCATCGGTAAACACCCTGTTGTACATTCTCCTGGGTTTTGGTGCAAATGTTATCATGTTAGCCTTGACCAGTTGGTCGTACTCTGTTGATTTCGGTAGTAGGTCCTGTTTAGTGATCTTAAGTTCCTCCATATCTTGCTGTACATTTTTTAGCCACTTAGGTCTCGACACCTTATCCCAAAAATGGCTGATCAACCGGTTCACAAGTCTGGAGTTTTCTGTTCTGAGTAGGTGTCCTGGAAATGATATTCTTTTCCTTCTGAAGTTGTTTGTTAGTGAGGAAATTAGCTTGTTTACTTTATTAATACGAATTAAAATTTTTAATTCAATGGTTACTGAACCGGTAACTGAAAGCTTTCATGATATTACCTATAAATGCACTACATTATACTCGTCAACAATTTAAAGACAATAACAACTAACTACTATCGGTAATTAGTGTGAAATATTTAACCTTGGTCAAATGAGCATGCGTAAATAGATAATAAAAGAACAGTAAAACTGTAACCCCGGTTAACAGCACTTCTACGAAACGGTGAAATTTATATAACTAAAGGCAAAATTGACTCGTTTACTCTTAAGTCCATCTATTGTTAATTAATTAGTTAATGTAAGTAATTCCATTATCAAAACATTTTCAGATGTGTGGGGGTAGATTAATACATTATAATCCATGTTCTCTCCCTTTTGTTTAAACCTTAATAGTAAAACCGTATAGATGTTTCATAATAACTATTATGATAGTATATGAAATCGTGTACTGTATTATTAACTTCATTATTATACGGTAATTGTTTAGTTGTTTAATTTGGTATTGTAAATTAATCTTTCACAAATAATATTATGTAACTCATTTACCATTCAAATAACAATGAAAACCTTAAGGGTAATTCCACTTATTTTAATAAATTTCTCACTCATATTATGTTGGGTTTATATAAATACTACCGGACTCGAACTTTATTCGCTTTGTCAACTACAAAATGTAGTACCTACAATAAAAGCAAAACTAAATACAAACCTCCATTTGGTTTCGCATGGGTGTTAGGCTAGAAAAAGGTTTTCATTAAATAACATTGGTTTTGCTGAAAACAGTATTTTTCCCAATTGAAAGCCCCATAACATTTTCATCGGTTAAAATGCCGACAATACGAGGTCTGTTCGAAGTAAAACCGAGCTTTTGGTTTTAAAGCTTTTTTTTGTTTTTTATGACAGTGGATCACTTTAGTCAAATTTAGAAAGCTTCTTCCTTTTCATATTCTTTAGCTTGACGGTATGCCAGTATGCCTTCATTCGGGCTGATCTTGCTTGCCGAACTTCCTCTGAAACGACCGGTTTCTTCCTGCTTGGGTTTGTTCTTCCATCTGATTTTGTTTCAAATCTACTTTCCTTATTTCTTAAGATTTTTAATATTTCTGTTTTGTTTTCTAAATCATCGAAAGTTAATCTGAGTTCGATCATGTCTTCTTCGACATTTTGGATCCATGCTCCTTATGTTACCATTGGAAAGAGTTTTCTAATCATCTTGTTTAAAATTCTGTCTTTAGGTGTTCTGATAAGATGTCCAAGAAATGATATCCTTTTCCCCCTTATTGTATCTGTTATGGGTTCGTTTTCATGGGGAAGCATGAGTTGTCTCGCCACAACTCTGGTCGCTTTTTGTAAATTTTTTCACGTAACAGTTTTAAAACGCCTTCATAGTACACACGATTCACTGTTTCACCTTAAGGAAAAATTCAAAATTCACAATTCCTTTGAAATCGAAAAAAAGAGTGATCACCACTTTGACATTGGATCGGGACTGACGTGCTTTCTTGGGGCGTGGAGATCCTTTGCCAACCCATTGTGAAGGATGCACTTTTGTCTCAATGCCGTAGCCGTAAACCCAGCTTTTGTCTCCCTTTATGATTCTTTGCATGAATGTTGCATCATCATTGGCTTGTTCAAGAAGTAGCCGACAAACGCCCACACGATGTTCATTTTGCTGTTCGGTCATCAAACGGGGAACAAACTTTGTTGCAACTTGATGAAAGTTCAATATTTCAGTCAAAATTTCATGGCACGATCTAATTGAGACGCCAATCTCTTCCGAAAGTTCTCTGTCAGTCAATCGGCGATTTGCCCGCACCAGATCATATATTCTCCTAACGTTTGTGCCATCAGTTAAAGTCGGAGGCCTTCCTGGTCAAGGGTAATCTTCAATTGACTGGTGACCACTTTTAAATTAAAAAAAAAAACATTCAAAACATTCGACTCAGAGAGTCATCTTTATAAAGTTGTTGCAAAAGTTGAAATGTTTCTATGAAAGTTTTCCCCAGTTTAACGCAATTTCACCTTGAATCTTTGCTCCTGAATATCGCACATTACAAAAATCGTCACTAGCACTTAAACAGGTCGTACTAAAAACACAACACGAAAAGTAAATTAGATATCAACAATCCAAGAACATGTGTTTACGAAAGGAATGACGTAGAACAGTGTGCTGTCAACCGCACGTCGCTAAATATCCCTGTTAGTGCAAAATTCAAATAGTTCGGTTCTTGAACAGACCTCGTATATATAATACCTTCTCATAAACAAAGTCTTTAAGTCTTGTTTCCAGTTGACATTAAAATGTATTGGTTGTGAAAAATACCAGTTCTCTTGTGGATAGACCCACATATAACTGTCCATGCTAAAAACATTTTTTTGCCCAAATCTAACCCAACGAATTAAAATTTTTTCCGTTGAAATTTATTAATAATTGTTATAGAGAAGGATAGCTAAATAGAGAACTGAACTCTTTTAAATGAAAAGGGCATGGTCCCTGGAGACATGCGGAAAGACATAATGGCAGTGTTTCTTCTTTCAGTTCTATTAAAAGATATAAAAGATTTTTTATAATAAAAGAAATATAAATAAAAGGAAGATAATAAAAGGTTTTTTCAACTTGAAAAGTGTGCGTGAGTACGGTTTGAATGAATTTTTTTAGTTTTATAGGTCTAGGAATTCACTGAAGAAGGTTGAAATTTTATAATTTCAACGGTTATGGAGATAGCCTTCCTATTTTTTTGACTTTCCGGTGGGATTTTCCGAGAAAATCAAATATTTTAAACAAATTTTTTAACAAATCTATTACTAAATAGATTCTAGTGACGATTAACAAAACTATTCAGCAAAAGATTTGTTAAAAATTACCAAACGACACCAAAACCATTAAAATCGGGCGGGTAAAACTCTAAAAATAGCTATCAAAACAAAATATTTTACTATTTTATGTAGTAGTATAGATAAAATATAAAGTATCTATAAAGTTAATTAATGATTTCATTTCTTAGTAGAGTTAAAGTATAGTTAATACTACGCAGTATTAAAAAAAATTGTGCATCATAAATATCATTCAGTCTACAGGAATAATGTACGTCCTGGACAAACCGATAGAAAGAGTGAGGCAAACGACATACGCTGGAACTCTTGTGAATGAGAATTGGAAAAACTCGCAGAAAATCAAATGCAGGATCGGAAAAATACGAGCCGGGTTCAACAGTATGAGCAATATTTTCAAAAGTCATGATTTGTGACTGGGCATTAAAATTCGTATGCTGAGATGCTACATCTTTTCCAATTAGCTGTACGTCGTTTAGTCCTCGTTACTCGACCAAGCTATCACTAAAAAATCTGGTGTGAAACACTCACAAAACTTTATCTTGCCAATGAAAATAATGAACAATATAATCTAATATTAGTAATAAAACATTAGAAATAAAAAAAAAACTAACTTCAATAAACATAACCTAATTTTAAACATGAGTGAAAGACGCAAAATGAAAATCAACCTTAGTTTGGCTTAAAAATACGAAAAATCACTCTCTCACGCTAAACTAGACTCTGAAGAGAAAAATGCTTAAAAAAAAGTTGTAGATCTTTTAATTTTCTATAAATTTGATAAAATACACTTTTGTCGTAAAATGCATGCTAAGGCTGAAATCGTAAAAAACATCGATTTTTTACACATTTTCGTGAGAAAAAACAGAAAATCGCTAATTACCGCTAAACTAAGCGTTACACAAAAACGTGTAAAAGTTGCAGGGTTTTAAATTTACATACACTATTACAGGATTTAGATACATTTTTGCGCTAAAATACATATTAATGCTGCAATCTTAAAAAAAAACAATTTTTTTACGTAAAAACAGCCTCTCAAAGACTTTCAGCAAACATGGCGCCTACCCTATCTTGTAAAGTATAAAAAATTTAGTAAATGAGGTGATTTTTAAAAAAATCGTAAGAGCCATTTTTGAGAAAATCGCAAAAAGTGAAAAATGACACGAATAAACAATACTACTTCCGGTCGACCGATTTTGATGTAAATGTTTGTGTCGGGTTCAATAGTAGTACCTAACTTAAGTTTCAAGTTTCAAGTTCGTACTATGTTTTGTTTTTGAGGTATTCTGTTGAAACACACACACACACACACACACACACACACACACACACACACGCGCACACACACACACACACACACGCACGCACACACACACACACACACACACACACACACGCGCACACACACAGACCAATCGCTAAAAACATGTTTTTTTGGTTCAGGGGGTCTGAAAACGTGTAGATCCGGTGAAAACTCGATTTCAAAAAATCGACATGGAAACAATACTTTCCTTCCTATTTATTCATATAGACAAGAGAAAGTAAAAATTAGCAAGTCATGAATAATTGAATACGCGGTTCCTATGCTAATTATACACAGATTACTTAAGATTAGACTAAATTAATTGTTTTTTCCTGAAAAGGTAAAAATGTAGAAAATAGAACGTATTATATTTTTAAGTAACGAAGTATAGAAAGTTCTATTAATTTTCTCTTTCGCCCCTTTCTTTCTGACCTATCTACCCGATAGTTACAAGATAAAATGATATAAATCGTTTCTTTTATTTGTTCGTATAGACATCGAAATAGAATTGTTGAAACTTATCAGTAGATTTTTTTGTGAAAGTGTATTTGCTTTTTTTTGCACCAGTATATCGATAGTGCTTAAGGGAAAATTGCATTTACTGCCTTATAAATTTATGTTTGTAGTTTATATTATGCTGGATACATAGTAAGTATGGGAAATTTTACATTATGGAAAGTTGAATAAAGCGGAAACTACTAGAAAATTGAAATTTATACCAATGTTTAGGCTGTATGTACACGTGATATTGTTAAATGTAGATACGGTAAAGGTTTTGATATATTTTGCGCATTTAATTTTAACTCTTAAAGCGGGACACAATTAAGGACGCTGGATGTTCGGAAACATGGTTCAAATCTTAGTGTAGGTAGTTACGTTAATACGGATTTGAATACTAGACAGTTATTATAAAAGTACTTGAATGGTTGGGGTTCAATTAACCATAATCTCTCTGGACCAGTCGGCCTGAATCAGTAAAATACGACAACTTCATTTCACATCATACATATCATCCTCGTCTCATTCAGACATGGGGTTGCTTATTGTTCTTAAACTGAACAGATTACAACGTACACACATTACGGTTAAGGAAAATATACGTAAATATTTTTTACAGGAATTAATATACAAAAATATTTAATTAGCTAAATAAATAAAATAAACAGTTAAATTTAATGGATGTGAAGTGGACATGAAGTTTAAATTAGGTAAAGATGGAAAAAGCATGCCACATAACTAACAATTTATATAACAAAAACTCAATTTTATAAATTGTAAATTAGAACCTGTAACACAGTATACAAACCAAAATCAATTTATGGTTCAGAATATAAATATTTGTCCATCACAGACAGGTGGAGTGTCAAATTATTTACACTCAATCTGTTTTTTGTAGGGCTAAAATAAATAGTTCTGTTTTTTATCACATGGTTTTATTTATTTATTTTTTTGGTTTAACGTCCGACTGTTCTGCAATTACTGCTAATGCAGACGATGAAGGAGGAAATTATTTTTTAACGTATGAAAATATGCTGTGCCTGAATGGGATGAAATAATTTTTTTGTAACGTATGAAAATATGCCGTGCCTGAGTGGGATTTGAACCGATTCGAAGAGGTAGAGGTGTATAAAAGACTAATCAGAGTTATCTCCTCTGAAAGTAATGAATTTCATTGTACAGTCAGACTCTGTGGTGAATGAAGTGAAGGTGCCATTTGCAGAGTGGAAAATATGTGCTTTTCAGAGGGCCCGGTATGCTGATAAGCGTACTTTTCCATTCAGTGAGGAAGGCTAAGTAAAACCTCTACAGGTTCAAACCAGCCTTTCAAAATATAATAAAAATAAAAATAGAAATATAATAAAAATAAGAACATAGAAAAAATAACAGACTACGAAGAAAAAATAATTCTATTCTATGGAACTCGACAGAATGAACCAAAATAGAATTACAAAACAATTTTTAATAAAAAAAGTCATAAAAAATACCAAACAAATGGTTTTTAAAAACTGAAAGACATCAAAACATTTCATAAAAATCAATAGAAAACATAAACGAATTTACAGATAAAATTGGCTGTTTTGAAGATTTCAAGAGGTAAGAACAAGACTACAAAAACAAACATAAAATGGTCTAAAAAGGAATAGAATTAATGAGAGAAAAACGTTCAAAGTTGGGAGGGGAAGATAGCACCCGGGTAACACCTATTAATAAGAAGTTTAAGAATTGATTCTGTATCAATTATGTGGATCCAATTAGAGACAGATTCGTAAAAATAAATAAAAAATAAAATGGAAAGCAAGGTCAGAGGAAATTCAACAATTTCTTTTGTAAAAAAATTCGACTTTTTAAACGTAAAAAATCGTTCAAATACATTAAGATTTAATATATTTTTTTAGAAATCATAACATTATTTGACCTACTAAACCGATTTTCAAAGTTTTCTTTTCAAAAATAATAACCTTGAATACTGTTCTTTAGATCACCTAGTATGCTTGAAAAATAATACAGTGTTTTGAAAAATGTTAAACTAATTTTATTTCTTTGTTGATAAATATTTTTACTGTTCTCTATAATAATGTTATACAAAGGATGTTTTCTTTAAATTTTACACAAATTTCATGTAAATTATTGTTCAAAATACTCTGAAGTTATGATTTTAGAAACTAGACTTTTTTCAACTCCCTCCTTATTTTTAGGGGATGAGGATAAAATTTCGATATATTTTTTATTTAGGTTTTAATAAAAAGAATGACATAATATCCGGCACACAAAAGTGTTTCTCTATTTTCAACACTGTAACACCTGTAATCCTGATTACAGATTGTTACGTGTTTTGGGGGTTTTGTCGGCGTAATTTGTTGTGTTGGTTTCCTTTAACTGTTTTGCTGGTGATGTAGAACTGCTTGCCGTCCGGTGGCGCGCTCTTCGTTTCTCCTACGAACTGCTTCTGCCCCTCGTGACAAGCTGCCTTCATGGTTTGCCTGGCTGCACTCTCTGACGTTGCTTCCCCGAGATATATGATACAGTCACCCTTAGTTGAATTTTATTAATGTTTTTCCTGTTACTAGAAGAGACGAGTTATTGTAGTGAAAGTGAAAGGTCGGTGTTGCCTGGGTTGCGATGCCGTACCTGATTTATAATTTATACTTTTGGTGAAAAGTTTTTTTTATATTTGTAAATGTTTATTTTATTTAAAGATGGTTTGTACTGACAGTTTTATTTATTTTAAATATGACTTTGTTATTAAGTGTATTCTGCTGTTTTCTACGCCGTTTTGCAGTATTAATCATATAGTTTTTTTTGGTTGTTCTAAACTTTGAAAATATGAATTGATTATGTCGCCCAAATTAAAGTTTGAATTATGTTTGTACTCATTAAAACTTTTAGTGCTGGTTTGGAGTACAGGGTTCGGGATAATATGTCCTGACGACCTTACAACAAGAATATCCGAGCCTCATTGTCTGCCGCCTTCCATGTTTTAATTATCACTTGGGGATTCGTTTCTCGAACACGAAAATCTTCATTTACCTATATATTGTGTCTGGACGGAATTTTCATATGGATTTTCCGATGTCTGGGCCCTTCCAAAATTATTCTGTATGCCACCTCGAGATTTAGATTGGCAATTGGATTTGTGAGTTTTTTTAACAGCATAAGCATTAAGGACACAAGGTATGTGAGCATCCAATTTTATTTTATGAAGTCAGTTTAAACCTACAACGATTCAGTGAAATCGACCAGTTTTTAATGGAAGGATTCAGCACATTTGTAACTATTATAAAATTTGCTTGTATGGAACAGGAAAATCTTTGTCTGAACATTAACTATTTTCTTTAATTTTTCATGTCAATTCCTAATTAGAAACCGACTAATTTTAATAAAATTTAAATATTTTCTTTAGCACAACATAATGTAACATCAAATTTAATACCTTTTAAAGAAATTTAAATAACTAGCTAAGATCTAGTTTTTTTTAAAAATTTATATGTAAATCTAAGTAAACTTGTTTTTTACTCCTTTCAACAACTTCATAATGGAGTTAATACCTAAATTTTTTATTTATATTTATGTGGTTATTTTTTGGAAATTAAATTTAAAAAAGTGGCTAAGCCACTGGTAAACCTAATTAAATATATATATAAATATATCTATATATGTTGGCCAACAATAATTTATGATTATTAATTTGTATAAACGCAATATTTAACACATTGTTAATTTGTTAATTTTGAATTAGCCTTTCGGCAAATACTTATTCTTTGTGATTAATTGCTGTGCACCTTATTATAAAATTGTTCTTCCTGTACTAGATGAACTATTTTTGGTAATTATTATAATTCAATGCTAGTCGTATTCGATTATTAATTAAATTTGTTTACAACCTACTATAAATAATTTTTATTATTCACTTATGCAACGATCCTTGCGTTTTTGTTTTGTGCTTCTAGATGTTTTTTTTTATTTGTTAACACCCTGTCCAACCTGTCGCATTATATTTTGCCGTGTATGTTACCGGCGGCGATAGGGGTGGTTACAAATTGGTAGCAGAACGTGGTTTATTTGGACCATTTGGTTGGTGCAGTGGTCCAAATTGCTGTCCTGTTGGTGACAGTCTTGGGTTTGTGGTGTCAGGCGTTTGGCCTTTGATGTTTTTTGTGGTGTGTTGTGCCCTTAACATCATGGTCAGTGTTTTCAGGCATGTTTGTGCCTATGAGACCTCCGCGGTGGTGCAGTGGTCTTGTTTGTTGTTTTTTTTGGTTGCCTGTCACTGTGTGTGACGTTGTGTGTGTATGCGTTTGGTACACACGTTTGTTAATTATTTTTAAAAATTAAACTCTTGTTAATCGTTGCATAGTGAAGTAATATCAAAGATAAATATTGTAATATATTTAACTTTTTCAGCTCTTGGGATGCTAATTTTTTTTGTTTTCTTTGCTTGTCAGAATATTTTTTTTTATAAACTTTGAGAGTGTTGTCAGGCAGTCATGGGATCAGCTGTTACATTGTCTGTTTTGTGTAGGTCATCCTATTTTGAATTATGTAGGGGTACTTGTGTTGATATGTCTCGGTGTCGAAAGTGATATCAAGATGGGTTTTGCCCAGAATTCGATACCGGCCGCTGACAGTCATCATGTTCCACTTTAGCATGTTGTAAAGTTGTTGACCTCGTTTTTTTTTACGTTGTTGATCATATGGGATGTTGTTGTCCCTTCGCTTTTTGACGTTCTTGTTAGTGCCATTTGATACTGTCACTGACTGTGTGTGTGTGCGTGTGTGTGTGTGTGTGTGTGTGTGTACGTGTGCAGTAATCACTTGGTTTTTCTTTAAACTTTTGCTTGCGTTGTGTTATTGCATGCTAACTGTTGGTTTAAATTGTTTTTATAACTGTTGTTTTTTTGTCGCTAATTTACAGTGTTGCTGATTTTTATAGGTCGCCGATCTTTAAATTTTTTTGACAACGAATTTACTTAAATTGGTGTTGTAATAAAAAAAAAAAAAAAAAAAAATTTTTTTGACTTGTAATTTTTTTTTATATTTGCAGTCTTGCGTGACTTATGCGTTTTTTTTACTGGTGTTACGATGACGATGTTGTTAATTATTTGCTTTTGTTGAACACGGACCAAGCCTGTGTTGAAGGTTGGTGTCGTCGTTCGATTTGGTGTAGTTGGGTAGGTGCTCGATGTTTCATTCTGTTTTAGTGTTGTTGTGTTTCGTGATTTCGAATTTTTATTTTCAGCTACTGTTGTTCGGCTTGCTTAAGGCCTGGTGGTGAAGTGCGGTTGTCGCTATAGGCGAATTTTGTTTCCCCTTGTTGTTGGTGACCAATTGTCGGTCGACCAAATCCCTTTCCCCTGCTGTTAGTCCCTAGTGACTCCCTCCCTTTTCCCTTAATCCCTCTTCGCCATTCCGGTACCTGTTTCGTTTGTATGGCCTTATTGTTTCGATTTCTTTTACCTCGCTTCAGTTAGCTGCTTGTCTTTACAGATGTTGCTTCGGGCTACCTTGTGTTTGTGCATACCACTTAGGTTTGGCGGTTGTGCCGTGTAGTGGTACGTAGTTTTCTTGTGACGTGGTGATAGTTTTGATCGCCCTTACTCTTCCTGGTTTTTCCTTCCCTGCCCCTTTTCCAAAACCATACCCTCCTTTTACACCTTTGTCCCTGAGTTGGTTGCCCTGTGTGGGTGTTGTAATTTCCCCTTTCAGGTTGTCCGTGTCCCGACTCCTGATCCCCTTAACCTGTTTTTTTTTTTTACCCTTGGTGGGTATTTTCCTTTTTGGACGAGCGAGGGAGGCGTCCTTAACTTCTCCCGGTGTTGTGGGTTGTCTTTTGCTTCATGCGTCCCCACTCTCAGGTGTTTCGAGGATCTGTCCTCGTACCCTGTTCTACGTCTCTGTGCCTTGGTGCGTCATTGGTCTTTGACTGATTTTGTTGTTTTGCTTTTGGTTTTGGAGTTTCTCGATCTTGTCTTGGCTGTTTGGTGGTATCGGGGTTGTTGTATGGGCGACAACTTCCGGTATCACCGTGGCGTTGTGGAGAGGGGTGCTCGGGGGACTTTCCTTAGTTGGACGGTCTTTTGAGTACTCTTTCTCGGAGATGCGGTGTCATGGTACCTGTCCTTAGTTGGGTGGGCGCTATCGGCGCTGCTTCTCGGAGAGAGGGTTTGGGAGTCTCTTTCCTTAATTGGACGGAGATTTCCTTACCTGATCTCGTTTGTTCGCTGGTTCTTCTGCGTCTCCGTGCGTCTTCCCTTAGCTGGGTGGATAGCGGTGGGGAGGCGGTGGTTCCGGCGTCCAAAAATTTTTCGGATCTGCGTCAAAGTTTTAAGTTGTTGTTGTTTCGTTGTTCTGTTCGCAAGTCATTCGTCGTCTTTCCCCTCGGCTTGGCCAAACAAAGCCTGTTCTTGGTTTTGTTTGTCCTTGGCGGGGGGAGTCTGTAACACCTGTAATCCTGATTACAGATTGTTACGTGTTTTGGGGGTTTTGTCGGCGTAATTTGTTGTGTTGGTTTCCTTTAACTGTTTTGCTGGTGATGTAGAACTGCTTGCCGTCCGGTGGCGCGCTCTTCGTTTCTCCTACGAACTGCTTCTGCCCCTCGTGACAAGCTGCCTTCATGGTTTGCCTGGCTGCACTCTCTGACGTTGCTTCCCCGAGATATATGATACAGTCACCCTTAGTTGAATTTTATTAATGTTTTTCCTGTTACTAGAAGAGACGAGTTATTGTAGTGAAAGTGAAAGGTCGGTGTTGCCTGGGTTGCGATGCCGTACCTGATTTATAATTTATACTTTTGGTGAAAAGTTTTTTTTATATTTGTAAATGTTTATTTTATTTAAAGATGGTTTGTACTGACAGTTTTATTTATTTTAAATATGACTTTGTTATTAAGTGTATTCTGCTGTTTTCTACGCCGTTTTGCAGTATTAATCATATAGTTTTTTTTGGTTGTTCTAAACTTTGAAAATGTGAATTGATTATGTCGCCCAAATTAAAGTTTGAATTATGTTTGTACTCATTAAAACTTTTAGTGCTGGTTTGGAGTACAGGGTTCGGGATAATATGTCCTGACGACCTTACAACAAGAATATCCGAGCCTCATTGTCTGCCGCCTTCCATGTTTTAATTATCACTTGGGGATTCGTTTCTCGAACACGAAAATCTTCATTTACCTATATATTGTGTCTGGACGGAATTTTCATATGGATTTTCCGATGTCTGGGCCCTTCCAAAATTATTCTGTATGCCACCTCGAGATTTAGATTGGCAATTGGATTTGTGAGTTTTTTTAACAGCATAAGCATTAAGGACACAAGGTATGTGAGCATCCAATTTTATTTTATGAAGTCAGTTTAAACCTACAACGATTCAGTGAAATCGACCAGTTTTTAATGGAAGGATTCAGCACATTTGTAACTATTATAAAATTTGCTTGTATGGAACAGGAAAATCTTTGTCTGAACATTAACTATTTTCTTTAATTTTTCATGTCAATTCCTAATTAGAAACCGACTAATTTTAATAAAATTTAAATATTTTCTTTAGCACAACATAATGTAACATCAAATTTAATACCTTTTAAAGAAATTTAAATAACTAGCTAAGATCTAGTTTTTTTTAAAAATTTATATGTAAATCTAAGTAAACTTGTTTTTTACTCCTTTCAACAACTTCATAATGGAGTTAATACCTAAATTTTTTATTTATATTTATGTGGTTATTTTTTGGAAATTAAATTTAAAAAAGTGGCTAAGCCACTGGTAAACCTAATTAAATATATATATAAATATATCTATATATGTTGGCCAACAATAATTTATGATTATTAATTTGTATAAACGCAATATTTAACACATTGTTAATTTGTTAATTTTGAATTAGCCTTTCGGCAAATACTTATTCTTTGTGATTAATTGCTGTGCACCTTATTATAAAATTGTTCTTCCTGTACTAGATGAACTATTTTTGGTAATTATTATAATTCAATGCTAGTCGTATTCGATTATTAATTAAATTTGTTTACAACCTACTATAAATAATTTTTATTATTCACTTATGCAACGATCCTTGCGTTTTTGTTTTGTGCTTCTAGATGTTTTTTTTTATTTGTTAACACCCTGTCCAACCTGTCGCATTATATTTTGTCGTGTATGTTACCGGCGGCGATAGGGGTGGTTACAACACAAAATATTTTGTTTTGAGTGGACTCCCTCTTAATTAACAGAATTTATCTACAATCTTTTTTTTAAAGAACAACAAAGTATCTCAATAGAGATACTTTTATAAAATAAAAAACAATTATTTTTCACATAATATTTATAATGAAGCTAAAAACCGAATACAGTCAATTCCGGATAATTGGGGCACATCGGGACCGGAGCATTTTGGCCCAATTATATTGGGCCAAAAATTATTAACAATTATATTGGGCTGGCCTTAATAAATGAATTCGTAAAATGTGGCGTATACGATACTGTATTTTATTGAAATTATCACATACATAAATTTTACATGCAAGTTTTCTTCATATACACACGAAAAAATATAAGGGTATCAGAACAATGATTAACTTTTTAGCAAAACCTTTTGCCTTGGTTTTAAGCATTGGACCATTGACACTAACACCTTGCGATGATACAATGGCGAACCATTTCAACGCTTCTCAACAAACGGATCCCTCCTTCACGTTTTCTTTATTGAGATGTTCCATGATTTTTTAATGTCCACTCTAGACGTATTTTCTTTTCTTGGAGCACGATACAAACTATCGTAATTTTCGGTACACCGGTTAGTTCCGATAGTTTAAGTTAGGTGAATACGTTTGTATTTTATCGAGAAGCTTTATTTGTTCACACAGTCATATCATTACGCGGCATTTAACTCACAAAGACGTTGATAGTAGGTACTGTACTGTAAGCCTACACATAAAAATGTCAACAAAATGTGTGAAACGAGTGGGAATTAAAAAAGAACTAGAAAAGTATGCATGCAGATAACAAAACAACCAGACTCGAAAGACAGTGTGTTACAGTACACTCATGAAATTACAAAAACTGATTAAAAGCATGGAATTAAGAACGTTCTATGCACGTATGACAAGGGACAACTTACCATAAGTTGAAAGGAGTCTGCACAGCTTGTAAGGTTGGGCATAACTAGTGAATATGACTCACTGAAATTTATGCAATGACGATTATGTAGCCTACACATTGTACTGTAAATAACATCTCTATTATGACTAATGTGTGAATACTGTTGTTTATCAGAAACAGAGATATAATACTGTAAGAGAAACAGAGAAATTTGAGAGAAAGATCTTTAGCAAGATAATGAGTCCGAAGATAGTAGACGAATGAAATAGGCCACGAGGTCGAGAAGAGTCGTACAAGGAAATGAACGATTAATGGAAACGATTAGAAAATGAAGACTAAAATTTTACGGACAGGTGTTTAGAATGGGTGAGAACCAGTTAAGAAAAAAACATTTTTAAGTTACTATAAACAATAACTGAATGTGTCGGATAAATGGTTTAAAGAAATCAGGAAGGATATTGAAAAAAAAACAGAATAAACCGAGAGAAAACTTAATGAACCGAACCGAATTCAGACAACCAATAACGGGCCAATAACGGGTTTACATGAAGGGAAAAAACAGAACACCGAGTAGACAAAAGAAAGGAGAACAACCTACAGTGAACGAATGCTGATAAATTGAGCTCCAGAAAGAGCATCAAGAAAGTCTAAAGTCACCTCACGTGGTTTAAAATTGGCCTTATACGAGGAAAAAAATATAATGAAGCTAAATTTTTAAAGCAAACTTGAAATTTCATTTACTGAAGAAATAATTCTTGATAGATGCTTTAGCTATAGCCTTCGTATAATACCACCATTTTCCAATAAATTTATAGCTAAATAATAGTGTCGTGCGATTCAATCTGTTTTTCATACACTAAACTAAATTTTAAAATGTATTCTGTTGAAATTGTTTAGTTGTATATATATAAAATACAGAAGTAAAAACATTAATAAAGTAAAAAATCTGGTGTGAAACACTCACACAACTTTCTCTTGCCAATGCAAATAATTAACAATAAACCTAAAATTTTTATTAAAACATTAGAAATGAACAAAAAACTAACCTCAAAAAACATTAGTGAAATACGCAAAATTAAAATCGACCTCAGTTTAGCTTAAAAATACGGAAAATCGCTCATTCACGCTAAACTAGGCACTGTACAAAAAAATGCTTAAAATAAAAGTTGTAGATCTCTTAATTTCCTATAAATTTTATTTTATACACTTTTGTCGTAAAATGCATTCTAAGGCCGAAGTCTTAAAAAAATAGATTTTTCACACGTTTTCGTGAGAAAAAAACAGAAAATTGCTAATTACCGCTAAACTAAGCGTTATACAAAAAAATGTTTGAAATAAAAGTTGTAGAATTTTACATTCTCTACAACTTTTATTATATAACGTTTTGCGCTAAAATGCATATTAAAGCCGCAATCTTAAAAAGAATATGTTTTTACGTAAAAACAGCCTCACGGAGAATTTCAGCAAACATGGCGCCTACCCTATCTTGTAGAGAATAAAAAATTGAGTAAACTTGGCGATTTTTAAAAAAATCGTAGGACCAGTTTTTGAGAAAATCGCAAAAAAGTGAAAAATTATATGAATAAACTACTACTTCCGGTTGACCGATTTTGATGAAAATGTTCGTGTCGGGTCCGGTAGTGGTAAGTAACTTAAGTTTTAAGTTTCAAGTTCGTACGATGTTCCGTTCTTGAGATATTCTGTTCACACACACACATACACACACACACACACACACGCGCGCGCGCGCGCGCACACACACACACACACACACGTACACACACACACACGCACACACACAGACACACACACACAGACCAATCGCTAAAAACATGTTTTTTGGGTTCAGGGGGTCTGAAAACGTACAGATCCGGTGAAAACTCGATTTCGAAAAATCGACATGAAAACAATACTTTCCTTCCTATACATTCATATAGGCAAAAGAAAGTAAAAAACTGTCTAAATATAAATACATCATTATGAATGAAGTTGTTTGTCATGTTCAAGAGTGGAGCTGTTAAAGCCCAAAGGATTTTCAACTGAAAATGCCCGATAAATGGGCACTATAAAATCAGAACGGGTTGAATACGGTTTGAAAAATTAAAAGTTTGTTTTTAAGCGATAGATTTTATAATAGCCAGTAGAATCGTTAAAAATTTTAATTTAGCTGGTTGTTTTTGTTGAATATATACCGGGTGAGCATAAAGTCTTGCCCTGATTATAAAAATTTATTGCAGAATAACTGTTTGACATAATAATTTAAATTTGATGCTGTTACATAGGTTAGTGTTAATAGTTTTTTTTAAGATTACTTACATTGGTAAACTTCAACGTGTGCCCCCTTGGTAGCTCGGAGAATATCGAAGCGGTATTCCAGTTCCCGCCAGGTGTTTTGTAACATCTGTTCTGTCACAGTACCCACAGCAGCTTGTATCCTAGCCTTCAGTTCGTCAACGTCAGCAACTGGTGTGGCGAAGACTCTATCTTTGATATAGCCCCAGAAAAAAAAGTCAAGGGGAGTAATGTCTGGAGAGCGGGGTGGCCAGGGTGTTGGACCATCCCTTCCAATCAACCGATCCGGAAATGTTTCATCCAGGAAATTACGCACTATCAAAGCCCAGTGGGGCGGTGCCCCATCTTGCTGGAAAATTATCCATGGTTGATATTCTTCTAACTGTGGTGCAATGAACTGTTGCAAAACATCTAAGTAAATGTTAGCGTTAATGGTGTTTTCTGTGAAGAAAAACGGCCCGGAAACCTTATTATGCATGAGGCCGCACCAAACATTCACATTTTTGCTGTCTCGCTGTAACTGTACAGTAGCATGTGGATTCTCTGATTCCCATATACGGACATTATGCCTATTTACCATTCCACTGACATGAAAGGTGGATTCATCGGTAATAGATTTAAGTAATCGTTAGCGCCGTCAATCCTGTTGAGAATCTCAGTTGCGAATTCTGCACGTCTCAGCAAATTATTCGGTTGCAAGGCCTGCACGATTTGCACTTTATAAGCATGCAACCTAAGCCTTTTATGAAGAATTTTCACCACACTTGCTTACGGTATTTGAAGTTCGCGTGATGCTTGACGAGTTGATTTAGACGGACTCCGTTGAAACGATTCCCGAACAAGATCAACAGTTGCTTCACTCACACTAGGCCTGCCACTTCTAGGAAGATCTTCAACGCTGCCTGTTTCTTTAAACCTTTCATACCATCGCTTTATTGATTTAACATCAGGAGGGCTGCGTCCATAAAAAGCCCGAAAATTACGCTGAACACTGATGGGCGATTTCGTTTCGTGAAACCAAAGCACACATTGTGCTTTCTCCTGCTTCAACGCCATTTCGCCAGCAACTAACGTGAACTAACAGACCATGTCATTGTTGAGGAGCACTAGCGCCATCTATTGGTCACAAATCTACTAACAATAACCTATGTAACAGCGCCAGATTTAAATTATTACGTCAAACGATTATTCTATAATAAAATTTTATAATCAGGGTAAGACTTTATGCTCACCCGGTATTTTAAAATTTATGCATCTGTCTAGGTTGTAATCAGAGATATACGAGATATACTCGTATATAGCCCTGGTTTTGAGTGGAATACGTATGTTTTTAAAATATATATGGAAAATTTTGTTCTTTAGTGCCCTTTGAATGGAAAACGTAATATTGTTTTGAAGCGTTTTTAAAATAATTTTCCTTTGTTGATCTTAGTGTGTTAGACCAACACAATAATGTTCCTATAAATTCAGTTGGTGGGTTCAAAAATTTTTAAAAATTATTTCATTTCTTTATTGATCAAAATTATTTGTTTTTACTTTTGAGAGATTCGTCTTAAAAATATTAAATTTATCGGATTAGTACAGTGATATAATTATGGTGCTCTTGGGTGAAATTTTCCTCTAATTTGAGGCAGTTGACTAAACAAATACGTGTGCTCATAACAGGTTGGTGGAGTGTTAAATATTTGCACTTAATCTGATAGTTCCAAGAGTACAAAAAAGTAGTTCTGTTTCTTATGACATGGTCAGCAAATTATGACTGAAGCATTTAAGAACAGAAGAGATAGAGAAATAAAAGATACTAGTCAGATTTATCTCCTCTGAGAGTAATGAATTTCATTATACAGCCAGATACATGTGGTGAATGAAGTGAAGTGGTCATTTGCAGTGTGAAAGTAGATGATTTTCAGAGAGCCTGGCATGCTGATAAGCATAATTTTTCACTCAGTGAGGAAGGCAATTGTAAACCACTTTACTCCCAGTTTTACTTAACCAGCCTTTCTGCTGATGACCTAAACAACAGACAGAAGGTAGTATTGTAAAACACCTTACTCCTAGTTTTATTTAGTAAAGCCTCTAGAGGTTAAAACCAGCCTTTTGGCTGATGATCTAAACAAATACAACATAATTTGATGGTTTCATTTCACCGTTTTAAATTTACTAGTAATATTTAGTAAATAAGTAATATAATATAATAATATAACTTATTATATTATTATATTTATTTATTATATTATTATTATTTTTAATAATATATTATATAATATAATATAATAAAAGTAATATAATCTTGTCCTAGTTATTAACCATTTTTAACATTTTTTTTGTCTTAACCATTTTTAATGAAATTAAAACACATTGTGACATTAATAATAGTATAAGTTCGTGGTAGACTTGAAATAGTTAAGGCGATATAGTTTTATTGCATGAAAAAAGTGTATTTTTATGTGACTAGCATTGCTACCCGGTAAGGGGCGGAGGGATGGTTGTAATCCATTTAGGATAATCAGCTCTTATTGTTATTTCTTGTATTCTTTTGTGATTAAGTTTCATACAATTTCTAGTGTTATCTAATTTTTGTACTTGTTTATACCCTTTTTATCATTTATTGACAAAATTTCTCAGAATCTCTTTAATTTCCTTCTTTTCTTGCACAATCTACCTTTTTATTAGCGCTTTCAGAATTTAGAAGCAAGCCTTTGTCTAATTATGTGTTACTACTTCGTCTTTCTAGTCCTTCCTAAAAGCCAAAAGAGTATAAAAAGAATTGGCTACTTTTGTCGGACAGTTAGTTGAGTTTAGTCAAATCAAGTTGCCATAAGTTATTAGAATTGATACTGAAGTCACGAGATTGCCTTTTGCGTATGGATGGGCTGCAAGGAGGGAAGTGAAAATTTTACAGTGCTGCCAACCTCAACAGTCAGACACTACTCGTATATTTCACTACCGTGCAGTTTCTACATACATTTTGTAAGCTGTGGTTTATTCCGATAAAATGTTTTCTTCATAAACCTTATAAGAAATAAATGTGACCTCTAATATTGCCTGTAGCTTAATTAAACTACTAAAAATGTTTGATTTACTGTAATTACAAGCTATCTTATTCCACTGGAACAAAATTTTCTACGAATGAATCGCCTTCTTTACTATCGCTGTCACCGGCGTCTTCACTATCAGTCTCACTAGTATCTACCTAACCGTTTCCTTTTTTACCAGATGTCAACAAAACCGTTGAAGAATAGCTTCTTCACGTCTTTAATTTCCTTCTTTATTTTTCGATTTGTGGAAAGAGAAACATCACTCTAGTTAGCCACTCGCTCATGGCTTCTGTTTAGCTTGAACGTCACAGCAATTTATTACACTTCATAATAGATTTCTTCCAGCACTGGGAATAGCCTGCCCACGTTTTGAAACTAACATTTCTGTTTACGGTAACAAACAGTTATATTCGTACAGTTAACCTACAAAAGGTTCCGCGATATACTGCATATGATCTGGGTATAGTATAAAATTGTTGTGTTTGTTGCAGTGAAATTAAAGCAGTCGTGCATGCGTTCTGATGCTTTTCCCCCTTTACCCCTCGTTTCAAACAAAGGCAAACTCGTGACTCAAGTAACTAATGCTATAAATAAATGTATATATTGCACGTTAAAGAAAAGGTCTGCGTAGTGTAAATATTGTATTTGATTGTAGGTTTGAGGTAATTGTTAAAAATTTAAATTGCTATTGTTACTTTAAGCTTTAAGTTTTTAAATTAATTTAATTTACGTAATTCAATAAATAGTTAGTGACCTAAGCACAATAATTAATTGTAATTTATTATTTTGTGAATAAATAATTATTTTATAAGTTTAAGAAAGTCTTTTTGATATTTATTATACCCAGATTATGAACGAACCTAGGCTTACGTATTAGGCTACAATATTTAATTATTTTTTCAAAAGTTAAATAATTATAGGTATTAACTCCAAATTTTTGAAAGACTTATACTATCTGTAAATAACGTTTTAATAAACTATTTCTTTTAAAATTAGACACATCGTAAATTAAATAATATTGTTTAATAATTAAAACAATATTAAAAAATTAATATTTTAAAAACGCTACACTCAGACCTAAACGTACCCTACATAAATGACGTTTTCTTAAAACTCTACAAAATTTAGGAAGAAACTCGTGAACCACCATTAACCATTGATCTAAAATTTGGTTACGCAGACTCTGCCAAACAATCCAAAAAATAAAAAAAAACATTAAAAAAAAATTTTTAAGAAACGCTATTATTTAACAATTAATCAAAAAAAAAAATGAACTAAAAAGAAGAAATTAAAAAAATTTACAAAAAAAAATCACAGACATTACAGTTAAAAATAAAAGCGTGGCGCATTAATATATATAATATTTTACAACGAATATTTTACAATAAATATTATATATATATATATATATATATTATTGCGCCACGCTTTTATTTTTAACTGTAATGTCTGTGATTTTTTTTTTTGTAAATTTTTTTATTTTTTTCTTTTTAGTCATTTTTTTTTGATTAATTGTTAAATAATAGCGTTTCTTAAAAAAATTTTTTTTAAATTTTTTTTTGATTTTTTTGTAATTTTTTTTGTAAATTTTTTTCTTTTTTTCTTTTTAGTTCTTTTTTTTTTGATTAATTGTTAAATAATAGCGTTTCTTAAAATTTTTTTTTTAAATTTTTTTTTTGATTTTTTTGTAATTTTTTTTTCTGTGATTTTTTTGTAAATTTTTTTATTTTTTTATTTTTAGTTAAAATTGTTAAATAAAACCGTTTTAAAAATTTTTTTTTTAATTTTTTTAAATTAAAAAATTTTTTTTTATTAACACCTCCACAGCGTATTGTCATCGAAGATAAACAAGTGTGCAAAGTTTGATTCATATTGATACGGTAGAAGTATTAAAATTTTAAGTTGCAAGATTTGATGGATCCAAGAGTAAGTTAAATTAAAAGCGTTATAAAATTTTAAAATTTTAAAATTTTTTTTTACAAACACCTCCACAGCGTATTGTCATCGAAGATAAACAAGTGTGCAAAGTTTGATTCATATTGATACGGTAGAAGTATTAAAATTTTAAGTTGCAAGATTTGATGCTTCCAAGAGTAAGTTAAATAAAAGCGTTTAATAAGACATCTAAAACCGATGAAGCCGGGACTTCATCAATTAACGTAAAACTGTAATTGACTATCCATTACAGAGTTCTAAATGCTACACTTATCTATTCACGTCGGAGTTCTCTCACTGGACTGTGTCTCCACTCACGTTTATTTATCAATGTACTTTTTTCCAAATTTTGTGTTATCACATTTACTGATTGTTTCCAACAGATTGTAAATTTCCTAAATAGAGAAAAAAATAATTTATTTATGTACTTACCACAGACATAAAGAAATACTATAAATTCAAGAAACGTGGGTCCATTTCCTCTTTGTCTTAATAAATCTTCAGCCAATTGTCTTTTCATAGAATCTGTCCCAAACAATTGTACCACAACTACTTCTGCTCTTTGTGATACTAATATTAAAATAACTGGAAAGAAATAATAATTACCATATTATTTATAAATATATTACTATAAGTCTTATACTGCAAATTAAATGTTTTTTTCGGTTAATCACTGATGCAGTACACAAGATTTTAATCTTAATTTTACATAATGATCCAAAATTTTTATTCGTCTCTGGGACTCTAAGTGTTGGAAACAATCAAGCTGATCACTACATCAAAAGACTGGTCACACTTCCGTCACAATATTAATATGTATAATATTTATCTATATTTCTTACCTACAAGAATTTCCTTAAGACTATTTACAAAAACTAATTGTTCGCAATTTTGTGGTGTGAGCTGGTGTAAAATTAAAAAATTGGAGTGAAAAATCATACGACTTTCTCTTGCCAATGCAAATAATGAAAAGTAGAACCTAAGATTAGTAATAAATCATTAGAATTAAAAAACTCTAACCTATAAAAAATATAACCTAATTCTAATCATGAGTGAATAATACATAATGAAAATCAACCTTAGCTTGGCTTAATAATACTAAAAATCACGCTAAACTAGGCTCTATAGAGAAAAGAGCTCAATAAAAGTAGTAGATCTTTTAATTTCCTGTAAATTTAATTATACACTTTTGTCGTAAAATACATACTAAGGCTGAAATTTTAAAAAAATCAATTTTTTTACTCATTTTCGTGAAAAAAACCGAATATCACTAATTACCGCTAAACTAAGCGTGGTAAAAAAATGTTTGAAATAGAAATTGTAGGATTTTAAATTTTCTACAAGTTTTATTGTATAAATCTTTGCGCTAAAATGCACATTAAAGCCGCAATCTTAATAAACAATATTTTTACGAGAAAACAACCTTTCCAAGAATTTCAGCAGACATGGCCCCTACCCTATCTTGTAGAGTATAAAAAATATGGTAAATGAGGTGATTTTTAAAAAAATGTAGGAGCCGTTTTTGAGAAAATCGCAAAAAAGTGAAAAATTACAAGAATAAACTATCACTTTCGATTGACCGATTTTGATGAAAATGTTTGTTTTTAAGTTTCAAGTTTCAAGTTCGTACAATGTTTCGTTCTTGAGATATTTGTTCACACACTCACACACACACACACACACACAGATCATCGTTAAAACATTTTTGCGTTCAGGGGTCTGAAAAAGTGTATATTCGGTGAATAATCGATTTCGAAAAATCGACATGAAAACAATACTTTCCTTCCTATAAATATTCATATAGGCAAGAGAAAGTAAAAAAAATGCCTAAATTAAAAAAAAAAATTTGTATAATATAATATTTATTATAAATAATATTTATACTTACACAAAAAGAACAGGTACGATGAGGCATGGATTAAAAACTTCATAAAGGGTTTCCTCATTAATTTCCCAGTATGAGTATTTGGTGCAATCATGTACAGTGCACAATAAAATGGAAATAATACAGCAACTTGTATAATATTTGCTAATTTTTGAATTACTGGTTTTCTTCGGAATCCTGGAAGTCCATCGTACCAAATTGCTGCTAATAATTGTTGAATATTTGGATGAGCTACAAACTGAAATATAAAAACATAATTTATAAAATTATAAAATTCTAGACGTGCTCATTATTTGTTTTAGGGTTTAATAGTAATATTACTATTAGAAAAAATGGATCATTCTACTCAACCCAAGACCGTCAGACAGTGTTATATACCCAGATTGATCGTAGGAATCTTAACGTAGCATCTGAAACAAGGCTTTCGTTGCCGAGTACATCCCGTTATTCGAAGAGTATTTTAAATCACCGACACAGAGCTCCGTAGCAGACGTAGTCTATCAAAACATGTTTGATTGTCAAAGGGCAATCGTACCTGCCACACATTGGAGCATCACCAGACTTACCCATGGGTTAATCTGATGTGCCAAATTCGAAGTCGCGCGATGACAACTTCTTCCCTTCTGTTCTTTCTCAGCGACGTAGGCCAAGGCTTAACTTCGTACTTTATCTCTCGTAACTTGTTGCCATGAGAGTCAATCCATTTCACCTGCCAGAAATCAGAGATCACCCGGTTCACCAGACCCACAAAATCTGACACCGTAAGATATTGCGTGAAGGTCAGTTGGTATGCTGCCTCTTTAGCGGCTAGATCATTAGCCTCGTTTCCCGAGACTCCAGCATGACCCGGAACCCAGCAGAAAACAATCCTTACTTTTCTATCATTTAGTTGCTTCACGGTGCTGTGGGCGTCCGCAACTAGCGGGTGGCGTGAATACTTGTCACTGATCGACTGGAATTTCTTATAAGCGAAGTTCATTTCCAACACCCTTTATGTTTTGTTATCGTTCCGGAAAATTTTTCCCATTTAAACAGCTGTCCCAATAGACTTGTATTCTACTTAACCACGTTTCACTCTGTACGTATTGAAGCATGAAATAAGTATTATTATAACAGTAAGTATTGAACTCGCCTAAAAGCGGTGGATTTATGGAGGCGGAGCTGTGGTGTGTCGCTCATCGATCAAATTGGCATTCAAGGAAATATCATGGATACCATATCCCGGAAGCAATTAAAATGGTTTGGCCATTTGCAGAGGATGGAGGATGGTAGGTGACCAAAGATGTTATGGGAGTAGACGTCAGCCGGTAGAAGAAGGAGGGGTAGGCCGGAGTGACAAAGAGAGATGGTGCTTAGAAAGTGAGACACGGCTGGGGCTGTCAATCCTCGCATGAATATATAAGTATTGAACAGTTACATTACTATGGATATACCAAAAGGAAATTGCAGTGCAAGCGTTCCAAGCGTCAAACTTTGCGGGAAAGCACTATCACCACGATTGTAGTACTTCGAAGTAGAGATTCGGCAAGAGAACGTTTGATATTAATGAAGTGAGGCTATTTTGCAGTGGGGATTTACCCCAACTTCCTGACGCATGCGCACTAATTCTCCAATATTCTACCTGTATATCTATAGGTTGATTATGTATAAATATTGCCCATAACAGGCAGGTGGAGTGTTACATTATTTGCACTCTATCTGCTAGTTCTAGGGCTGCAAAAAAATAGTTCTATTTCATATCACATGGTCAGCCAATTACATAACTGAAGGATTTAAGAACAGAAGAGGTAGAGGTGTAAAAGACACTAGTCAGAGGTATTTCCACTGAGAGTAATGAATTTCATTATACAACCAGATACATGATGTGAATGAAGTGAAGCTGACATTTGCAGGATAGAAAGTAGATTTTTTTCAGAGAGCCTGACATGGTGATAAGCATACGAGGTGTGGCTATTAAATAACGAGACTGACGTTGTAAAAAAAAGTATTTTTATTTTATACATAATCACTTATTGTCATCTTCAATATACACTCCTTATCTATCCCTACAATGCTCCATGCGAATTTTCCATTGTTGGAACAGTGCTGGAAGTCATCTTCTGTCAGCTCCTTCAGGACACGTGCCACTTTCTCTTTTACATCTTCCAAAGACTCAAATCTTGTCCTTTTTAATGCAGATTTCACCTTAGGGAACCGGTAGAAGTCACATGGTCAAGATATGGTGAATAAGGTGGATGTTCTAACACTGAGATGCTGTACTTGGCTAGGAACCTCTTGACAGATAACGTGGAATGAGCTAGCGCATTGCCTTGGTTGAGAACCCATGATTTCTTCTTCCACATTTCGGGGCGTTTTAGTAATATTGATAAATTGTTTGACCTTCAGGAACCCAGTGAAGGTACACAATCCCATTGATATAAAAAAAACGATCATCATTGCTCTAAATTTTGACTTGCTTATTCGAGCTTTTTTGGCTCTCGGTGAAGTTCGGCTCTTCCAGTGCATGGATTAGCGCTTCGTTTCCGGATCATAAGTAAAAAACCACGTTTCATCACATGTTATTATCTTTTATCTGTTCCCTTAGGTAAAATCTGCATTAAAAGGGACAAGATTTGAGTCTGTGGAAGCTGTAAAAGAGAAAGCGGCACGTGTCCTGAAGGAGGTGACAAGATGACTTCCAGAACTGTTTCCAACAATGGAAAATTTGCATGGAGCGTTGCAGGGATAGATTAGTAGTGCTTATTGAAAGTGACAATAAGTGATATGTATAAAATAAAAACAAAATATTTTACAACATCAGTCTTGTTATTTAATAGCCACACCTTTTGTACTCGGTGATTGAAGCTCTGTGATTGAGCCCAGCTCAATCCTTGTTTTATTTAACCAGCCTTTCGGTTGATGACCTAAACAGCAGACTTTTGTGACGGATATTTTTGAGTTAAGAAATACGTAAAAAGAATTCTAAATTACCTCCATTACTTTACTTTACATTACTTTACATTACGTATTAATTTCTTCCACAATTAATTGTTATGAACAATTCAGCTTCCCATTTATAACCTCGAACACGGATCCTTGTTCATTGCATATCTATTAGTGAAGGTCCAAAAACAATTCATCGGTGTATATGATCATGCGGTAACCACTAATTTGTGCAGTATATGAACTAAAATATACTGATTAAGTCAAGGGAAACTTGATTTTCAGTAAACTTTATCACCCTTTTTGAACAAATTTAAAAGCTAAAAGGAAAATTCAAATAGTGAATGTTTACTTGTATAATTATATATTTGAGAAGTATTTAACCTAAACTTACTCTGATTTTATGTTATTTATTTAAGAAATAAAACATACTATATGTGAATAGTGCATAGGAAATAGTAGTTTGTAATACTGAAAGTTTTAATACTAATTATACCACTAAAGTACACGGAATGATGTAAACGAATCATTAAGTGAGATAGTTAGCTCTATTAGTTAATAATTACAAGAGTGTCGTTTCTTGAACCTACGATAGGGCATAAATAAAATACAAATGAATATAGAATAATAATGTTTTATTTCTAAAAATTACGCATTGTGATAATATCTAAGGAAAAAATGTTAGTTTCAAAATTTTCTAGCATAACTACGTCATTAAAAGTTTTAATGTAAATAATAATAATTGGAAATAACCAACCCCTTAGATTCCACCTAAACAAAAGAATGACTCAATTTCAAATGTACCCATAAATTTAAATAACATTTGCCCACTCCTTAGGTTCCACCTAAACCAAATAATGACTCAATTTTAAATGCACCCCTAAATTTGAATAACATTTACCCATCCATTAGATTCCTTCCAAACCAAAGAATTTTTCACTTTCAAAAGTATCCATAAACTTTAATAACATTTTCCCTCCCCTTAGAGTCCACCAACCAAAGAATGACTCAATTTAAAATGTACCCATAAATTTTAATAATATATGCCTACCCCTTAGATTCCACCTAAATTAAATAGTAACTCAATTTCAAATGTACTCATAAATTTGAATAACATTTGCCCACACCTTAGATTCCACCTTAACCAAATAATGACACAATTTCAAATGTGCTGGCAACTATAGAAAAAATAATTTCATTATATGGGGAAAGCGAGAGACCGCGCAATATATCGGTTCTGGTCGAGGGGTCTCCTTTTGCATTAGTCCAATTATAGGACTGCAATGATGACTATTTTATTTGTAAAACTTGTGATCAATTTAGAAATATTTTTGAAAATATATTAACAAATTATTAAATAACCAATGCGAATTTACAAAGAAAAACGTTTCTTAAACATACAATTTTTGGTCAAATATTAGGATTAATGCAGTGTGGAGACCAATTTCACTTCTTTGTGATGTCTTTTATTTTTAGAAACTTTTGAATTGCATTTTAATAATTTGTTTCTTTTCAATAATAAAATTTTAAGAGATATTTTAATTGAATTTGTAACGTTTTTTTAGGTTGCTATCAAGTAATCATTACATGAAAATTATAAAGGAAAAAAAATTGAGAGTTTTGTTAAAAAAAAGAGCCAAAGTATTTTAAAAAAGTCATTTCAATAAAAACTAATTACCCTTTTTTGTTTATAATGTATTGCTGCTTCTAATCTGGTTAACTTCATATGGTCATCCTCTTCTATGGTTGGGTTGTCTGGATCATGGTTAAGAATGATTGCCAATTCTTGTGAAGTTCTTGATTGATCTAAAAGATCAACTGCAAATTTCTGACACTGCCTTCTTAATTCCTATTGATTAAAATATGAAAAGTTATTAATAGAATAAAATAATATTTAAATGTTATTTTAAAACTTGTGCACACAAAAGCGTTGAGTTTAACTCAGCAAAATAGTTTACTTCTTAGCTAAAATTTATCCAAAACAGGTACATGGGGAGTATTCAAATATTTGCACTTGATCTGCTAGTTCCAAAGATACAAAAATAATTCACGTTTCTATCACATGGTCAGTCAATTATATGGTAAATTAACTGAGCTAATCGTCTTAATTAGTTCGTTTTTATATCTAGCTAAATTCTGTAAATAGTATTGATAGTACTATTTTATTGTGGTTTACTACTGTAATGATTTTCACGGTTGATGAGCTCTGCTGTTCTACGCGTTTAGACCAATCAGAACGTTTGCCAGTTATGTCAGATTGAACGAATGTTTCAGCGGACAATCATTATGCGTGAATACGTATAAGAGCCACAGTAATTCACTCGTGTCTTGAATCTTGTTCTGAACACATCAATAAATAGAACGCGTTAAGATGCAATACTTTAGAATATAATTAGCTGGATCTGTGTTCATAGGTTATAATTGTTATTGAAACACCAAAAAGATGGCTGATTATATATATATATATATATATATATATATATAACAGAGCTACGAGAGCAAGTGTTGGCAAGTCATTGGCTAGCTATGAAGTGCATAGGGAACAATGCGTACGTTCAGAGTTCATCAGCCCTGAAAAATAGTATAGATATTAAAAAAGAAGCTTCTTAGCTTTAAAGCGAAAACGAAAAGAAGAGAGGAAGAAAATTCAGAGCGAAATAATGAAGAATTTTGAAAAAGAAAGTAATGAAACTATGTAAATGTGATGTATAGAGGTCAAAATGCTTTAAGGCCTATTCCCATGGTGGTAGTTTACTATCAACTGGTACTAGCTGGACCTACTAGCGCGTTGGTGACGGTTCCCACGACTCTAGTTTACTAGCTGCTAGTACTAGCAACGTAATAGTAACTAGCAACGTTTCCAAACGTTCATACCGAGATAGTTTACTAGCGCTAGTTAATCACGTGACCTTTCCCCCCTACTAGCGTTAGTAAAATCAAACATGCTCAAAGTCACTAGCGTGCTACGATTACTAGCGCTTTAACTAAACTATACTACCTGCTTGTTGATCGTTCCTACGACGCTAGTACTAACTGCTAGTAAACTGGTGTAGTAACTAATAAACTAGTGTAAATAGCCCTTAAGAGTTAAAAAAGAAACATTAATTAATAATTTATTATTTTCTGTTATTTTATTTTAATTTCCAGATCCAGGCTGGGAATCAAAGCCGGAATCTTCACGTGATAAGCTAGGGGGCTAACCACTACGCCACGGAGGCGTCCTTTTTTATTATTTATTACTTAATGTAGCAATAATAGTCATGCAATATTTGTTACATTCTATATACACAAAATTATACAAAGTAAATGACTTGAATAATTACCATGTATTCACTTTTACATTCTTGTTCAGTAAAAGCAAGATTTCGTAATTCCCATGACAACTGGAAAGAAGTTAGGATGGGATCACTTGAGGATAAGGCAATCAATGCAGGGCTTGCTAACGCACGGTATTCATTCACTCTTGACATTGAATGACGTAGTGAATCTTCATTTGAATCTCGAATACAAACGTCACATCCGCATCTTAAAAACAAATTTTTACATTAATTTCTTAAATATTAATAATAATGTTAATGATTAATAAAATTTTTTAATTGTAATTTTTTTGTCAACAGTCGACTGGTTTGATACTGTTCTCCAAGCTGTTCTATCCACCCACGAACTGACGCAGTTGTTAACAGGGCAAGGTTGCTTTGGGGCGTATTTGACGAGGTTCAAACTTTAAGAAGTGCCGAAGTGTCAACTGTGCGACAATGAAGAGGAGGAGTCCATTGGGTATATTTTTGAAAGATGTCATTATTTTGGCCTCGAAAGAATGGAGACATCTGAGAAGATAGGCATTGCACAGTGGATCCCAGAGAGAGTAGAGGCAGCAATGCTGTGGGATGACGAGAGCTGGAAGTTGGTCGCTCAGTTTGCGGAGAGGGTGATCGGGAGACTGCGGAGGAGGAGACATCTGGAGATCAGCGGGATCACAATCTTTCACAGTAAATCAATCCCGTCCTGATCTCATAAAGTAGGCACACTAATTTCCTGAGCTGGTGATGAAAGAGATGAATGAAAGTGAAAGAGTGTATGTTGGTCAGTGACAGCGAGAGAGGAATTAGGCTACGGTTCCCTTCCACGCCCGCTGACGTTGTGTACATTTTTTAGCCCGACATTTCCCTTGTAGTATAATGTAAACAGTTCCGAGGGAGGTGGAGGGTTTATTACTTATGTCGGATCAATTGGCCAGATGGCAGGTTTTTGGTAGGCGGTTGCGACCTCCTTGGGGCTGGACGAGGATGCCTTAATTGAGTCTCACAGTACTTCCCCCATCGTGAAGGAGTGAACATGAGTTTTTGTCGCCGCTTCGGATAACAAAAGCTCTTCTATCATGCGCAAGTCGTTTCATATCTACATACCTGCAACACCCTACATATTTTGTGATATGTGTTATTTTGTGTTAAATTTTCTTTAACAATTCTAACCTTTGCCTCCTTCTACGATTCCCTCTCTCAATATTACCCTCCATCATTGATAGAGCAATACCTGGATGTGTTAAGATATGCCCCACTAGACTATCTCTTTTACTGATAAGATATTTCCATACACTTCTTCTTTCATCCACTCGTCTAAAAACCTCTAAATTACTTATTTCGTCTACCCACCTAATCTTTAACATTTTTCTATAACACCATATTTCAAAAGCTTCTATACTCTTCCTTCGACAGCCCCTATCACTCACGTTTCACTCCCGTATGCTACACTCCAAACATTTAAACAAATTTCTCCTAATCTGTAAATCAATGTTTGTAGTCAGTAAGATGTGTTTCATTTCAAAGGTCCTTATAGCTTGGGTAATCCTATTTTTGATATCACTTGTGCTTCTACTATCCTTTGTTGTTTTACTCCCTAAATCGAAGAATGCCCCAACTTCCTTTCTGTTTTCATTGCCAACTTTTAAATTTTCTACCTCTTCTAAACCACTCTTGCTACTGCACAACACTTTTGTTTTGTTTTTATTAATTTTTCATGAAGTAATCCTTTCTTAAGATCTTATCCATGCTATTTAAGATATCCTCTAGTTCTTCCTTTGTCTTGGATAATACTATGGTACCATCGTTGAATCTCAGTATTTTTATTTTTTCTTATTGAAATTTTATTCTTGCGTCAAAGGTTTCTTTCACTTCATTTATAGCCTCTTCTATATACTACAAGTTAAAGATTAGTGGTGACATTGAACGACTTTTTCGTACAGCAGATTTGTTTTGGTTTTTAATATTTTATTGAACATTCAATTAAAAATTTTCCCAATTTCTAATTGAGGATAGAATACAATAAAAAGAACAAGTAAAAATTATGTAACTAATTAAAAACAATGACCCATTTTTTACCTGATATCATGAGGCATAGGTAATGTTGCACCTCTATCTAATAATATTTTTAAAATTTCATAATTATTTTTATGTGCTGCTAACATAAGTGGTGTTATATCCGGTGTAAATGTCGCTGTCGTTTTGTCCACTTTCTCCCAACTCTGGAAAATACAAAATTTTATTTAAATATACAGTTTCTGATGGTTAAAAATTGGGAAGGAGTTACTATAGTTTTATACACCACTATTTTTGGATTCTGTATGAATATTTATTTGTGTATATAAATTTGTTTAAGCCCATAACGGGCAGGGAGAGTGCTAAATTAATTGCACTCGATCTGTTGGTTTCTGGGCTACAAAAAAATAGTTCTGTTCCTTATCACATAGTCAGCCAATTATACGAATGAACTATCTAAGAAGAACTATCTAAGGTAGAGGTGTAAAAGACACTAGTCAGAGTTATCTCCTCTGCTAGTAATGAATTTCACTATACAGCCAGACCCTGTGGTGAATTAAAGGTGTCATTTGCAGGGTGGAAAGCGGATGCTTTTTGGAGGGCCTGACATGCTGATAAGCGTAGTCTTTCAACTCAGAGAGGAAAACAAAAGTAAACCACCTCACTCCTCATTTTTACTTTGTAAAACCTCTAGAGTTTCAATCCAGCCTTTCGGCTGTTGACCTAAACAACAAAAAATTTGTTTTAGTAACAAGAAGAAAATCAGGACAACAGATTTCCTTCGAAAAACTAAATGCATAACTAACATAAAAACAGCTCCGTGTCATTTGAAGACAAAATACAGAAAAATTGTAAAATTTGATAGCATCAAGTACCTTGGGAAGATAACAATACTGAAAACCAGCAAAAAGGAAGCGAATAATTGCAGAAGATGGCAGGAGCAATCCAAGGAACCCAGCATTTGTATAAGAAGAAAACACTCTCAAGATAAGATTGAACATTATAATACTGTGATAACACCTGTTCGTAGTCGATTGAGTGTATAAGAATAACCGGGAAGGCTGGTCTAAGAGAAACAAAGAATTTGAGAGAAAGATTCTCCACAAGATAATGGGTCCGAAGATAGTAGACGGACAAAATGGGATACGAGGTTGAGAAGAACTGTACAAGGAAATTTAACGATCAATGGAAATGATTAGAATAAGAAGACTAAAATTTTACGGACACCTGGAATGGACAACAACCGGTTGACAAAAGAAAATTTTAGGGCACCAAATACACCTAAGGTGTCGGATAAATGGTTTAAAAAAGTCAGAAAGGATATTGGAAAACTGGAATAGACAAAGAATTCTTTAATGAACCGAACTAAGTTCAAACAACTAATTACGGACTTCAAGAGCTTCCACGGAAAGTAAAAACAGAATAACAAGTGGACAAAAGAAAGGAGAAAAACCTGCTGTCTGTCTGCAACTTGATGGCCTCCGGCAAAGAGGAGCAATATGCGGATTGTAAAACCATTTCAAAAAACATACATCTAATTTTTTTAAGGAACTAAACCTTGTCGGATATGACAATTTTTTACAAAATAAAGTATTTTTTCTATAAAATTATTTCAAACAACACACGCTTAATGGATAATGTTTAATTTAGTAAAAAATTTATTTTGAAGAAAAACGTATTTTTTTGAAATACATCGCATTGGTCAAGAACTATTTCATGAATTAACATAATATTTCGCAGGTTTGTTTTGTAATAATTATGGAAAACAATGGTGTAATAAAATTTAAGTGAAAATCATTACTTTTTTAATTACGAGGTATTTTCATAAATAAATTTTGTAAAATCACGAAACACGACAAAAAAAGTCAGAATGCGAGGAATTTATCGGTCTTTAAAAATAACAGTACACATGCAGGAAATGAAAATGAGAAAATTTTTAATTAATTTTTAGTGAAAGAATTCTTTATATAAGACATTTTTTTCTTCAAAAACAAAACTTTTACTAAATTTTACATTATCTCTTTAAGCATATGTTTTCAAAATATTTTATAGAACAAAAAATACGTCATTTTCGAAAAGTTTCAGTTACTACAAAACATTGGATGTATGTTTTCTAAAATGGTTTTACAATCCGCATATTGCTCCCCTCTGCGGGAGGCCATAAAGTCGTAGACAGACAGTATAGTGAACGAGCTGAGATTGTGGGCTGCAAAAGAGCTTTTAGAAACGTTTAATCACCTCACGTGGTCTAAAATGAGTGTAAAGTGTGTTTTCTCGTAACTGAACGAGAATAACACACATTTAAAAATTCACAACGGAAGAACTGTAAGAAGTTAAAGTTTCTTTAAATAATGCTTTGATTAAATGTAAAAGTTTTGTTTAAATAAAAACAAAGTTTTTAAAAACTGTTACAAAATTGTTTGTAGGGGAAGATAAAAAATCTTTAGTAGATATATTACATTGGAATAATCGCAAAGACCTTCTTATCGAAATACGTACGAACGTCATGACTTTCTACGTGTCAAAATTTTAAAAATAACAAATTCATATTTTCACGTTTTGACAATTGTTTTCATTTCTGGTAGGGTTAAATAACACTCTCTGAACAAATAAACATGGGTATTAACCAACGTTTATTTGTTCTGACTTTTATAACTCTACTCTTATGTTTTTACGTGCAACATGTTTCAACATTTACACATTCTATACGCCCTCTAATACGTACTTTATAGTTTACATTTTGTCTAACACAAATATTTTAAGTTAGAAATGAACGATTGTGTAAATAAATAATAATATATTTTCCTATATTTATATATTTATTTATTTAAATGTTTATCCATCGGTTCTCTATTATTTTAATAATTGTTATGTAATGTTATATTTAAAGAGCTGTAATATATTTATATTCCCTGTTAGCTATTTTAATTTTAATTTTATCTGTCAGTTTCACTGTCTACATAACCAGTAATGTGTAAAATAAAAAAACCCAACGTAACACCTAAAGAAATAAAAGCTGTAGCCTTGGTAAAAATGTTATTTCGATGTTTAGTTGTAAGTAATTTGTGAAGAGTTTATTTCGTTAATTTTAACACTCCAGTTTTCACTTCATAAAAATGTTTTTCTGTCCATAACAGACAGGTAGAGTGTTAAATTATTTGCAATCGATCTGTTAGTTCCAGGGTTACAAAAAATAGTTCTGTTTCTTATCATGTGGTCAGCCAATTAAACTACTGAATCATTTAAAAACAGATGAGGTAGAGGTTTAAAAGATACCAGTCAGAGTTATCTCCTCTGAAAGTAATGAATTTTGTTAATAGTCAGATCTTGTGGTGAATGAAGTGAAGGTGTCATGTGCAGGGTGAAAAAGTGTGTTTTTCAACGGGCCTGGTATACTGATAAGCATACTTTTTAAGGCAGTGAGGAAGGCTGGTGAACCACTACCTTATCTCCTCGTTTTACTTAGTAAAATTTCTAAAGATTATTGTGGTAATTTTTTTATGATTGTGGTCTTAATATGCATTGTAGGACAAAAGTGTATATAAATTAAAGCTGTAGAAAATTTACCAACAACTTTTATTTCAAACGTTTTGTCTACAGCACTTAGTTTAGCGTAAATTAGTGATTTTCTGAATTTTGCTTATACAAATCTGTGTTTGTTTAGGTCATCAGCCGAAAGGCTGGTTTGAACCTGTAGAGGTTGTACTAAGTAAAACAAGGGATAGGTGGTTTACCATGCCTTCCTTACTGAATGGAAAAGTACACTTATCAGCATGCCGGGCCTACTGAAAAGCATATAGTTTCCACTCTGCAAATGACACCTTTACTTCATTCACCACAGAATCTGTAAAAATCACTTCATTCACCACAGAAAAATCTGTAAAATATGGAAATTTTAAATATTACAGTTTTAGTATGAAATTGGCAGCTGATAATGGAAGGAAAGATAGCAGGAAAGCGCCGGCCGGGTAGAAGGAAAGCGTCCTGGCTGAAGAATTTGAGAGATTGGTTTGGTCTCAACTCCACGTCACTGTTCCGAGCAGCTGTTTCGAAAGTTAGAATAGCAATGATGATCGCCAACCTCCGACGCGGAGACGGCACTTGAAGAAGAAGAGAATGAAATTAACGACAAAAGTGTTTAGAATTAATGTTATTGGAAATTAATAAACCTACTACTTTATATTTTAAGCATTTTTGCCACAGAGTTTAACATCATTTAGTGATTTTCCGTATTTTGAAGTCGAACAATGGTTAATTTTCATTTTGAGCTATTCACTCACTATTAAAATTAGGTTATGTTTTTTATATTATTTACTAATGATTCTTCTTCTTTCGGTTCCATCTTCTATCGCAGTGTCACCGCCACCCCTTCTAATTAATCATTTACTGTGTTTCCGGCCTTCAATACTTCTCCCAGCCCTTGTCAGCGCAGCAGACCCTTCGGCGGCGTACCGACAGAGAGATTTGTTGCCAAGGCCGAGCGAGTAACCTCTCTCAGTAGCTATATAACCGCACTACACTGAGCCACTTGGGATTACGCTCTACATCTCCGTCGAAGATTGACCGACTACATCCACGAGATAAAGACGGAGGATGCTCTGGGACTTGCAGCAGCCAGCAACGCAGCAGCCATCACCACAGCTCTCACACCCGCCACCGCCGCAGCCACTCGCTGCCTACGCCGGTCTCCTTCGAGACCGGCACAACGATCCTTCTCAGGACCAACTCTTTAAGAATTACGCCGGCCCTTTTCAGGGTCATGAACCACCTCTGTCCGCCCCGGCAGACACAAACATAAACGGCCCTTTTCAGGGCCACCAAAAAAATAAAGTTTACCACTTAATGTCGCCATCCGGTGACAGCAGGTTGGAAATTATTATAGCAATCTGGATCCAGTCGACCACGGCTCTGAAAAGTCAATCGACTACACCCGTACTACACCCTCAGATTTCGCAGCCAGGAAGTCTTCTACGCATAACACTTTTTTCCCTTAATGTTTTCTTGGACAATAAGCCTCAGTAATGAATACTTACCTCCTTTAGTAACATGACCCAGATACTCAAATTTTCTTCTCTTTACAGTCCTCACCAATTCACATCCTTTATCCATTTTCCACAATACATCCACATTTGTCACTCTCTCTTTCCATGACTTAATTATTAAACATCTACTATTGATAAAAGCATAGGTTATAAATTTTATTAGTTACATTGGCAAAAGAAGTCGTGTGACTTTCACACCTGATTTTTGATTTTTCTTGCTTATATGAATATTTTATATGTAGGAAGGAAAGTATTGTTTTCAGGTAGATTTTCAATTGGTGTGTGTGTGTGTGCGCGTGTGTTTGTGTATGTGTGTGTGTGTTTATGAACAGAATATTTCAAGTACGGAACATTATACAAACTTGAAACTTAAGTTAGATACTACTACCGAACCCGACACGAACATTTTGATCAAAATCGGTCCACACGAAGTAGTAGTTTATTCGTGTCATTTTTCACTTTTTTGCGATTTTCTCAAAAACGGCTCCTAGATTTTTTAAAAAAATCGTCTCATTTACTACATTTTTTATGCTCTACAAGATAGGGTAGGCGCCATAATTGCTAAAATTTTTGGAAAGGCTTTTTTTCGTAAAAAAAAGGTTTTTTTTAAATATTGCGACTTCAATATGCGTTTTAGCGCAAAAAGTATAGTAAAAGTTGTAGAGAATTTAAAGTCCTACAACTTTTTCAAACATTTTTTGTGTAACGCTTAGTTTAGCGGTAATTAGCAATTTTAAGTTTTTTCTCACGAAAATATGTTCAAAAATCGATTTTTAACGATTTCAGCCTAGGTATACATTTTACGACAAAAGTGTATATAATAAAATTTATAGGAAATTAAAAGATCTACAACTTTTATTATAGCACTTTTCTCTACAGAGCCTAGTTTAGCGTGAAAGAGTGATTTTCCGTATTTTTAAGCCAAACCGAGTTTGATTTTCATTTTGCATCATTCACTCATGATTAAAATAAAGTTATGCTTTTTGAGTAATTTTTTTTGTGTATTTTTAATGTTTTATTACTAATTTTAGGTTATATTGTACCCCGACGCTGTAAGGCACATGGGGAGAGAGAAAGAAGAAGAAGAAGAAGAAGAAGAAGGTTATATTGTTCATCATTTGCATTGGCATGAGAAAGTTGAGTGAGTGTTTCACACCAGATTTTATGAATATTTTCTGAACTTATGAATTTTTACATTTATGCACTTTGTTTATTATCTTTGATAATAAATTTTTCATAAATCGTTTTATAATTTGAAGGTCGGAAACGAGTTGACAAAGATAATAGGAAATTAGTTTTTGAATGATATTTTTTAGAAATTGTAGAACCAGGAAATTGATAGAAATTAAATTTTTGAATACATGAGTTGTATCATACAATATGTAATCGACAACAATCAATTTATCATTCATTGAATAAAATATAAAAGTATTGTTCTAAAAACGATTTCGATTTTGCTTAAAATTAATTAGCAGGCTAAATGTTGATAAAGGGAAACACTTCTATTAATATACAGGGTGTCCCACGAGTAACCCGACATACTTCTGGAAGTATTCCTCTCATAAACAAAATTAGAAAAGTTCATTAAAACATAGGTCCGGAATCGTTTCGTTATCAAGTTACAACTGACGAAAATATTCGTCTGGGTATTAGTTTCTCCGCATAAATGAAGCTCTATAGAAATGTTTAATTAAGTTATAAAATTAACAGATTTTATGTAAAATTGAGTAAAACAGGTCCCAGATCTGTGACTAAAGTAATTTTTAAATATCTGACAAAATACACCAAATTTGGTTTCGAAAACCCTTTTTCTTTAAGGTTTAAAGTATATTAACTTTGTTAAATGGGTAACGAACATGAACACTTTTTAAACAAATTTTCTAGAGAATTTAATTCTGAAAAGAATGATGTGAAATAAGTCAAAAAGAAACAAACCCAAACTGTAGAATTTTGGGTTTTTATTATACTGTAAAAAAAACAGTTTATCGAGACCAAATTTGGTGAATCTTGTCATACCTCAAAACTACTCTAGTTAGAGTGGACACCAAATAAGCTTGCCAATTTTCTTAGTTGCGCAGAAGATTTATTTTGGTAATGGCGCACTCGGTTGCCTCAGTGAGTGGTGGGGGTCAGTGTTGTACCAGCTGTGATCAGAATCACGTCGCTCTTGCAACATTATATAATATCAACTGACCTGAAAACATTAGTCTGTAATGTGTTGCATGTGGTAGGCGTTAATTGAGGAGTTAACTGGAGTAAGGGCCTAACTAAGAAAATCACGTTTTGAGATATTGATCTTTGAAGTTTTTTTTAGAAGAATGTTTTTAAATCCTTTTTTATAAGACACTCGGACAATTTTATATATATTTCAATATTTTCTTGAGCGAGCCATTACCTTACTTTTTATATCATTTTACAACATCAATGTATAAAATTGATTTTAAAATATTGCAGGGAGGGCCCTTTCTCAATTCAATGACCAAAGCCATTTTTAAAACGATACTTTATTCATTTTAATAAATTTTTAGATATTTTAACCTTACTTATTAACAATAATTAATTAAATTCTGAATAATTTGGTGTAAATTTTAAACAAAGTTATTAAAATATTAATATTGTCACGTGGTATTAGTGTCCATATGATTGATTGAAACCACTGTGAGTGAATGTTTTTAATACTTGTTATAATATTAGTAAAAAATATTTATATACATAAAAAGAAGTTTAAAAAAATATTAAGAAATAATATTAAAAGTAAAATAAATAATTTTATAATTAGTATATATAAGATAATATAATTAGTATAATACATAATTAGCTACCCAATAATCATATGATTAAAGTAAGCTCTACCCTGAACTCTGTAGGTAAGATATTGAAACCAAACTTGGATTTTCTACTAAAAACAGTATGGCGAATTAAAAATGCATTGAATGGAAAAAAGGCCTCTCATTATTTGTGCCCTTATTTTATTCAACTCCTCTACAATTATTGTTGTATACAATGTTTAAAATTGAATATTTTGAACGATGCTATTTGATGATAATTTACATCGTTCAATGTCTCTGATTTAATAGGCAGTTCGATGTTAAGATACGATACACGGTACTAAGAACTGTTTGCGGAGCTACGCCGGCAAGCTTATTTGGCGTCCGCTCTACTGATCTGGGACCTGTTTTATTCAATTTTACATAAAATTTATTTAGTTTCACAAATTAATTAACGCTCTAAACATTTCTGTAGGGCTTTATTTCTGTGAGGAACTGAAACGCTGACGAAAATTTTCGCCAGCTGTAAATCACCAACGAAGTGATTCCGGACCTATAGTTATATGAACATTTTTCATTATTTTGATGAGAGGAGTACACCTCCGAAGTATGTGGGTGACTTATGGGACACCCTGTGTATATAAATAATAATAAAATTGACAGCCTTTCATTTTCAGCACTTACGTTAAATATTTGAATTCAATCGAATGAACGGATCTATTTTATCCCTTTTCTAATTGAATTACCTAACTGTAAATATTATTATACCCACTGGGCACACCACCCAAGCATTTATGTGTGAAAATCTGCGGTTTTAATTAATTTCCGAATCTAGTGTGGTTTACCAGATCTTTTAGATTGATTCATTTCTGTGTATGTATATAATTTAACTAATACGATATGAAATCTGTACTGTGTATTGCTTTATACTGATGTAATTAGTTAACAACACAATTTGCAATTTCTTTGATCACGAATTTAAAGGCAATAAAAAACATTTTTTATAAAACAGTAATTAAGTCTCTGAGCTAGTCAAGTCAGTCAATAAATATTATCTGGATTATTTCCACTAAAACAATACGAGGTCTGCTCAGAAAATAATGGGAATTTTTAATTTTGCGGGTTTGAAGAGTCCGATTGTCAAGAGTTTTTTTTATTATGTTGGTGATATGCTTCTAAAGTATGATAAAATTTTCAGCTGTAGTCATTGTTTACTTTGTCTGTGTCAGCCGCTAAGGTTAGATACGTTTTTATAAGCTCGGCAATTTTCGTTTGTTGAAAAATTGGATCAAAGAATTTATATCAACTTTGCATAAAAAATGAAATAAAGTTCAACAGAGTGTGTGAAATGTTAACAAAGGCCTATGATGAGTCTGTTATGAGTAAAACAAGGGTTTACGAGTATTATAAGCGTTCCGAAGATGGCCGTGAAGACGTTGAAGATGACGCACGCCCCAGCACATCATCAACCAATGAAAACGTGGAAAAAGTGAACGAAATGGTTTTGAATCACAATCAGACAAGTCAGTGATGATGTTGGCATATCGATTGGATTATGCCATGAAATATTTTCGAACGTTTCGGGTATGAAACGCGTGGCAGCAAAATTTGTTCCAAATTGTTGAATTTTGAATAGTTTAAAATGTAATTAATTTTCAATATCATCTTTTATATTCTTCTAACATTTTCTATCTTAAATATGAAACACTTACATGTGGTTCACCTTCCTTATGAATAATTTCTTCATGTTCTAGAAGCAATTCAACCGCTTCTATAAACTCAGCATTGATCGCATGTAATAAAGCATCTTTTGTTTCTATCCCCAACACAACCAGCAACTCTACCATTTCTAGGTTCTCCCCATCGATTGCTAAATTAAGCGCACCTCGTCCAAGACTGTCTACACAATTCATGTTGATGTCATGACGTCGATGAGCTCTTTGCAAAAACCTAAAACATAAAATTTTATTGTATTTTTGTGGGAAGAAATAATAAATGAAAAGAAGAGAATTAGTAATAAAGACAAAAAAAATTTAAAATAATATAAAATAAAAGATAAAATAAATAATAAATTTTGCTAAGTTATTGCAATAAACGTCAAAAAGTGGTTTTTATATCAATATTTTGTGATTTATGTTAGATATCTTTAAAACTACTGAAGATGCAGTTCTGGGATCTGTTTCATTAAAATTTTAGATCAAATGTAATAAATAAATCCATGAAATTTGTCACAAAAATATAACCTCAAAACATTCAGTATGACCAAATTTCACCAGGAATTAAGTCTTTCGCTAGCTGTAACCATCGATGTACAGTATTAACTACTGGATTGCTTCCTGTGTGACGGATCGAGTGGTGAAACCTGTGTCGCTTCGTACTATGATGTGGCGGGGCAACCACCACATCATCAAACCAGTCAAGAGACTGATGCTGAAAAAGGAGTGTATTTACTTATTTTAAATTTCAATTCCGTTTTGTTTTTTTTTGTTTTTTTTTTAAAGCCACATAGGACTACATAAGTTCATCAAACTAAAAAGAGCTCATTTCAATTTTTCAGTTTTTGGAGTCCTTTCCTGATGTTTCCTTCCTTGAACTTTCTCCAGTATTCCCTCAATCCATCCAATCTTCTCTGCCGCTCCTTGTCAGAATACACAACTTTCTGTCATTTCGTCGGTTTCTGCTGTTCAAGTATTGTGGTTTTCAGCCTGTGGTAATTTCCGGCTTTTGTTTTGAGGTCCGCAAGTGAGATTTGGAGCCCGTCCATGTCCTCCTTAATCTCCCTGATCCAGTGGGGCTGAGGTTTTCTGTTAAGTCCGTTTTGTTTTAAAATATAAAAAAACTTTTTTGTAAAAATATAATATTTATATACTCTTAACTAATAAAATAGTGACATGAACACGTAATATTGCAATACCGTAAAAATATGCTACATATAGTACGAGTATATTTGCAATGTATAATTTAATGATTGATATTAATGATATGATATTGATAATTTAATGACAACGTATAATTTACGGAAATTGTGATGCTCGGTGTAATACAGTACCTTAATCAAAATCAAAGTCGAAAAAATATAACTCTTTACAGCATACCTTTTGCTTTGTACGGATAAACAAAAAAAGTTTTTTATTTGGTTATTGTGCTTACGTACCTGCGAACATTAGCAGAATCACCTCTTTCGACGGCTAGAAGAAACTTTTTCTCTTCCAAATTAAGAGGTTTAGGTAGGTTTGGCATCTCTACAGACCTTCGACTAATAATTCCAGGCCCTTCGATTTGCAGCCCCACCTGTAAAATATTATTTAAGGAAAGATTAATTTCTGTACTATTATGTTGTTTATTTTTTTCATAGGATAGAAATGGCAGCTTATCAACTACAGTAAGTTAATATATTCTGAAACATTATGAAAACTGAAATTAAACTAATGAAGTTGCTCCTTATTACTTAAAATAAAAAAAATAAAAAATGATTATCTTCGTTGCAGTCCAGGAGGTAAATTGCGAAAGAATATTGAAGCTCTTTTAACTTTTTTAAATGTTTCTCGTTACGTTGTTTAATCTCTTTTTTTATGAAAGACAAGTTCAGATCATTGCGGAATATTTCGTTGGTTACATACCATAGGGTTGAAGTGATAAGTGTCAGACATGTTTTTCTTTGAAAACGGAGACAATAAAATTAATAATAAAAATTTTATTCAATGTTGATTTTCTTTTTAAAATATTAGATACTTAAAAGTAATTGAATACTAAATCCGGGAAACTACACACGTGTTTTTAATTTTACTTGATTTCTAGAACATTAATACATTGAACAAAATGATATCAAACGTTACAATCCCTATTCAAAAATTAAGATTGATATTTGTATTTATACTAAAATAAACATAACATTATATAATTTATTTGTATTTAAATGCAACCAGACAGTTTAATAAAATGCATGTATCAACATGTATTTTCTGCAACAGCAGTAACAAGCTTCCCCGTTCGTCTGTAAACTTATATTAATGGACTAAATCAAATTAAATTTTGTTCCAATTAGATGAAAAATAAATGTTGTACCAACAACATAATGCCTTTTTCCTCTTTGACCTAAATATTTCCTTTCTTCTTATAATTTGTATGAATTCTATACACAAAATAATTATATAAATTTAATAATATAAATTACACATATTATTGTAAAACCTATTACTTGTTAATATCAATATTTTTATGAACAATAATATTTTTTTTAAGTTTGTTCACTATATGATACAGTTCCAAAACATAAGGTGTTTGAGTAAAAAGAAAAGTGTTGGAATATCTCCTCTTTCTGAACAAATTAATCGTGTTCGTGAGGTACATCAATGTAATCCAGGTAAATCGACTACTAGTCGATTTCTATATTATAGGTACCCGAGTTTGGAGCCTTTTTTCTTCAAACCCGCTAGTTCAATTTTAACGTACTATACACCAAAATTTAGCTAATTTCAATCTGCGTTGTTACATATCAGTTTCATATTTTCAGCTTTTATTAATATTCTGATATCAGGATGTAAATAAAAGACCCGGTTTTTTTGTTGCTGCAACACATTGGATGAATTTAGAGGCTTATAACTCAAACACCGTTCGACCGATTTATTTGAAATTTCGTCGAAATGCAAACTTGTATGTTTTTATTGTACGTACGAAATTTCAGATTTGTAGCTTATTTAAATTTTGAGTTATTAGTAAATATCTTAACCCCTGTTAACTCTGTAACCGTTCATTAATTCGGCAATTCCAAAAAATCATTGTATTCAATATAAAAAAATTAATACAAATTCATATTATGGAACAGCGATTCACTGATTTTGTTCCTTTAAGTATCCCCATTAGAAAAAGTTACACACAGGTAAATCATGTGATCGGGGTGGCCAATCCAAAAAAATACTTCCACAGTCAATCCAACGCCCATGAAGATTGTCATTTAGTAACTGACTGAAATTACATAGTGAGGTGAAGCACTATCTTGTTGAAGTATTGCTTGGACCATTTTCAAGAACCTTGGAATTTTTGAACTTTGAATTTTAAAACTTTTTAATTTTGAATTTCAGAACTTGGACCATTTCAGCAATCAGTTTTAATACTGCAATACAGTGATTATTGTAAGGGAGATAAGGGGATTGTAAGGGAGATGAAAAGAATTTTCTTTATTTCGACCGCCATTTTGTTTTTATAAACATCAGCAAAATGTAATTTTCACAGAATATTTTTGGTACCTTCATTAAAATATTTGTAAAGTATCAAAATGATTTTTGAAGGAATGAACAAGTATTAGAAAATTAAATGCGTATACCTCTTTCTTCGACTTCCGTTTTTGTACGTGTTTGAGACGAAATCGACAATCGTACTTATTCCTGTCGTGTAACAAACATTGTACTCATTTTAATTTTATAGATAAAAACTTAAAAAAAATCTTCTGTATAATCATGTAAGTAATCAATTAACTTGTAAAAAATAAATGTTTAAGCTATGGAATGTGTATATTTCATTTATACTCATTCTGTATATTTATATTGATTGTCTTAGATATTGGTTCGCAATGTACTGAGTCAACAGTTTTTACTTCATATTTCACTTTATCAGGGGTATTTTATTTCATCAGGAACTTATGTCATATTTATATTTTAAAAACTTTATACTTTTCCCTCATAGAATCTCGTTTCAGTTATGGCTTAACTGTTTGGGGTGGTGCCTATAAAAGTACTATTGATCAATTATATGTTGCACAAAAATATTTATTTAAGGTTATTTTGAAGAAGCCCAGGTTAAAGCAACGTTTTGAAATTTTTCAGAATTTTAGGGTTCTTCTAATTAAGCATTTGTACATTTTTAGGTTAGCTGATGTGATATTTTTAAAACAGGGCTCATCTTACTGTGTTGTTATTACAGTTACTTAACCGGGAAGGAGTACGAGAAAAATTAAACTGCCGTATCCTAATAGGAAATATTTCAAAACAACGTTTGACTATATGACTAAGAAACTATATAATCTGATTTCTGAGGATACATTAATTAATAGGACATATCATGGTAGGAAAAATTATTGTTTATTAAAATATTATTTGAAATTCCAAATGCAGAAACATTTTTTTCAACTATTGATCAGCTTCTATTCTTATGACGTACTGTATTAATAATATTAATATTTAAGAATCATTAGTATTTCTTAATAATTTTTCATTCATTGAATCCGGTTGATGTATTATTTAATATTAATGTTTCAGTTTAAATGAAATTGTGAACCATAATTCATAATAATTTCATGTTTTATTATTTGTATTTGGCTGAATGAAAGTAATTTTTATTTTTATTGTATTTTTCTTAGAACTTTTGAAGCACAAAATTATTTTTTGCATATTTCTTTGTTTTGTTTTTTTGCTCTAAGTGTCATTTTGTCTTTTACCGTTTCGTTTTTAAGTTTATTTGTAAGTGATGTTAACCTCCGAGTCAGGATTAACTTTTGGAGGTACCTAATTTCCATTCCATGTAAAGTATAAAGTGTATTTAATTTTATGTATTTGTTACAAATAAATAAATTGTTGCTTATGGTTTTGAATTGTTTAATTTCTGTTGTAATATGTTACGAAATGAATTGTACTTATGTTTGAATGGAAATAAATTATTATTATTTTAAGTTTGAACATTATGTTAAGAACATTCGAAGTCATTTTATGATTTAATGAATAAATAACTTGAGGAAACATAGAAATTTCAATTTATTTTGATACTAATATTTTTCGTTGATCATCTAAGCTGATATTCAAATTTGAAAGTGGATTACACAGACATTCCAGAACATATTCTTATACACGATATGGTACAAGTATATGTAACTACATCAAACATTACACTAACCTCATGTTTACTTACTCCGTCCATGTCTTTTTTCTCTCCTGCCATGGTCGACTATACTCGTTGAAGACTCAAATTACATAAATTCAATTACAATAATTAAATTAATTAGCTATGATGCCTCTGTATCCCGGCTCCTAGGAGCCCCGCTGTAATAAAACAAAAACAGGATTAATTAAGGGTGCGCTCTACCTCTGCCGCGCCGCTCAATGTAAAGGTTTAGATGATTACAACCAACTCGGTTGTTATGCAAGTCATAAATAAAGTTTAACATGCCTTTTAAAGCTTAAAATATGCTCTATTTACCAGTACCATTTTTTTGTATGAGCATTAAGTTTAAACTTTAAAAAATTAAAGTAAATCTCTTAAAGTCGTTAAGTTTTCTAAAATTATTTGTAAAGATAGGAAGGTATTTGTCGCAAATTAATCTGTATCAGTAAAAAGAATATCTCTTTTAGATTCTAAATATACAAACTTTAACGTGTTTACTTATTTATCAGCGGCTATGTATTGCAATCTAAAAAACCTTTACAAGCACAAATTTTTCAGCCGTTCGATAGCGTTCCGAGCAGACAGTTACGGAACTACTTACACATAATGCTTTCTGTCACCAAGGTCATTTCCCCTTAACGTGTTTTCATTTCTAGATCATACAGAGTTGCCGGGTCGTGTAATAGGTTTCATGTAGACTGTTCATTAGTATGTTTTGACAGAATTAAAATTAATCACTCTCCCAACCCAAACAAAGATTAATTTCAATTTATTATGAAAACGATAATATTGTTCGTATAGAAAAAATATACGGTTGGCCTACAGATTGTTATTTCTGTGTTTATTTGTTATTGTTCGGATAGCAAAATTCTTTAATTTTTAAATACTTCTCTCTTGCCCTTTTTTTACTCTCCGTTTTACTCTCTTGCCCTGTTTGAATATATAGGGAAGGAGAGTATCGTTTTCATGTCGATTTTCCGAAAACTATATTTAACCGAATGTATAAGTTTTCAAGCCCCCTGAACCCAAAAATCAGTTTTCAGCGATTGGTCTGTGTGTGTGTGTGCGTGTGTTTGCGTGCGTGTGTGTGTGTGTGGGCGCGCGTGTATAAACAAAATATTGCAAGAACTTAACATAACAATAAGAATATTAAAATAAAAACTAAAAAAATATTAAATTATTAAATATTAGAACTTAAAAGAATATTGAAATAACTTACAAAGTTGAAACTTGGAACTTAAATTAGGTACCACTAGAGGATCCAACGCAAACATTTTCATGAAAATCGGTCAACCGGAAGTAATAGTTTATTTGTGCAATTTTTCACTATTTCGTAATTTTCTCAACAAGTGTTTCTACGAAATTTTTGAAGTGAAAACTTCTCTGTTGGGTGAATATAGCTGTTTTGAATGGGTAAAATCTTACAGCTATCTGAAGCTTTATGTGCAGTTTGTAATCTTACGTAGAGTATATGCGAGATTAGCTCAGTGGTACAATGCTCGCCTGCCTCGCGTGTGGCTTGAGGTTGAAACTCTGTCGGTATAGTTTATTTTTCAACATATGTAACTGAGATATAATTTACATTTTCCTTTTTTTGTTGAAATTAGTTATATTTAATTTACAAAACGCTTAAATTTTTAACAAAATTAAGTGAAGAGACAACACTTCCGTTCAAGCGATCACTACAAAAATATAATAATATGTATCAAGTTTATTTCTATTCTGATAAAGTTATATTAGTTACAATTTTGCTCTGATTGGACTTCTTCATTGTCCGTATTCTATGAATGAAACAATGGATTTATGATAACTGAAGTATCTTGTTATAATATAAATGAACTTCAGAATCGAATTTATTTAAATATCTAGAAAAAGCTCCGTCAAGCATTGTTCCGTATTTCGTTGTGATTTAATTTAAATCATTTAACATAATTAACATGAATTTTTATTTTAAAAAATTTACTAAAGCCTTTAATTTTTTTCGAAAAACCACATTCTCCACTCAAAATATTGTTATGTATTAGGTACCTACGTAATTAGATAACGAAAGTTTGACAATACCTGTTGAACATTTGTCTTAATCTAAACAGTTTGGCTTAACACTAAGGAAAATTACTGTTTTACGCTAAACTAGGCTCTGTACAGAAAAATACTTGAAATAAAAGTTGTAAAGTCAATTTGTAGGTTTGTGGTTTTGTAGTTTTTTTAATTTTCTAAAAATTTGATTATAGCCACTTTTGTTGTAAATTTTTGTAACACTAAGGCTAAAATCGTAAAATATTCAATTTTTTTACAGATCTTTATAGAAAAAAAAACAGAAAATCACTTCTTACCAAAAGTACAAAACTAGGGATTATACAAAAAAAAAAAAATCAAATAAAAGTTGTAAGTTTTTAAATGTAGTACACCTTTGATTATACACTTTTGCCATAGTATGCACATTAAGATCGCAATCTTAAATTTTAGTTTAGCGGCAATTATTGATTTTTTGGTTTTTTCATCAAAGTTGATTGCGGCCTTATTACACATTTTATAAGAAAAAAGTATGTAATAAAAGTTATAGGAAATTAAAAACCTACAACTTTTATTATACGCATTTTACTCTACAGAAGTTGATTTTCATTTTGCGCCATTCCCTCATTAAAATTAGGGTTTTTTCATTTTACTTTGTTCAGTCATGATTAAACAAAGGTTATATTGTTCCTTATTTACATTGACAGGAAAAATCGTGTGAGTGTTTCACACCAGATTTTTTATTTAATTTTGTAATATATGCCGCTGGCTTTAGAAATAGATTAGATCAGTAGATAGATTAGATCACATTGTATAGATTTAAACAACCAGCATTACGGATTGAAAAAATTCTTGTTGCGTTTCTCGATATATGATACAACATCGAATTATACGTAGGTTAATTCTCGAAATAAACACAATGAGGATGTTACTACTTTATTAATCTCAGATCTGTAACACAAAATCATAGGTAACATAAAAACGTTTTTTTTGCAGAATACTTTTCTTAGTAAGTTATAAACTGATCTTTGTTTGGTTTCGTGGAACAGTGCAGGCGCCGACTGTTTGCTACGGGCTCGCCTTTATGATACCTCTCATGGTAGATTTTTCCCATTAGCTAGTGTTCACCGCGTGGCAATTACTTGCTATTTTGACAGGCGCAAATTACTGTGTTGGGTGGTTGTTGTTGAATTTGTTTGTATTTGAACTAATATGCCGGGTGATCAAAGGAAAAGGGACTAACAGTAGGCATATCAGCTAATCGAAATAGTCGCAAACGACAATTTAAAAAATTATTTCATCAGGTACAAGGCCAACTACATGTGACCAGAAGAAAGTATTGCCTCTTTGTTGGATGGACCCCGATTGTTATTTCGATTAAGAAGATAAATCGAGATGACTAATTCTGGGAGAAGAAAATGATTCAGCCTCTGAAATCCTTTTGATGAAATATGTTCTTCCAGAGCTGATCGACCCTCGAATCCCACGACGATTTCCTGAAATAGAGAGCGAGCGAGAGAGAGAGAGAGTGAGGGAGAGAGCGACAGAGAGAGAGTCTCTTTCATATATTCACTTTTCCCGGTATAGAAATCAAATTTCCAGTAAATCACTGTTCATAAAAATTTAATATTACGTAGGTATTATGTCGTGCAATATGATTGTTGACGAACTATTTATTTAAATATTAGGTAGCATCGTAGAAGCCGAATCTAGAATAGTTAGCTTTCAAAAATTATATTATCACCTTTATAATGCTTGTATTTTTTAAATAATTACAAGTACTTTTGCGGTGCGCACCGCTTCATCAGGTTAAAAATCTGGTGTGAACCACACAACTTTCTCTTGTCAATGCAAATAATTAACAATAAACCTAACATCAGTAATAAAACATTACAAATGAACAACAAAACTAACCTCAATAAACATAGCCTAATTTTAATCATGAGTGAAAGACGCAAAATGAAAATCAACCTCAGTTTGGCTTAAAAAATACGGAAAATCACTCTTTCACGCTAAACTAGGCTCTGTAGTGAAGAATGTTACTAATGAAAGTTGTAGATCTTTTAATTTTCTATAAATTTGATTATATACACTTTTGTCATAAAATGCATACTAAGGCCGAAGTCTTACAAAAAACATCGATTTTTCACACGTTTTCGTGAGAAAAAAACAAAAAATTGCTAATTACCGCTAAACTAAGCGTTATGCAAAAAAATGATTGAAATAACAGTTGTAGAATTTTAAATTTTCTACAACTTTTATGATACAAAGTTTTGCGCTAAAATGCATATTAAAGCCGCAATCTTAAAAATACTATTTCTTTACGTAAAAACAGCCTAACCAAGAATTTCAGCAAACATTGAGCCTATCCTATCGTGTAGAGCATAACAAATTTAGTAAACCAGGCGATTTTTAAAAAAATCGTAGGACCAGTTTTTGAGAAAATCGCAAAAAAGTGAAAAATTACACGAATAAACTACTATTTCCGGTTGACCAATTTTGATGAAAATGTTCGTGTCGGGTCCGGTAGCGGTATGTAACTTAAGTTTCAAGTTTGTACGATGTTCCGTTCTTGAGATATTCTGTTCACACGCGCGCGCGCGCGCGCGCACACACACACACACACACACACACACACAAACACAGACCAATCGCTAAAAACGTGTTTTTTGGGTTCAGGGGGTCTGAAAACTTGTAGATCCGGTGAAAACTCGAGTTGAAAAAATAGACATGAAAACAATACTTTCCTTATTATATATTCATATAGGCAAGAGAAAGTAAAAATATATTTCATTAAATAAAACCTACCGGATTGGTCTAGAGGTAAAGTCGCCGCCGCGAGTCAGCTGTTTAACTGCTGATTTTCGGAGACGAAGGTTCCTGGTTCATATCCTAATAAAGGTAGTTCCTTTTACGCGGATACATGAAAACTAGACAGTGGTTATCGGTGTAATCTGATGGTTGGGGTTTAATTACCTACACCCTCTCAGGAATGATCGGCTTGGGTCTGTACAAGATGTACTACATCTTACTTATACGTCATATAATTTTCATCTCATTGAGTGATCGGGTTGCTTATTGGAAAAAACATTGTATTATTAGATTTTTGTTTAACATATTTTATAAGCTTGTAAATATTCTTAAAATCATTTTTAAAAGGACCTAGATATTATCCTGATGTAAAAATTATCACAATCTTCTGAACCACATTTTGATCTTATAAACACCTGCTTCTTCATGTAAACTAAATTTACTATTTATATATTTATTAGCTGTATTTAGTTGTATTATGTTAGCGGTAATGTAATTTACTACATAATGCTATGTAAAAATTTACTAATTTATAATGTAGGCAGTAGTATAATTTACTATTTTTGCGGTATTTAGTTTTGTTTCATTTATTATTGTAGGGCCTACTAGGTTTTTAATTGTAAGTTTCAGTTTATAGATTGTAATCGCTGTGTCTGTTTTTGATAATATGTACGTGTACCATTTTTTGTTAAATGGTAAATATTTATTCTCTTAAATAGGTATTAAATGTGGAATGATTATCGTTTTTAATTTGTTTAATTAATGTTTGTTATTCGGAGAGATATTGATTTGTTATGTTGTTAGTAAACAGGCTGGTTTTAAATTATGGTAAAATGATTTTGTACATTTTTGTAGAGCTAAAAATAAGAAAAAGTTCATATAAACATATGTCCGCAAACGCTTCATTTGCGAGTTACAGCTAACGAGAAATTTCGCCCTGATTTCAGTTCCTATGGTGAAAAACAGTTGTACTGAATTTTTTGGGGGCTAATTTCTTCATCAAATATGGTGAATATATATGGAAAATCACCTAATAAAGCTGTATAAAAATGAAACATGCAAAAACTCTTTGTAGAAAAATACAGTTTTCTACGTTTGATGCCCAATAGCTTTGTTAAATGAACAATAAACAAATTTTTTTTCTCAATGAAAATTGTAAAGAATTTAATTCTGGAAGCAACGTAAACTAAATGTAAATAAACGTTAGATAAAATGGACTCTTATTTAGACAAACACGTAAAACACATTTCGGCGTGACCGCAGCCGTCTACAGTGAATATACAGAACATACAATTTTTTTAGTACATGTAATCATACAGATTACGATTGTACTTTATGCCTGCTGTTGACCAAATCTGACAACACCGTGACTGCTCATCGACGGCGAATGCATACGCAATTAGTTCCCCACCACAGCTTCTAATTTACTCCCACCTTGTAGCTTCGCTACATGAAGATTAAAATGTGCGATCTGGCGGTCGCAACCGATATCACTCTGTTGAATTTGACGAGTGGTGAGGCGCAGCCTTAAATTACTTTCTGTTTTATTAAGGTAAAATAGACGAATATAAATAAACAATAGGAAGAAGATTGTATTTTATAAATAAACAGATATGAATATAATTCTCAAGCAACAATATCTGAAAATTTGGTCTAATGAAACAAAGCAAATGACAAAACCCAGAACTTTCGCTTTTCTTCCTGTCAAAAGTAGGAACCTAAAAAGTTTTATTCCCGCACAACTACGAAGAAGGATTTTGTTTATTAAGACCCACGCGGTAGGGTAAATCAAAAGATTACTTCTTTCAAAATTATACATATTATTGACACTAATATATAAGGTTCGTTCGGGATCTGGGTAAATTAAATAATTTACACACTAAAGTTTAAAATTACGAATTTTTTTTTTGAGACTGCAGTGGATCACTTGAGTCAATTTCTGGGTACTCTCTTCTGGTTCTTTTCTATGATTTTCCTCCAGTATTCTTTCATTCTGGTAGATCTTCTTTGTCTTTCTGCTTTTGAAAAGATCCCTTTCCTGCTTCTTCTTTTATCTACTTTTCCTTGGAATCTAATATTTTTATCTTTTAATAGTTTCAGGTGTTCAGTTTTATTTTCTAGATCTTCGAAGGTGATGCATAATTCTTCCATATTGTTCTTGATTTCTCTTAACCATATTACTTTTGTCTTTTTCTGGAAGAGTTTTCTGACTATTTGGTTTGTGATTCTATCTTTAGGTGTTTGGATTGTATGTCCAAAGAAGGATGTTCTCTTTTTCCTTATTACAAGTGTTTCATTTATTACAACTAAAAATTACAATTATAAAATGATTAAAATCTACAAGTAAATTACTTATAATAAATAAGAAACTAATTATAATTAACTAATAACAAGAAACTGGTTAACTGGCTTCTACGCCGGGGTCCCGGGTTCGATTTCCTGTCAGGACTGGCATTTTTATCATTCATTTCATTATCATCAATCTCCACCGTCTGCATTAGAAAAAATTGCAAAACAGTCAGATGTAAAACCAAAAAGAAGAAAAAAATTATCCAGTTTACTAAATACTATTTAAAAAAATGATACAGAATAAAATAAACTTTAAACAGTAGACAGTAATTCACAGTAACGTTAACTTTTTCTAACGCACTGTTCGCACTACGCAATTCTCTCACTGGATCACAGACAAAACGGAACTAACTTGCTCTAAATAAATCGCTTCGCTTATATAGGTGAATCTATGGAGATTTCGAGAAAGACAGAGATTTTCGATGTAAATAATAAAAATACAAAATCCTTCTGACGGCTTCTGGATAAATATTAACAAACTGTAAGCAAATTAGGATCGAAGGTTAGGTGATACAAAAAGGCCAATTATTTAAATAGGTACCCACCCGATTCTTTTATAATAGTCCTACAACAAAAGGCAGGCCTACGTGTACTATTAAAACCGTTTCTAATACCCATACTAATTCGAACTATTTCTTGGAACCCTATTTATCACTCTTATTACTTACGTTAACAGTTTTAAAATCGCGGTCCTCCTTGAAAATTCTCGAACAGACATTCCCTTTAGATATTTTCACAATATTTTCACTTTTTATTTTCTTTTTATCTTCTATTAGAGTTCTAATATGTTGTCAGTGGGGATTTAACCACATATTGAAGGAGCTTTCATAAAATAACACCCCCACCGCATTTATTTTACAAATTATGATTTATAACAATTTGTTCGCTACAAATAAGTGTAAAATATTAAATATTAGATAATTATTGTACTTAAATGAATAAAATATTATATAAACTCGTAGATAAAATATTCAAAACCATGAGAATTTTCAGTAAGAAGTAGAAGGATGTTTACAGCCCTGCAGATGGATTTTAGGTGAAGAAGTTGTCGGTTGGACCACAAGAGGGGTGAAGTAACATGGGAAAGAGTCGGAAGATCAAATATTGTGTTAAATGAAGTATAAAATAAAAATGCTGTTGTGGTATGAACACCTACGAAGGCATATTCGACGACATTTAAACGTGGGGAAGTGTCAAAATGTTAACTACGCGACAGTGACGAGAAGGAGTCCGTTATATACGAGATTTTATCAAAAAATAACAGGAATTTTTTAATTTCGCGTGTTTTGTAAATCCGATTTCCAAAATGTTGCTTTTACCTTGTTGGTACATCTGTTTCTAACATAATATTTATGTTCACATTTGCAGCCAGTAAATTTTATTGTTAGTAGTTGAATAGACTACACGGGTTTGCATTCGCTCGGCGATTTGTTACTTCAGAAAAATGGATCAAAGAGTTTGCATTAAATTTTGTGTGAAAAATAATATCAAGTATAGTATAAAATTCGAAATGTTGACAGTGGCTTTTGGTGAACGCACTATAAGTAAAACAAGAGTTTACGAGTGGTACAAATGGGTAAAAAATGGCCGTGAAAACGATGAAAATGATGACCGCCCTGGACGCCCTAGAATATCAATCACCGACGACAGCGTCGTAGAAGTGAGAAAAATGATTCTGAAAGATTGTAGAATCACTATCAGAGAGATTGCTGAAGAGGTTTGTTTATTATTTGGATCATGTCAAGTAATTTTTTCGGATGTTTTGGGTATAAAACGCGTGGCAGCAAAGTCGTTCCGAAATTACTGAATTCCGAACAAAAGCAACGTCGAGTGGATTTCGCCCAAGAAATAGTGACTGAAGTCAACACAAATCTAGAATTTCTGCAAACGGTCATAACAGGTGAAAAAACCTATAAATGGGTATATGGATATTTGGTTTCGACATTTCTAGAGAACCATGAAAGGACGACGTTTTTCTACCATTGATGCCATAAAAACCAAATCACTGCAAGAGCTGAAAGCTACACTAAAAATTAAATTTTAAACTTCCATTTTACCTTGTAGTATTATATTAACAGTTCCGACGGATGTAGCGGGTTTTTGAAATTCGGATCAAGTGGCAAGGGACGGGTTTTTGGTTGGTAGGTGGTTGTAGTCACCTTGGGAATGGTCGAGGACGGCTCAATTGAGTCCAGCACTACTTTCCCATTGTCGGAGAGTGAACATGAGTTTTTCTCACCGCCTCAGATAAAAAAATAATAATTTTATGGTTAATAATTTTTTTACGATTCTGATTAGTGAGGGGGAGATTTAATATAGCATAAAACTCAGGAACGTCTATTTGAATTTTAGATTTTCAATGAATGGTATTTTAAAAATAGGTTTTATTATTATTTTTATTATTTCTCTGACCAATCACCTAATAGCAAGAGGAATTTATTCAGTAATTAATAAATAACATCTTTTTAATAAATGATAATAATTATTTACCAAATTATTTTATACGTGTTTGAGTGTAATTTTGTAAACTGGTGAGTGACAAAGAAATTTACAGTGCATGTTTTACCTATTCATTGAACTAGGCTACTATATTTTTATTAGCTTATTTAAGATCACCGCCTTATAAATAGAAAATATCGATCAAGTTTTAGTATTATTATTTTGTTTTTGGATTCAACTTTATTTTTATTTAAAACTGTACAATCGTTTAAAGCACAACTAGTAAATGAGATGGAATGAATTAGGATTGGCGGAAATGTGACGTGAATGAGAATCGATCCAGTGACCAATTCTGGCGTGAAATTTTGCATCGAATGTGGTGCCAATATTTTTCAATGATAATGATTTATAAACTATGATGGATGATTTTTTTATATGAAATGATTTTTTGTTTTTATGAAATGAAACAGGAATGACAAGTTAAATTGAAATGTTTTTTTTTTACGGTGGTCGGAGAAGATTCCTAATCCACCTTCGTTTCAGTCGTCTGTTAACAGGGAGATCGTTAGTTAAAAGAGATTAGACATTTGGACTTATGTGGTCAATTGTCTTTGTGTATGATGAGTTGTATGTTGCGTTTACAATAACTCAAACCGTAGTTATTTTCAGGTCTTTGTGAAGGGTATGCTTGGTTATGTAACCACCAGTCACCAGGCACAATGACACCAGTCAAAAGCACTTACAGCAATAACAAACGCACCTTTTTATGTAAAAAGGTGCGTTTGTTATTGCTCAAAGTGCTTTTGACTGGTGTCATTTTGCAAATTTTTTCAAAATTAGAGTGTACTGCCTCACTGTCTATCAAAAGATAAACATTAAGGAAAGTAGATAGAAAGAAAGTAGAAAGACCTTAAGACCTAAGGGATAAGGCTTTTTAAATGTTACGAAGGCGATTCTAGAGTATTACAAGAACCGACAAAGTGAGGAATGTGAAAGTATTAAGAAAAGGAATTTGATGGAGATCATTCGATGGTAGAAAGATAATTGGCTAGGAAAAATATTGAGAGGAAACCGTTTCAATAAAACTATATATGGTTTAGTAATCACAGAAGTGTACCCTAAGGGAAATATATATTTTAAATCCACACAGATATTTTGCTAATACCGATCATATCACAGTAATAGCACGAGATAATTATTATAGATAAATTATTTTAGATATATTATTTTTAAAAGTAAATTATTAAAAAAATGTAAATTAAGTTTTTTTAAAGTGTTCTTAGGCTTTCATACATTCAATTATTATTACTTCGAAGATAAATGGGTATTACAAAAATTTGACGAATAGAAATCGTTTTAAAAAATGGGCATATCTCAGGAAACAAAAGTAAAAACAACAAACTATATATAAGATAAAATTTATCTTATAATTATTATATTAATATAATATGATTCTTTTATTTTATCAATATTGTCTTAAATAATAATTACATATGGTAGTATATATAAAATATTTTCAATCTTGTATTTTATATTTTGGAACAATATTAGTAAAATACAAGAATTATAGCTTAATATAATAATTTAAATACAATAAAAGTAACCTTAAATACTTGAACAAGGTTGTCATTGGCTTATCTCCCCTTTGAAAATAAAATCCTTAGATAAATTATTTTCTTAGAATAAAATTGAAGAAAGAAAATTTATCTGTAATTTAAAGTGATGATTAGTGAATGATGTTGTATGTGACAAAAATATAATTTTAAGAAAAATGCTATCATATCCCTAAAGCTGCCGGATTTTTGTGAATTGTCTATTTTATTTTTTATTTTTTAAGTCACATCAACAGCTTTGTCATTACGGTGGGTTTGGGAATTGGAACGGACGGTTTTTTTCACATGATAATTTCCAGAACCTAGCTGGGAATCAAACCCGATAACTCCGCTTAGTAGGCTAGTACGCTAACCATTACGCCACGGAGCAGGCAAACTAGTTTTTTTTGTATTGTTCTCTCATAAATTAATTTTTCACGAAATTTTGCATACCATGCAAAATTACAAATTATTCAAACTTGGCTTTTTAAAACCACTTTTCTTATAATTTTGTGATGTGTATAATTTATGTTCATTCCCTAGAAATATTTTGTACTCCATGCGCTCTGAGAACAAAATGAAGAGGTGAATGGATGAAGGTGCTATGTGATTTTTTGAAAAACTTAGGTTTTGTGATTAGTTAAGGCGTTGAATGCATATTTAGTTAGGTAGATGACATAAAATCTCCTATATATACAGTGTTTTTAGTAATTTGGTACACTTGTTCAGGCTATGCACTGTCTAATTTTATGTTTTTAGTGGATAAAGGTGTTAAAATCACTTGACCCCTTCTTTTACCGGAATGTGAGATATTACCCATTTAAAAATAACATTTAACTGTGGGTATTAAACATCTATTTCCATTAGTAAAGGTGTTATTACGCTTTTTAAACAAAGGTTCTTACGATAAAGTTTGTCTTACATTATTGAAACATTCATTCTCAGCAGAGAAGTTTTAAAAAAAAAAAAAATTTAGTGGATGAAGGTACCTATACGCATAAAGAACGATATTGAGAAGTAACGTTTGAAGCACTTTTAATCACGTAGAATAAATTTTCTGAAGGGATATTATGCTGGTATAAAATTAAAGAATTAGGTAGTTCACAAAAAGATGTGACCATTAGAACTTTTTTTATCGTATTTTTCTCAAAACTATATTTTTGTTATATAGCATCTTCATCCATTTACCTCTTCAAATAAGAACGAAGTTTTTATAATGAAAATTTTTCAAGAAATACTAGATAAGCACACCTTGGAAATTTATAAATAATTCAATTTTATTATGTTACAACTTGCAAATTAAAAGCACATATTTTATATATATACATTCCATTGATTATTTTCTTTCAGATATTGCTTTGTTAATTTTTATGAGTGTTTTCCAAAAAATTACCTGAAGAACTAATATATTTGTTGTAAATTTATTACAAAAAATTAGCTTTTGATTAGGTAATATTATTATTAAAAGAAATACAAATTTTTGGTCACAAGTTTTTTGTGTTTTTATACCTTAAAAATTCTAATAATATGGAAATAAAACTTACCGTAGGTGTTGTGCAGTAATCTCCAGGACTCCAGGCACTTTTTAAGACACCAAAATCCACAATGGCCTTCTAAATATAATATCTCAACAGGACAGGAAGAACTGGAGAGAACCTGCTAAGTTTTTTTAACAAAAACTCAAAACCTTAAACAAACTATTCCTAACCTGTTATGAGCTTTTTGCTCATACGTCTAATGATAAATAACAGAGTTGTGGCTTCTGAAACCCCATATGTTCCTCACTTATACAACCCTACTTATCAGATTATTATCTCTTCTTTTTTCCCTTATTATTAAATTATTCACTTTATATTCTCGCATTACTTCACGGCGCGATATTTCCTGTAAAATACATAATATGTATTGATTTTATTTTTCTACATGTAGAATTCCTTTTTAAATTAGATTTAAAAAATATTTAAAATAGATTTGACAAATATTATAACGTGTATACATAATTCTACATCTTATAAGGTAAAATGTATTTATATTTATTTAAATATTCCAAAAATAACTTATAATTCATTTCGTGTGGATTTGGAATTAGTTTTAAGTTATGAAATTTTTTTTCAAAAACTGCGCTTAAAAATGTATTGCATCATAATGTTACATATTATTTTAATACCTAAGCTTAGGTTCATTCGGGATTTAGGTATGATAAATATAATTAGACTTATTTTAAACTTATAATAATTTAATATTTATTTACACAATTAGTAATGATTATAATTAGTCTATTAACAAATACAGTTTAATTACTTTTACTAAACTTATTTTGAACTTAACTTAAATACAGTCAAACTTCTACAACTCGAATCCTCATGGGATGAGGAAAAAATTCGAGTTACAAAAATTTCTAGTAATGGAAAAATAACAAACGCAGAACATGCCACATAGGCTAATACTGCCAATACGGCTACAATACAGTACTGAACGTTGCATTTAGGTTAGCTTTTTTGGTTACAATGTTATGTACTATACATATTGTACACAGTATTTTAATGACTCAGTAAATGCTAAATATGGTATATTATACCGACAGACTATGGTTGTATTGTTCTGTGGTCGACCAAAGATTCGTCGATTCAAAGAAATTTATTGTTTTGGTTTACGCTTGTTAGGTCTCGTACAAAGGCAACCAGATGACTTTGAGGGTCTGTACCCTTTTATTGTCGAACATTTCCTCTTATAATGAAAGAAGCAGCACTGTACCTACATTTTCCTAATAACCAAACAAGCTATTTTGAGAACTATATACATATTTTTGTCAAAAGAAACAAAATAAGTAGTTCGACTTCAAGAAATGGTGGAATTCGAGTTATAGATGGATTTTTACATATTAAATGCATGTAAATTTCAAGAGAACTAAAATTCAATTCGAGTTATAAACGTCCGAGTTATTGAAGTTCGACTGTATTAGTAAAATAATGTTGTTTAGGTCATCAGCTGAAAGGCTGGTATGAACCTATAGAGGCTTTACTAAGTAAAAAAGGAGTAAGGTGGTTTACCAATGCCTTCCTCACTGAGTGAAAAAGTATGCTTATCAGCATGCCGGGCCTTCCGAAAAGCATCTAATTTCCACTCTGCAAATGACAACTTTACTTCAGTCACCACAGGGTCTGGCTGAAAAATGAAATTCATTACTCCCAGAGGAGATAACTAGTGTCTTTTACACCTCTACCTCTTCTGTTTTTAAATGTTTCAGTCATGTAATTGGCTTATCATGTAATAAGACATAGAACTATTTTTTGTAACCCTAGAGCTAGCAAATCGAGTGCAAATAGTTTAACACTCCACCTGCATGTTATGGGAGTAAAATAGTATCGCCTAACAATTCAAACAATGGTTTACCTGTCCTCAGCCACTTGATACCAACGTACGCCACCCACTAATTAATTTAGTCCTAATTTAGAACCGGTCCAGTTACGACACTGTTTTAAACAGTCCAAAATTTTGATTCACTACAAAGGTGCTAACTGTTTTTATAATTGCGGTGTGATAGTTTCCCAAACAATCAAGATCCTTCTAAAACTTTTGCCGCTATAATGGGACATTGTAGAAGGAATCAAAATAAAAACAAACATTTCTGCTAATTTCTATTTCCAAGAACTCCTATTCAAAACATTCCGTTAATGGCAAATCCATTGTCTTTGTTCAATACACAACATTTCATAAACTACAGAATTTCTTATGATGGATAATTAATTCATTGTTATACTATACATTATCTTTGTTCGCACAACCTTTCTAAAATATATCTGTATAATGTTACGTTATGTATACATATTTTTTTAAATTTCAAAGCTAAAATCTGTTCAATTTAACAACAATAAGCAGCCTCATGAACCAATAAAATGAGGACAATATTATTATGAATGACGTGTAATTTGTTTTTAAACTGCTTCCAGGAAAGTTCAGAAAGGGAGTATAGAACATGTCTAGATACAAAAGCCTAAACATTAACACTGTGTTAATTCATTACTAACCAATTAATACCACTACTTACTTGCTTACTTTGATAAACATGTCATCCAATTATTTTATAAAATAATACACAAATTTCCTCAGCGAATACTTAAAAATTTATTTATTTTTCTACTTAACAACTACCTATTTAGAATACACTGAATTCATTCAATTTTCATCAATCAAGTATTTTTTTAGCTCTTTTTTGAAAAAAAATTAGACTACCAAACCTTTTTAAAGCTTTTGATAATTTATTGATGTATTTTCTACCTAAGAAATAAGAGAAACTGGTCCGACCTTTTTTTTACTTCACATGCCAGCACACAGACTTCTTTTACGAGAATGGAAATATAAACCTAGAGGGAAGCAAGGCTTGGGAAGACCTAAAAAGATATGGATGGCGGGAAGGCCATTGAGCCTAATCCTTGGCAGATGGTGATGATGATGATGATTTTCTACGTGCATCAAGTAGGTTTTTGTTCAAACAATTTAGTGTTATGATTAGCAATTTTAAGTCGTGGTAAAATGAGGTACATTCTTGTATATAGTCTCAGGTCGATAATTTCTGAGAGGAATGGTTAATTGAACTCCAACCGACAAAGTTCATAAAAATAATCAAATCAAATTATCATGCGGTCTTGGGTTCGAATCCCACTCAGGCACGGCATATTTTCATACGTTACAAATAATCATTTCATCCTTCACAGTTGCAACCCAACGTCGTCGCTAATGACCACAGTAGTTGATGCGACGTTAAATAAATGAAGTAAAAAAAAAAATTTATCAAAACAATGTTTATTTAGTCTTCTATCTATTTTTAATGTAAATAACTTGATTAGAACATTATTAGCGTGATGTTCTAATCTGGTAGTGATCCTTGGTATATTTTTCACATAACTTAGGTTTTCTTTGACTGCGGTTATGCTTACTTCATGAAGAATTTTTTTGCTTTATATTTACTATTCACCATGTTTTTGATTATAAACTTCGCAGAATTTCAGAGATGTAATATTAGATACAATTACGTCTTCTCAAAAATGTATTTGCCCAGGGCTAATAGCGTTTTGAGTGGAAATAATTCTTATTTTTATGTTCTACAGAAGTTAATTTTGTTCTATCGTCATTCAAATGGTTAAAGTTAGGTTATATATTTCATTATTTACATTGGAAAGAGAAAATCGTATGAGTGTTTCAAACCAGATTTTTTTCATTTAATTTTCATTTTATATGTACCGTAAAAGATTTACGTTTCTTTCATTTTTTTATCGTACAGTATCTATATTATTTGTTATTTTTGTTACTTTCTACGCTACTTCTTATTCTAAGTACTTTGTATTCTATGTTATTTGTATATAATTTGATTTTCATATTGTCACCGGTTGGTGTCATTTAGTGGCGAGTTAAAACCTTTAACTTTTGGTGGCCCTGAAAAGGCCCGTTTAAGCGGTGGCCGTCTTGGAGAAGCGTCGGTCGTATTCATCGTGGCGGTCGGAGGCTGGGCGACACTGCGTGTCGTCGTCCAGCGGAGACATCATCTTCTTCCCTCGCAGTAGTGCGTAGATGGCTGCTTCGTCGGATCCGGTGGGCGTAAGGCTCGGTCAAGGGACCGCTGTGGGCATCGCTCACGGCAGCGGGAGATGACGGTCCGGTCGGCGGCTTACGCTGTTGGTCGGCGAGCGGAAGCATCATCTTCTCTCTTGCGGGGTCGTCGATAAGCTTTCGTTGGAGTCCGGTAGCCGTGTGCCGATGGTGGACGTCTTGTCTCCTGGTTGGGTCGGAATTGAATCTTCTGGCTCAGTGCAGCGCTCTTTTTATAGTCGCCGTGAGCGCTGTGGTATTGGTGTTGAGCTTGGTGACAAGGGCTTCTGTCGGTACGCCGCCACGGTCTACCGCCCCTTTCAGAATTATTGGCGGTTCCCTCTGTCACTACGTCGGAAGCTTTGTAGCCAGCAGCACAGTACTTAATCAAAGGGGAAGACGGTGACACTATGTTTTCTATTTTTCTGAATTTCTTTTTACTGTTCAACTTTTGAATTATCCATGGAATGTATTCTTTAAAAAAAATCTTTTCTATTTATTTTTCACGTCATTTGTTTATTAAAAATTTTGTTAAGCTTTTGGATGGTTGTACTGTATTGTATAGTTTCTAAATAAAGAATAAAAGTTAAAAAATATATATATTTTATATTTCTACAACGTAAGTTTATTCACAATTTCTATAAGCTTCATACTATATCGAACAAGCTATATTAGAACAATACATTTCTGTTCATCAGTTCTCTATCTCTGTAATAATTAAAATTAAAAATTAATAATAAAAGAAAAAAAAGAAAACATTGTTGTTGAAAGACTATTGTTTGAAGAGTTTTATCATTATTTTTAAAGTATAGATTAGCTGCCTTCATTTCGTAAGAGATGAAAATTATAAAAAATGATAAATTCCTTTCAAAATATTTTAACAAAGATATTATTTGAAATATCAACAAAGATATTTAAATGAACTACTCAATGAATGTATAAATCCAAATTAAAATCACCCAACTCATTTGGTATTCATATAATTCAAAATTTTAAGAGAAATTAACAGTTTCTTAATTTAATAATAAATGTAAATAAGTAATAAATTTTATGCGCAATTACTAATTTTATCATGAGTTACATTAATGATCTTTCAGCTTTATTATCATTGGATTAAAATGCGCGTAAATTTCTTTGTTTAAATCACATAAATTCTAAATGTTTATAAAACACTGTTTTATAGAAACCACCATTAATGGTGGTCGCAAATTCTACTACAGCTAACATTTTGACCCATTTTCTCAACAGAAAATAAGGATATTGGTTTCAAACCAAAAAAATTTGGTGTGAAACACTCACACAACTTTCTTTGCCAATGTAAATAATGAACAATATAACCTAATATTAGTAATAATATGTTAGAAATAAACAAAAAAAATATCTCAAAAAACAAAACCTCATTTTAATCATGAGGGAAAGACGCAAAATGAAAATCAACCTTAGTTTGGCTTAATAACATAGAAAATCACTCTTTTACACCAAAGTAAGCTCTGTACAGAAAATATTTCTAAATAAAAGTTGCAGATCTTTTAATTTCCTATAAGTTTGATTACATACACTTTTGGCGTAAGATGCATTCAAAGGCTGAAATCTTAAAAAATCCAGTTTTTTAAAGATGATGAATAAAAACCAGAAAATTGCTTATTACCGCTAAACTAAGCGTTATACAAAAGAATGTTGGAAATAAAAGTTGTAGAATTTTACATTCTCTACAACTATTATTAATACTTTTTTGCGCTAAATGCATATTAAAGCCGCAATCTTTAAAAAAATATTTTTTCTTCTTGAGGACAGCCTCCTCAAGAATTTCAGCAGACATGGTGCCTACCCTATCTTGTAGAGCATAAGAATTGAAGTAAATGAGGCGATTCATAAAAAAAATTGTAGGAGCCGTTTTTGAGAAAATCGCAAAAAAGTGAAAAATTACACGAATCAACTACTTCTTCCCGTTGACCGATTTTGATGAAAATGTTCGTGTCGGGTTCGTTAGTGGTATCTTACTTAAGTTCCAAGTTCGTACGATGTTCCGCTCTTGAGATATTCTGTTCACACACACGCGCGCGCGCGCACACACACAGACAAACCGCTAAAAACATGGTTTTTGGGTTCAGGGGGTCTGGAAACGTGTAGATCCGGTGAAAACTCGATTTCAAAAAATCAACTTGAAAACAATACTCTCCTTCCTATATATTCATATAGGCAAGAGAAAGTAAAAAATATGAGTTTTTGTATCTGTAAATGAAAGAAATTTTACTTTCATCGAATTACATGTATATTTTATAAATAATTGATTATTTATCTCAGAAAATAGCTCAAACATTTCGCTGTATGATTAACGTGTTAAAATTTTCAAATTCTGGGCAGGAATTGAACCCGGAAACTTCTACTCTTAGTCTAGCACACTAATTACTTCACCAAGGAAGTGGTCGATAGTATGTCCTAATTTCATGACATTTGATAAAAGGTAAATAAATAAATTGGTTGGTTCCTTAGTCTAATTTTGACCCAAAGGTCAAGTTGATTAGGGAAATTCATTAAATTGAAAGGCTAAAATTTGGACAACCATCACGTTTCTATCTTCCCAATGTAAATTTAAACTATTATACCTATTCATCAGTTGTTAAATAGGCTATTCAGTGTTTCTTAGAGCTGTTTAGTTTAGAGTATATTTACATTCAACAAATATTGTGTATAGGAAAGAAATAGCTTCGGATTTTGTGCAGGTGTTCAGCAAGATATTCGTGGATTATAATTTTTCTAAAAGCTCTAGGCGTATTACCTTGTAAAAATATTAAAAAAACTATATTTGTGTATACAAGTATACAAATTGATTTATTCGTCATTTTTATTGGTTGTACCATCTGAAATATACGATATTTTATTTTAATAAAAAATTATACCAATAAAGTTCTGGCCATAAAAAGTAACTGGAGTGTTTGTTAAATTATTTGCACTTGATCTGCTAATTCAAGGTGTAACATCTGTTTACAGATTGTTACGTGTTTTAGGGTTTTGTCGGCGTAATTTATTGTGTTGGTTTCCTTAACTGTTTTGCTTGTGATGTAGAACTGTCTGCCGTCCGGTGGCGCGCTCTTCGTTTCTCGTACGAACTGCTTCTGCCCCTCGCGACAAGCTGCCTACATGAGTTGCCTGGCTACACTCTTTGTCGTCGCTTCACCGAGTATAGTGATACCGTAATGTTGTAATTTTTACGTGATTAATTTATCAGTTTATTACTTTTGGCTAAAGTAAAACGTCTGCCCATTCTTTGAAATGGTAAGATTATTTATTTTTCTTTGTATTCCAAAAGTTGTGAGTTTTGCTACGAGCTGTTTAATATCATATTTTTGTAAAAGTAAGCTACTCTGTGTGGGCTTGCTTCAGTTTGCTGAATACGTGTCACATCCAACAAAACTAAATTTTAATTTCGATTATTTCATTTGTAAAAGTTATTATGTTTTCTAATTAAGATCATTTTGCAATAGTAATTGCTCAATTGTATTTTGTCTTGTACCTTTAATTTTATTGTATTACGGCTCGTAGAAATTCTTACTTCTTTAAGTTACTTAACCTAATTCATAAAAACTACTAAATCTTATTGTATAACTTATGACTTGTGCTGATGTTAAGATCGTTTATTTTATATAAATTATTGACACTGGCCCGATCTTTGCTACAGGGTTCGAGTGCACAGTTCGAGTGTACGATTCGAGTGCACGGTTCAAGTGCATGGTTTGGAGTACCGGGTTCGAGGTAACAAGTTCTAACCAAAATAAAACTGCAATCCAGAATTTCAATGTCTAGTACCTTCAGTTTACTGATCATCATTTGGATATTCGATTCTCGAATATGATTTTCTTCACTCGCTAATATTCTGTGTCTTGATGGGATTTTCAAATGTCTGGAGCTTTTCCAATACTGTTATGTCTACCATTTTGAGAATAAGATTACCTGTGGGATTCGTGAGTGTTTTTTTTACAACATATGTGTCATTAACATGAGGTATGTGACCATCATCTTTTTTATATTTTTGTGAAATCCTCAGTTCCGGTCAACAGTTAATCGGTGAAATGTTTAATTATCTTGCATGAAAGATTCTGTAGTCGAAACCTTAATATAAATTGCAAGTAATGGACAAGAAAATCTTTGTCGAGACATTACCTTATATATATATATATATATTTTCATGTCGTTTCATAATCAGTAATTAACTAATTTAAATGTTAAAAAATTAAAATATTTTCGTTTGCACAACCTAATGTAACACAAAAAAAAAATTTTTTATATATTAAAATTTAAAATAACTAGCTTAGTTCTAGTTTTGTTTTTCTTTCAAATTCTTATGTAAATCTAAATAATCTTAAATTTTACTGCTTTATTTAACGTCAACACGAAAGCAATAATGATCCTAAATTATTTATTTAATAGTTATGTAGTAATTCTGAAAATTAAACATAATAGTTGCTAAGTCATTAGAAAACCGAATCAATATATGCATATGTTGGCCAACAAACAAATGCTATTATTAGTTTGTATAAAAGCATTATTTTACAACTTATAAAGTTATTAATTTTGAATTACCCATATTGTAATTATTGGATTTGTTGCTAATGTTCGGTCTTTACCGATTTAAAATTTTGTTATTGAAATATTTACTGTTTAATACTTTATAATATGATAGTCTTATTCTGTTATTAATTAAATTTTTTGCAACCTACTGTGAATGATTTTGTTTTTCACTCATGCAACGATCCCCGTGTTTGTTTACCGCTTCCTAAATTTTTTTATTTTTTGTCTACACCCCGTCCGACCTGTCGCTTGTTTTTTTGTGGCCGTGTGTGTGTTATCGGCGGCGATAGGGGTGTTTACAAATTGGTACCAGAACAAGTGGTTTTATAATCAGGTCGGTCTATTTTATTTATTAGTATTTTGTTTCATTAACCTGACATATTACTGTAATTATGTAAATCGTTGCATAGTGAAATAATAACTGAAATAAACATTGTAATATTTTTCAAAATTTACAGCTTTTGGAATACCATATCTTATATTACGTTTTCTTCACTTGTCAGTTTATTTTATAAACTTGAATGTCTTGTCAGGCAGCCATGGAGTCAGCTGATGACTATATTTACATTGATTATCTGACCAAGGACGACCTCTTGTATGAATTACGTTGTAGGGGAGTAAATGTATCCGGGTCCGTATCCGAACTGAGGGTTAAGTTACGGAGGGTCATTGCCCAAAATATAAAACCCGCCCCTGAATATCTTAAAATTTTTCCTCTAGAAAAAGAAATTCAACTATTAACCTTGCGCTTGCATACTTTTGTCTATGAATTGGAGAATATTGAAGCTCAGATTACTGTTAGATATTATAATGGCCTGAAAGGCCGGTTATCTTCCGTTACTAAACGTTTTAACATGTTATTATCCTTATGCGGCGAAGATTTGTTGAACTCCGATAAAATAAAAGAATTTGGCGAACATATTTCAAACCTTGAAAGCTCTATTAAAGCCGTAAGCAGTATGTGTATTGATAACGATCCTCCCGGTAATACTACCAATACGGACGTTAATAAAAATACTAATAATGCCATAAATAATATTGATAGCAGTCCTTCTTCTAATATTGTTAATAACACTAACAGCGTCACTGTGCTGGAAGGAGTACGACCTACATACTCCTTATATGGTAAATTGCCCCACCCGGCTGAAAAATTTTTAAGCAAACTACCGGTCTGTAATGGTTTTAGTGTGGACGATTTATTAAAATTGTTTCGTATAGGAATCAACTTACACGATTCATTTCCTGATATCCGGAAAAGCATCGTTTCCCTACTATTGCCTTACGCCGTAAGTCCATTACGTGACGTACTAATTAAACACACTTCTTCACAAAACTTTAGTGAATTTCAACGTGAAGCTATCCTTACTTTTATACCTACCCGGCAGTTCGTCGAGTTAAAGCAAAACTTGTTTTTTAGGAGTCAGATGGTTGGAGAGGATCTGCATAGATATATCTCTGAAATCAAAGAATCTGCCGCTATTTTGCAGTTAGGTTTGAGTGAAGCTGAAATTGTCAGCAATATTGTGGATGGTTTGTCGCCAGAAACGAGGTCTTGTCTGGTCATGAGCAATCGGCCGCGTGATTTCACCGAATTAAATTTATTATGCGTTCAAGTCATGAACACATTGTTCACCGATCACAGGCGTCTGAAAGTGAACGAGAGTATCAAATTATTAACACGTGATAGTAATGTACCCGTCTGTCATTTTTGCCATAAACCAGGGCACATCGTTGCGAATTGTTTTAGAAAGGCTGCAATAGGGAGAAATGTTTCTTCGTCTTCAAATAATAATAACAATATTCCAAAAAACTAGTGTGTAGTGGGGTAGATACGGTTAGCCTACCTCACTGTTCGAAATTTAAGTCTAACTTTAATAATAAATTTCCTCCTCAATGTTTTTTGTGTAATGTTATGGGACATTACATATGGAATTGTTCTCGTTTCAGGTGCAAGCGTATTTATACCGCTCGTGTTAGTCGCAATTATTCTAACGATGTTAGGCGGAATTTTGTTTCCGATTCGCACTTTGGTAATAATTATTCAAGATTGGTCCGTTGGCCTAAAGCTGTTGATGGCATACTGCAGCCTAATCGTAGTAATATTATAAATGTTTGTCCTGTTAGGAGTCGCCCCAGAGTGAATCTCAAATTTAATTCATGTGACATTCCTGCTCTTCTTGATTCCGGATCTGTAAGATCGTTTATGAGTTTGAATACCTTTAATTCTTTAAATAACTCTCGCAACTTCAAATCTGTAAAAGTGTCAAACGTTGTGTGTTCATCAGCTACCAGCTCCAAATTGGACATTATGTATGAAGTCTTATGTAAAATAAAAGTTGATTGTTTTACTTGGAATTTTCCCATCCTTGTAGCAAGTAATCTGGCCTGTTCTTTTATTCTTGGATCAGATTTCTTCATTCATACTGGTCTTGTACTTGATTTATCTTCTTGTCTTCTTCATTTCAAATTCCGTCCCAAATATAAAATACCCTTATTCGGTAGTCCGATTTCTGCTAATTCTATAGATCACCAAGTAGAATCTCTTGATTCTGATAGTATGGACTGGGGGAAACTTATTTCTCATCTTAACATTGAACAACGTGAACGCGCTGTGGAGTTGTTTAATGAATTTTCCGAGGTACTTACGACTCGTTTAGGTCTGACCCACCTTGTTGAATATGACGTCAAATTAGATAGTAAAGTTCCCGTGAAATCACATCCTTATGTTTTAGCCCCACCTAAGATGTTGCTTTTGCGCAATTTGGTCGACAAATTGCTCGAACAGGGTATAATCGAGCCGAGCAATTCATCTTACGCTAGTCCCGCTTTTGTCGTTACTCGTGACGACAGGAAACCGCGCATGGTGATCGACTATAGGAAACTCAATCAGCATGTTGATGTTGAAGCTGTTCCCCTTCCCAATCTCCACTCCTGTTTCGATTGGTTCGGTAAGGCCAAATTTTTCACGATACTTGACCTTAATTCCGCTTACCACCAAATCCCTCTTTCTCAAGAATCCAAGCATGTGACTAGCTTTTGCACTCCTTGGATGTTATATCAGTTCACACGTATTCCTTTTGGCTTAGCCACCGGCGGTCAAGTGTTGTCTCGACTTTTAGACAAAATTTTCCATGACGTCAAATTTCAGTATGTGTTTAATTTCTTGGATGATGTTTTGATTTTTTCTAACGATTTCGATGCTCATGTTGAACACGTGCGTGACATCCTTCAACGTTTGTCTAAAGCAGGTCTAACTGTTAATCCGGATAAGGTGAAGTTCGCTGTTAGCGAAGTTGGTTTTCTTGGGCACCTTATTTCAGCAGGTGGTGTTAAGGTTAACCCCGACCGTACATCTGCTATTTTAAATTTTCCTACACCTAAGAACGCCAAGGCCGTGTCGAGATTTGTGGGCATGGTGAACTTCTTTAGGAAGTTTATCCCAAAGTTTGCTGAAATTGCCGTTCCTCTGAATGCTCTTCGTGGAAAAAGGAGCAAGTTTTGTTGGAGTGAAGATGCTCAAAAGGCGTTTGATACCTTGAAAAGCGCTATTAGCAACCCGCCTGTGCTAAGGATACCCGACTTTGAAAATGGTTTCATTTTGCAAACCGACGCCAGCTCTTGCGCTTTAGGCGCTGTTCTTCTACAGGAAATCGACGGCTCACGTCAACCCGTGGCGTATGCATCCAGAAGTTTAACGCAGCAAGAAAGAAAAGCTTCCGCTTACGAACTGGAATGCCTCGCGGTGGTGTATGGCATGGAGAAATTTCGCCCCTATTTGGAACACCGCGAATTTGCTCTGGAAACGGACAACCAAGCGTTATCCTGGTTGTTAGCTCGACCCAGATCTCTTGGAAAGTTAGGGCGCTGGATCGCAAAAATTATGTCCTTGAAATTTACTGTAACACATATAAAAGGAACGCAAAATGTGATCGCCGATACCTTGTCTCGAATGTTCGAGGAGAACGAAGCTGTTGGAGCTGAAGACGATATAGAATGTTTCCCTATCCTCAATAATTTCCCTTTGGCCTTCGGTGATATTAACTCCTATCAAAACCAAGATCCCGAGCTGTTGTCTATTATTTCTTCTCTAAAGGACGGTGTTGTTTCATCCAAATTTTACCTTTCTAAAGGTGTCCTATGTATTAAACCTTTAGGTACCTTCCCTTCGCGTATTGTTCTCCCTTCTGTATTAGTTGACATGGTGTTTGCTTATTTTCACGACTCTGTGTTAGGAGGTCATTTCGGTTTCATGAAAACTCGTCGTAAAATTTCACAGTATTTCTATTGGCCCTCTATGTCCAAAGACATCGAAAATCGTATCAAGTCCTGTAACATCTGCGCCACTAGTAAGCCTTCTCGCAACACCAAAATAGGTCTCTTAGCCTCCACCGTCCCCACTCGCCCCTTCCATGTTCTTCACATCGATTATGTAGGTCCTTTACCCCGTACCCGTTGTGGGTATCGTTATATTTTGGTCATTGTCGATTCCTTTTCGAAATTTACCTGGCTTTGTCCTGTACGCGACGCTACTTCTGCTAACACTATTAAATCCCTTAAGGATCACGTTTTTCAAAGTTTTGGCTTTCCTGATATTGTTATCTCCGATAACGCTACCTGTTTTACTTCCCATCTTTTCAGAAACTTTCTGTTCTCGCTGGGTATTAAGTTTTCTACTCTATCCCCTTATCATCCCCAACCTTCTAATGCCGAGAGATTCAACCGAAATCTTAAGGCGGCTCTTATTGCCTTTCATTCTGATTCTCAATCTAATTGGGACCAATCCCTCACATGGTTACAGCTCGCCTTCAATTCTTCTTTTCACGATTCCATTAAGAATTCTCCGTTCAATATTATTTTTAAAATCCTTCCCTCCTGTCCCCTATCCAATATTTGGAAAATAAATGATTTATTGCCGCACGATGCTAGCTCTGCCACCGAAGTATGGAAAAGTGCCAAGGATAATTTAATAAAGGCGCGAAAGCGTTTCGCACAGAGCTATAACAAAGGAAGAACTGAGAACAATTTTAAAGTTGGAGACCTGGTATGGTGCATGAAGCATAATTTAAGCTCCGCTATTAACAAACAATCGGCCAAGCTCATGACGCGCTGGTTTGGGCCGTTTACTATTTCTAAATTCCTTACTCCCGTCACAGTGGAATTGGCTCGTCCTGGCTGTTCCGAGTGTGTTCGGAAAGCTCATCTGTCCCAACTCAAGGTTGCTTATGGGCCTGTGCGACATAAGGACATTCCCGTATCTGATGAAGAAGTTTCCGATTGCGACGATTTGGACGTATCCACTGTGGATTTTGTCCGCTCTTGTTAAATATTTGTTTTGTTGTTTGTTTGGATTTACCCCTGTTTATGTCTTGGATAGGTATGTTTACCTTTTCTTTTGACTTGTCTTTTATTTCCTTTTAAAAAAAAAAAAAGTTTTTCCTACTTTGTTTTGTTGCCCTCGTTTTGTTGGGTCTCCCTTATCGGGAATTACCTCGTTTTACCTGATTTGTCTTAGCTAGGGTCTTTGTGCCCTGTGTTTGGTGCGTTTGAGGTTGGTGCCTCACGCATTTTTGGGATACTTCGGGGAGACGTCCTCGCATCCCTCTCCTTGATCTTTTGATCAATTGGCTTTCTCAAGCCATCTTTGGGTTTCTTGCCCGTCGGACATAGTGAGTCCCCTGTCTTAGGTTAGTTTATTTGTGTCTTGGACTTAGGTTGGTTATGTTTTTGGGTTTTGGTGATGGTAAGGTGTTTGGTGGTGCTGTATTTGCCGCATCTTCCCTTAGTTGGGCGGATGTGTCAGTGCAGTCACCAAGGACTTGTGGGGTCTCTTGAGCCTTCGGTCTCTTCCCTTAGCTGGGCGGACGATGGAGGGTTACGGAGACCTTTACGGTCCTCCTTCTTTCGATTTTGTCGGTCACGCGAAGGAGATGACCTTAACTACTCCTGTGGGGTTTTTGGGGGGTCGATGTCGGTCACGCGAAGGAGATGACCTTAACTACTCCTGTGGGGTTCTGTTGGGGGGTTGATGTCAGTCGCGCTAGGGGACGACTTTAAACTCCCCGTTGTTGTTGTTTCTCCTCTCGGCTGGGGCAAACAAAGCCTTTTCTTGGTTTTGTTTGTCCTTGGCGGGGGGAGTCTGTAACATCTGTTTACAGATTGTTACGTGTTTTAGGGTTTTGTCGGCGTAATTTATTGTGTTGGTTTCCTTAACTGTTTTGCTTGTGATGTAGAACTGTCTGCCGTCCGGTGGCGCGCTCTTCGTTTCTCGTACGAACTGCTTCTGCCCCTCGCGACAAGCTGCCTACATGAGTTGCCTGGCTACACTCTTTGTCGTCGCTTCACCGAGTATAGTGATACCGTAATGTTGTAATTTTTACGTGATTAATTTATCAGTTTATTACTTTTGGCTAAAGTAAAACGTCTGCCCATTCTTTGAAATGGTAAGATTATTTATTTTTCTTTGTATTCCAAAAGTTGTGAGTTTTGCTACGAGCTGTTTAATATCATATTTTTGTAAAAGTAAGCTACTCTGTGTGGGCTTGCTTCAGTTTGCTGAATACGTGTCACATCCAACAAAACTAAATTTTAATTTCGATTATTTCATTTGTAAAAGTTATTATGTTTTCTAATTAAGATCATTTTGCAATAGTAATTGCTCAATTGTATTTTGTCTTGTACCTTTAATTTTATTGTATTACGGCTCGTAGAAATTCTTACTTCTTTAAGTTACTTAACCTAATTCATAAAAACTACTAAATCTTATTGTATAACTTATGACTTGTGCTGATGTTAAGATCGTTTATTTTATATAAATTATTGACACTGGCCCGATCTTTGCTACAGGGTTCGAGTGCACAGTTCGAGTGTACGATTCGAGTGCACGGTTCAAGTGCATGGTTTGGAGTACCGGGTTCGAGGTAACAAGTTCTAACCAAAATAAAACTGCAATCCAGAATTTCAATGTCTAGTACCTTCAGTTTACTGATCATCATTTGGATATTCGATTCTCGAATATGATTTTCTTCACTCGCTAATATTCTGTGTCTTGATGGGATTTTCAAATGTCTGGAGCTTTTCCAATACTGTTATGTCTACCATTTTGAGAATAAGATTACCTGTGGGATTCGTGAGTGTTTTTTTTACAACATATGTGTCATTAACATGAGGTATGTGACCATCATCTTTTTTATATTTTTGTGAAATCCTCAGTTCCGGTCAACAGTTAATCGGTGAAATGTTTAATTATCTTGCATGAAAGATTCTGTAGTCGAAACCTTAATATAAATTGCAAGTAATGGACAAGAAAATCTTTGTCGAGACATTACCTTATATATATATATATATATTTTCATGTCGTTTCATAATCAGTAATTAACTAATTTAAATGTTAAAAAATTAAAATATTTTCGTTTGCACAACCTAATGTAACACAAAAAAAAAATTTTTTATATATTAAAATTTAAAATAACTAGCTTAGTTCTAGTTTTGTTTTTCTTTCAAATTCTTATGTAAATCTAAATAATCTTAAATTTTACTGCTTTATTTAACGTCAACACGAAAGCAATAATGATCCTAAATTATTTATTTAATAGTTATGTAGTAATTCTGAAAATTAAACATAATAGTTGCTAAGTCATTAGAAAACCGAATCAATATATGCATATGTTGGCCAACAAACAAATGCTATTATTAGTTTGTATAAAAGCATTATTTTACAACTTATAAAGTTATTAATTTTGAATTACCCATATTGTAATTATTGGATTTGTTGCTAATGTTCGGTCTTTACCGATTTAAAATTTTGTTATTGAAATATTTACTGTTTAATACTTTATAATATGATAGTCTTATTCTGTTATTAATTAAATTTTTTGCAACCTACTGTGAATGATTTTGTTTTTCACTCATGCAACGATCCCCGTGTTTGTTTACCGCTTCCTAAATTTTTTTATTTTTTGTCTACACCCCGTCCGACCTGTCGCTTGTTTTTTTGTGGCCGTGTGTGTGTTATCGGCGGCGATAGGGGTGTTTACAAAGGGTAATAAAAAATACTTCTGTTTCTCGTCATATGGTCATCCAAGTAAATGACTGAAACATTTAAGAACAGAAGAGGTAGAGGTGTAAAAGAATTATCTCTAGTCAGAGTTATCTCATCTCAGAGTTAAGAATTTTATTGTTCAGCCCACCTTGTAGTGAATGAAGTGAAGGTGTCATTTGCAGGGTGTAAAGTAGTTGATTTTCAGAGGGCCCGTCATGCTGATAAGCATATTTTTCTACTCAGTGAGGAAGGCATTGTAAACCACTTCACTCCTCGTTTTACTTAGTAAAGCCTCAGGAGGTTCAAACCAGCCTTTCGACTGATTGTAGCGATCAGCTGTTGTGACAGTTTTTAAATTTATTTAGAACAGCTGATTCCTACATTTTGTTAGTGAAGGCAAACATTTTAATATATATAATTTTTTTTCTAAATTTCAGTTTAAATAGTAAAAAATTATAAACCACTATATTTATTATTTTTAATTCAATTAACTATAGTAGGAAAACAAAATTGTTTTTCGAAATTTACTTAATTTTTTATTTATTTTATTTTTTTCCAAAGTCATTGTCATTCCAAAGTTATAATTGCAACAATTTACAATAAATTTGTTTGAACCAACCATCGTACAGAATAGATGGAATTTTGTGTTTTATTTCAAGTAACAGTATAATTTAATAATTTTGTAGCGTATTATGTTAGCGGAAATATTTTAAAATATAGAGAAACTGTTACATGATTACTTAAACAACGCAACAGCAAATAGATTCAGGCACTTTCTGACGGCTTATTCATTTATCTATAGTGAATCGTTACAGTATTTTTTTTAAATTTATTTATTTAACGTCGCATCAACTACAACGGTCATTAGCGACGACGTTGGGGTGTAACTTTTGTACAAGGGAGGATGAAATGATTTTGTTTTTTGTGACGTATGAAAATATGCCATGCCTGAGTGGGATTCGAACTCAGGACTGCATGATGAGAGGCGAGCATCTTACCAACTACGCCAATGCAGCCGGCTAGTAGTAGTTTTTAATAGATCCATCGAAGTATTTTATAAAAATTTCTGAATGAAACAATTCAGTTTATAATTAGATTTACAATTTTGTTACTGCAGAAAATAACTATTATATGTTTTTTAAATATATCTGTTGTAGAATTATCACAATAGATTTTCGTTTAAATAACGAAAATTGGTTTGAGGCTTGGAAGTGGAAAATAATAAAAAGTCCGTGTAAATATAGGAGCTGAATAACTACGCAGATTTACTTTGTGCTAGTTTTATGATAGTAATTTACATAAGGTGAAAAATTTAAAAAAAAACTTTGTGTATAAATAATAAATATGTAATTCTCAGAATCCTTACAGGAAGGTTTTCTTTACCTTCAGTGCAAACAAACTAGTTCATCAGTTCATTCGCATTTGCAAATCACAGCATGTCTAACAAGCTTTATAACTGATAAGTGTATTAATACTCTCAACAAGTGAGGCGACGTCCGCTGGTCTGTGGTTTATACATACATATCCACGCGCTCACACACTGAATACTATTACTGAAGTAACTATACTATTTTTCAAGGTTGATGAGCTCTGAACGTTTGCATTGCCCCCTACCAACTTTAGAGCTAGCCAATGACTTGCCAGCAACGTTGCCAATACTTGTTTTTGTAGCTGTGTTAAATATTTCGTCGGCCATTTTTTTGGTATTTCAATAATAGTTATAAACTACAAACATAATCTGCTGATTATATTAAAAAGTATTGCATGTTAACGCGCTCTATAATCGATGTAAGATGCAAGACGAGATGCAAGACGAGAGTGAACTATTGCAGCTGTTATACGCATGCGCGCGTAATGTTTTTCAGGTACAATCTGACAACGCTGGCAAACGTTCTGATTGGTCTAAACGTGTGGAATAACAGAGCTCATCAACCGTGAAAAGCATATTAGTATACTATAGCTTAACGAACTAGAGACTGCAGATGAAGGCGGAGCATAGTGACCTAGATCACAGCACAAAGCCAATTGACTTTCGTTAATCGTATCCTGCGTTGTCACGTTGTGGTCCCGCTGTGGTGACAGCCTAACAAAAAGTCAGCTGGAGCTTAGCTGTTATTGGCTAGATCTCATCTACAGTTCGTTGGGGTATAGTAATCATTAATTTACAATCCGTGAGGTTAAACGGTGTCTCTCGCCCCGCTGAGCCTAGCTGCTACTAGTGCAATTAAAAACATCGTCCACGTTGGTGAAAATACACTCTCTACGTAAATTAAAAATTGAAATAACATTTCATGAAAGATAAGATATAGGCTATATAGAAAACTATCATTTCATTGTAATAAGCAATCAAACAACCACTTCTCAACGGAATGATTAAAGGTCGGTTCATAAATCATCATGCACCAATCATTTCCGTAACGGAGCGTTTCATACAATACAGATATTCTTTCATGCTTTCTAAATGAGAGTATTCACATCAAGCGTAGCGTATACGTTAGAAACTGAGGTTGATTTTCATTTACACCTTCACTCCTAATTAAAATTAGGTTATGTTTATTGAGGTTAGTTTTTTTGTTTATTTCTAATGTTAGATTATATTGTTAATTATTTGCATTGGCAAGAGAAAGTTGTGTGAGTGTTTCACACCAGATTTTTTCTTAAATAATAATCCTGACGATAAAGGAAGGTAGATAACAATGAATGATTAAAAACTGTTAGACTAACTGGTATCGAAATCGGTACGTCACGAGACGTCCTCATCACCAAGAAAACCGTTCGAAGAACGGGTACTTTAGCTATAGTCGTTTGTACGTTCAGTTGACACAATGGATCTTTTGGGAATTGTCTCTGCTATTAGCGCAACTAAAAACATCAATTACAGGCATCTGGATGAGTATATAAATATATTTTTTAAACCGCTATAGAACACGTATTTTTTTAACGTAGAACTACAGTTAAAGTTTTGCTGAACAGAAAAAATTATCTATTATGTAGATTGTTTAATGAATTTAAAAGAAATCAAAAACCTGTAAAACATTTTCTTTTATTACCTGGAAGGGGAGGGGGGGTTAAAATTAATATCTTATCTATTTTACTGCAGACCTACTAATGCCTTCTCCACATTCCCTCACCAAACTTTCTTACCACTGCGTTTAATGTAAACAAATGACGCAATCGGTTATTACAAATCTAAAAAATCTTTCCAAGTACAGATATCGAAAAAATTTTCACATTTGAAACCCGCATATGAAGTTGAGTATTTATAGTGTTAATTATTAATTAGTAGTCATATAGACTACTCTATATTCTAAAGGTTTGTTATGGATGTGGCGCGGAGGAGGGGAATATTATTGGTTATGATGTCATTGATTGATCTACAAAGCCGACGTTTGTGTATGTGCTAGTAGGAGTTAGAACCCCATAAGAAATACACTGCCCTATTATACTACTCCGTTGTGTCAACTGAACGTGCAAAAGACTTTAGTAGTTAATAAAAAAAAAAACAACCAAGGTATCCATCGTAGCAGCTTTTTCAAAAAACCCATGAACTTGATGTTTGTCAAATATTTGGTAGAGAAGTTCTTATTACCAACCGTTTTACATAAAGTATCGAGAACGTTATACTAAAGATATTTCTGCTATTTGGCAACCAACCTACATAATGTACTCCTCTTACACATTAAAAACATACCTAGCATCGTAAGGTTTAAAAAAGCGGTGATAATGTGGTAATGGAAGTAAAAAGAGAAATCACAGGAAAATTGGTTACAATAGTTTTCCAGTAATCTTGTAGACTCGTTTACCGGTCCGATGATCAGTTTTTTTGTAGTTGTTAATAAGTTATTTTGGATTTACATATAATTATTTTACTTAAAAAGTTTGTATGTTTTGAAGGATAAGAGGCGATTGGCGGAAGAAGGGTCAAAACACTGTTTTTAGAAAATTGAGTTTAAAGATTTACATGTGTTCTTATTTAACTCTTTTTAAATCGCGGTCTTTGCTTTTTTATGAGTGTTAGATTATATTATTGTTGCTGTATGCAGTTTTTAATCAAATTATTTATTTTAAAAGAAATTATTTTCAAAATAATAAAATGGTCTGCCGGCCGCATTGGCGTAGTTGGTAACGTGCTCGCCTCTCATTATGTGGTCGTGGTTTTGAATCCCACTCAGGCACGGAATATTTTCATACATTACAAAAAATAATTTCATCCTCCATTGTACAAAGTTACACCCCAACGTCGTCGCTAATGACCGTTGCACTTGATGGGACGTTAAATAAAAAAAAATAAATAAAAATAAAATGGTCTATAAGCCCTTCTTCCATAAATCAATATTAAGCTTAAAACTACATGCAGCAGATCAAACTGATGATACTACAGTGGGAATGACAACAATAAGTTTATTACTGGTTATTTAGTTTATTGACAAGAACGTGCATATAATTTAAAAAAATTTATTAACAGTGTGTACAAGAGTCGCACAATAAAAAACTGGTTTTGTAGTTTAATGAAGTTAAAACGAAGAAATATGATATCGAGATGTAAAAACATAGTAACTCTTATAAAGTACAATCGATACTTATTTTAAAGCTAAAAATCATCATCTTGTTTACTGCTGTGCAAATCTTCATTTTCATGTGAATCGTTTAAGATTTGTTCAGAAGAAAAAATTTCTTCAAACCATTCTCTGCTTTCAAGTCTGATAAACTGAAATAAGTCATGAATCTTTTTTTTTTTTTAATTGACAAATGGAACTGCTTGTAAGCTATTTACAGTGTCTTTAATTCGCAAACAGTGAATTTATTTTTGCCCAACATTTGAATGCAGTAACTCTTCTGTGTAAGTTTTAGAACGAAGCAAAGTCCTTGAGGTGTGAACTTCAATTTAACGTACATTTACTCTTAGTCCAGCCACACATTTTGTTGGAGGAATATTATACTGAAATTATAGGTAATGCACTTTTAAGTATGACGGTTCATTTAAACGACTTACGGAAAAAGGGTGTATGGAACCATACACCCTTTTACCACCAGGCTCCTCTGTAGTTTTATTAGTATTTAAAAACTACTAACGCAAAATTTTAATTACTAACACACTAATAGAATACTGTAGTAGTTGCAAATGTAGAAAATATACTGGGTGTCCCAAAAGTCTGAGTATGACAAAATATTTCGAATGCGAGGAAAATTTCAAGATATATGCAAATGTATATGTGATATATGCAAACCTCACTTGAATACAAAATACTATTTTATGATGAATCAAAAAATTTTGTCCGCCATCTTGAATGTAACTTTGTTTATTTAAATGGGAAGGAGTTCATGAGGCACATGATTTCAATGCAAAATTTCAAGACAGTTTGAATGACGAAAACCGCACATCGATATCTTACACGGTTTCGTTATCTTATGACATTCAATAAGGTGTTGCTGAAATTTAATCAAAAGGCGAATATCTTCCAAACCGTATGAGGTATCGAACGCGGTTTACACCATTCAAATTGTTTTAAAATTTTGCATTAAAATCACCTGTCACATGACTCCATTTAAAAAATAAAGTTACATTCAAGAGGGCGGACAAAATATTTTGATTCATTATAAAACAGTGTTTATATTCGCGTGAGGTTCACATATGCATATATCTTGAAATTTCCCTTACATTCGAAATATTTTGCCATACTCGGACTTTTGGGATACCCAGTTTATAGAAGAACTTAATAAATATTTGTGTTGTTTAGGTCATCAGTCGAAAAGCTGGTTTGAACCTCTAGAGGTTTTACTAAGTGAAAACGAGGAGTGAGGTGGTTTACAATTGCCTTCCTTACTGAGTTGAAAGAGTATGCTTATCAGCATGCCAGGCTTTCTAAAAAGTACCCACTTTCCACCCTGCAAGTGACACCTTCACTTCATTCACCACAGGGTCGGGCTGTATAGTGAAATTCATTACTCCCAGAGGAGATAACTCTGACTAGTAACTTTAAACCTCTACCTCTTGTGTTCTTAAATAGTTCAGTCATATAATTGGCTGACTGTGTGATAAGAAACAGAACTATTTTTTGCTTTTAAACATTGAAAAAAATAGTTGGGTAGATTAATTTTCCCACCACAAAATAATATGAATAAATTTAGTTTTAAGTTGTAAATAAAAAGGTAAGTAACTTCGTGTTATAATGATTTTTTTAAAGTAATAAATAAATACAATATTAAAATGTCAACAGAAATAATATTATGTTTTCCTATAAACAAGTGGAGCTAATAATGAACCTTGTGGGAGACTAATTACTAGTATTTTTGACATTAGTCCGAAAATAATAATAATATAAATTTATTTTTTCTTGTGTCACCTGTAATTGAAAAATAAAAAATAAAGATCTTTAAATAATGCCAATTTTAATTCAAATAAATATTTTATTTTATCCATACCAGTTTAATTACAACGAATAAATAAGTACCCAATAAATTAACCTAATGATATTTATATTTTTAATTGTTAATAGTACATAAATTACTAACATCTAAAAACCTGGTTACAAAATTATTACCTTCCGATTATAATAACAAAAATACACATGTAAAAGACTAAAACTACATTCTAATACTACATAAGATAATAGTTAAATATAATAAACTTTAGGTCGGATATTTTATTGTCTTAAAATTTACTTAAAACAGTCCATTGTCTTTTTAGAATCGCTGGTAATTACATTTATGATATCGGGTGTCCCAAAAATCCGAGTACGACAAAATATTTCGCGAACTAGTGATGTTATTCTTCAAAACATGATATAATCTTATGAATATGAATAAAAATTACTGAAAATCATGTTCGTACATTTTTTCCGCCAACTTGAATGCAACTCTTTTTTTTTAATACGAAGGTGGTCATGTGACACATCATTTCCATGTAGAATTTTGCGGAAAATCCACTGGTGAAATTTGTTTTCAAATATCTCTTACCGTTTTGAAGTTACAACCCGTCAAACTAGGGAACACAGTGAAAATGGCCTGTCTTGGATGTTAGTATTATGTTTTTTAACCGTCACTAAGAGTTAATTCACTGATCAATTGACTTAATTTGAGTTTTATTTTAATAAATCAGTGCAAATCTTTATTATTAGCTCGTTCTTTTTAATGCTTGTACAATGCAAAATTTAAATCAGGTAAAAAACTCAACAATTATGGCTTGTTGAGTTTTTGACCACCTTCGTATTTAAAAAAAGTTGCATTCAAGATGGCGGCAAAAATGTACGAACATAATTTTCAGTAGTTTTTATTCACATTCATAAAATTATATTGTGTGTTTGAAGATTAACATCACTAGTTCGCGAAATATTTTGCCATGCTCGGAGTTCGGGACAACCGGTATATCATTATTAGGTTTGTTTAGAAAAATTTAATATTATTAACGAAGCTAACAAAGTATTTTTTTAAAATTTTTAGTAGCGTTTTAACAACTTTTAAGGATAACTTACAACAATTAACTATACTATAAAATACTAACACGCTAAAGTAGTAACCAAAAATATTAGTTAAAAGTTAATATAATTTTATAAATTCTATAATATAATTAATTAATTACTTATGTTTTAGTGTTACTAAACTATTATTAATTAAGAGATGGTATAGGGGGGAAAGGATTTATTTTGGTAATCTTAATTTGGTCAAACTGTTTGTTTTCTCAGCAACGCACTCGGCGGTAAACCGAGGTACGCAGTTGAACTTGCGGCTAGCCGCGTCGCGGTTTGACAACATTCAGCAATACTTTAAAGTGATTTGTGAATTATGAAATACTGGGTTAAAAGGTCTACTGTGCAATTGAATATATTGTTTTCTTTTGGTAGTTTCCCACTTGTTCTCTTTCAGTAAAAGAAAAAAATTATCTTTAAACAATTTCGTTCTTCTTACTTGTCTCACATGTGATTAGATTGAATTTATAGCAATAAAAATATGGTTGACAATAAAAACCAACTGATATGACGATGGCTAATCATTGGGCGGGGCGCATCTTTCTAGCAACTATCGCAGTTGCTATTGTTTTAATGCTTGCTGTCAACCGCCGGGGTTAATTGTGGTATACATCAACCGTGGTGTCTGGAGGGTAGCACTCTATTGGCCGCATCGTGGTTAATCGCTATAATAAGAACGAAAGATTTAGACGGATAGAGTTCTCGCTCATGTATCCCTTCTGCAACCTCCTTTGCACTCCCTTACGCTCTTTACACTGTTACAAGAATTAGGCCTACACTGTTTTTACGTGTAAGATTAAATAAAAGTAGTTTATTAAACTTTTTCATTATACTGTATTTATTTACTGCAGTTAAATAATATATTAATATTAGCGAAACTTTATCACTAAACAGGAAAACAGATATGGAAAATCTAAAGAAAGAAGAAAGAAGGATAATCAGGAGGATTCTGGGACCAAGATGGACTGAAAATGGATATAGATTACAGAAAACGTCTAAAGTTGAACAATGTTCTAATGTAGAGACAGACATGAGAAAAAGACGCCTTAATTTCTATGGCCATATAATGAGGCTTCCCGAACACAGACTAACAAAAAAATATATAGTAAAATACGTAGCATCCCTCGTTAATGGAGGAGAATGGATCCGAAATGTTAAAAAAGACTTGGAAATGGCTAAGATTGTGAAAGAAGACTTGGACACAAGAAACAATTTTAGGAGGAAGGTTGAAAAATGGGAAGTTAAACCAGAGACAAAAGCTCCGAGAACTGGAGTAAAATGGAGTGAAGAAAGAAAAGCTAAATTCTCGCAAGGAATGAAAAACTGGTGGGCAAATAAAAAGAACAACAAGAAACCCCAAAACTGAACCATCTTTACTTAAGCGTATTTCACTTTGGGAGTTTTACGACTGATAATTATAATAATAATAATAATAATAATAATAAAGTAGGCCTATAAATAGAATTGTGTAACAGGTATCCCGATGAGATAATTATGATTTACATAAAAATTAACGAAACACTGGGAAAATAACTAATGAAAAATAACTAATTGACATAAATAATTAATGAACACACAACCGAACCGAATAAATAATGTATATAATATACAAACTGAACTTCATGACCAATAACATCTTTTCAAGCCTATACACCAACTGATCAACCAACAGGCTTACTTTTACACTATGATCGTGTTGTTTCGTTCTCTATTATAATATTTTTGACTATCTATAATACTATAGATTTATAAACTCATTTTTGTGTGTGGTTATAACAGTACAAATTAAGAAATTGTATCATTATAGCACCACTGAAGCCAATAAATTATTAATGTTAACAAAACTACCGTGTCTGGGCGACTCGCAATAAAAAACAGCTTTCCGTATTTTATTTTCATTTTGATTAAACAGTCATAACAAACTTATTACATCACATTATATCAATATTTATACCAAACTTTTTTTTTTTTTTTTTTTTTTTTTTTTTTAATTTGTTTAACGTCGCATCAACATCAAGGTCATTAGCGACGACGTTGGGGTGTAACTGTGTGAGATGAGGATGAAATGATTTTTTGTAACGTATGAAAATATGCCGTGCCTGAGTGGGATTCGAACCCAGGACCGCATGATGAGAGGCGAGCACGTTACCAACTGCGCCAATGCGGCCGGCTATACCAAACTTTGTTTCTTCGAAATTTTAAATCCACGCAATTGAATTATTTATTTTGAAAGTTATAACATCTACATTTATCGTAGGGTGTGAAACTGAATGTAATTTAAATCTTGTTTTAATTTTCGTATGAAATATAAACTTTACAGGTAATAAAACATACTTGCAATAGTACTGTGCTAGATATTATAAGTGAAGAACATTTTTTTAGAGTAAAGGGTGAAGTAAACTTTATAATAAGGTATAAGTTTTTAATTCAACAGGAGCAGGAAGAGAGAAGAAATTGCTCGACTGGTGGGAGTGGCGAGGTGGGGAAGTTGTGAAGTATACAGCAAACTCCCACCCGCCTAAATTTATCGTGCTTATTATAGTGCATATTGACCCTAAAGTATCTAGCGCAGCAGCTATTTTAGTATAATTGCACCAAGTGGCTATAAACACAATTATTGTTCCTAATTCTGCTGATTCAATACGTTGCTTGATTTAGTTATACACGGACATTAAAAATTAAACGACTTTACCTGGGAAGCTGGTACTATAGATAAAAATAAAAACAAGCGTTTAGAAAATTTTAACCTACATGGTTGGTCAAGTGGTAAACCCGTCACCACGAATCAGCTGTTTAACAGCTTTTTTTTCAGCGACGATGGTTTGTGGTTCGAATCCTAGTTTAGATAGTTACTTCTGTACGAATTTGAATACTAGAACGTGGTTACCGGTGTTTTGATGGTTGGAGTTCAATTAACTATACTCTTTCAGGAATGGTCGTTCTGAATTTGTACTAGACTACACCTCATTTACATGTCATACATATCATCTTCATCTCATTGGGTCATGGGGTCGCTTATTGTTCTTAAATTGAACAGATTGCAACGTACAAACATCTATATCTCTCGTATATAGACAAAGGCAGTTATTCCGGTGAAATGAGCCATACTGAAATTTTTAAGGCTTAAATTACGAGGAAAATTAGGTGGCATCTAATGGTGTTCAATCTAACAAATTGAATAAAGTAGATCTCAGAACTGTATCTCTTATAGTTTTTAAAATATATGATAGAATTAAAATATTAGGTTGAAATGATATTTTATTAGGTTTATCGTCATATAATTAAGCTGTAGGCAATATTACAGGTCACATTTATATCTTATAAGGTTTAAGAAGAAAACATTTTCTCGGAAAAAATCCAAAATGTATGTAGAAACTGAACGGTTGTGAAATGTACGAGTAGTACCTCACTGTTGAGGTTGGCAGCAATGTCAGATGTTCACTTCCTTCCTCACAGCCCATCCATACGCAAAATGAAATCTCGTGACTCACAATCTACAGCTAACTATAAGATAAGATTGAAACATATCTTTTATTTTGCAATGTTTTCTTAACAGGATTTGAATACATCTCTACTATATAAACGACACAAAAAATTACTAAAACTGTTATTTCTGAGGTTTTTCCATGAGTGAGTGAAAAGACAACAAGAAATTTATAATTATTTGTTGACAAAACTTCCTTAACTTTGAGTATAATGAGTAACTTAAAGAATAAATTATGACTCCCTCGTTTTCCCATTATAGGCTACAGTATTGTAATGTTTTCCCTTGTTCATTTACCCTCGCCTGCAAACTTTCCATTGTCTGTATTAATGAAAATCGTTCAATTGTTAGGAAAATCATCCGGTATTCGCACAAATCATTTCCATATTTCATTGGCGAATTTATACAAAATTAATCATTTTTAACGTAAAATTTTGAAGTATTATATGGTCTAAATTTTAAATAAAATTTTAAAACAAGGGCTTTTATGACATGGGGTAATCAGAACTTACCAATAAATTATTAATATTTGATGTAAGTTCATGATTATAACTGAATGTTTAAAATAGAACCCAAATCTTTGAATTTACTTCTTTCTAAGATTTTTATAACCAGCCAGACATGACCTGACCAGTTAGTTTTGATTTGCCAGCTGCTTTTGTAACCGCTGGTCTTCTAGATTCAGTCCCTTCTGTTTTTGGTTTATCTTCATCTTTTTCAGATTTCTTTTCTTCATCGGGTTTTTCTGGATCAGGAGTTTTTGGTTCTGAACTATCTTTTTTTTTTACGGATGTTGAAGTGGATGGTTTATCATCTCCTTCTTTTTGTTTAGTTTCAGTAGTTTTCGGTTGGTCAGATGTTGAAGGTTTTGGTGTTGGTGATTTCGAAGTTGAACCTGTTGGGGTTCTTGGTGGCACAACTGGTGGGGTTGGTGTTATTGTTTGAGGTTGGGGCGATGGACTTGGTGCAGGTGGTGCTGGACTCTTTGCTGTTTCTAATTTTTGCTCAGGTACTCCTGAATGTATTGGTGTTGTTGCATTTTCATTAGGATCTTCTGGTATTGGTGTTTTTGGTCTAAAGGACTGTTGTAAAGCCGTTGAAGATATTACTTTATCTAAACTTTTATTACTATTTTGTGATCCAGTACTTGGCAATGAACTTCTTGGTCGCGGTCTAGCTATGGATTTTATTTCGTTTGTCTGTGTTACTGATGACGATGATTTATTGAAGACTTCATCATCACCACCAGCCAATGAACCTGATTCACTTCCACCGATTTCGTATTCCTCTTGTATTCTCTTGATCTTAAATTTAGCATATGCAACACGAGTTGCAGGTGCCACTTCTGATAATTTCGGGTTATATTCCACCAATTTTTCTGGATCCATATTAGCTAAAGCTCCTGATTGATGTTCAATTATATGTTTTCTTGCGCTTTGCCGGTTTGTTTGTCTCATTCTAGCTTCAGTTGTACTTCCAATTGGATCTCGCCGTACTTGACTTTTACGGACCATTGCATTCCAATCTTTACCGCCCTTTTTAGAAGTTTTTGAACCTGCTCGTTTGCCAATAGCTTTGGCGATCTTACTAAAGACATCTTTTGGTCCTTTATCGGACGTCATTGCATCACTTATAATACCTTCAACTATTCCAATCTGGAAATCCTTCATCAATCGACGTTCCATAACTCTTCCTTTTTTACCACACACTGTAAAACAGAAAGAATCAAATATTAATTAGCATTTTTGGCTATATAACTACTCCTAGCATCGAAAAGTCATTTTTCCTGTTACCAGCTACTGCGCCCGTACTACGAACGTTCTTATTGCTAACATCAGAGGGGTTCAAAATTATTTGGTTTCAAATTTCAAAGGGCTGGTTTAAATCATTGTAATTAAAACAAGTTTTATGATTATGCCAACAGAAAGTCTAATCTATGAAAATGAATTCATAACTTTTATGTCTAATTAAACGACGGTAATCGAAAACCCAAATTTAGGAAAATTGGAACGTATTAGAAAATAAATAAATATAAAAAATATCAAAAGCTATAAACACAGAACCAGAAAAAATTCACACAAATTGCACGTTAATAAAGATTCTAAATGAAACTTAAAAAAATTAGGCAAACTAAACGTCAGATATCGCAGATTCTGAAAATGAGGTTGCCAAACCGATAAAAAGTGTCTCCGAATTAAAACGGCAAATTGAAATTTTCGTGACATAATTTTCCCGGTAAGGATTTAAGACATGGATCGGTAGGGACATTTTCGTTTTATACGTTAAAATATCGGTTGTCCCACGAACAGTTTGCTATTTTTGAATTAATAATGTCGGACGTATCGCACACTCTTCAGACTGGAAACTTTACAGTTATAATAAACAGATAATATGTAAAAAAGTACCCTCGAGTTTTGTTCGCTTATGATTAATTAAAACAAAATGGCGGAATAAGAAAATAATATCAAAAATGAACAATAATCTCGTGTATAAAACCACTTATATTTACAATAGGATTCAGATAGAAAAAATCAGCTGTTTTTATCATTCCAATTCGATCAGTATAGCTATTGATGGACATCAGTTCGAATAAAGGTCAATGAAATAAATTGTGTTCATTAATAATTTATTACGTTCATTTTGTTACTTAAGTAACATTACAACAAATCACCAGCTTGAAATGGTTGTGTTGTTTAGGTCATCAGCCAAAAGGCTGGTTTGAACCTGTAGAGGTTTTACTAAGTAAAACGAGGAGTGAGGTGGTTTACCATTGCCTTCCTCACTGAGTGGAAAAGTACGCTTATCAGCATGCCGGGCCCTCTGAAAAGCACATATTTTCCACTCTGCAAATGACACCTTCACTTCATTCACCACAGGGTCTGGCTGTATAATGAAATTCATTACTTTCAGAGGAGATAACTCTGATTAGTGTCTTTTACACCTCTACCTCTTCTGTTCTTAAATGATTCAGTCATTTATTGCCTGACCACGTCAGCCAATTATTGAAATGGTTGGAACCAATTATTAATGAAATATTATTGAAATGGTTATGCAAATAAAATTACTTTCCGCCATTTTGTTTTGATTAATCATAAACAAATGAAACTCGAGGGTACTTTTTTACATATCTGCTTATTATAACTGTGAAGTTTCCAGTCTGTAGAGTTTCCGATACATCCGGCATATTAATTAAAAAATCAACCCTTTCGTGGGACACCCGGTATACACCCCTGATGATTCCTAATTTTTTCAGAACGATATAATTTCATGGAAAGCTAAGAAAACTCCAATAAAACTGCACTAATTACTTTTTATGGATTCCACGTAATGATTAATCTCGATATCGGTTCCGTAAATCTTCAAAGAAAATGTTATAAGAACCTTCGCCCGCCTCCATAGCATAGTCGTAGCGCGCTCGCCTACCAAATGGAGGTCCCGGGTTCGATTCCCGGCCAGTGTCTAGAACATTTTTACAAGTTAAGCCTACCGTTACATTTCTAATCGTAGTCACTAATGATCGAGCCTTTGGAGCGACTTTAAATAAACAAAAAAAGAACCGTCATTTTTATTTTATCTAATTGAAATTAAATATTATAATGTTCTTTAATTATTTTTTCTTAATGTTAATATTGCATAAGTATATTCAGCCGCTTTCCAGTATAGGTTTGAATATAGGTTTGAAACGGTAGGAATAGAAACGTATAATTTTTGACAAGATAAATTGTATATAAAAAGAATAAAAATTATTATTAATAAATATTTAATTGGTCCTATGCTTAAATGTGACATTTTGGGTTTTAATTAAAAACGTCTATTACAATATAGGTAATTCTCTAAGTGAAGCATTTTCAATTACTGCTTTATGTTTTTTAAAAGCATTGATATGAAAAAGTACCTTGTACAAATATTTACTTTAAAATAATTTTCAACTTCTCAGTTATTGAGAAGATTTTTGTGTAATAAAAAGGGACAGTCTACAAGTTTCTTTTTATACCCTACTGAACCTACACTGTGGTAATAATTAAAATTATTACCATTTAATAATTGAAAATGTTTTAATTACAGAATCCAATTGGATATAAGTATAAATGTTAGGTAGGTGTGGCTAAAAAAATCCTTATTTTTTATTGAAGTCGCATCCACTGCTTGGTTAACATCGAAACAGTGGGTTTTGACTTGTGAAAATTTTCACACCCTGGATGGAAATCGAACCCGGGACCTACGCGTGGTAGGCTAGCGCGCTAACCACTTTGCTACGGATTAAGCCAAAAATATTCCTTTTTTGAAAAAAATAATAAATAGTAACCTACACATTTTAACATTTACGACTAATGTTAAAAAATGTAATATTTTGTTGTTTTTACTTTATCTTGCTCGGTACCAATACATAGAAAAGGCCACAAAAATTGCTTTCATTTCAATTTTTTTAAATCGAATTCTCACTAGAAATACACGTTTTCAGATCCCTGAACCCCGAAAGACATGTTTTTAGCGATTGGTGTGTTTGTGAAAAATAACTCAAGGGAATAGCGTACCAAGGTAACACTTGGAACTTCAATTACGTACCACAAGTAGACCCGATATGAACATTTTTACCAAAATCAGTCAACTGAAAGTTCTTTTTTTGGCTTTTGCGGCCTCATTGGACCACTTGAATCAAATTTAGAAATGCATCTTGGTTTGGTTTAGGATTCTTACGCCTTTTTTCAATAATTCTTCATATTTTGGAATCTGATCTGTCTGATTTTATCGAGTTTTTTCGGCGTCTTGTGTCTTTATCTTTAAGCAACTTAAGCTGTTCAGATTTTTCTAAAAGATCTTCTTTTGTAATGTTAAGTTCTTGCATATCTTGCTTTACTTCGGCCAACCACCTTGGAGGATTTTTCTACAAGTTAATTAATTATAGAAATGAATTGTTTGGTTATTCGATTGTCCGGTATTCTAAGTAAATGTCCGATGAAAGAAATTCGTTTCTTTCGCTTGATGTCAGTAATTGGTTCGATTTCATGGTAGAGTTAAGAATTAGACATTAAGATCCAAATATCGTTGACTTTCCGTTTTTTGTTTATGCAAATCCTAAGGATTCTTCTTTCTGTCTCAAGAATTGAAAGTTGTTTATTGTAGAGATTTTTACTTTTTTGCGATTTTCTCAAAACGGCTTCTACAAAATTTTCTGAAAGTCGCCTCATTTACTACATATTTTATGCCCTACAAGTTAGAGTAAGCACCACGTTTACTGAAATTTAGAGGGGCTATGCTCTCGTGGTAATTTTTTTTAAAGATTTCAGTCTTAATATCCATTTTAGATTTAATAGATATGATGTACTATTTGAACTTTTTTTACTTTTAAAACCGCAGTGGATCACTGGAGTCAATTTCTGGGCACTCTCTTCTGGTTCTTTTTTTATTATTTCCAGTTTACTTTCATTCTGGCAGATCTTCTTTGCCGTTCTGCTCCTGAAAAGATCACTTTCCTGCTTCCTCTTTTATCTAATTTTCCTTGGAATCTAATATTTTTATCTTTAAATAGATTCAGCTGTTTGGTTTTATTTTGTAGATCTTCGAAGGTGATGCCTAATTCTTCCATATCTTTCTTGATTTCTCTTAACCATATTACTTCTGTCTTTTTCTAGTAGAGTTTTCTGACTATTTGGTTTGTGATTCTATCATTTTGGTGTTCTGATTATATTTCCAAATAAGGATATTCTCATTTTCCTCATCATTTCTATTACTAATCCGGTCTCCTGGTAGACCTGTTCATTTGGTAGTAATTGCCATTCTCCATCTACTTAGTGTCTCTTTCCGATGCAGGTTCTAAGGATCCTCCTTTCAAGTTTTTAAATTTTATCTACTCTGTTCTCCTGGTTTAATTTAAATAGAGTTTCGCACCCATATATCATCTTTGGTTGTACGACCGTTTTGTAGTGTTTTATTTTGGTTTTGATTGATAGGATTTTTTTATTGTTACAAAATACATTTTATTATTACTGGATAATGTTATGTTTCTGCGTTATCTCTATTATGTATTGTTCTTATTTTTGAATGTATGAACACATTGTAATTCTATTATTCTATCTAAGTAATAATAATAATAATAATAATAATAATAATAATAATAATAATAATAATAATAATAATAATAATAATAATAATAATAATAATAATAATAATAATAATAATAATAATAAAAATAATAATAATAATAATAATAATACAAAAAATATTGATATATATATTACAAAATGAGCAAAAAAATTTTTGGAAACAGTTATTTGATAGATACAAAAATTACAAAACACAGAATTGAAGGTTCGTAAAAAGTGAATAATATTTATGAAGGAGATGGATAGATCGTTAGAAAAGATAGAGGATACAAGTTAATTTGAAAACTAAGAATTTAGAGGGATTTATAATTTCTCTAAGAATTAGAGGATTCTAAGAATTAGAGGGATTCTAAGATGATTAAATTTGGCACCAAAAATACATAGAAGAAAGAATTTAGTAAAAAAATGGAAAAGGCTTCGGAAAGACGAAAAATTGCAATGAAAGAAAGACATCATCAGGCGTGAGAAAAGAAGCAAAACACAACTTACAATCAGCAGCATCTACACTTGGTGTCTTCATCCCATTATTCCTTAAAATATCTATCAGCTCAAATCTTAATGTTGAAATATCTTGCCGAATTTCCATAACATCATCTTCTGTGATACCGAATTCATCTCTTTTTCTTTGTTCAGCAACCACGTATCGTCTAACTAATAATCTCATCACAGTGTCATGTCTGGTTTGAGCGATTGCTCGTGATTTTTTCTGGAAAACAAAAAATCAAAAATACGATATGTATTATTTTATAATTATTATTTTCTCTTGCTTATATTATGAATGTACAGGAAGGAAAGTATTGTTTTCATGAAGATTTTTTGATATCAAGTTTTCACCGTATATACACGTTTTCAGACCCCCTGAAACCAAAAACATGTTTTTAGCGATTGGTCTGTGTGTGAGACTTTGTGTGAACAAAATATCTCAAGAACGGAACATCGTACGAAGTTGAAACGTGAAACTTAAGTTAGCACCTACTAGAGGACCCGACAAGAACATTTTCATCAAACTCAATCAACCGAAAGTAGTAGCTTATTCGAGTAATTTTATAATTTTTTCAATTTTCTCAGAAACGGATCCTAAGGTTTTTTTTTAAATCATCTCATTTGCTACATTTTTTATGTTCTACATGATACGGTAGGCGCCATTTCTCCTGAAATTCTTGGGAAGGCTGCACTTATCAAGAAAAAAATAATTTTTTTTAAATTGTCTAGAACTTTTATCATACACTTTTGCGCTAAAACGCATATTAAGGCTGCAATCTTGAGGAACCAGTTTTTCTACGAGAGAACAGCCTCTTCAAAAATTTCAGCAGACATGGCGCCTACCCTATCTTGTAGAGCATAAAACATTAGTAAATGAGGCGATTTTTGAAAAAAATTGTAGGAGTCGTTTTTGAGAAAATCGCAAAAATGTTAAAAATGACTCGATTAAACTACTACTTCTGGTGAACCGATTTTGATGAAAATGTTAGTGTCAAGTCCTCTAGTAGTATCTAAATTAAGTTTCTAGTTTCAACTTCATACGATATATTTATACGTTCTTGAGATTTTGTTCTCCCACACACACACACACACACACACACGCACACACACACACACGCACACACACACACACGCACACACACACACACACACACACACACACACACCACAGACCAATCGCTAAAAACTTTTTTTTTGGGGTTCAGGGGATCTGAAAACGTGTATGTCGGTGGAAACCCGATTTCGAAAAATCGACATGAAAATAATGAGCTACTTTCTTTTCTATATAGACAAGAGAAAATAAAAATGAAAAACAAATTAAAATGTTTTGTATAAAATATTAAAAATCATCATTCGATATTGTAATTATTTAAAAGAATATCGAACTAATAAAGATTGTTAATTTAAACAATGTGGAATATTCCTTTTAGAAGATAGTTAAAAATAGTAAACATGTTGGGGTATTATTATTGAAATTTTAATTATTTCTGCAACATATTTTTTGAAATTCAATAATTAGCTATTGTAACAAATTACTGTCGATAAATTGAAAATTATTTACCTTCAAGCTATACATTTAAAAACAATATAAAATTGTTAAGGTAAATCATAGGAAATTATACAATTAAAACAGAAAAAATTGTGAAAATTAAAATAAATATTCTGGTATTTTATATCTCATAATAAAATGAACTTAAATTATTCTGCTGAAAGGTACATATTATTTTATTCATTTTTCCGTTTAATTTAAAAAATTATTTCCCTCTGGCACTGACTAATTGCCTGGGATAGAAATGTAGCGTTTACCTAAAACATTTTTTATTTCAAAACTGAAACATTACAATTTGTTCTTAAATTGATAACAATAAGTATATAAAGGTCTTTATTTTTTTTACTTTTGTTCAGTTACAAATATTTTTCCTTAAATTCTATATGACAATACTCATGGCCGTAGCCGTCTGAGAGATAAAAATAAGTATATATGTTGTTAAAGTTAATTGAAAGTTTAAAAAATATATATATCCAGGAATCCATAATTTAATACAGATAATTTACCATATAAATATTAATGTTGGGATTTTAACAATTTGGAATCAACTAGTTTGCTCAGGAATTCAGCCTTGGATTAACGTATTCATAAATTTATTGCTGTACGCAGATGACACCTATTATTTTTGTCACTGAAGACAAGCTCCAATATGCGGTTTACAAGTTGAGCAAGACTAGTGCAGAGTTTAGCATGAGAATATCAGAAAAATAAATTGTACCTGAATGTATAAGAAAGAAAGTTATTTAGAATGCTATTTAGAACATTATTTAGAAAGCTACTTAGAAACACAATCAGGTTGCCGGAAAATTTTCCATTGATTTGTGAATGTTGGGATACCACTCAATTCCAGCTTTTTTTAAAGAACCGTGTAAAGGCCTATCTCATTTAAAAATAGAGTCATAACCGCGTTTGAAAGCTTGGATGGTAAAGGTAGGGATATTGTTCAATCTTGCTTTTGTAGCATAACCGGTTGAATTGAATATGACCTATAAAAGGGGATAAACGCTCCGAAATTCGTAGAATAGCCTAAAGGTAGGGATATTGTTCAATCTTGCTTTTGTAGCATAACCGGTTGAATTGAATATGACCTATAAAAGGGGATAAACGCTCCGAAATTCGTAGAATAGCCTAAAGGTAGGGATATTGTTCAATCTTGCTTTTGTAGCATAACCGGTTGAATTGAATATGACCTATAAAAGGGAATAAACGCTCCGAAATTCGTAGAATAGCCTATTTTCAGACATTCTTCACAAGACAACTGAAGTGTCTTAATTATCTGTTATAATTTTTTTCTACATGCACGTTTTCACAAAATTCCGTGCTTTCATATAATAACATATGTCATATAAATAACTGCAGGAATGGGTAAATGACATCAGCTCAAATAGAGAAATGTTTACTGCCTGCCTTTTACCACAGAATCCATATTCACTTGACTCTTATATACGCTTGAATAGCCATAAAGTGTAGTAAGCGAGGGCGTTTGATATATCAAATTTTTCGGTAGACATTTTTCTAAAATACTAGACTAAAAAAATATAAAAAAAATTATTGCCAAATTTTTACAAAAACCCGTGAATTTGCATAAATTACGACAAATTTTTCATAAATTCGCTGTAACTGGCGTAAAAAACGGAGTTTCATGTTTGTTTTTTTAAAAAATCTCTCCAAGTTTTCTTAATGTCTCATAAAAATTTCAATTTCCTGAATAAAAGATGGCTAAAAAGACCAAGTCTGTCGGTGCGATCTTGAAATTAGTGTTGGAAGAGTTAATATTCTATAACCTATCAGTCGCACAAGGGTTAGAATATGGATGAAAGTATAAGAAAGAAAAGCTGTACAATTAAATGAATGTCTGGAGTTTTAAAGTGACGATTCAGGATGGAAAAGTTATGTAGAACTTTCTTATAAAATAAGGTCTTCGGTTATATGGACAGATTATTTTAAATAAATCAAAACTCATTACCTGTAAAATAATAATAATAATAATTTTAAATCAGCACTAAATTAATCATAGATGAAAAATACGGTGAAATAGTTTTTTTATTGATCAAAATTTATTTCATTAAGAGAACGTTATAAATTTAAAGTTTACCGATCGTGAACAAAATTTTAGTTTTAAGTTGAAAGAAACTTTACTGAATGAACACAAAAGAAATGTCAATGTAAGTAAAACTTTAAACTTTACGAGTGAAAATAACTACTTAATGTAAAGGAATGGTATTACCTGATAACAGTTTGGTTTTCTTTTGCTTGACCTCAAGTCGTAAGAGGTTTTTTCTACTAAAAGTTAAATAAAAAATTTTAATCTTATAGTATTAAACGTTTAAATGAATTTGCGTAACTATAAATTTAAATATTTAAATCAATTATGGAAAAATATTATATCAATGTTTCCGTAAAAACGTCAAAGGTAATGGAATTTACTGGTAAATATCCTATCAAGTCTAATATTGCGGTAGGTGATGTAGTGCTCGAGGAAGTACCTTAACGCAATTATTTAGGTTGTGATATCAAGTTTGATCAAGATTTGAACATAAAGTAGAAAGTTGGCAAATTCCAAGTATTGTTCGGCAATATTACAGAATCAGCAGCAGGAAAACAAGAAAAGAAACCCAGATAAAGTTTTACGAGGTGATGGCTGCCCCAGTCTTACTCTATGGAAGTGAGTCGTGGATTAATACCAGACCACAGGAGAGTAGAATACAGGCGGCAGAGATGCGATTACTGCGAAGAACAAAGTGTTGTGCAGTCGTAGGGACCAACTAAGAAATGAGGACATAAGAACGGAACTGGATGTTTACAACCTGAATGGGAAGATAACAGAATATCGTAATCCATGGAGGGAGCACGTAGAGAGAATGACTGAGGGAAAAATCTCCCTCAGTGTTTCGCAATACGGACCGCAGGAGAGAAGAGAGGTTGGGAGACCACTCAAAAGTTGGCAATAATTTAATAGTTTTGTCGCGTGTTATGAGTCGGAACAGAAGGAAGCCTAATCCTTGATTAGTGAGAAGAAGTATTAAAAGTTTTTAAGAATTCATGGGATTCTATATGCAAGTGTGAACAATGAAATATTTTTTTGATTCATGTGTTTAAAAATTCTCTTCGTTTTGTATTTAAGTATGAATAAATGCAACAAAAAAATTTTCTTAAATTTGTAAAAATAATTGCAAAAATTAATTGAATACCAAAATGTTCTTTTTTTTGTTGACAATCGATAGGCACATAGATTGATTCCGGGTCTAAAGAAATGGTTAGGTAAGGGGTACGGCGAAATTGGTTATTACCTCAATCAGGCATTGGCAGGGCGTTGTTGCTTTCGGTTGTATCTCCACCGACTCAGAAGATCAGATGAAGCAAGCCATCTGGATTGTGAGACGGAGGAGGACGACATGCAGTTGTTAACTGTAGAAGATGAATACCGGAGAAGGAGGCTCTAGGGATCCTGTTTGGGTCGCCAATTTCTCCCAAAAATCTCATAGATTTCATGATTGCAGAAGAAGAAAGCTGGAAGGCCATTGAGGAATTCATCCAGAAGGTGATAGAGCAGAGAAGTGTTTAGCTGCGATAGTCTCAAAAGAAGTCACTCAAAAAAGGGGGGGAAAAGTTTTTCACCTTATAGGTGGAAAGAATAGGAATCGCGTTGAGATACCGTTATCCAGCTGATAAAGAACTACCGACTTTTTGTAAAATTACGCCTAACGGTGATTTTGCGGCAAGTCGGGATAGGATTGAAAGGAACTGAGAGGTTTTGGCGGATAGTTACCTTCGGCAGACTATCACATACCCCTGGTGAAGGTTTACCTACCTGGGTACCGGTAAATTCCGTTTCCTCTCGTTAAAAAAAGAAACTTGAAAACAGTTAGAATATTTTTAACGTTTAATTTATAGAATTAATTAGTTGTTGGTACTGATATAGTTTTTCAACAAACCATGTCGAAGAACTATGTAGCGGCAATAAATTAAACTATGTCTTACTAAAAAGAAGAAAAGAAGTTGTATGTGTAGGGCTACTCTATATATTTCAACGAAAATTTTACTTTCATCTAGTATGATTTAATTTACAATGATTGTTATTTTCTTTCTCTAGATTTATGTATAGCTATATAATTTTACAATTTATTTTCGAATGGGTGTTTAATAACTAACTTGGAATTTCAAGATATCAGAATATATAATGTTTTTGCATTGTGTTAATAAAATTTAAGAAAATATAAGATATGTCGGTGAAAATAGTACTTATTTGAGCGTTATCATCTGAAAGTAATAAGCTCAAAAGCATAGCTAGACTTTGAGTGTGTGTCTAAAATAAACGATGAGCAGTAGAGTAATATAATTGGCCAGAATAATTGAATGAATTGGGTAAAATTTTAATTTCTGTAAGAAAGATTCTCATATATCATTCTTTTTATACTTAATTTGTAATTTTGAGTCTAGATAGTTCAATCCATTTTACCTTTTAAGTTGCCTCCTATTTACCGTAAATAAAAATACAATCATTCGCACGGGCAATACGTTTGATAAAAACTCACAAACGTATGGAGATACCGTAATATAATAAAAGAACAACAACCAACAGACCAGCTGGAATTCCAAATACCTGACAGAGACAAAACTCTTCCTGAAAACATAAACCCTCCAACTCTAGAAGAAGTGAAGGCGGCAATCAAAAGTTTGAAAAACTACAAGGCTTCGGGAGAAAATCAGCTGACAGGAGAACTGTGGAAGAATGCGGGAGAAAACGCCATCAAATCTCTGCATGAGACGTTAGTAGAAGTGTGGGAAACAGAAGAACTTCCAGAAATTTGGACTACAGCAATAATCCACCCATTACATAAGAAGGGTGATAGAACGGATCCAAATAATTATAGGGGAATTGCCTTGCTGGATGTAACGTACAAGATTTTCTCAAAAATCCTACTCTGGAGAATCCAAGACCAATTAGATCAGGAACTAGGGGAATATCAAGCAGGGTTCCGACCAGGAAGAAGCTGCCCCGAACAAATCCACAACTTGAAGTCAATAATAGGATACCACAAAAAACGTGGGAAAGAGCTAATAATCACATTTGTTGATTTCAAGAAAGCCTATGATTGCATCCACAGGGAGTCTCTACTAAAAACACTAAAAGAGTTTGGACTTGCACAAAAATTAATAAACTTAATTGAAAAGACAATTTCGAACACAAAATCCAAAGTGAAATTCCGAGGAGAGACTTCACGGCCATTTGAGGTGATTACTGGACTAAGGCAGGGAGATGGCCTCTCGCCATTACTATTTAACTGCATCTTGGAAAAAATTATTCGAGAATGGAAGAAGACCTGCAAATGCGTGAAAATTGGGACGAAAATCAAAGTGGGCTGCCTAGCCTTTGCCGACGACCTGGCAATTTTCTCCAATGACTGGGAAAACGCAAAAGAACAGATAGAATCACTGCAGGCAATTGCAGCAGGAGTTGGTATGCGAATCTCCTTTGAGAAGACGGAAATAATGTCCACAAATACAGAAACACCAAGATATCTGGAGGCAGCCAATCACAAAATTAGGATAGTTAAAAAATTTAAGTATTTGGGAGAGGTGATCACATATAATCTAAACGAAAAAATAAACATGGAATCAAGAGTTAACAAACTCAAGGGAGCTCAAACACTGACATGGTCCACCTATAAGAGGAAGTCAATGTCCATAAAATCCAAATTGAGGCACTACAATACGGTCACGAAGTCTGTGGTAATGTATGCGTGTGAGACTTTGGGCAGGTTGAGGCACTGTGGGAAGATGGAGGACCTTAGAAAGACAGAGAGAAGAATCCTCAGAACAATAATAAACAAAAAGCACAGAGTAGACAATGAGTATAGGTTGTTGCCAAATTCGGTTCTATACAGGGAAAATGAGGAAATTTCCGAGATAATGAGGAAGAGAAGAGTTGGGTTCTTTGGACATCTTAGGAGACTGCCAGAATCCAGATTTACCAGACAGGTACTGGATTTCTTTTTGAGGACCAAAGTCAAGTACGCCTGGTTTGAGGAAGTTCAACAGGATCTGCAGGACCTGGATATCTCAGAGACACAGATTTTGAACAGAGAAGAAGGATATAAGATCAAAAATCCAAACACGAAATTTCCAGAAGTACCTAAAAGGCAGACAAACAGGCATTGGACTGTGGAGGATAGGGCGAGAGTGTCGCAGAGGATGAAGAACTACTGGGGAAATAAGAGGAATAACTAGGGATCTTCTATAAATCGATTAATTTTGCTCCAATGAGGGCCTAAAAAAAAAAAAAAAAAAAAAAAAAAAAGAACAACAAAGTAAAAGAAATCCATTGCGCGTGCGCCAATTGAAGACTGGGTAAGAGTTTCCCTCTAATTGCCTCCTTGTGATAGTTGGTGCAGCGTCATCGATGATTAACTGCTGAATCGAAAGTAGGGGGAGTAGTATCGATGCACAGTAGTAGGAGAGGCAAAAACAGTACAAGCAGAGCAAGTCACGTCTTCCAAGTGTTTTTTAAATTGTAAAATAATAATTCGTAATATCACAAATTACTTTTAAACTCATATAAATTATTAACCGAAGCTTTAATTTATTTCAAACATCCTCAGAGTTTACAAAATCGTTAAAATTGTAATAATACAGTGATTTGCCCATAACAAACAAGTGGAGTGTTGAGTTATTTGAACTCAATCTGCTAGTTCCAGGCTACGAAATTTATTTTTGTTTCTTATCACATGATCAACTAGTTAAATGACTGAATCTTTTAAGAATAGAAGAACTAGAGGGGTAAAAGACACTAGTCAGAGTTATCTCCTTTGAAAGTAATGGATTTCATTATACAGCCAAACCCTGTGGTGAATGAAGTGAAGGTGTCATTTGCAGGGTGGAAAGAAGATGCTTTTCATAGGGCCTGGCATGCTGATAAGCATACTTTTCCACTCAGTGAGAACGGCAACGGTAAACCACTTCACTAATCATTTTACTTAGTAAAGCCTCTAGATGTTCAAATCATCTTATCGGTTGGTGACCTAAACAACAATCTAATTTAATTTGTTGATATTTTAACTTTGTACAATTGTACAAACAATGGAAGTTATGTTAATTTCTAATTACCGTAACTTTCATTACTAAGGTAAAAAACCAATACATAATGTTAGGGAGAAACCCCATAGTTAAAATTAGTCACATTCAAATAGGAATCAGACAATAAGTTGTAAATAGCCTATAACCAACTTTCAATCCGAGGAAGAAGAGGCGTAGGAAGAAGACGCATCTCCTGGCTGAGGAATCTTAGAGAATGGTTCAACTGTAGTTCATTGCAACTATTCAGAGCAGCAGCCAGCAAAGTGACCATAGCCATTATGATATCCAACCTCCGATAGGAGATGGAACTTTAAGAAGAAGAACTTTCAATCATCTGATATTCTTTTGACCGGTGTATTTCCCCCTCTGAGTTTTTGGGTCTTTCTTCCTCCTGCCAACTTGCAGCCAATCATTGGGGTGGATCTCCTTCCCGTTGGCCCTCCAGGTTGGTTTAAAGATTGGTAGGACAGGAAGGCTTGTCAACTAGACGTTTACTGGTTCGGATCCAGAAAATTAAAATCAGTTCCCTTGAAGCTTACGTGTGGGGCAGTTAGTTAAGAAGGAGCATTGTTTGAAGAAGTGACAAAGAGAACAAGGAGTGACCAGGTAGACGAGGAGAAGAAGAAGAAGAAAGGGGAAACATATTTAATTGGAGGTAAATTCGTTCGTATATTTATTAAGGGTTTGTTAAATTTTGTTTTTGTATTAAAGTCACGGCAGAAAAAAGGTTGGCTGTATTACTATCGTTTGCCTATATGAATATAATTATAGGAAGGAAAGTATTTTCCTTCTATTTTCCTTTTGAGGAAAAGGATTTTTTCGAAATCGAGTTTTCACTGGATCTGCACGTTTTCAGACCCCCTGAACACAGAAAACGTGTTTTTAGCGATTGGTCTGTGTGTGAGTGTGTGTGTGTGTGTCTGTGTGTGAACAGAATATCTCAAGAACGGAACATTGTACGAACTTGAAACTTGAAACTTAAGTTGTATACCACTACCGGACCCGACACGAACATTTTCATCAAAATCGGTCAACCGGAAGTAGTAGTTTATTCGTGTAATTTTTCACTTTTTTCGATTTTCTCAAAAACGGGTCCTACGATGTTTTAAAAAATCACCTGGTTTACTTAATTTTTTATGCTCTACAAGATAGGGTAGGCGCCATGTCTGCTGAAATTTTTGGGAACGGTGGTTTCTTTAAAAACTATGTTTTTTTAAGATTGCGACTGAAATATGCATTTCAGCGCAAACATGTACAATAAAAGTTGTGGAGGATTTAAAATTCTACAACTTTTATTTCAAACATTTCTTTGTATAACGTTTAGTTTAGCAGTAATTAGCAATTTTTTGTTTTTTTCTCACGAAAACGTGTAAAGAATCAAATTTTTTACGATTTCAGACTAAGCATGCAAATTACGACAAAAGTGTATATAATTGAGTTTATAGGAAATTAAAAGATCTACAACTTTTATTTTGAGCATTCTTCTCTATAGAGCCTAGTTTAGCGTGAAAGTGATTTTCCGTATTTTTAAGCCTAACTAAAGGTGATTTTCATTTTGCATCATTCACTCATGATTGAAATTAGGTTATATTTTTGAGGTTAGTTTTTTGTTTATTTCTAATGTTTTATTACTAATGTTAGATTACATTGTTAATTATTTGCATTGACAAGATAAAGTTGTGTGAGTGTTTCACACCAGATTTCTTTTAGTACCATTCCTTGTATTAAATCCGTAATGAAGTATTTACCCACCGGTCGAGATTGAAAGTTGTACTACGTTAATAATTAATTGTAATTATAAATCTAGTGAATTGAAAATTGTTTTAGTAGTTTAAAGGAGGTTTGTTTATTATTTATCATGCCCAGATCCCGAAAGAATCTTAACTTAAAAGTTAAAAAATGATTATTATTAAGTAAAGCATTAGACTAAATATTACTTTTATCATTTAGACTACTATGTTTAAAACATAATGGTGGAATAAAGATTTAAACAAAGGAAATTACTTAAGCTGTGGTTTTAAAATGAAGTTGTTAAATTTTAAGACTGTTAAATTGTACTTGAAATAAGAAGTAATTTGATGTTGGTGATCGTCTAAACTTTTAAACTTTCATGAAGTTTTATAGAAGGTAATTTTATTTACGATAAAGTTAAATAAATATCACTCTAATTTAAAATAGGTATTAAAGAACAATAAAATTACTAGCTTTTATCTCACTTCGTATTAAATTAAGTTTATTTTGTTAGGCAAAACTAAGTGATAGATTTATTTTATTTTTATTTTCTCTTGCCTATATGAATATGTAGGAAGAAAAGTATTGTTTTCATGTCGATTTTTTAAAATCAAGTTTACACCGGATCTACATGTTTACAGACACACTGAACTTAAAAAAAAAACATGTTTTTAGCGTTTGGTCTGTGTGTGAGTGAACAGAATATCTAAAGAACGGAATATCGTACGAAGTTGAAACTTGAAACTAGAGGACCCAACACAAACATTTTCATCAAAATCGGTCAACGTAGTAGTTTATCGCGTCATTTTTCATTTTTTTGCGATTTTCTCAAAAACGGCTTCTACGATTTTTTTAAATCACCTTATTTACTAAATTTTTTATGCTTTACACAATAGGGTATGCGCCGTGTCTGCTTAAATTCTTGGAAAGGCTATTTATCGTAAAAAAAAATTGTTTTTTAACATTGCGGCTTTAATATGAATTTTAGCGCAGAAAAGTAATAATAAAAGTTGTAGAAAATTAAAAATCCTACAACTTTTATTAAACATTTTTTTTGTATTACGCTTAGTTTAGCGGTAATTAGTGATTTTCTGTTTTTTTTTCATAAAAAATCTGTAAAAAATAAATTTTTTAAAAATTTTAGCCTTAGTATGCATTTTACGCAAAAGTGTATAATCAAATTTATAGGAAATTAAAAAATCTACAACTTTTATTTAGAGCATTGTTCTCTACAGAGCCTAGTTTAGCTAGAGGGCAAGCGCAGACCTTGGTAAAGGAAATGATCATCGTTGAAGAACATTGCAACTGGACAAACTTGATTAGGCTACGTACACTTTTTTGAGGGTGGTTCCTTAAACAGAGCAATTTGTAAATTTTGTGATCAATCTTCATTAATAGAATATTCGCGTAGTAGTGTTTTTCTATCTTAAAATGTTCACTAAAGAGCGAAGAGTTTACATGCTGCAGACATGTTAGAAGGATAAAACATTTTGCTGAAATTAATAATGAATTTAGTAGTAAATTTCCAGGAGTGCCATCACCGTTCGGCAAAATTTATGAAATTTATATAAGAAATTTGAATCAACAAGAGGCGTTGCGAATGCAAAAAATTCTGGTTGGCGAGGATCGTTTGTAGTGAAATATAAAAATACAAAAAATTGTTGGGCTATATAGCCACTCCTGGTAAATCGAATCGGAAGACCTCTTCTGAAATTAAAATGTCACGTAAAAGCGTACAAAGAATTGTACGAGTTTTACAATTTAAGCTACATTTTTGCTCCACATGCTTCATTTTGTTTTGTTTTACGTCTGACTGTTTTGCAATATCTGCTAATGGAGACGGTGGAGAATGATGATAAATGAAAATGAGTGATAAAAAATGCCAGACCTGACCGGGAATCGAACCCCGGCGTAGAAGCCAGTTGCGCTAACCACTACGCCAATGCACCGGCCACATTCTTCATGAAGACAATTTTAAATTTTTTTTCGATAAATTTTGTTGAGCTTTAAAATTTATGAACGTGTTAAAGAACTTAATTACATGTACTGGTCAAATAAGAAACTCAAAATGTAATCAAATTGCGCAAATTGTGCCTGATATGATATAGGAGAGATTTAAAGCATTGCATTATACGTAACATAACATGCAAGGATTTACAGCCCGAACCGTAACTCGCTTCCTAAGCACCACCTCTCTTTGTCTTCCCAGTCAATATCGGAAAGCCACCGTAAAGACATTGCCTCCTGCACACCATCCAACCACATCACCTCCGGCCTACCCCTCCTTCTTCTACCGGCTGGTGTCCACCCCCATACCCTCTTTGGCCACCTACCATTCTCCATCCTTTTAAAATGGCATTGGATTAATAAAACCTTATTTGTTGATGGAAATGTTAATTCGGAAACCTACTTGGAGATACAAAGGGAAATAGCATTACCAAAGCCAATTTTCCTTGAAACCATTTATGAAACCAATCGGTTATAATTTTCAATCGGTCATTTTACAAAATGCCCAGCCCATTTGGAATAGCAGTTCAAAATTTTCACAATTTTTTCATTTTTGTGGGGGAAAGTAACATAAACACCATCGTCTATTCTAAAAGAGTAAACATAATGTTGCATTGCCCGATCCCAAGCTTTGAACAGCTGAGAGGAATGCAGTACGTCACTACTACTGTGAGAAATTGCGTTAGTAGTAGTAACGTTTTACTTGTACTATGTTTGTATTAGTCACGTGTAATATTCAAACTAAATATATTCGGTATCACCTGATGACTTATGTATGTTACGTATGATAAACCGCTCTTTAAAATGAAAACAATGTGAAGTAAAATATTATTTCAATACTGTACAAATTAATTCTTTTTATCACAGTATATTGCAACATTGTACATTTACTACATTATAATTTAATTACAAGCTTTAATATATAATAACCATTAGGCCTTTATTATTTTTACTGAATTAAAAACATTTCGTTTGTTAGAATTTGTTTACATTCCTCATCACATTTCTCAATTATTTTTTTAATTCCCGTAACTGTCCCCTTCATCCCGCAGCTGCAGAAAGCTCGGATTCATACAGAAGTTAAATGCTGGAAAATAAATTTTCAAAAATCCAGAAAGATAGAAGATTTTGGGACGGTGTTTTCTTAGTCTTTTTTTTATTATATCCGAGGCAGCGAGAAAAACTCATGTTCACTCTCTCACAATGGGGGACGTAGTGTTGGATTCAATTGAGCCGTCCTCGTCCAGCCACAAGGAGACAGCCACTGCCTACCAACCAAAAACCTGCCGCCTGGCAACTTGATTCGACCTCAGCAAACAACCCTCCACCATCCTCGGAACTGTTTACATAATACTACAAGGGAAATGTTGGGTTAAAAAAAAATTACACTAAAAATTTACAGAAAACAAATTTTTCTGTAAAAAAAATTTTAATTAGGTAAATAAAATTAACTAATTTAAATTAAGTAATTAGTAAAAAAAAATTTCGGGTTAAAAAATTTACAGAAAATTTTTTTTCTTAGTCTATAAGCATGCTATTGATACTATTTTTTATGTTTTCAGCTGAAAGGCTAAATTGAATAGTGGCTTTACTAAAGAAAACGAGGAATGAGGTGGTTTACCATTGTGTTCCTACCTCACTGGGTTGAAAAGTATGCTTATCAGCATGCCAGGCCCTCTAAAAATCACATATTTCCCACCTTGTAAATGACACCTTTACTTCTATCACCACAGGGAATGCCCTTATAAAAAATTCACTACTCTTTGGTTAGATAACTCCGATTAGTGTCTTTTATACCTCTACCTCTTCTGCTCTTAAATGGTTCAATCATTTTATTGGCTGACCATGTGATAAGGACTATTTTTTGTAGCCTTAGAACTAAAAGATTAAGTAAAATAATTAAACACCGTACCTGTCTGTTATGTGCATGATAATATCGATATTGAAATAATTTTTGGTGATGATACTCATCATGATTCCTAGTAATAACTTAACGCGGGAATAATTTTAGAATAAAGTAAACATTGTATTACCATCATTGATCCAGTTTTCTTAGGTTTATTAGAACATCCCAAAAAATTTGCTATATTTTTAGTAGTTGGCATTAAATTAAATGGCGGTGGTAATGTGTCTCCATCATCAAAATATGAAATCCATAATTTACTCCTTGCAAATTTCCATTCAGTATCGGAACGTTCCTGTAAGAATAATAATAACACATTAAAAATTAAATTATGTTTTTAAATTTACATACTGAATATATTCATATGAATTGCATTGTAAAAGCAATTGATACCACGGGCCGGCCCGTGGTGTAGTGGTCAGCGCAACTGGCTACTATGCCGGGGTCCCGGGTTCGATTCCCGGTCAGGTCTGCCATTTTTTTCATCTGTAAATCACCACATATCATTACCTACGCACAAGGCCAAGGCTTATGTAGGCATCATCACTCAATAAAAAAAAGCGATGTCAGAATTAATAAACCAAGTAAGACAGCATCCCGTGTTATGGGACTGTTAAAGATTAGAATATAGGGATGCCAACTTGCGCAACTTAGCTTGGGAAGAAGATGCAAACATTTTAGAGAAACCAAGCAAAGTAAATCTGTTTCATTTAGTAGTAAGCCGTTTAAATGCCCAGTGTGCATGATATTTTATAAATGGGAATTTTCCCGGGAGTTTAGCGAAGCAATTTTAAATATAAAAAATATGAGTTAAGATAGGCTTAAAAAATATTTCTTTAAATTTTAGTTGACTGTAAATTTCCAGAGATTGTAAAAATACAATGTCAAAGCCACACGTTGTAACGATAAAATCTAAAAAAAAAAAAAAATCTAGTGTGAAACGCTCACACGACTTTCTCTTGCCAATGCAAATAATGACCAATATAACCTAACATCAGTAAAAAAAAACATTAGAAATAAACAAGAAGCTAACTTCAAAAAACATAACCTTATTTTAATCATGAGTGAAAGACGCAAAATGAAAGTAAACCTTAGTTTGGCTTAAAAATACGGAAAATCACTCTTTTTACGTACATTTTTGCGCAAAATGCATATTAAAGCCGCAATCTTAAAAAAACAATTTTTGTACGAGAAAACAGCCTTCCCAAGATTTTCAGCAGACATGGCGCCTAATCTATCTTGTAGAGCATAACAATTTAGTAAATGAGGTGATTTTTAAAACAAATCGTAGAAGCCGTTTCTGAGAAAATCGCAAAAAATGAAAAATGACACGAATAAACTACTACTTTCGGTTGACCGATTTTGAAGAAAATGTTTGTGTCCGCTCCGGTAGCAGTATCTAACGTTTCAAGTTTTAAGTTTGTACGATAAACCGTTCTTGAGATATTCTTTAAAACATGGGTTTTGGGTTCAGGGAATCTGAAAACGTGTAGATCCAGTGAAAACTCGATTCCGACAAATCGACATAAAAACAATACGTACCTTCCTATAATATTCATATAGGCAAGAGAAATTAAAAAGACGATCGCTTTTTCAACTAGCAACTAAAAATCTAGTTGCAAATGAAAAACACTGAAATAAGAAACAAAAGACAAACTTTAATAAAACTAAAGACGATCTAATGAATTTAAATGTTGTAAAATCGATTTGGTCGGTCCCTATATCGAGTATTAATAAATCGATACAAGCAATATTTTCTGAAAACGTCGCTCGAGCGACGCTACGCCAATGTGAAATAGCCTTTTAGCATCATATATGATTTAGAAATTGTTATAATATTCTAATAACAGAGACTAAATATTTAATAAAAAAATGTGTCAAAACATTCATGTCCTCAAAAATACACGAAAAAGTAAGAAAAACTGGTTTGTTCAGAATGTTGACTTACTGAAGAACTGAACATCTCGTACAGATCTATGCGAAGCATTTTACTCAATAATTTGCAAATGAGATGAGTGAGTGCAAAATTTGTTTCCAGAATTCTTGTCAATCTTGCTTCTGACCGAAAATAAGATTCCTACATGTTCACATGCATCTTCTTCTCTGTATTTAGCACAATGCGACTTCCCAAAAATAAAAAACTGTGTTAAAAGGGAAACGTTTTGATACCATTCCCAATAATTGAGAGGGACATGACAGAACAGATCTTCTGACAAAAGTCATTTAGAAATGCTTCTAATCGTGGAATCAACGTTGGGATAAGTTCATCAGTAAAAAAGGAGGTTCTTTGAATAAGATTAAATAAAAATTTGGACTAAACTTATTACTTTGTTCGTAATAAAATTATTCACTGTATTTTTTTCGATCATATTTTCGTACATCCTACATAAACTAAATGTTGTAAATGAATCCCACATGTTAACTTTTCTCCAATTAGTCGAACACGTGAAAAATGAATAAGCAATGACGTAAGCAATCATAGCTATTGATTGAAACAGGTTGTTCATGTAAATTGTGTAATTTTAGACTCAATAAAGACAAAGTAAATATATCTTGTGGCGCGCTATTTTAAAATAATTTCTAGTGTATTCGAAATTTACTTAATATTGTCTAATGCAAAATATGATGTTTCTAAGTTAAAATATGATAAAAATTAACTTACCCTCCCTTTTAGAATATATGTACTCGTACATACCAAATGTAAAATTTAGTAGTTGACTTGTAAATTAAAATAAAATTGCGACGTGTTGAGTTTATTTGGAAGTGTTGTAGGCTACTGTTAAGAGGTGGTGTTAAGAAATGATTTGAATGGCTTCTTTTAATCCTTCTGCAAGGCTTGTTTCACTGCTCTTCAGTTTCTACTGACATCCGCGTTCTTATTTATTATTTGTCTCTTTTTTTGTAACGATATAAAGAAAATGAAGAAGGAAGAAAATTTTAGAAAAAATAAAATATTTCAATTTTTGTTGTAATGATTATTTTCTACTTCTTTCTACCATTGTAGTATTACTTTCTCTCGCCCTATATAAATATGAATAATATAGAGGGTGACTGTAAAGTCACCCAAACTACCCAAATTACAAAAATTGTTTTTAGAGTACCTTTTCATTTTTTTACTTACTAAATTACAAAAAAACGTGATTATTTGTATTCTAAAATTATTTGTTGATACCGTTAAGCTGTTATAGTCACCGAACAAAAGATAGGCGCGACAAGTCTCCGACTAGATACACCACACCAGACTCTAATTTTTTGCATGTGTAATGGCTGTTCGTGGAACACCTGTGAGTTGTCTGCAGACCATATTCTGGAATTTTGGTCTTTACCACATCCGGTACGATGAAAACAGACTTCATCACTGAGAAAACCTTGTCTAAAACAGATATGTCATTTCTAATGAAGCATCTGAACCACCGACAGTACTACATTCGCTTTTCCTTGGCTGGTTCTTGGAGCTGATGAGTCACACTTATCCGATACGGATGTAATTTCAGCACTTTAGTAGCCTTACGAACACTTTCGTAAGATAGCCCAGTCTGGCTAGCAAGTTTCCGAAGAGACTTTTTTGGAGAACGAAGAAGTTTTTCGTTTATCGTCTACAGACTATCATCCGTAAAAACACTTGGACGGCCTGTACGTTTACGGTCATCCACTCTTCCTGTATCCCGAAAGCGACTAAATAAACGAGATATAGTGGATTTGTTTGGCACATTAGCATCTGGAAAAGCATTTGGAAACTCTTCTTTACTTTTCGATTTCGATTGGCAGAAACTTACAACCATGAAGATACGTTGTTCTTGCGTAAATGACATTGTAGCTCGGACTAAACAAACTGTTTCGTGCAACGCCCTCCTTTGGCCGATGGCGTGATCTAGGAATGCTACCATACACAGTACTGTCACACAATAAATTTTCCTACTCGCATTACTTTTCGCGACTTTGACTTTTATTCCTGTAAAGCAGAAAAATTCGGGTACGACTTTATAGTCACTCTGTATAAGGAAGGAAAGTATTGTTTTCATATCGATTTTTCAAAATCGAGTTTTTACCGGATATACACGTGTTCCAGGTCCACTAAATTCAAACAAACATGTTCTTCGCACTTGGTTTGTGTATCTAAAAACGAAATATCTTAAGAATGTAATATCGTACGAAGTTGAAATTTAAAACTTAAATTTGGTACCACAAGAGGAAATGATATGTAGGGTACTTACATTTTCATCAAAATTGGTCCACTGGAAGATTACCTAGTTCATTCATACGATTTTAACTTATTTCAATTTTTTTAAAAACAGCTCCTACGATTTAAAAAAAAATCACCTCATTTACTAAATATTTTTATGTTCTACAAGATAAAAAAATCTGGTGTGAAACACTCACACAACTTTCTCTTGCCAATGCAAATAATTAACTATAAACCTAACATTATTAATGAAATATTAGAAATAAACAAAAAGCTAACCTCAAAAACATAACCTTATTTTATCATGAGTGAATGACGCAAAATGAAAATCGAACTCAATTTGGCTTAAAAAAACGGAAAATCACACTTTCACGCTAAACTAGGCTCTGTAGAGAAAAATGCTCTAAACAAAAGTTGTAGATCTTTTAATTTTCTATAAATTTAATTATATACACTTTTGTCGTAAAATGCATACTAAGACCGAAATGTTAAAAAAATCGATTTTTCTCACGTTTTCGTGAGAAAAAAAAACAGAAAATCGCAAATTACCGCTAAACTAAGCGTTATACAAAAAAATGTTTGAAATAAAAGTTGTAGGTTTTTAAATTCTCTACAACTTTTATTATATAAGTTTTTGCGCTAAAATTTATATTAAAGCCGTAATCTTAAAAAAACAACGTTTTTACGTGAAAACAGCCTCACCGAGAATTTCAGCAAACATGGCGCCTACCCTATCTTGTAGAGAATAAAAAATTGAGTAAAATAGGCGATTTTAAAAAAAATCGTAGGACCAGTTTTTGAGAAAATCGCAAAAAACTGAAAAATTATACGAATAAACTACTACTTCCGGTTGACCGATTTTGATGAAAATGTTCGTGTCGCGTCCGGTAGTGGTATGTAACTTAAGTTTCAAGTTTCAAGTTCGTACGATGTTCCGTTCTTGAGATATTCTGTTCACACACAGACACACAGACACACACACAGACACACACACACACACACACACACACACACACACACACACACACACACACACACACACACACACAGACACACACACAGACCAATCGCTAAAAACATGTTTTTTGGGTTCAGGGGGTCTGAAAACGTATAGATCCGGTGAAAACTCGATTTCGAAAAATCGACATGAAAACAATACTTTCCTTCCTATATATTCATATAGGCAAGAGAAAGTAATAAGCGCCACATCTGCTGAACTTTTTGAGAGCTGTGTTGTTGTTATAACAATGGTTTTTAAAGATTGCGGTCTTAATATGCATTTTAGGGCAGAAGTGAATATAATTAAAGTTGCATGAAATTAAAAATGTATAACTCTTATTTCAAATATTTTTCTACAACGCTTAATTTAACGTCAATTTCAGAGATTTTCTGTAATTTGCTCATCAAAATCGGCAAAAACTGGGATTGTTTTAAGATTTCAGCCTTAGTATCATTTTACAACAAAAATGCATATAATAAAATTTATAGGAAATTAAAAGATTTAAAAATTTTATTTAAAGCATTTTCTCTACAGAGCCTAGTTTAGCGTGAAACAGTGATTTTCCGTATTTTTAAGCCAAACTGAGGTTCATTTTCATTTTGCGTATTACACTCATGATTAAAATAAGGTTATGTTTTTTGAGGTAGTTTTTTGTTTATTGCAATGTTAGGTTATATTGTTCATTATTTGCATTGGCAAGAGAAAGTTGTGTGAGTGTTTCACACCAGATTTTTTTCTTTGCTCTGTCCTATACTTCTATTTACCCTTCTACAACTGCTTTTGTTTCCTCCATTTTCGTCGATTTTTCTGGACACAAATGCAGCCATACTAAGCGAGGAAGTCTACATAAAATTTAAAGAGACCATGATATAGTTTATTATATTATCTATAGCTATACTTTTACGTTTTTATACTTACTGAAATAATCTGATATGAATTTGACATCATAGCAATGAGCATGTTGAGTAGTACAATGATATTAATCACTGAATACGAGCCAAACATCAACAACGCCCAAAATCTTGTGAATTCCTTTATTCCAGTCATTTCAAATGTAACTAAATCAACCAATCCAAAACTAGCCCAAAATAATGATTGTGATGCTTCGAATAAACTGAAACAAAATAGATTTTCATTAAATTATTGGTTAAGGAAACACAAATCCAAGGCATCATACAAATTGCGCATATTTTTGAAAGATGTCCTAATTTTGGCCTCGACAGAATGGAGACACCTGAGAAGATAGGCGTTGCACAGTGGATCACAGAGAGAGTAGGGGCAGCGATGTTCCGGGATGAGGAGAGCTGGAAGTTGGTCGCTCAATTTGCGGAGAGGGTGATCGGGAGACATTGCGGAGGGAGGAGACATCTGGAGATCAACGGGATCGACCTCCGCCATAGTAAATCAATTCTGTCCCGATCTCAGAAGGTAAGGAAGGCACTAATTTCTTGAGCTGGTGATGAAAGAGATAAATGAAAGTGAGAGAGTGAGTGTTGGTCAGGGACAGCGATACGGGAATTGGGCTACGGTTTCCTTCCACGCCTCGTTGACAGTATGTAAATTTTTACCCGACATTTCCTTTGTAGTATTTCATAAACAGTTCCGAGAGAGGTGGAGGGTTGTTTGCTGATGTCGGATCAAGTGGCTAGGCGACGGGTTTCGGTTGGTAGGCGGTTGCGGCCTCCTTGGGGCTGGACGAGGACGCCTCAATTGAGTCCAACACTACTTCCCTCATCGTGAGGGAGTGATAATGAGTTTTTCTCGCCGCTTTGGATAACAAAGAATAAAAAGGCATCATATAAGCAGCTATTAGAAAATTGAATTTTCATTCTATAATATAATACAACGGATTACTTCATGAAAATTAATAAGAACAAAACGAAAGTGTTCTGTAGCAGCAAGAGTGTGTAGAAAAGATGGGAAATTAAAAAGTAGGCAACGAAAGCATACAGGAATTTGGGGAATTCTGCTATCTAGGTAGTAAAATAACAAACGATGGTAGAAGCATAAGTGATATCAAAAGTAGAATTTCTGAAGCTAGAAAAGCCTTTGTAAAATGAAAAACAGCTTACTGACGACAAACATTGACTTACAGATTAGAAAAGCTTTCTTAAAACACTATGTTTGGAGGGTAGCATTATACGGGACTGAAACGTGGATGATAAAGGCTATAGAAAGGAAGAAGAAAATGTGGTGTTATAGGGAAATGTTAAAGATTAGGTGGGTGGACAAAATGAGTAATTTAGAGGTTCTTAGGCGAATGAATGAAAAAAGAAGTATATGGAAGCATCTTACCAAAAGAAGGGATAGGCTAGGGACCGGGCCTTTCTCCCCACATTACCAAATTCGCCACAAAAATGGTCAGTAATCACTTCTTTGTGCCTTGGCATGTATTGACAGAGCTTCTTTTGTGATACTTCGAAGGCGGTCACTCTTTGATTTTTTCCCCACAGTGTTCTTTCTCACTCTCTCTCTGTAACGCCCATTGTGCTTAATGAGTGGGGCTAAAGTCAGGTGGCGAAATTGTATACGACTCATAGGCTAGTGTGGCAAATCCAAAGACATGCAGGTATTAGTCTGTCAATAATAGAGGATAATACGTATTAAGAGAGTGAATTGTATGGGGAGGCAAAGGTTAGAATATATAAAGCAAAATACAAAAGATGTAGGGTGTTACAGGTATGTAGATGTGAAACGACTTGCGCAAGATAGAACAAGTTGGAGAACTGCATCAAACCAGTCAAGAAACTTTAATATAATACAATAATTATACGGCCGGTCATATTATGAAGTATAGAACCCATAAATATAACGAAGAGAGAAACATTTGTGCAAGCTGGAAAACTTATTTGAACTTTAGCGGGCTATTTGGCGAATGTATTCGCCTAAAAATCTTTCCCACCGGTCATTTTGCGGATATATCCGCATACGATTTTGAATTGCTATGTTCCTTTAGCAGATATATTCACAAATTTAAAGTTCAGATAGAAAATTTTTGAATAATGGTTCCTGTAGTTAAAAGTACAAACTTTAGCCACTCTGTGGCTCAATAGTTAAAGCGCTAGACTGTAATTCCGCTACAAAGCGAAGGGCCATAGTTCAATTCTTGGCTACGTTCCGAAATTTTTACACATTAAAATTCACCGTTTCTGTACCGTAACTTACAGAAGTCGATAATAATCAAAGCAGTTGATGCAATGTAAAAAAAACCTCAATAGAGAAGAATGGACTGAAGACAGAAAAATTGAGTATGAAAGATCAAAGAACTTATAGAAAAAGAGAAAAGAAGAAAGGGATCAGATGAAATGATATTTGCGTGGTATTTTCAGCCATATTTGCGAAGAAAAAAACACAAGTACACCCTTGTAAGTTATAAAACTTTAGCCTATAATGTTTAATATTTTATAAAATAGATGTCTCATAAAATTTGTCTGTAGATTTCTTTTTACTTTCCTAACTTTCTTAAAGTCAGACACCATTTATCTGACGAATAAATTCTGAAACTACGTCATTTATTCATTATCACTAAATAAGATTCAAACATCGCTTTCACTACAAATTTGAACGACTTTAAAATTAACTTATTAAAACAATTGACTCAACACATAAAAAGTTCAACTCTTATCAAAGACTAGAGAGTTTTAAACAGATTTATCTTGGACGTTTAAAATTTCATAGAATTTCATAAATTCTAAATTTTTTTTAAATAAATAAATTCTAAATTTTTAATAAATAAAATTTCATAGTATAAGAAAACATAAATAAAAGAAATGCAAAAGTAGTTGAACCTCTCGAGGGTGGTTCATTTCTTCGTATCTCCCACATTTTCTGCTTTACCATTATCCTTTCCTTTGTCATTATTGTAACCACGCAAATAAAGACTATCAAGAAAAAAAATTGCAATTTCTTTGTAAACTGCATTCAGAATAATCTTTGTGAATAACGCATCATAATAACTGATATACTTTGATATTCTTCTTCTTTTTAACGTGCCTGTCCGATTCGAACGTTGGTTACCATCATAGCTATCTTGGTCCTGTCCTCTGCAATGCGGAAAAGTTGGGCTGAGCTTTGTCCATACCAGTCTCTCAGGTTAGCAAGCCAGGATATTCTTCTTCGGCCTGGCCGTCTTCCACCATCCAATCTACCCTGCAGGATGCGCTGCAACAGTTCATATCTACCGTGGTTCCTCATAATATGACCAAGGTATTCCAACTTGCGACAGTTTGTGATGTTTATTACCTCCGGTTTCTTGCTCATTTGGCGCAGTACCTCGGTGTTGGTCACCCTGTCCGTCCATGGTATCTTCAACATTCTTCTGTACAACCAAAGTTCGAAGGCTTCAAGTTTAGCAGTGGTTGCCTTCGTCAACGTCCAAGTCTCCACTCCATACAGAAGCACGGAAAACACGTAACACCGTAAGAGCCGCAACTTAGTGCCCATAGTGAGATCATGACTCCTAAACGCGGAACTCACTGCGTGAAACACACTCCTTGCCTTACCAATACGGCGCTTGATCTCTTGTACGTTATCCCAGGCTTCATTAATAATAGTGCCCAAATATGGATACCTCTCCACGCGCTCAATTCTTTCGTGTTTTATATATAGGTTTACACCAGTCATCAGTCCCCTGCCAATTACCATTAATTTGGTTTTGACGATGTTGATGTCCAGGCCATATTTCTCGCTCACTTCTGTTATTCTGTTCATTAGTTTTTGCAGTCCTTTGATATTAACACTATGTTAATCCTATTACTAAAAATATCGTTTATATAATAACTAAATTATGTTAAATTTATAAAAAAATATTTTCAGATCGACTGAAATTAAAACTGACGTTAAACAGGGTAATGGACTATTACGTCTTTACTCTAACTATGTGCTGAAGAAGGTTATTCAAGATTATAGAAATGAAACTTGACAAGAAAAGCTTGTCAAACCAGGTACACATTGGAGGATCAAAGAACGGTATAAAGATCAAATGTCTTGGTTTTGCAAACGATCTTGCAATCGTATTTAGAAACATGGAAACAGTGATAGAACAAATTAAATCTATTAAAAGAACAAACGGAAAGCAGGATTACAGATTCCTTTCGAAAAATAAATTAATACATAACAAAAATCAAAACTGTTCCGCGTCATTTGAAGACACTAAGGAAAAATTGGAAACAAATTTAGCTTCAAGTACTTTAGGGAGATAGTATAAAATGGTCGTAAAATCGTGTACCCAGATGATTTTTATTGTACATTATTTTTTTGTTTTTTTAAGAAGATAAAGTTACCGAAATTTATTTTTAAAAAAAATCATAAAATCTGTTTGTTCTTGTTTCTTGAATCATATATTTCTTTGTAATGATGCTTTCCTTAATTCCTAATGTGTGTACGTAAGCAAAGAGATTGATGTTGGCGGCAATAGCAACATCAGTACTATTGTATGGTGTACCTGTGTGGAGCACAGCCCTGAGATTTAAAAGTTACAGTGTTAGGCTTCTAAGGACGCAGCGGAAACTGGCTCTGAAAATATGTAGTGCTCATAGAACTGTATCTACGAAGGTAGCCCTGGTAATTTCGGTGATGCCTCCATGGGATCTAGTGGTGTGCGGGAGGGAAGTGCAACGAGCTGGTGCTGATAAAGAGGAATGTTGGAGTCGATTACTCAGCAGGTAGCAGAGGAGATGGAGCGAAGGGTCCATCTCCATCTAGGGTCGGGGAGTGAGAGTGAGTGTTGGTCAGAGAGTTGGCTACGGTTCCCTTCCTCGCCCCGCTAGCAGTATGTAAATTTTTTAACCCGACATTTCCCTTGTAGTATTATAAACAGTTCCGAGGGAGGTGGAGGGTTGTTTGCTGATGTCGGATCAAGTGGCCAAGTGGCGGGACTTTGGTTGGTAGGCGGTTGCGGCTTTCTTGAAGCTGGACGAGGACGCCTCAATTAAATCCAACACTACATCCCCCATTGTGAGAGAGTGGAGTGAACATGAGTTTTTCTCGCCGCCTAGGATAAAAAAAATGTGTGTAGGTAGCAGTATGTTCAATTTAAGAACAATAACCAACTTCATGACAGAATTAAATGATGATAATGTATATAACGTGTAAATGAGGTGTGGCCTTGTACAGACTCAAGCCAAACATTCCTGAAAGAGTATAAATAATTGAACCCTAACTATCAAAGTACACCAGTAACCACTGCCTAGTACTCAAATACACATAAAAGTACTACCTTAACTAGGATTTAAACCAGGAACTTTCGACTCCGAAAATCAGCTGTTAACCATTAGACCAACCCAATTAAGTTTATAATTAATGTAAACTAATTGCAAATAAACTTAATTGTTCAAAAAATAAATCATATTATGCAAATTTCAATCTACTGTGGACACCCCACTGATCTTACAAGTTACAGTAGTGAAAGTATGGGGGTTTTGTTAAATAAGTAAAAATAACTTGAACAAAAATAATAATTAAATTGTATGTAAAACATATCTTGGTTACACTTTTAATAGGTACTAAATAACAATGAAACAGGGAAGTTTATTTTCGAAAAGAGTGTTTTTAAAATGATATATATAGTAATTAGCTAAGATAACAATGTTTGGTAATTCTATCAGACTCATGTACCATCCCTTTCCCTCAATCCCCGACCGACCAAACAACTCTTTTTATCACACACTCTTCTTCTCTCTCTCTCTCCCTTACTCTGTTTACTTTACTCGTTACACTGTTTTCGTTTTCCGTCAAGTATCTGGTTTCTAACACTTTACTTCATAAATATTAAAACCGTAATTATTATTTTCTGTCACACTGTTCATAAATATTTTTATTTTCTTTCTATATATAAACGTAAAAGTATTGATATCTTGTCGAAAATTTGCTATCAAAATACCTAAAATATTTCCAGGTCATGACCTTAAAATTTGAGAATTTTTAATTATATCGGTCTACTGTATTACTTTCCAACAATTCAACTATTTCAACTATTTATTTATTTAAAAACTTTAGGAGTACACGGCTTTATGTGAATGTAGTAAAGGTCAAAGGGACAGAGTCCAAGGGGGAAAACCCAAAATTAGAATTAGTTACATTAGCGTAGTAATTAGGCTATACAATAAGTTGTAAATGTAGTCAACTGTCAATTATTTGATACAAGGTTGTATTCTTTAGGTGGATGTGTTTCCCCCTCTTGCTTTTGCGTCTTTATTTCACCTGTCGATCGTCAGGGTTGTTCTGTTTCCTTTTGGCCCTCCAGGTTGTTAGAACAGTTTTGGTGGTTGGATGTTTGTCAACCAGAAGTTTCGATGTTTCAGGAGGGTGTCTTTTAGGTCAGCTCTATTCGGGATTCAGTTTTCAGAAGTTTGTTGATGAAACAGTAGATATCAATTACTGGAAGAGGTGACAAGAAGGATAAGGAGGAGAAGAAGAAATAAATATAATTAGAAGAATTATTAATTATAGTTTTAACAAATAATAATTAATTGGTGAGAAATATTGGGACAAAGGGAATAATAGGTAGAGTGGAAGGGCAATGATACATGAGTAAAATTCCGTTGTGTCCTCAAAGTAAATTCAGATCAAAATCAAGAAACGAATTAGGAGATTCTTACAGTAAAGAATTCTGGTGTATGTCGCAGAAACGTGAAAATTGTGAGAAAGAAGTAAAAGGATGTTCACAATCGTTTGGAGAAGACGTCGGGTCTTGAGGTTGGAATACACATAAGGAATGGATTACCCTTAAAAAAGTTAAGGAAAATAATGTCCAGGCGTTTCATAATGTACTTCGGGGTTACGAAAATTCAGTACAAAAAAAGTATTTTACTTATAAGAATGAAACAAACTGCACGAAAGAGCACTTTAAATAGTTTTTTCCACATATTCAGGGCAGTTAGTTAACCGTTTGTCCGTAGGCTTAGACGGTAGAGAAAGTGTCTGCTACGGGAAGCGAGAAGTCGTTTGTGTGTTAGAATTTTTCGTGTCAAAGTTAGTAATAACTGTGCAACGTGCGTTTCGGTTGAAATTTAATAAGGATCCACCAAGTGACAAAATTCATTTCGTGGGATGGTATAAACAATACAGTGAAAGTGGTTTCTTGTACCAGCGGAAACCAACTGGTTGTCCATCAACCTCAGATGCCAATCTCGATCGTGTGGGGGGAAGTTTTATTTGCAGCCGTCAAAATCGACTACATCTGCAGGCAAAGAGTAAGGAATTTAAAAAAAAACGGTGTGGAGAGTTCTCCGTAAACGTTTATTATCTTCAGTTGAGCTGAAGAATCGCATAATCAATGCAATCAACTCTATCGAAAGGGAGATGTTAGAACGTGTTTGGAAAGAGCTAGACTTTCGTGTTAATATGTGCCGTGTCACCAAAGGAGCTCAAATTGAACATTTATAGATGTTTAAAAATAACTGTTTGAGTCCTTGCATCGGCCCGTTCATTTTTCCTTTAGTTTTAGTGTTAGTCACGTACAGGTGAATATCTGCTCTGAAGATTGACGGCTGGGTTAATATTGTTGTTAAAAAATATAGTTAACATGCGCTGTAGCTGCCGCTAAAATTTGAATTGTCATTTGTAGTGGATAACGACATTTGATTTGTAATTTATTTCTATAATTCATTTGATTTGTAATTCATTTGTAAACTTGTTTTTATGTATTTTGTGTTTTTTGTTATATATATAACCACCGTTTACTTGAGTTGGTGGTTATTTATTCCTAGTAGGTAAGATATAATTTTGTATTTGTATAAAGTGGAATAAATAAATATTATTATTATTATTATTAAATATTATTATTAGTTAAGTGAAATAATTTTCGTTACCCCGAAGAACATTATCAAACGCCCGGTGTAAGGGAATGAAACATGTGTACCACTAAAGAAGAACGAATCTGGTGTACAGACTGCTGAAATGATAATTTTACGGGGAGTCAAAGGTTGTACTTGGTTAGACAGAGTAAAAATAACGAAACTATACACGACGAGATATTTAGTCACTGAGTGAAACATTAAGAATATATAAGAGAAACTGGTTCAAACATTTACTTCGCATGCCAGCACACCGACTTTCTCTACGAGCATAGAAATATATACCTAGAAGGAAGCGAGGCTTGGGAAGACGTAAAAAGAGTGGATGCCGGGACAGGCCACTAAGTCTAATCCTTGCCGATGATAACAATAATAAAATACCAGTCGAATAGAATATTATGTAATTATTTCGGGTTTTTTTTTACTATCGCATTAGCTAAACCTATTATTTACGTGACTAGACTATTTAAGAAATATTTTAGTTTGTTTACCTAAGAACAAAACATCGTTATGTAAATGGGTTACGTCGTTGACAAGGAAACCTGATTCGTTCTTATACGTTTTTTAACAAACTTAAACTAAAAAACTCATTTCTTTCACAGTGTTATCTAACTCAGCTAAAGCGCAAAAAATATGGAAAGTTAACTTTTGCTTTATAAATGACACCTTAACATTAAAAAACCAATAAATGGAAGGTGTTTTGTGATAATCTGTTATCTAACAGAAAAAATCTAAATTTTTCCTAGAAAAGTTTTTACATCGTAAGAAAGTTTCATTTACATACAAAAAATTTAGGAAAACAATTAAACAATTAACCCTTAACTACGGACACCCAGTTTTATGACACTAACACTGACACGGAGTCTCCCAGACTCCCCATAAAAATATACTTATTTTGAAACTGGTTTTTATATATAAAAGTATAGAGACAATAAGTAAAGTATATTTAGACCTTTCATTAGTGAAAATTACAAAATCACACAATAGAAGAAAAAATATTCATTACAAAGCAAATAAAATACAACTTCATGGTTAATATTTGTACTCGGAAATAAGTTGTCTTATTTTAATTTTTACTGAAGACAATATTATTTTTAATATATAATTCTATTCTACAGGTATAAAAAATATAAATAAACTGAAGTTTTATTCCTGAAGTTATAATAAAAAAAATCTGCGTAGGGTGAAAAATTATCACAATCACTCATCTTGGCTAAGGCTATAAATTCGGTTTCATCAGCTTCTATATCACTATTGTCACTGTCCACTTCGTCCAACCAACGATTGACTGATTCATCATGGTTTAGATCAGTAATAGTCGTGTAATTTGATGAACAAGCCATATTTATAAAAACTTTTGTAACACAAACACGGACACGGAGTCTACGAGACTCAGATTGCTCATAAATTGAATAACTTTAGCCGCGCAACGGAACAACTCGGTCTAGCGTTAGTTCGCCACTGGCTGTGAAGGTACTCAAGGCTACAGCATCTAAAAAAAATAATTGTGGGGATGGTAATAGAATGCATATGTCGCGGAGTCTGCTAGATTCCGTATCCGTAATTAAGGGTTAATTTAAGAAAACATTCTTTTTATTATGCTGGGGATTTTTGAATCACCTGCAGAAATGAGAACATTAATAAAATGTATAAAAAATGAAGATATTAACGACCATGATACAGAGCTCTATCATTTGTAGTTTAGCCCTTAACAGACAGATAGTCCATGTATTTTTGTTAAATGACGAGTGTGTAAGTACTCAACAGTTTTTGTAATAGTGAAGGTCAATGTACGCGCACACCAGTAAACCTTACAGTTAAATTGTAGGCGAATGTATGCGGAAAAATGTAAGCTATTTAGAAACACAATCAGGTTAATGGGAAATTTTTTATTGATTTGTGAATTTTGGGATACCACTCAATTCCCACTTTTTTTTTAAGAAAACCGTGTAAAGGCCGTATCTCATTTAAAAATAAAGTCATAACCGCGTTTGAAAGTTTGAATGGTAAAGGTAAATATATTGTTCAATCTTGATTTTATATAAAACTGGTTGAATTGAATATGACCTGTAAAAGGGAATAAACGCTCCGAAATTCGTAGAATAGCCTATTTTCAGACATTATTCACAATGGAAATGAATGTTCTAAAATTATCTTTTATAATTTTTTTCTACATGCACGTGTTCAAAAAATTCCGCGATTTCATATAATAACATATAAATAACTGTAGGAATTGGTCAATGACATTAGCTCAAAGAGAGAAATATTTACTGCCTGCATTTTACCACAGAATCTTTATTCACTTGACTCTTACATACGCTTGAATAGTCGTACAGTATGGTAAGCGAGGGCGTTTGATGTATGAAATTTTTGGTAGACATTTTTCTATAACACCAGACTAAAAAAAAAATAATATAAAAATTTTATTGCTGAATTTTGACAAAAACGCGCAACTTTGCATATTACAACAAATTTTTCGTAATTCACTGTAGGTAAGAAAAACGGAGTTTCATGTTTGTTATTTTAAAACATCTCTAAGTTTTCTTAATGTCTCATAAATATTTTAATTTTTTTGGATAAAAGATGGATAAAAAAGCCAAGTCTATCGGTGCGATCTCGGAATTAGTTTTCGAAGAGTTAATATTCTAAAACCTATCAGTCGCAGAAGAGTTAAGAAGTGAAAATAATGTATAAGTTGAATAGAAAAAGTAGTGTTATTTTATGAACACCTGCATTGGATGAATGTAAAAAGGATGCAGAAATGGAGTAATGGATCGGTAGAGGATGCAAAAACCGATAATAAAAGCTGTAAAACTTCATGGAAGAAACATGACAATACAATTTTCAAGTAAGTTTTCTATTGTCTCTCTGAACAAATTCTTTTTAATCAAAGTCCACTATATCACTGTAAATACATAAGACATTCAAGATTAAATATGTACTTAGGACTACCAACATATAATTTAAATAAAGACTAAACGTAAAGGTCACAATATGCAAAAAGATGCTTATATAGCAAAATGTTTAAGTGTATAAAAAAAGATTTTCCGGACTGTTAGGTTTTCTTTCGTTTATAAAAAGATACAAAAGCCAACTCATTTCTCTAGAGGGAAAATTCTTTACACAATCTTCCCTTACATTTTATTAAATAAAATACTAAACTGGTTACTAAGTAATAGTAAAGTCTTTTGATATTTGTGTAATATCCTGTTACACAAAAAACATAGCCGACTTCTTTACTGTTATTGTTGTATACAATAACAGTATATCTATTAATTTCCTTTGTATAAATATACAATGTGTTATATTTTGTATTACTCGTGTTGAATTTTAGTTTACATCTGTTTGTGTTTCTCATTTATTGTATAGTTCTAGAAATTCATACAAATTGACTACTGTAAACTAACACACACATATATGTGAATAACAATGATTACAGGAACGTTTTCCCTCCCGTTGTCCCTTTTAACGGTCATAGACATACGAAATATATATACGACGTAAATGTATGTGTGACGTCATTCGCCCAATTTATTTTTGATACGATAGAGTGCGACAACCTAAAGGAATACAATATTACACAAACATAAATATATTTTATATCACAATATAATATATACAGCCGATTTATTCTTTTAAATAAATATATGTTCGATTTTTATAAATATTGGTCTGTTACGTTTTTTTTCAAATATAATGCCTAAATAAATACAACATTTTACGTACAATAAGATATTTTAATGCAAACAGCAATATTTATCAAAATTCAAAAATAAATCCTTATAATGCATCCTGCAGCTTGAAATCAATTCTATTTTATATAAAAATTTATACAATAACTTTTACTAACCTTAATAATTGCCCATAACAGACAGGTGGAGTGTCAAATTATTTACACTCAACCTGTTAGTTGAAGGGCTAAAATAAATAGTTCTGTTTCTTATAGCATGGTCAGCTAATTAAATGACAAAATCATTTAAGAACAGAAGAGGTAGAGGTGTAAAGACACTAATCAGAGTTATCTCCTCTGAAAGTAATGAATTTCATTATACAGCCAGACCCTGTGGTGAATGAAGTGAAAGTGTCATTTGCAGAGTGGAAAATATGTGCTTTTCAGAGGGCCCGGCATGCTGATAAGCGTACTTTTCCACTCAGTGAGGAAGGCAATGGTAAACCACCTCACTCCTCGTTTTACTTAGTAAAACCTCTACAGGTTCAAACCAGCCTTTTGGCTGTTGACCTAAACAACAACCTTAATAAATGAAGTGAAGGAAAAATGTAAAGCAGGAATTAAAATTCAAGGAGAAACAATATAAATACTGAGATTACCCGATGATATAATAATATTACCCGAGACAAATAAACAACTAGAAGATATCATAAATGGAATGGATGACATCATCATGAGAAAGGATTAATTCATGAAAATATAATAAGAACAAAACGTAAGTGTTGTGCATCAGCAAGAATGGTTTAGAAGAGATGGGAAATTTAAAAGTAGGCAACGAAAACATACAGGAAGTTGAGGAATTCTGCTACCTTGGAGTAAAATAACAAAGGATGGTAGAAGCACAAATTATATCAAAAGGATAATTGCTCAAGCTAGAAAAGCCTTAGAAATGAAAAACAGCTTACTTACTACAACCATTGACTTAGGTACAGGTTAGGAAAAATTTCTTAAAACATTATGTTTTCAGTGTAGCATTATACGGGAGTGAAATGTGAGTGTCAGGGGCTGTAGAAAGGAAAAGGATAGAAACTTTTGAAATGTGGTGTTATAAGAAAATGTTAAAGATTAGGTGGGTGGTCAAAATAAGTAATTTAGAGGTTCTTAGGCGAGTGGATGAAAAAAGAAGTATATGGAAGCATCTTACCAGAAGAAGGGATAGGCTAGTGGGGCATATCTTAAGACATCCACGTATTGGTCTATCAATAATGGAGGGTAATATTGAGGGAGTGAATTGTAAAGTGAGGCAAAGGTTACAATATATAAAGCAAATTACAAGAGATGTAGGTGTTACAAGTGTGTAGGTATGAAACGATAGAACAGAACAGATAGAAGATAGAACAAGATTGAATGAAACAAAATAGATCAGTTTGGAGAAATGCATCAAAACAGTCGAGACACTGATGACAAGAAAACTTTTTAAGCTGTTTTTATCTCTACTATCTACTATGTACACGTGTTTTGTTGGATCCACCATAATCAGAGTACGCAATATCGTTTGAAACTAAAAATTTGTATTTAAAATCTGTAGGAAATATTAAATCTTCAGTCATCTATATAAAACTCTGATAATGGTGGATCCACCGAAACACGTGTAAGAAGCAGATGGTAGAAATCAAGGCAGCTTAAAAAGGTTAGTGAAATTTATTGTATAAAATAGAATTCATGTAAATACAAGTAAAAATTATGAATGGAAGAATGTAAATGTTAGCTTGAATGGCAAATATAGAGGTTTTCAGGAGAATGAAAAAAGATGTTGAAGTCATTTCCACCCTAAAGTGTAGGATGCTTCAATATTTTGGATATATCATGCGGAATAACTCGGTATTCCAAGCTACTCACAGGAAAAAACACATGGAAAACTAGGATTTGGCAGAAGAAGGGTATCGTAGCTTCGAAATCTAAGAACTTGGTTTGGAAAAAACTCAAAAGATCTATTGCTCAGTGCATCGAGACAAAGTGAGAATTGAATGCTTTCCAACATTCGAAACGGATAGGTACCTGAAGAAGAGTAAGTATTGTCCTCTTTGTTTTGATTGAGGAAATCATTCTGTGGCTAGCCCTCATTGGTATGTTATACACGAGCACTATCAACTTAATTAATAATATAATTAAGTACTTAATCCTTAGTTATATAAAAAAAGAAAACAATCTTAACTATTTAATAAGATATGTAATAAAATGTTAATGTAATAATCAAAAAATAATAATGTTTAAGTACTACAAAATAAAATTTTAATACATATAAAAATTTGTTGCCATCAATCGTGCTTCTTCACACGATTTGCGTTATCAACACAGTGCAAATCTTACAACGATTTCTAACGTAAACCGCATCAATAAAGCGTTCAACGCCTAATAACTTACTAACGGGTGATTCAAAAAGAGCGCCGGTTTTTAAACGGCTGGTAAATTTTTGTTTATCGGTTGGCAACATTGTTAGTCCTCATTTCTATTTCGGAGAACATTCCGATTGACGATTCAGTTGTAGTTTCTCTTGTTCGCAGTGTAGTACTCTCGCAGTCTGTGTCTAACCATGGAGAAGTTTACTATTGCACAACGAGGGTTAATCGTCAAAACATTTTACCAGAGTGGAGAGAGTTGTGCGGCTACTGTCAGGCGACTTCGCGGTACTCTAGGACGTAATGAAGCAACGAATGAATCAACAGTTCGCAGGCTCATGAAAAAGTTTTTTGAGACGGGTTCAACAGTCGACCTTAAAAGTTCTGGACGTCGTCGTTCTGGCCGAACTGAGCAGAACGTTGCGTTGGTTCGTGACAGTGTGGCTGTTAGCCCAGCAAAATCAATACGTCGCCGTTCTCAACAATTGGGTTTACGATGTTCTTCTGTACGGAGAATTCTTCGGTACGATCTCCAATATCACCCGTATAAAATTCAGTTGACGCAACATTTGAAAGTGGCAGACCACCAGAAGAGACGACAGTTTGTTGACTGGGTATTGAGAAAACGGCAGGATGATGACACCTTCGCAAACAAAATTGACGCCTTGTGACTTTCATCTTTGGGGTCATCTGAAGTCATTGGTGTATGCCAATAAACCCCGAAACATCAATGACTTGAAGGAGGAAATTCGACGGGTTATCGGGCAAATGGAAGTCGAAACTTGTCGTGCAGTAATATCCAATTTCATGGACAGAGTTGATGCGTGCCAGCGCAGTAGAGGAGGACACATGCATGACATCTATTTTCATACATGAAATCGGAAGGTAAGATGAATTTGTTGATGTATTTATTTTCAGTTTTTCAATAAAATAAATCTCTTAATTTGATATATCAAAACCGGCGCTCTTTGTGAATAACCCTATAGTTCGGTTTCCGACATGTTGACCGTCAAGAAGCCTCAATGCTAACTAATGTATTTCTTGTGGCTGACTGTGCATAGAAAGTGGCAGGGAATGGGAAAGGTTTTTGTGTCCCTCGGTTGCTGAAGGTAGCATCAACCGTTGTGATCGTTAACACAGACGTATCTGCCACAATACGAGGTGTGGCTATTAAATAACGAGACTGACGTTGAAAAAAAAATTATTTTTTTATACATAATCACTTATTGTCACCTTCTCTATCCTACTCCTTCTCTATCCCTAGAACGCTCCATGCGAATTTTCCATTGTTGGAAACAGTGCTGGAAGTCATCTTCTGTCAGCTCCTTCAGGACACGTGCCGCTTTCTCTTTTACAGCTTCCACAAATTCAAATCTTGTCCCTTTTATATATTTAAGGTGATAATAAGTGATTATGTATAAAATAAAACAACATTTTTTTTACAACGTCAGTCTCGTTATATAATAGCAACACCTCGTATATTTGCTATGGAGTGAAGAAACAGGCCAAAGAAATAGGCCTCTTCTTAACGATTCACTCTGTGCCACGCGAAGCCACTCCACTCCACGCCAGATACGGCTGTATTAACGGTCAACAACGGTTGATGACACCTTCGGCAACCGAGGGAAATACAATAACCTTTTCCACTCCCTGCCACTTTCTACCCACGGTCAGCCAAAAGAAATACATTAGTTTGTATTGAGGCTTCTTAAAGGTCAACTTGTCACCAACCGAAACTAGTGAATTTTTAGACGTGGAACGCTTTATTGACGCGGTTTACGTTAGACAATCGTTATTTCCATTAGACAAATATTATAAAATATGAAATTGTTTTGAAACAAAATTTATTAATTGAATAATAACAATAGTAACTACTCAATAGAAACAACTTCACGGATATATTGTACAATCAACTTTAGCTGTTGGTTAAACAAGTACCTAATGACATTATTTTGTATTATTATCGAACCTACGTACATTAGCGTAGCAGCAAGTTGTTCTTTTGCTGAAATGCTTCGCCTCATGTTTTTGTCATGTTTTTTTATTATGAGTTTATAAAATGACATGAAGTTCGTCAAAAGCCTTATGAGTCATTCTAAAATAAATTAAAAAAATTAGTATCGTCGGCAACAAGATCGTCAAAATCAAGATCGTATGAAACGCTCCTTGGGTCAATCACGCACTTAGTAACGGATGTAATGACTTTCAACGCTTTTTATTTTTTCTATTCTTATGACAGAATATTAACCACAGTGCAATTACTTCATTCACTTCCATTGCTAAGCACTAACTCAGATGAGGCTCAGAAGTTTAGTGTCATCGTATGCCCTTCTGCGCTGCTAGTTGGCATTTCTAGCGAGTGGCGTAGCGTAGTGTAGCGTGGCGTGGCGTGGCGTGGTGTGGCGTGGCACAGAGTTGCTCGTTAAGAAGAAGCCATCTTGCTTGGAGATTTTCTGGTTGGCGTAATGTTTTTATTTCTGGATTTTTTAATTTATTTTCAATTTTATAATAAGTGGTTAATTTTTTAATTGTTTTGTGTAAGTTACAGAGTTTGTAATAAGGTTTATAATGAAGCAGAATTTCGAGGCAGAATCGGGAAGAAGCGATTAAATAAAAAAATTTATTCTGAAAAGCTTGTATATTGTTTACATTTAACTTTTTCATAGAACCAAATAAAACATTTCACACGAAATTGTTTTTTAAATTTGTTTTCTTTTGTTCTTTAAATTCTGACAAGATTTCAGAAAATATTTCCTTACAATTCTTTGAATTCAATGTATAATAAATCCCAAACAATTTACCTTACTGCTGTGAATTCAATAAAATAAATTAATTTAGAAAAAATAATTTGCTGTTAAACTTTTGAGTAATTTTAATAACTAGATTTAAACAGAAATATACTGACTTGGTAAATCTGCGCCAAACAGTACAGGCTTTGTCTTGATTGTCAAAGTCAGGTAATCCTCCAGGCAAATGGTAACATTTTGCTCTTTCTAAATCTGAGTAGTACCATAACAACTGATTCAAACCTGTAAAAGAGTAAAATAAACCTTTTTTGTTTGTTTAATAATATATTCACATTTCAAATTAACATATACTAAAGGTTTAGTTTTAACCTGGTAAATAAAAATATATTATTAGATACAGAAATCAAAAGGAATTTCGTACTATCTGTAATAATAGCATACAATTGCAATTCTTTTCAACCCACTGAAGAGCTAACTTTTGAATACCTCTTGAACAATCGTAATACTTGGGAAACTATTTGAGTTAGGAATGTACTACAGGGAAATCATCTTCAATATTTGGAAATATGATATGATATTTACCAATTTCTCAAATTATTACTTTCTGTTGACCAATATGAAATACCGGGTGTCCCACGAAGAGGTTGCTATTTTTGAATTAATATCGCAGACTCTACAGACTGGAAAGTTTAAAATTAGTCTATAATAAATAGTTATGTAAAAAAGTACCCTCGAGTTTAATTTGCTTATGATTAATCAAAACAAAATGGCGGAATAAGAAAATAATATCAAAAATGAACAATAATCTTGTGGATAAAACCACTTTTTTACAACAGGATTCAGATAGAAAAAAACAGCTGTTGTTGCCATTCTAAATCGATCAAATGATTTTGCAAACCCACATCAGTTTGAATTAAGGTTAATGAAACAAATTGTGTTCATTAATAATTTATCATTATCATTTTTCTTTAATTTATTTTATTTTATTACTTAACTAATATTGTGACAAATCACCAATTTGAAATGGTTATGCTAATAAAATTACTTTCTGCAATTTTGTTTTGATTAATCATAAGCAAATGAAACTCGAGGATACTTCTTACATATCTATCTTTTATTATAACTCTAAAATTTCCAGTCTGTAGAGTGTGCGATACGTTCGGCATATTAATTCAGAAATAGCAACCTTTTCGTGGGACACCCGGTATCGGGAATGGAAGTATTGTATTCATATCAATTTTATGAATCAAGGTTTCACGTAAACTTTTTCAGGCCGCAAGAACCCAAGAACACGTTTTTGCAATTGGTCTGTGTGTGAACCAAATATTTCAAGAATGGAATATCTTACAAAGTTGAAACTTGGAACATATATTAAATACTACTAGGAGATCCGACACAAATCAGTTTATTACAACCGGAAGTTAAAATTTATTTTTGCGATTTTTCAGTTTTATGCAATTTTCTCAAAAACGGCAACGGTTTCTTGTAAAATCGCTTCATTTACTACATTATTTAAGCTTATACCAAGCAAGAGACTTCAGATGTCGGAAAAATAGTTTAAAGAAATCAGAAAAGTTATTGAGAAAACCGAAATAGACCGACAAAACTTATTGAACTGAATCAAATTCAAACAACTAATTACTGATTTTAAGGGCTTCCATGAAGGTTGCAAACAGAATACCCGGTGAACAAAATAAAGGAGAAAAACGTATAGTGAAAGAATGCTGAGAATGTGGGCTGCAGAAAGAGCCTCTAGAAACGTTTTAGGTCACCTCACGTGGTCTAAAATTGACCTAATACGAAAAAAATAATTACATTATTCAAACTGTACAAGATAAATGAAACGTCATGTCTGTTGAAATTCTTGGGGGCTGTGCTCTCGCGGTAAATATTTTTGTAACATTGCGGCCTTAATATGAATTTTAGGGCAAAATTGTAATTTGTAAATTAAATTTGGAGGAAATTATGAAACCAACAATTTTAAATTCATACATTTTTCCTACAATGCTTAGTTTAGCGGCAATGTGTGATTTAATAGTCAATTATTTAACCCTTAACGGATGGGTAGCCCATATATTTTTTTATATGACGGTGTGTAAATATACAACAGTTTGTGTAATAGTGAAGATCAATGTACGTGTACACCAGTAAACATTATAGTTTAATTGTAGCTGATGTATGCGGAAGAATGGAAGCTATTTAGAAACACAATCAGGTAAGTAGGAAATTTTCTATTGGTTTGTAAATGTTGGGATACCGCTCAATTCCGTTTTTTTTAAAGAAAGCCGTGTAAAGGCCGTATCTCATTTAAAAATAGAGTCATAACCGCGTTTGGAAGCTTGAATGGTAAAGGTAGGTATAATGTTCAATCTTACTTTTAAGCAAAATTGGTTGAATTGAATATGACCTGTAAAAGGGAATAAACGCTCCAAAATTCGTAGAAGAGCCTATTTTCAGACATTCTTCACAATGGAACTAAAGTGTTCTATTATTATATTTTATAATGTTTTTACATGCACGTGTTCACAAAATTCCGTGCGTTCATAATTTTATGTCATATAAATATCTGTAGAAATGGATAAAAATGACATCAGCTCAAATAGAGAATTTTTTACCGCCTGCATTTTACCACAGAAACCATGATCGCTTGACTCTTTCTACGCTTGAATAGCCGTATAGTGTGGTAAGCGAGGGCGTTTGATAGGCCTATATTAAATTTTGCGCTAGACATTTTTCTAAAATAACAGATATAAAAAGAAATAAGAAATAGTTATTGCCAAATTTTGACAATACACGTTGAGTTTGCATAAATTACAATAAATTTTTCGTAAATTCGCTGTAACTGGCGTAAAAAAGTTTTATGTTGGTTTTTTTTAAATTTCTCGAAGTTTTCTTTCTTAATGGCTCATAAAAATTTCAAATTTTCTGGATAATAGATGGCTAAAAAAAAGCCATGAGTATATCGGCGTGAACTCGGAATTAGTGTTTGAAGAGTTAATATTCTAAAACCTATCAGTCGCACAAGGGTTAATAGTGATTTTCTGTATTTTTCTCATTAAAATTTGTAAAAAATAGGAGTTTAGGAAATACGAAATGAAAAAGCCTACAACTTCTATTTATTTATTTTTTTCTACAGAGCCTATTTTAGCATTAATTAGTGATTTCTATATCCTTAAGTACTACAGTTGTTGATTTTCATTTAGTGTCATTCACTCACGATTAAAATTAGGTTGTGTTTTTCATTATTTACATTGGCTAGAGAAGTGAATGTTTCACACCAAACTTTTTGAAATGAAATTAGTAATATTGGTTAAGAAACATGTTACTTACCACATCCAAACGCAAATAAAACAAGTGTATAAATGATCAAAAATTTAATAATATCAATTATCATACGACCCAATGATATTTGGAGAGGTCCTAAATGCGGGTTTACACTGAATATATGCACCAACTTCAGGAAACTGAAACAGTAAATTAAACACTTAATTATTAACAAAGGAGAGTTATCTTAATATTCGAGTAACTTTGCTCAAGAATTTTCATTAACAGTACAGACCGTTTGATAACTTATTTCATATATGTTAATAATATGTTACAAACCCACATTATTATATTCCTAATAATTAAGACACGCTTTAATGACAACATTGTTTGAACTACTAACTTATTTGTGAAATTGTGCCTTAACTTGATGGCCAAGTTAACTTGTAATATTGCAGCCAATAGGCCATGTGAGTAATGATAAATTTCTAATATTTTTCTGACTTATTTTATTATTTATTTCAGTGGCTGAAGGAGGCTGATTACAAGTGTGACGTTTCATATTTGCATGTTATGAAAGCAGAGTTATAGCAGAATTATAGAATCAATTTTTTTATCCCTAATATGTGTACGTTGTATCTAATTTCTTATGATTTTAAAAATTGCAAAAAAAAAGATTTATATTATATTTTGTAAGAATAATTAAAAGGAAAATTTTACTTTCGAAAGGGACTTTTTATTTTGAAAAGTTACCACCGTTCAGAGACTTACTACAATGCTATTTCGAATGGACTGGTATTATTAAATTTAATTAAATGGTTTATTTAATTTATCGCCAAAGGGCATTTACATCTCTTTTCTTCCGAACTACTTGTTTTATCTTCCTCGAAGAAAACAGTATCATTTTTCGTTGTGGCATGAAGAGTTCGTTTATTATCGGCGTAGAGTGTATTATTTCAAGTTCATTCGGTTTTGTCTGGAAACTGTTGTAGGTGCGTTTTTTATCTTAGTAGAAATGAGTGTAATTTAGACTTAGTGTTCGTTTGAGATACGACTGACGGGGAACAGGATATTATTTTGAGTTGCATCACTATTCTTCGGCAAGTATGTTAATATTATTAGTATATATCGTGCTTCCTAACAAATCTGACGTGTAGAGAAATTAACGTTAAGTAATGTACATTAAACATAAACCTAATTTTAAGGGTATCATGTTATTTTTATTACTCCAGTCGTTTGGAAACAGCATAAAAATGAGTCTACAAAAGATTTTAATAGCTAATAATTTAATTATTAATAAATAAAACCAAAAATGATATTTAATTTCGATACAGCGCGGTACTTACATAAGACGAATTTCGAGTAATAAGATGTCTGTAGCTATGATAGCTATGGGCGCTTAGAAGTCACTTCCAATTTTACTTTTGGTATTATAGTACCAGAGTCGTGAGTTTGAATCCCACGCTAACTATTTTTTTTATTTCTTTGCTAAATAATTTTATCAAAAATTTTTAAAATAAATTGTTTACTTAATAAATTTAATGTAATTACCTGTCAAGTAAAAAGTAAAATGTATTTATGTTAACTTTTTATATTTTATAAACTTTTCGAGATGGGTAGTAATTAGTTAGATTTAGAAGCCTTTTAGCAAATTTTCACTGGTTAAGTGAGACATTGTAATTGTGTGACGTTTCCTATACGAGAAAAAATTAAATAAACAAATATTATGAATGAAAAGTTGCAATTATAATTTCAAAGGTTTTGTATTATTCAATTAAAATAATCAATCATCATCTAACACAAAAAATTAAATAAAAACAAACAAAAGAAATTTTAATTAGCGTCAGATTTGAACTCAAGAATCTCGTTTTTTTGGTTTGACGTCTCACTATTCTGCAATTACGACTAATGCAGACGGTGAAGGATGAAATGATTTTTTGTAACATATGAAAATATGCCGTGTCTGAATAGAATTCGAACCCAAGACCGCATGATGAGAGGCGAGCACGTTACCAACTAAGCCAATGGGGCCGGCAAGACTCTCGTACGATAATATCAAAGGTAAAATTTGAAGTGACGTCTAAACGCATCAAAATAAGCGACATTTATCTTATGTAAATACCGTGCTATATCGAAATCGAATAAAATTTTTGTTTTTATTTATTTACACCTAATTAAATTATTAAATCATAAAATCTTTTGATGACTCATTTTTATTGAGTTTCGAAAAGACTGGAGTAATAAAAGTAAGATTACAACCTTTGTAATAAGATTAATGTTGACAGTAATTATCCAATGTTGATTTCCCTATACGTCAGATATGTTGCAAAGACCGTATATAAATATTTTAAAGTCATGAATTTTGTTTTACTAACCTTTGTTCTAAAATACCAATAAGTAAATTTGATTATTTTGTAATGTTATTTAAAAATTATTTGTAAAAAATTGTGGATCATTATAAAAAAGTATTACAATATTCAGTATTTAGTACATAGTCTATACGTTTAAAAATGCGGATAGGAAAATACATAAATTATATATTGATATTATAATTCATAGATAAGAAAGAGTAAAATCTTCTATTTGCTGTTCTAAAAAATTTACGTCTTTTGACTTACGACCGTTTTTTCGGGATGTACGATATAATCTGAAACTGATAATAGATTTCAAAAGATCTCATGGTAAAAATGTATTTATAACCTCAGTATAAGTTATGGCTATATGTTATACCTTGTTTTTCTTGTAGGTACGTTAAATGTCCGTAATGAAGATGTTTTTTGAAATATCATCAAAGATATTTTTCTAAGTGAACTGTAATGGCTAAAAACTGATAAAACTTAAGTCTAATTAAAGAGATAAATAACCCTGATAATTTAGTGGATGCCTCCGTGGGATCTAGTGGCGTGCGGGAAGGAAGAGCAGTGAGCTGGTGCTGATAAAGAGGAATGTTGGAGTAGATTACTCAGCAGGGGGCAGAGAAGACAGAGTGAAGCTAGGGTCGGAGAGTGGACAAGAAGGTTCATTCCAAATGCCGACCAGTGGAAAAGAAGGACTTTTGGTGATACCTCCCACGAACTGACGCAGCTGCTTACAGTGCATGGTTGTTTTGGGGCATATTTGACGAGGTTCAAATTTAATGAAGTGGGTACCGAAATGTTGACTGTGCGACAATGTAAAAGAGAAGTCCATTGCGCATATTTTTGAAAGATATCCCTATTTTGGCCCCGACAGAATGGAGATGTCTGAGAAGATAGGCGTTGCACAGTGAATCATAGAGAGAGTAGGGGTAGCGATGCTACGGGATGAGGAGAGCTGGAATTTGGTCGCTCAAGGTCGCGGAGAGGGTGGTCGGGAGACTGCGGAGGGAGGAGACATTTAATTTGGAGATTGGCGGGATCGCCCTCTCCGACAGTACATCAATCCTGTCTCGATCTCAGAAGGTAGGCACACTAATTTCCTGAGCTGGTGATGAAAGAGATGAATGAAAGTGAGAGAGTGAGTGTTGGTCGGGGACGGCGAGACGGGAATTGGGCTACGGTTCCCTTCCACGCCTCGCTGACGGTATGTAAATTTTTACCCGACATTTCTTTTGTAGTATTATATAAACAGTTCCGAGAGAGGTGGAGGGTTGTTTGCTGATGTCGGATCAAGTGGCCAGGCGGCGGGTTTTCGGTTGGTAGGCGGTTGCGGCCTCCTTGGGGCTGGACGAGGACGCCTCAATAGAGTCCAACACTACTTCCCCCATTGTGAGGAAGTGGAGTGAACTTGAATTTTTCTCGCCGCCTCGGATAAAAAAAATAGATAAATAACGGATCGTAATTGCTGCATCATATTTTCAATAAATGCAGCGTTTTGGATAATCAATTAATACTTCTTTAAGTTTTTAGCCTAAAAATATTTCCACGAAATAATAAAAATATAAAAAAATCAATTACCTGAATATCATTCCTGCAGCGAAAGCTCCTTCGGATAATAACATCGGATCAAATTGATCCCATTCTTCCCTTGGGTACCAGGGATCTATACCTCTATTTCGTTCCCGCTACAAGAAATAAAACAAATTATTGAAAAAAAAAATTATGTTATTAAAGTAAGCAAAGATACTTACCACTAAATATCATTAATTTTGTTTTGCTGACGGGAATTTTCAAGTCAAAATAATTACATACGTATTTCATACCATTCATGGACAGCTAATCTAAGGTCATCCTATGTTTCTACAGAGTGACTTTTTAGTCCTGTTACCCAATTGTTAATCCGGTAATTTTTTTTCTAAAAAAGGGAAATTTTGATTAGTGACGCGAAGTTGGTAGCCCTACTCAACCGGTATAGATACCGCAGCGTGATTTGATTCTCCTTAAGCCGTGTAAAATTTTGTGCCGTTTCCGGTCGTGTTCCGAACAGAATGTCTTACCCTAGCAGAACGGGTTTTCATTCTTGAGCAGCATCTTCCTACAAAATCGTACGCGAGTGTAAAAAATTCAACACAAATTCGAGAGTTTTGACTGTTCAAATAACCGTCGAGATGGATTCAAATTTCAATACTAAAGAACACTGTGGTTAAAACTTTGATTCCGTTATCATTTACGGAAGGCCTAAACCAACGGCAATATTGCAATTGCTTGTTTAAATCTGGAGGCTGAAGCTCTTGGACTGATCATACGCGATACGGATACAAATTTCAAATTTTTAGCAGCTTTCTGAACACTTGAATATGACAAACCTACTTGCTAGGAAAGTTTTCATAAACTTTTCCATAAATAATTGAGCAATCTTTTTTTACATTCTCTTAAACGTCATCTATCAAGAGAGTTGGTCGACCATTACGTTTTCTGTCGCAAACACTACCTGTCTCTCAAAATCGGTTTGTTACCCCAGAAATTGACATTTTTTCTGGTGGTGGAACACCAAAAAATTTAATTTTAAATGATTCATTTACACTCGCTTAAGATTTCGTAGCAAAATATTGTTCAAGAATGAAAACCCGTTGTTCTAAGATAAAAGACATTCTGTTCGTAACACGACCGAAAACGGCGCAAAATTTTATACAGCTCAAGGAGAATCGATTCACACTGTCTTATCTATACCGGTTGAGTAGTGCTGCCAACTTCATGTGCGTTTGTAGGCTACTATTGTTGAAGACAGCACATACTATGTAAAGACTATCGAAGGGCGTACGCGGGGGATTTATCAAAACTTTGTGTGTGTGTGTGTGTGTGTGTGTGTGTGTGTGTGTGTGTGTTTGTTTGTTTGTTTACGTTGGAGTATACAGTCGACTAGCAGCAACACAATTTCTGTTAGATATTTATTTAAAAAAAATTAATTTAGCCTACACATGTTTAGCGTGTGAAGCCGCACGTAGTATGCTAGTATTTTATAAATAAAAAGAAATATTAATGTGTGTATTTAAAATTTGATACTTACGTAAACAACGAATATGGAAACCAAACGTAATGTCATCCATATGGTGTAAAATGTGTTGGTTATAAAATCTACAATATTCCATAAATCACTTATGTACTCCAACAAACCGTCCGTCCATAAGGCTCTTATTTCGTTCCATATAATACCTGAAATATAAATTATTTTAATGTTTAATTTCTTACAATATTTTTTGGAATGAAGATGATTATCATTGTATTATTATCATTATCTTGTAAAATCTTATGTTTTGTTTTATTAAGTAAGAATATATATATATATACTCTTATTTTTTTTTAGAAAATAACAATAGTATGTTAAATTTGAAAATAAAAAATGTGTAGCCTATTTAAAAAATAAGATAGCTAATATATAATTATTGTCCCAAAAATGTATTTTGTGTATTTCATACGAATTTTATAAATCTGTTACAAATTTTGTTTATTTCTTATTATTTAAATGTGTTATAATAAGTGAAATTAGGTAAAAAGCTGTAAAGGGAAGTCAAGGGTCCGAAAATTTTATTTTTTTAAATTTTTTTGGTTTTTTACATTTTATAATTTTTTTAAATCTTATGATGAATTTGATATATTTGCTATTGTTGTACGACGTACCTTTATATTTTTAAATTTGTGCTGCAAATAGACTTTTCTGTAGTATTTGTGTCATTGAGTAGAATTTTTTGCTGTAATTTTGATTAGAACTAAGATGATTTTTGTTTTAAATTGTTTAGAACTTCCCTATAGTGCCTCAGTAGTTATCAAGATAGTCACAGAATTATGTGAGTATGGCCACATCTAGGACCTTGCCTGTTTCAATACTAGTGGCTGATACTACTCCATTTAGTGACTGAGGGTCCCTTTTTGCCAGGTTCCGTCGAATCCTGCAGATAAATTACTATTTATTGTCACAATCAATCTACTTTCAAGCACAGCCTCCTCAAAAGGTTGCTTCATACTGTATGAAGCAAGTTTTTCTAATAAAACTTTAGTGACTATAAAGCTGAGCACTAATGTAAGTTTAATTTTTCAGTTTCTTTTATTTCCGAAAAATTCGTTTTTTAGCACAAAAGGAACATTTTCTCAGCAACCACTCAACCAATTTTGATGAAATTTTCAGGGTAGTTAAACTTTATAAGGATGGATAGTTTCTACGAATAACAAGTATAAAAAAATGTTTTATAAATTATTTTACAGCTGTAAATATTTCAAAATTTTGACTTGAAGGATTTTTAAAAGAAGCTTGGTATCTCTGCTTGGAAGAAGCTTGAAAAAGCTTGGTATCTCTGGTCGAATGAATTGCAATTCACCTATTAATTTTAAAGATGTGTTGTTTAGTTCATCAGCTGGAAGGCTGGTTTGAATCTCTAGAGGCTTAACTAAGTAAAACAAGGAGTAAGGTGGTTTACCATGCCTTCCTCACTGAAAAAAGCATGCTTATCAGTATGCCAGGCTCTCTGAAAAGCATCTAACTTTCGCCTTTCAAATGACACCTTCACTTTATTCACCACAGTGTTTGACTGTATAATGAAATACATTACTCTCAGAGGAGATAACCGTGACTAGTATATTTTACATCTCTACCTCTTCTATTCTTAAATGCTCCAGTCATATTATTCGTTAATCATGTGATAAGAAACGGAACCATGTGATGTTGATTAGAAATAATTTAACTCTCCACTTCCCGTTAAGGGCCATTCCCACGACACTAGTTTACTAGCTGTTAACTAGCAGCTACTACTAGTTCTAGCGTCATGGGAACGACTACTATAGTACGTAAAATGAAACAAAGCCCGCGTTTGGAACCGCGTATCTCATCAAGTAAGTAAGAAACATAAAAATGTCTCGTACGGCTCGTTTTAAAGCTTAGTTTTTTCTTATTTCATTTGTATAAATTACGAAACACGGGAGTGCACTAGGCTTCTTCTAGCGATTTGGAAACAAAATATGTACCCGTTTTTCAGCGCTTTTTTCGCTTCTGGAACTGAATCTGAAACTGGAACTACTACATTATGGGTAAGAAGGCAGGGAAATCGTGTCACATTGTACGCTCTGTTTTGTGGCGAACATGAGCCTCTGATAATGTGTAACTACATAAAAATGAAAGTCTCGTGTGGGTACTTCTAGTTAGTTCAAAACCTTAGTGTCCTCTGCTGCATATCACAAACGTAAACACCTCGCTGCCGAACGCACATTTTTAATGCAAGTTTTTTAAACATTTCTCATGCAGCTGAAAAAAACCTTCACATTTACAATATTTATTTGCAGTTTAATTGCATTCCCTTATTAATTAAAGGGATATAGCGTTGGTTCTAACCGTTACGTCCATCGGGAACGAAAATATCAATTTCTTTTTAAAACGCTGTAATTCCTTTACCCTCCGTACTAAAAATAAAGTCTGAATTTTAACTAAAATTAATTAGAAAACATGTAGAAACACTATTCTAAAACGCCATATTTTCCTCTTAAAATTGATCGTGCTACGTGATCTGAAACATGGACTAAGTAAAAAATACGCTAAAAAATGGGTACATGATTTTGTTTCCAATAGCTAGAAAAAATCTAATACACTCCCGTGTTTTGTAATTTATACGAATAAAATAACAAAAAACCAAGCTTTAAAACGAGCGGTACCAGAAATTTTTATGTTTCTTATTTGATGAGATACGCTGTTCCAAACAAAGGCTTCTTCTTTCATTGTATGGGAGGTAGTTCAGTTAAAGCGCTAATGACTATGAACATGTTTGATTTTACTTGCGCTAGTAGGGGAGAAATGATCACGTGATTGACTAGCGCTAGTAAACTATCTCGGTGTGAACGTTTAAAAACGTTGCTAATTGCTGGTAAGCTGTACTTTGTACAGCAATACAAAACACAACTCACATAATGTTTTCAGAACCCTAGCAATAATTAACTATATCCGTGGGAATCATCACCAACGCGCTAGTAGGTCCTGCTAGTACTACCAACTAGTAAACTAGCGTCATAGGAATAGGCTTTTGTGAGCAAATTTTAGAGATAGGTGTTTAAATTATTAGGTCTTTTATTATATTAATTGGAAAAAGAATGTTATTTTAGTGTTTCACACCAGTTGTTTTTACGAAAGCGTTTACACGTAATTAATTAAAATTTCTTGTGAATCGAAAAAATTCACATTATATAAAAACTAAAAAATTTTTATTCATTTATAAAACTTCATTAAGTTTCCATCCACTAATACACGTTACTCGTATGTCTATCACAACTACTGTAGACACATATCAAAACTTTGTATCGATTCCTGATACAAACTGAATAGGTGTAAACTTTTATTTCATATCGTATGAAAAATGCTTTCCTTTTCCTTTTTCCTTTACGTTTCAAATTTCTTTGTTTTAAAACACATTTAATTGTGGAACGGAAAAATAAAAGAACAGTCATAGAAATACATGCAATACAGTATATAAAAACCCCATCATTTTTCCTCTTTGTTTTTAAAATGAATGAAACAATATGGCCGCAAAGATCAATTATTCGATTTAGTTGAATTTGATTTTATTTCAAAAGGAGAGGAATGAAATAAATTTTGCAGTGTTAGTATTATCATGACGTCATTTTCAAACAGAAAATATTACTTTCTATCCAAATTGTTATACTACTGATCATATACTACTCGCTTTGCTTCGCACACAACTCCAGTGTAAAGCAGCCTGTTTTTGTATTTTTGGTGTTTCGTTCGCTATAAATGGATGATGCCACCTTTCGTATCTTGTGTTTTGGCATGCGTTTGCGCATGCCACACGTGTGTCCGTGGTCATAATTATTATTGGTTATAGTTTTACAAAGTTGCAAAATAAACAAGTAAAGAAGAATATATATAAAATTAAATTTTCTATTGTTTTACTTTCTTTTGCCCTACCATGCAATAATATACGGAAGAAAAATATTGCTTTTGTGCCGACTCTTTGAGATCAAGTTTCGGGCGTTTGAGGCCCCGTGAACCCCGAAACATATTTGTAGCGATTGGTCTGTGTGTGTGTGGGTGGGGGGGGGGGGTGAACAAAATATCTCAAGAACGGAAAATTGTCTGAAGTTGAAATTTGGAAGTTAAGTTAAGTACCACTAGAGAATCCGATATAAACATTTTCATCAAAATCGGTCAACCGAAAAGTGGCAGGAAGTCTTAGAAAGTGGCAGGAGAGATGGGATGTAGAGGTTTCCGGTTGATGAATACATAGATTGATTCCAGATCTAAAGGAATCTTTAGATCTAAAGAGGAAATCTCAGGAAGTGGCAGGAGAGATGGGATGAAGAGGATTTCGGTTGATGGACACATAAATTGATTCCGGATCTAAAGGAATCTCCAGATCTAAAGAATCCAGATCTAAAGAGGAAATCTCAAGAAGTGGCAGGAGAGATGGGATGAAGAGGATTCCGGTCGATGGACTCATATATTGGTTCCGGATCTAAAGAAATGATTGAGAAGGGGGTATGGCGAGATTGGTTATTACCACACGCAGGCGTTGACGGGGAATGGTAGCTTTTGGGCGTATCTCTACCGGTTCAGACGATCAGATGAAGCAAGCTATCTGGATTGTGAGGCGGAAGTGGATGACGCAGAACATGCGGTTTTCAAGTGTAGAAGATGGATGCCAAAAAGGGAGGTTCTAGGTTGTAACTCTGATTGGGACGCCAATTTCTCCCGAAAATCTCGGAGAGTTCATGATTTCAGAAGAGGAAAGCTAGAAGGCCATTGAGAAGTTCATTCAGAAGGTGATAAAAAGCAGAGTAGCTGCGTTACTCTCAAATGAAGTCACCCAAAAAGGGGGGGTAATGGTTGGAAAGGAAAGTAATCACGCTGGAATAATGTTATCCAGCTGATGAAGAACCACCAGCTTGTTTTGAACTTATGCCTAATGGTGATGTCGGTAAATAATGATGAACAAGTCGGTATGGGAAAGAAAGGAGCCGAAAGGTTTTGGCGGATATTTAGCTCCGCATACCGCAGGTGAAGAATCACCTACCGGTGAACTCGGTTTCCTCTCATTAAAAAAAACCACTTAAAAAGGATTTTCTATCAAATATTTTAATATTACGAAAAATGTTTCTTGATATAACTTACTCATTACATATAAGATGACAAAAGATTCCACAACTCCAGGTATAGAACCTCTTTCTTTTCTTCGTCTTTCCGCAATTATTCTTTTTAACCATTGCGGACCGAACATCTCAATTAATAAATACTCTAAACGTTGTGAAGCGGCACCAAGTAATGCTGTAAAATAATAAAGCTAGTTTATTAATTAAAAATTATATTTGTTAATTTAAATACCTAGGATTTAACATCTCTAAGAGTGTAAAAATGGATGAGGAATAAAAAAAAATTATGGCAATTATCTCAAAACAAAACAGCAATACGACAATTAACATTAATTCTATTGGATATATATATCACAAAACACAAAATTAAGAATATTCTACACAATGGTACACAGCATAATGACTTACAGGGTTGGTAGCTTGGTGATAAATAGAAAAAATAAGGGCCATTCAAGTAGGCCCTACTACAGAAGTAAATTTATGACTGTTTTTGATTTCTTTCTCCCGGTTGGTTCTCCTGTCATTGTGTTTTGATCATTATTGCCTCTTTGTTTTCTTTCATCTAAATATTCTTCGTTAATCCATTCTATCAGAATTCCTTAATCATACCTATCAGTCAGATTTTCAGAATTAAATATGGCTTTACACCATATATAATAAATATAATTTCAACGTTTACGTAAAACAGTCAAAGATAATGACATTTACTGGTAAACATTCTACTAGGTCTAAAATTGTGGTAGATGGTGTGCTCGAACAAGTACCACATTGCAATTAATTAGATTGTGACATCGGATTTGATCAAGATTTGGATATAGAGATGAAAGTTTGCAAGTTTCAAAAGGTGTGGGGAAATATTAGCAGAACCCTCGGTAAGAAACCAAGAAAAGAAACTCAAATAAAATTTGACAAGGTCATGGTTGACCCAGTTATAAGAACGGAACTGGATGTTTACAACCTGAATGGGAATATTATAGAATTTCGGAATCGATGGAGGAAATACGTAAAAATATGCCTGAGGAAAGGATCCCCTTAAACATTTTTAAATACCGACCGGAGGGGACGAGAGATGTTGGGAGGCCTTTGAAGAGATGATAATTCAATAAAGTTTTGTCGCTGTTGTGAACTGGAACAATCCGTGATTGTGAGAAGAGGAAAATATGAGTATATGCTCTCTGCTCTCTACCCAGTACATTTGAAAGTACCTCAAGGCAGTGTACTTAGTCCACATTTATAAGTACGATATACATCTGACTTTCACACAATTCAAAATACTACAACTTTAAAAACTACCTTTTACACAATATTGTTATCCTCACTATAAACTTAACTGCAGCAGGATCATAAAATGAATTACGAAGACTTATGTTGTGAAAAGCTAGAGTAAAAACTGCAGCGTTTAACAAAACAAAATTTTCTCATAACTTTTACATCTATAAAAAGCTCGCTTGTGACTTTTTCTACTACTACTACTAACACTACTACTACTAACACTACTACTACTACTACTACTACTACTGCTACTTCTACTACTACTACACCTTTTACTACTACAGAATCTCCTATGGTGGTGTTTCTCTTTCCAAAATTCGAAATAGTATAAAGAAGGCAGTTGATGAAAGTGAAAAACTAATTCCTCATCAGTTTTTTGACGCCTGGTAAAAAAAGGAAACGACCAGAATAAAAATACATAATTGGACAGCTTTGACAAACGTGAGGATGTCTAAATCATGGAGGGTTTTTCATATCAAGAAGAAAGTGGTGCCTCGTGTGAAAATTTATTAACGGTTTTAAAAGAAAGGCTAAATCTTAATTGGAAACTTTATACATCAAGAAAATTTTTAAAGAAAATGGGGTTTTAGTGAAAAAAGTGTCAGTCACAATAACGTATATTAATTGAAAGGCAACATGTGAAACGGTCCAATTGCACGGTGGTAAAATGTAGTGTCTCACTGTTGAGATTGGTAGCACTGTCAGATTTTCTCTTCCCTTCTTCACCACCCATCCATACTCAAAAGGCATTCTCGTGACTCAAAATCTATACAATATTTTAATAAAATACTCTTAAAATAAACTTTTTCTTAGAGAAAACTAAAATATATCAGATCACTTGGATGCATTAAGATAACATGGTTTGAAATAAAAAGGGAAAAGCGGTACTATATTTGTACTATCTACAATGTAGAAATTAGAAGGAATCTACAAACGGTTTCTATTGAGAATTATAAAAAATAATTTATTAAAATGTATTTTGTCTATGGATTAAGGGATAAGTTAATCAAGAACTAGCTTGACAATAAAAAAGTACATACATAGAAAAAATGCATAAGATGCAGAATGTACAATAAATTTAACAAATGGTTTCTTCATAAAAAGACCCATTTTTGAGTTCGGTGACATCATGTATATAGAGCTGTAAACTGGGAACATCGCACCAAGCTTTGCCACTTCCACTAACTGAAGGGGCATACTTTTACGTCTAAATCCTGGTAAACCTTCATACCAAATTGCAGCTAATAATTGTTGTACATTCGGATGTGCCACAAACTGGAACAATAAAGTAAAACTAATTTAAAATTCTTTAATTCTCGCACATGATCTAAAAATTTGTACAAAATTAGTACAAGTTACCGTAACTTGTACGCTTAACTAGGATATTAAATGGTTTCTAGCTCAAAGATCTCGTCTTCGATTCTTCATAATATTTAATCCTCTTCATATATTTTATTATTTATTGGAAAAGCAAACAATATACCTCATGTCAAATATATGTAAATTTTGGTTTTGGTGAGAAGACCTGGTATGAAATACATATACCAAATAACATTTTTTGTTCAAACTTAATTTGGTGAAAATTTTTTAAACTATCATCTATCATTTCCCTTTGTCCGTCCCTCCGTTACACCCAGATGTCAGAAACTACAAGAGATAGCAACGAACGATTTTAGGATTCGTAATTTACACAAAAAGGTAGTTGACCTGAATTGGGTTTTAAGTTCCGGTTTCGACTGGAATGGCCCAAAACCGGTAGTCAAGAAATCAGATTCAGAATTTGGAAACAAAAATAGTGTCATTCGATTCCTCTTAAAGAGTAGATACAAAAATCATTGGGTTTGAAATTCCGGTTTTGACCGGAAGTGGCACAAAACAGGAAGTCAAGAAATCAAAGTCGGAATTTCGAAACAAAAGTATCATGCGATTCCTCTTAAAGAGTAGATACAGAAATCACTAATGGTTTTTGCCATCAGTCAAAGGTAAGCCTTTTTTTAAATTGCCAAGAGCCATGAGACGCATCGTCTTACGAAAGGAATTTTTTATGTATAGTTTAATTAGTTTTTAACCTTAAGCAGCTAAAACAGTACGTACAGTCAATTTCGGTTATTAGAATAAATGCTTTGGGTCCCAAGCCATTGCAATATAACTTGCATAAAAATTTCCGGTTATAGGAATATAAAATAAAATTTAATTTAGCTTTATCGAATATTCCTGAAAGTCAGTAAACTTTTGAAGAGACAAGAAATCATGGTGGATAAGTGGAGAGACAACACTAACGCAAATATGAAAAAAAACGCTGCGGGAAAGAGTCTGCGGTTGACGAAGCACTACTAAAATGGTTTCAAGAAAAAAGCAAGTGTCATGTGCCTATCAGTGCAGTTGTACTAGAAAAAAAGGTCAAAAAATAGCAAAAGAAAATTTAAATATTGAAGATTTTAAAGCTACGAGTTAATGGTTATCAAGGTGGAAGTCCAGAAACCAAATTTGTTTAAAAAAACACACGGAGAGGCTGTTGATGCGTCAAGAGAAAATGCAAATTCTTTGATAGCTGACTTTCTTCCAACAGTGCATGAGAATTATAACTTGTGCTGTATTTATGTTTGTGATAAACTGTACTCTATTATCGCGCTGATCCAGATGGTTCTCTCTGCTTTAAGAAAGAAAAGTTAACAAATTAACTACGCTTGGGCCACCCTGCATGGCGTTGTTATGGTTATTAGAATAATTCACTCCGGAAAAACGCCTATTCCACTAACCGAAATTAACTGTATTTGTATATATTGTGAATAATTGAAAGTGATATTTCATGATAGTTTTTATTGTTGTATTTATTTAGTATGTAATTATATTTAATGTAATTTTATAAACTTTAGAATAATATCTTACTAATATAACCTTATTCCAAATAAAAAGGATCAACGGCCGAATAAATAATTACAAAAAAATAAATAAATAATACAGTGCAATCACGAATTATTTTACTAGAAATTAATTGCCCTACGTTTTAAGATAAGTCAATAACTTTTAAAATGTATGGTAGAAACAGCTTGAAGAAAAACTTTCTGTTTCATTTCTGGTTTTTAATCGACAGATTTTTCCCATTATTTTCGCTCAGTTTTCTAAATATTGCATGAAAAAGATATTAAATTTTTACGTCACAAACGCAGTGATGCGTGGTGAATTACAAATACCAAACATGACTAACCTAGTGAAGCAACTACACAAGACGATGCGTGATAAATTTAAATCGTACATAAACCCTCTCTTACAAAATATGTAAACTTTGAGTGATATTTCGGGGTACTAAACAAAGACGTTTAAATATCTCTCGCAAAAGGATCTTTTTCGGGAAAGAACAGTTGTAAATTCCAACAAAAATTAAAGTTTAGGAAACATCATAATATTTTATTGTAAATTTTTAGAACAATATTAGACCACGTAAAGTAACTTTATATGTTTCTGGAAGCTCTTTTTGCAGCCCAGACACTCAAAAAATTTTGAAGAAAGTACTTCAAGGTAGTAATATTGATTAATTGTTTGACTTTCAGAAACCCAGTGAAGGTACACAATCCCATGGATATCAAAAAAAAAAAAACAATCATCATTGCTTTAAAATTTGACTTGCTCATTCGAGCTTTTTGGCTCTCGGTGAAGTTCGGCTTTTCCAGTGCATGGATTGGCGCTTCGTTTCCGGATCACAAGTTAAAATCCACGTTTCATCACATGTTATTATCTTCTACCTGTTCCCTAAGGTGAAATCTACATTAAAAGGGACAAGATTTGAGTCTGTGGAAGCTGTAAAAGAGAAAGCGGCACGTTTCCTGAAGGAGCTGACTGAAGATGACTTCCAGCACTGTTTCCAACAATGGAAAACTCGCATGGAGCGTTGTAGGGATAGAGAAGGAGTGTATATTGAAATTGACAATAAGTGATTATGTATAAAATAAAAATTAAATTTTTTGCAACGTCCGTCTCGTTATTTATTAGCCATACCTCGTATATTAGTGGTACCTTAGACAAGAAAACAATTGGAAAGAAACTAAGATAAAATTTTATAAGATGATGGCTGCCCCATCACTACTCTGTGGAAGTGAGTCGTGGATTAGTACAAAACCACAAGAGATTAGAGTATAAGTGGAAGAGATACGATTCCATAGAAGAACGAAGGGTTGAAAAACCTTAAGGGCGAACTAAGAAATGAGGATATATAAGAACGGAACTGGATGTTTACTACCTGAATGGAAAGATTGTAGAATATCGAACTCAATCAAGGGAGCACGTAGAAAGAATGCCTGAGAAAAGGATTTCCTCAACATTTAGAAATACAGTCCGGGGAGAGGGGAGATGTTAGGAGACCACATAGAGATAGCAATGATTCAATGATTTTGTCCCTGTTATGACTCGGAACAGGCGAATCCTTGATTGTGAGAAGAATACATTGAAATGTATGATTTTCAGTTATTTCCTTGCCTACCGTTATTCGCTTTGGTTCGTCAGGTCTTCGACGGTATTATCTTCTCAAGGTACTAAAAATTATCGATGTTTCCTTTTTATATGTTCAAGTAAAGCGAGGCTGCTTTAATGTTCGTTATGTATTTGGTTTTTTAACAGTAGTTTTTAATGTATCAAGAAAATTCAACATCCTTTAACCGAAAGTCGTCACTAATGACCAGTTAAAGCAACTTTAAATAAATTAAAATAATTACAACATATAAAAATGAAAAAAACACTGTACTTTAATTCTCCAATTTAAAAAGTGAACATATTATATTAATTTTTTTAATAAATAACCAAACATAAACTCTATTTAAGACTAAATAATACTGAACAAAGCTTTGAAAATTTCATTTTCACTTCCACGCTCTTCTTATTTTAGAAGAAATTTCCATAATCACCATAGAAGTTCCATAACGTATTACTTGAAATTATTGTAAATAGAAACATGCAAATGAGAGAAAGTTCGTGTATGAAGTGCCACTTCTGCAACACCTTAACAACTTAATTCCACATCTATTATGCATTAAACTATAATATTCTATATATCAAAAAAAATTTAGATTTAGGTTAGTGGGAAATATAAACTTAATTGAAATAAATAAATCTATATCCCGAGTGTCCCACTGAATTTGAATCATAAGAGAAAATAGCATTAATTTTTTTTTTAGTTTTTAATATTTTCTTTCCTCGAATAAATGAAGACTTGTTATAATCAGGAATCATTAGAAAATGAGTAGACGTTTTAAATAATATCTATTTTGATACATTTTAAGCTGTAATTTAGCTTATAAAAATACATCTGCCCATAATAAACAGGTGGAGTGTCAAATTATTTACACTCAATCTGTTCGTTGCAGGGCTAAAATAATAGTTCTGTTTCTTATCACATGGTCAGCCAATTAAATGACTGAATCATTTAAGAACAGACGAGGTAGAGGTGTAAAAGACACTAATCAGAGTTGTCTCGTCTGAAAGTAATGGATTTCATTATACAGCCAGACCCTGTGGTGAATGAAGTGAAGGTGTCATTTGCAGAGTGGAAAATATGTGCTTTTCAGAGGGCCCGGCATGCTGATAAGCATACTTTTCCATTCAGTAAGGAAGGCAATGGTAAACCACCTCACTCCTCGTTTTACTTAGTAAAACCTCTACGGGTTCAAACCAGCCTTTTGGCTGATGACCTAAACAACAACAACAAAAATACATAAATTTGTTATCGTTTTCTATTTAATTATTGAAAAATTTATGAGTACGTTATACTGTATGTTTGGAGTAATTGTAACGTTATTGCGTGGAGATGTAGAGATAGGTGGATCGAATCTACCTGCGGAAAGATTTTTAATTGTTAAAAAATATTGGAAATATTAAAAAAAAAAAATTATTAAGTTTTTAATTTTGACAATAAAACGCTACACTCAGACCTAAACGTACCCTACATAAATGACGTTTTCTTAAAACTCTATACAAAATTTAAGGAGAAACTCGTAAACCACCACAACCCATTGATCTCAAATCTGGCTAAGCAGACTCTCTTAAACAATCCAATAAGACGTCTAAAACGTTGATGGAGCCGGAATCTTATCAGTTAACGTAGTACTGTAATTGAGTATCCATTACAATGTTCTAAATGCTGCACTTAATGCTACACTTGTCTATTCACGTCGGAGTTCTGTCACTGGACTGTGTCTCCACTCACGTTTATTTAATGTAATTTTTTTACAAATTTTGTGTTATCACATTCACTGACTGTTTCCATCAGATTGTGAATTTCCTAAATAAAGAAAAAAAAATTGACAATTTGTTTTATCATCTAAAAAATAAATTATTTGCTTATTTTTTTGTAAGCAAATTCAATATTAGACTATTTTGAACACCTAATAAATATTTTCTTCAGTAAAATTTAATTTTCAGAGACAGCTGATTGTTGTAATAATTTTAGATGATAAATCAATTGTCAAGATTAAAAAATAAATGAATAATTAATTTTGTTTAATATTTCCAATATTTTTTAACAATAAAAATTTTTCCGCTGATGGATTCGACCCACCTATCTTTTCTCCTTGTACCATTGTAAAAGTACAATTGATAAACGATGGATGTTATGGAACTTCTAAATACCGTAACTTCTATTATTAAGGTAAAAACAAAAAAAATATAAAGGAAAACCCTCATTGTTAGAATAAGTTACACTAGAATAGTAGTTAGGACAATAAGTAAATATAGCCAACGGTCAATGATCTGGTATTTTTTAGACGGGTATATTTCTCCCTCTGTGTTTTTGGGCCTTTCTTCTACCTACCAGCTTACAGCCAATTTCTCTTTCCCGTTGGCCCACCAGGTTGGTTGAACGGTTGGTGGGTGAGGGAGACTTGTCAACCAGAGGTTTCCTGGTTTGGATCCAGAAAATTAAAATCAATTCCCTTGGGACTTAAGAGTGAAACTGTTAGTTAAAAAGGAGCAGCATTCGAAGAAGTATCCAGGAGAACGAGGAGAAGAAAAAGAAAGGGGAACATTTAATTGGAGGTAAATTTATACGTAAATTTAAGGGTTTGTGATGTTTTTTTTTGTATTAAAGTCGTGGCAGAAAAAAGGTTGGCTATATTTTAAAAAAAGGTTAGGATAATTTAAGAATAAGTTTGTTGTTAAGTGACGCATTAAACCATTTAGTTTAAAGCAAGGAAATATAGTTTATTTATTTATTTTCTCATGCTCTATTGATAGAGTTGGCGCCCAATTTATTATTATTTTTTTAGCTCATATTAAAGTATATACCCACCGGTGTAATTGAAGGTATAATTGAAGAAGCAACCTTCACGCAACAACGTTACCATTACTCCAAACATATTGTGTGACGTAATCATAAAATGTACAATACTTAAACAGAAAAGTTACAAATTTATGTATTTTAAGCTAAAAATGTATCAAAACTGATATTGTTGTAAAGGTCTTAACGATTTCTGATGATTCATGATTACATTAAGTCTTCATTTATTTGTAGCAAGAAAATATTAACAAACTTATAAAATTCAAAGCTATTTCCCTATAGCTCAAATTTTGTGGGACATCCGGTATATAAAACTTAATGTTTGTTTGTCCATTATGCATTCCTAAACTGTTCAACTGCCCATAACAAACAGATAGAGTGTCAAATTATTTACACTCAATCTGTTCGTTGCAGGGCTAAAATAAATAGTTCTGTTTCTTAACACATGGTCAGTCAATTAAATGACTGAATCATTTAAGAACAGAAGAGGTAGAGGTGTAAAAGACACTAATCAGAGTTATCTTCTCTGAAAGTAATGAATTTCATTGTACAGCCAGACCCTGTGGTGAATGAAGTGAAGGTGTCATTTACAGAGTGGAATATATGTGCTTTTCAGAGGGCCCGGCATGCTGATAAGCATACTTTTCCACTCAGTGAGGAAGGCAATGGTAAACCACCTCACTCCTCGTTTTACTTAGTAAACCTCTAGAGGTTCAAACCAGCCTTTCGGCTGTTGACCTAGACAACAACAAACTGTTCAACCGATTTAAATAAAATTTTATCTATAAGATTAATCAGTTTTTCAAACAAAACCTAATTGAATTATATTAATTATATTGGAAGAGTTGTTAAATTATGAAATAGCGATATTTTTGTGTAAATACGGGTGGTAATCCACGTAGCAGTGCTTTAGTTTTTAAATTTTTTAATACTTAGGAAGTTACAAAAAATGAAATGAATACACCGTTGTTCAAGAAAGTTCTCTTTACAAAAACCGTATAAAAACCAAAAAGACAAAATAATTTCTTTTGCCTGGGCGAAAACAGGTATTCGTAATTTCAGCCAACATCACGAGGGAAGCCCTGGTGATACTGATACAATCTTCAGCACCCAATTTGTTTTTATAGCGGAGGTAGATATATAAATAAAGTAAATGATATGCAAGAGTTCACTTAACCGAGAAGAAAAAACAATATTAGCTAATTAACTTGCAGGTTACGATATAATGAATAATAGTCTTAAAAATGAAGAATGTGGTAATTACAGAGGTATCTCGCTTCTTAGTGTGCCCTACAAAGTCATCTCCAGAATTATCCTTAACCGCTTAGAACGTTATGCTGGTGAGATAATTGAAGAACACCAAGCTGGTTTTGTAAAAGGCAGGTCAACAACAAACCAAGTGTTCATCCTGAAAGAAATAATAGCTGAATATTGGGAATACAACAAAGAATTTTATGCAGTCTTCATAGACTTCCGAAAGGTGTATGATAGTATTAATAGAGATAGACTATGGACACAACTAGAGAAATTTGGTATCCCAAAAAAACTCATTAACTTGTCAAAAATGAGTGTGACAGGGTCAAGATGCTCTGTTAAAATAGATGGTCACTACTGTGAACCCTTCTCGGTCAAATCAGGAGTCAGACAGGGAGATGGACTCTCTCCAATTTTATTCAATATGGCCATAGAAGAGGCGCTCCAAAAAGTAGCTCATCAAGATGTAGGTGTAGAGGTCGGACCAAAGATTAATGTGCTGGCTTTTGCAGATGATGTGGCAATTATTGCAGAAACCTTGGAGGACATGAAAACCCTTACGAAACTGTTAATGGAAGAAACAGAGAAAATTGGTTTAGTTACAAATGATTCCAAAACCAAATTTATACACTTTACAAGGAACCAAGGGGGAAGGCTGGGCAGTCTAAAAATAAATGAGCATGAATTTGAACAAGTCCATGAATTCAAATACCTTGGAGTAACCATCTCAAATAAAAATTCTGATATTGTGGAGATACAAAACAGGGTAAACTCAGCAATCAAATGTATGTATGCCTGCAACAAATTACTATCTTCAAAGTCCCTGTCCCACAAAACAAATATTAGACTATATAAAACAATCATATGTCCAGTTCTATTATATGGCTCTGAAACGTGGAGAATGACCAGTAAGGAAGAAAAAAATCTGATAGTGTTTGACAATAAAGTCCTGCGCAAGGTATATGGGCCCACATATGAACAAGGAGAATGGAGAAGAAAACACAACAAGGAAATTAGGGACCTCTACAGTAACCCAGACATTGTAAGCGAAATAAAATGTAGGAGAATGCGATGGGCTGGGCACGTGCTAAGAAGAGGAGAAGAGTCCAACCTGAAGAAAATATTAGATCCCAACCCCACAGGAAGGCGCCCCCGGGGAAGACCTAGACAAAGATGGTGGAGGCAGGTTAAGACCGACATGGAGAGACTTGGAGCTACGGAGAGAGATGCTGAAGATCGAGCGACATGGAGGCTTTTTGTTGGTGCGGCTAAATATCAACTCCGATGTAGATGGCCATGGGAGTAAGTAAGTAAGTCTTAAAAATATATAATCACTATTAAAATACTGAAATAAAATAAAATTTACCATTTTTTGTTTGTACTTTATCGCTAGTTTTAATCTTTCTAATGATTGCCTTTCTCCAGGTTCCCACATTTCTCCAGAATTACTAAAATTTAACATTATTTCTAACTCGTTTGATGTGCGAACGTGATCCAATAAAGATGTGGCAAATGTTTGAACTGCGTTTTTCATTTCCTGTACGTCGATAACAAAAAGAAAAAATTAATTAAATAATTATCATCATATTAAATAAGTTTATACACCATATTACCCAACGGGTTGGTACACTGGTAACGTTGTCACCGCATATCATCCGTTGACAGCTGATTTTCAGAGATGAAGTTTCGTGGTTTAAATCGTATACTTGTATACAGTAAGTTGGCTTGTAGGGCGCCCGGCTACCTCATTCTGACCCTTTTCACCAGCTATCAATCACAACCGCCCGTAGCTCTTTCCATGATGAGTCACCTTTTGGCATCACCACCATTAAAGCCATTAAGGCCATTAAACTTTTTTATCTTCCTAATAATCTGAAATTTTTTGTACATATTAGAACAGATCATTAAAAAAATGGTGTGAAACACACAACTTTCTCTTGCAAATGCAAATAATTAACAATATAATCTAACATTAAAAATAAACCAAAAAACTAACCTCAATAAACATAACCTAATTTTAATCATGAGTGAAAGACGCAAAATAAAAATCAACCTTAGTTTGGCTTAAAAATACGGAAAATCACTCTAGCGCTAAACTAGGCTATGTAGAGAAAATTGTTATAAACAAAAGTTGTAGATCTTTTAATTTCCTATAAATTTGTATACATACATTTTTGTCGCAAAATGCATACTAAGGCTAAAATCTTAAAAAATCAATTTTTCACACGTTTTCGTGAGAAAAAACAGAAAAACCGCTAATTACAGCTAAACTAAACGTTATGAAGAAATGTTGGAAATAAAAGTGGTAGGATTTTACATTCTCTTTAATTTTTATTATAAAAATGTTTGCGCTAAAATCCATATTAGAGCCGCAATCTTAAAAAAAAACAATTTTTTTACGTGAAAACAGCCTCACCAAGAATTTCAGCAAACATGGCGCCTACCCTATCTTATAGAGGATAAAAAATTTAGTGAACCAAGCGATTTTAAAAGAAATTGTAGGACTATTTTTTGAGAAAATCGAAAAAAGTGAAAAATTACACGAGTAAACTACTACTTCCGGTTGAACGATTTTGATGAAAATGTTTGTGTCGGGTCCGGTAGTGGTGTGTAACTGAAGTTTCAAGCTTCAATTGCGTACGATGTTCCGTTATTGAGATATTATGTTCACGCACACGCGCGCGCGCGCACACACACACACACACACACACACACACACACACACACACACACAGACAAATCGCTAAAAACATGTATTTTGGATTCAGGGGGTCTGAAAACGTGTATATTCGGTGAAAACTCGATTTCAAAAAATCGACATGAAAACAATACTTTTCTTCCTATATATTCATATAGGCAAGACAAAGTAAAAATATAGAAAATGGTATCAAAGACGGTATCATTCAGTGATTTTTCTCTACAGAGCCTAGTTTAGAGGCAACTACTGTTTTTCCGTTAAATATGGAAAGTTCAACTGATATTCATTTTCATTTTTCGTCATTCACTCATGATTAAAATTAACTTATATTTTCCATTTTACATTGTTTGCTCATGGTTAAACATGGGTTATATTGTTAATTATCGGCGATATTGTTCATTATATTGGCAAGAGGGGATTGTATGAGTACTTTACACCAGATTTACAGAAGTAAAGAAATAAATATTTAGTCGATGTTTAGTTCCTGAAATTTCTTTCGAAACATAATCGAGGAGATCCAATTTATGTCCATAAAATATGAACCAAATTGAAGGTTAAGGTTTGTATTTTTTAAATGTATTACTTCTTTCTTTGTTTTTTGATAAAGTTGTTAATATTTAAATAGATTTTGTCCGTAATATAAGTGTATATTTAAAAAAATTATTACATTCATCAGTAAATCAATTAAATTACAATTTTATACGAAAGCACTGAATAATACCGTGTTTGGTGTCATTTTCCATATTTTTTTTTATTATCTTTTCAGATATGTACAAAAAAATTCAAATTATTAGTGATAAAAATGTTTAATGATCTTGTGGTGATCCCAGTTGGTGATTAATCATTGAAAGAGCTACTGGCGGTTGTGATTACCAGCCGGTGACAAGGGTCAGACACAGGTAGCCGAGCGGCCCACAAAACAACTTACTGTACTACACAAGGTATAGTTAAGATAGTTAAGACATGTATACAGATTTGAATACTAGACAGTGGTTACCGGTGTACTTTGATAGTTGGAGTTCAAACCATACTTTCTCAGGAATTGTCAGCCTGAGTCTGTAAAAGACTACACCTCTTTTACACGTCATACATGATCATATTCATCCTATTGAGTCATGGGGTTGCTGAAATTGAACAGATTGCAACGTTTACACATTTTACTTTATCTGTAAGACATTGTTTTTAAAAGGTCATTCGAATTTTAGAACGAATCGATAGGCCGAACCACGGTTACTTTACTAGACTGTGGGACATGCGCAGTGAAAAGCCCCGCCCTCTGACGTCACTGGTCACCAGCGACAGCTGACGCACGATACGTACCGTTTCGGTTTGTGATGTTTACAAGCCTTAATAAGGTCTGTAATTCTTTACTAGTTTTTAATAATGGTGTGTTGTGCGATTGCCGGGTGTTCTGATCACGATAGACACCGAAAGGAGTTGGCCATTATAAGTTTTACCGTTTTCCAAAGGCCATTCAAACTAGATTGAAGTGGATAAATGCTTGCAAGTGGGCCGATTCATTTTCTGCTGATAGTGGTCGCAAGTGTTTAGTATATTTCGACGAATCGTATTATGTACAAGATTTAAAGTCCGAGTTGCTACATCTTCCATTAAAACGTGTCTTAAAGACGAACTCACTCCAACATTTAAATTTGCCGATTGTAGTGCCGTTGTACGTCCGGCAAACTCGACTTGTAGAGAACGTAAAAATCGAGCAGAAAAACGATACGCTTGTAAGGAATTTTATGATATTTTAAACTGATCATCCAATTAAAACACAGGCAGTTCACAAAATGAAGGGATAGCCGTAGTGAAAGGTAGGCCTCGTTTTAATGAAAAAACAGCCAAATTTTTATGTTGCGGAGTTAGAGGAAAGTGATATCATAAAACGTGAAAACGCCGAATTAAAAGAAAGAACAAGTTACTTAGAGAAAAACTTCAGGCCGCAAACGAAGAATTATTAAAATTAAAATCGATTTCCCGTGTAAACATACCTAAACGGCTATGTTTGTAAAAACAATGAAAAAATTTTACCGTCACTACGCACCGGCCGAGTTGTTGGGGACCAGGCTACGTCATCATATATCTCACAGCAGCTGCGCGTTACCGCCACCGTCTAGTATAGTAACCGTGGTCTGAACTGAAAACGACGATGTACTGAATTTCTTATACTGTTATTTTTTAAGAAATCGGTTGAGTAAACTTTAATAATTTTCTTTCTCAAAAAAGTATTTAGTTCTTAAAATCGGTAAACCATTCGTGAAATTCCTTTCAAAACTTTCATTTATAAAATTTATCTATATACTTGAGTATCGTTGAAACCAAATATGTTTAAGGGTTTATATAATACTATAAAACACTTCACTTTCAAGAAAACTAGATTATGAATTTTATTTTCAAATATTATTCTTTTGAAATTTAAGCTTCATAAATAACTACATTGTCACACTATATCGGTACTCTTTTAAATAAACTATTTTATTCAATTGAAATATTTCAGTCAAAAGATTTAATAATGTCATCAATTCGTCTCTTTGAATACGTGACTTATTTCATCGCAGCTTTGATTTTTTTGTTATATAGAATTTCGAATGGAAAATCTATGTGGGTTGAATAAATTAATTGAAGTACAAGGTTAGTTCAGTCAAAATACAGTATTGTATTTAAGTATTCTAAATATTGAAACATATTAGATTAAATGTTTATATTTGTATTTTACAGAACTTGGTCTTTTTGAGTATTAAAAGTGTTAAATTCCATGACGTCATTTCTATATTTATATATTTGTAGGCCTACTTTAATGGTTTTACTTAAAGATTTCTTCTTAAATGTATCAAATTTCTTTAAAAGGAAATTTGAAATTTTGATCTTTATATTTCTTATATTATAACACCCAACTTTTTTCATTTTATTATGCAATATTTTAGTTTTGAAATTTAAGAGCATTATCATTATCATGTTCTTTTATGTTTTGTTAGTCGGTTAATAAACTGATTATGATATTCGTTTTTGACAATGTGACCGAAAAAGGGTGTGTTGTGTAAGGCTGGGTAGTGGTGGAAGGGGTAGAATAGGTAACTAAAAAGAGTTTCAGCAGCACGTAGGCCTATGTTTATTGTTCGCTTAATTTGATTCCTAAAATATTGCTATGTTTATTTTTATAACATTGGTAATATCTCCGTTATTATGCATGAAAATGAAAAACTTAACATAATCAAACTTATTTGTCTTTAAACGTTTCGTAATTTTTATTATAAGAAATTTTTGATATGTTAATTTTTAACAAAGATATTCGCAGTTTTTTGTTTACCACTCCCTCTAAACTCCCCCAACCCTTTGTGATATTAAAAAACTTTATAGCCTATTTTCATTTCAATAATGATCCAAAATACCGAAATTCATTGAATTTAGTTCAGCGGTTCTTGCGTGATGCCGTAACATACAAACAGATAAACAAAGAAAGAGACAAAAATTCAGCTGAACTTATTTCCGGTGTTTACTTGATCGATCTACCGTAGAAGCAACATTTGGGGTATTTTGAAAATTTTACAGACAAAATCACAATTTTATTTATATAGATGGTTATATTTAAAATATTACTTACAGACTTAGGTACACATGAATGCAGATAGAATAAAATCAACTATTTTATAATATGATTCAAAAACGCAAAAAGTGAATATAACATAAAATAACAAATGTGATTAAATTTTGAATTAAATAAAATAGCTCTAAGGGATTATTTAAATTAAATATAATTCGATTTACTGGTAAAATATATTTCTACAAAGCATCAACATTGATTTCAGATTTTCTAGAAACATGTTAAGTCCAGTATTATAATAGAGTGCTTACATGATTATGTGTATTCAACTGAAAATTGTTATACAAAGTGAACGCCTCAAGGAGTTTATCTGTTAAAGCAACTGATCAATAGTATATCAGAATCTTAATGCATCATTCAGTCATTGTCGAAAGCATCACGTTAACACGGATCTGACTTACGTTGTTGCATTAGTAACGCTGAAATAAATATGTAGCTACATTTATTATTGATTTTCACAATCCATGAGGTATGCCCATAACAGGCAGGAGAAGTTTTAAATTATTTGCACTCGATCTGCTAGTTTCAAGGCTACAAAAAATAGGTCTGTTCTTTAAATCCATGTTGAGAGGGCTAAGAAGCCCTATGTTGGCGACATAGTGTTAAGGAACACCTGGTCTCTCGTTGAATATAATTACAGAACTAATGCAACTCGGGAAATTGAGGTGAATTGTATAGGTGAAAGTAATTGGATTCGGGATTTGCGTGGGGAAGGGAGCATGGTCTCTAAGAAGTTATGGAATAAGTGTGTAAGGTGGAAGTTTCTTATTAGGGTGATAATTTGTGTGGGTTAGAATAAGTTAATTTGAGGTGAAGGTGGGTTCTGTTCTTACCACATAGTCAGCCAATTATTTGACTGAAGCATTTAAAAACAGAAGAGGTAAAGGTATATACGACACTTTATCAGTGTTTTCGCCTCTGAGAGTAATGAAATTCATTATACAGACAGACCCTGTGGTAAATGAAGTGAAGTTGTAATTTGCAGGGTGGGAAGTAGGTGCTTTTTGGAGGGGCTGGTATACTGACAAGCATGCTTCTCCACTCAGTGAGGAAGGTATTGTAAACCACCTCACTCCTCATGTTACTCAGTAAAACCTCTAGAGATTCAAACTAGCCTTTCGGGTGATTACCTAAACAACAACGAGGACTAAAAAGTAATATTTTTTCGTGTTCCAATTTTCGACCACGTCAGTTGATTTTAAATTACTGTAAGCTCTCTTTCCAGCCCACATTCTCAACATTCGTTCACTATAGGCTTTAAAAGTCCAAAATTAGTAATCTGTATTTTATTGATTTCATTAAGTTTTCTCGGTTTATTCCGGTTTTATAAATTTGACCATTTATCCGATACCTTAGATCTATTGTTTCTTTTTCTTCTCAGGGTGCCTCTCCGCTTTGAAGGTTGCCGACCATCATGGCAATGCTTACCTTACTGTAGCTGTCTGAAAGAGTTTTTCTGAGCTTTTGTTAAACCATACCCTCAAGTTGGCCAACCATGAAATTCGTCGCGTTCTACTGTCGATTTTTCATTGCAGAATGCGTTGGAGTAATTCATACCCGCGCTCATCTCACATGATATGACCGAGATGTTGTAGTTTTCATTATGCTGACCAATTCCGCTGCCTTGTTCATTCGACGAAAGACTTCCGCATTAGTAATTCTGAGTCCAGAATATTCGCAGCATTCTCCTATACAACCAAAGTTCGAATGCTCTCATCTTGCTGAGTGTTGCTTCTGTCAGAGTTCAGGCCTCAACTCCGTTCAATAGGACTGAGAACACATAACACCTCATGAATCTTAATTTAGCGTCAAGGGTTAAATTGTGGCTTTTAAAGATAGAATTCATGATGTTGAAGATATTTTTGTGGTCTTGGCAATACGACATGTTATCTCTTGTGAATTGTCCCACCTCTCATTAATACAGGTACCCAGATATTGACATTGTGCGACTCATTGTGCGTTTTATTCGAATCTTGTTGACTAATATGTGAGCATCAGAAACGATCTGCTGTTTGCTGATGATGATCATTTTTTTTATTGGCATTGCGGTCAAGTCCATATAATGCACTAACATTACTGTCCATAGTCTTTGCAGGCCCTGTATGGTGTCCGCAAATACCATAGTGACATCAGCATATCTTATATTATCTACATAAATAATATTCTGATTTTGTCTGTACAATGTTAAAAGTCCCCAAATTTTGTTTCTACGCCAGATGTACCACGTAAACACCGAAAATAAGTTCAGCTGAATTTTGTCTGTTTGTATGTTACGGCATCACGGGTGAACCGCTGAACCAAATTCATTGAATTTCGGTATCTAGGTTCTGGAGATAATCAAAATGAAAATAGGCTATAAATTATTTTAATATAACAAAGGAATAGGGGAGTTCAGAGGGAGAAGTAAACAAAAAGCTACGAATATCTCCGTTAAAACATTTTTTATAATCGAAATTACGAAACGTTTAAAGACAAATAATTTTGATTATGTAAAGTTTTTCATTTTCATGCATAATAACGGAGATATTACCAACTAAAAAAAAAACAATATTTTTAGAAGAATATTAACATACAAAATAAACAGAACAATAAACACAGGGCTACGCACCGGTAAAACCCGTGTTCATTGAGTCAGTTACCTACCTACCCATTCCACCAGTACCCTATAAATACACCTTTTTGGTCACATTGTCAAAAATGAATCAGTCGTCTTAACAGTGGTCACCATCGTGGTGTTCTATTGTGATTTACATTTCATTTATTATGAAAATAATAATGCGCAGCATATCTTAATTTAAAAATACAGAGATCTCGCTTTCATTTTACGTTTAACTATTTTTTTTTCATAAATAATAATGCTGACGTTGAAAGGAGGTAGTTAACAATGTTATATTCTTTAACAACAGTTAAAGAATATCAGAACTAGCAGGGATTGAACACGGTTCCTCAACCAACCGTGTACGGCATCAAGGAAACCGTTCGAACAACGGGCACTTTAGCTAGTTTAATCTAAAGCCATTTATTGATATGACCTTATCCACGTTCCCAAGTGCTTTTCTGAAAATATGTTCTGAATATCTATTGTTTAGTGTCTTCAAATTTATTTTGCCAACCGTTTTACCTCCATTCTATACAGATGTCCGTAAAATTTTAGTCTAATTTTTCTAACAGTTTCTATTAATCGTTCATTTTTTTGTACAGTTGTTCTCATCTTCGTAACCTATATTGTCTGTTTATCTTACAACTTCGGACCCATTGCGAAGGACCATTGTCTCAAATTCTTCTGATTCTCTAAGACCAGCCGTCCCGGTCATTCTAAGGCACCTAATCGCGTATAGATATACAGATTTTTTTAATCACAGTATTAATATGTCTAATCTTGACTTGTTGTGAGAGTGCTTTCTTCTTATACAGAGTTGAGTTTCTCAGGGTGTACCGGCCATCTTTCCTCGTCTGTTCATCTTTACGTCCTTTTCACTGATTTTAGGTTGTACTATCTCCTCGGGGTACTTGAAGCTAATCAACTTTGCCAATTTTTCCGTATTGAGTCTTTAAGTGACCCGAGACTATTTTGATGGTCGCTGTGTATTTAGTTTTTTCAAAGGAAATCTGTAGTCCTGTCTTTCCTGCTTGTTTTTGCAACACGTTGATTTTTATTGCTGTTTCTGTGTTCCTAGAAACGATAAACTAGTTCGTCTGCAAAAAGATCACAGTTTATCTTTATGTCTAAACTACGTTGCAATCTGTTCAATTAAGAACAATAAGCAACCCTATGACCCAATGATTTAAGGGTAATATATATGACATGTAAATGTAGTTTTGTATACTCCTGAGAAAGTATAGTTAATTAAACCCCAACCACCAAAAAATGTTTTTGTTAATTGCATCCAGAAGACTCCCGATAAAGTAAAGAAAATGTCAAGAACTTAGTTAAAAGAACTTAAACTTAGTTGAAGTTAGTACAGATTATTACTAAATGTTTGATTTTTTCGATTAAAGCCAACTGGATAGTAACAAATTTCACTTATCTAAAATTATCACTACATTTATTTACTTGATATTATTGCTTATTTATATATTATTTTTGTATTTGTATTTTTATATACCGGGTGTCCATTAAGTCTGGAAACGGCTGAATTACAGAAAAGTGAGCGTGACTAGGTGACCAGAATGACTTTAATTGCTTGTTGCACCAAAAAAAAACTATTCTGGGTGATATTTGAAATTTTTGTCCGCCATCTTGGATCCGCCATATTGGATTTAACTTTCTTCATTTAAATAGGATGATGGTCATATGATACATGATTTCGATCTAAAATTTCAAAATAAATTCAATGGCGAAAACCGGAAATTGATATCTTGTTTCATTTTTGAGATATTACCATTCAACTATACAGATCGGGGCAGAACGGCCATTCCTACCTCCTCCGCCTTTGAGCCTACGTAGACAATTTAGGTAGCAGGTGAATGACTACACATAAGATTATTGAAAATAATAAGTTTTTTAATATCTCCACTCGTTCATAAATAGGAAATTATTGTCATTAAGAAATACGGTAAAACAATTTAACGGCCGATTTATTGCATTATAAAACTACAGTATTTAATTTGTTACCAGTTAATACTTATTGTTATTTTTGTTTGAGTTCATGCAGACTGTTAGGTTTCGTTCTGTAAACTTTGTTTTCTAAGTATCCCCAAAAGAGTAGTCTAATGGACTCAAATCAGGTGATCTCGGAGGCCATTCAATTGCTCCTCTCCTACCAATCTCAACAAAGAATTCTAAATGAATCTGCTGGAATCCCAAGGGAATTCATTCGTAATGCTGTAACTAGTTTTTACGCACGTACATCATATTGTCAATAACTAGTAGGAGGCCACTTTGAACAACTACTCTGAGTCAAGAAACATTTGGTAATTTTATTTTCAATTTTGTAACTCATTTTCACAATTAGTTCCTTATAAACACTAACATTTACAAAAATAATAAGTATTAACTGGTAACAAATTAAATACTGTAGTTTTATAATGCAATAAATCAGCCGTTAAATTGTTTTTCCGTATTTCTTAATGACAATAATTTCCTATTTATGAACGAGTGGAGATATTAAAAAACTTATTATTTTCAATAATCTTATGTGTAGTCGTTCACCTGCTACCTAAATTGTCTATGTAGGCTCAAAGGCGGAGGAGGTAGGAATGGCCGTTCGGCCCCGATCTGTATAGTTGAATGGTAATATCTCAAAAATGAAACAAGATATCGATTTCCGGTTTACGCCATTGAATTTATTTTGAAATTTTAGATCGAAATCATGTATCATATGACCATCATCCTATTTAAATGAAGAAAGTTAAATCCAATATGGCGGATCCAAGATGGCAGACAAAAATTTTAAATATCACCCAGAATAGGTTTTTTGGTGCAACAAGCAATTAAAGTCATTCTGGTCACCTAGTCACGCTCACTTTTCTTTAATTCAGCCGTTTCCAGACTTAATGGACACCCGGTATATATATATTTTTTATTATTTGTATTTTTTATATGTATTATTGTATTATTTGTATTTTTTATATATTTTTGTATTATTTGTATTTTTATATATTTTCTTGTATTATTTGTATTTTTATATATTTTCTTGTATTATTTGTATTTCTATATATATTTTCTTGTATTATTTTGTATTTCTATATTTTTGTATAAGTTATTTGTATTTTATAGATAATTTTTGTATTATTTGCATTTTATATATATTTTTTGTATTATTTGTATTTTTATATATTTTCTTGTATTATTTGTATTTGTATATATATTTTCTTGTATTATTTTGTATTTCTTTATTTTTGTATAAGTTATTTGTATTTTATAGATAATTTTTGTATTATTTGCATTTTATATATATTTTTTGTATTATTTGTATTTTTATATATTTTCTTGTATTATTTGTATTTGTATATATATTTTCTTGTATTATTTTGTATTTCTATATTTTTGTATAAGTTATTTGTATTTTATAGATAATTTTTGTATTATTTGCATTTTATATATATTTTTTGTATTATTTGTATTTATACGTATGTTTTTTTTTGTCAGCCGCAGGCTAATAATGTTACTGATGGAACCTCTAAACAGACATTGCCTTCGGGCCCTATTTTTCCTTGTTGTGGAACTAGTTTGTAATAGTTTTTTATTTTTTTTATTTAGAATTAAGTATAATCGTTATATTTTTTTATTTTCTATTCTATTTTACATGTGCTAATGTATTTGTCTGCAACATGGAAAATAAATTTTTTTATTCTTATTTTTATTTTATTTGTACATTACCTAGTACTAGTATAATTGTTATAATTGTTTATAGCTATATTTTTTCTTTTGAAGTTTTAAGGAATAAAAATATATCATTGTTTTAATATCTTTAGATATCTTGAAGAGTTTTCCGGTAAAGAAATTGAACTATTATAAATTATCGTGGTTAGTGCATTAAAATATAAAAATGCAAAGAAAAAACAATTAAAATAAACAAGACTTAAGTTATAATTGTATACTTTGGGGTATCAGTTAACGCGAATAAAGTACCGAGACAGATAAATCGCGTTAAACGAGGACATATATTATAGTAAAATACAGAATATACAATAAAATGAGTGTATGTTTATCATAACATAATGTTGGTATTACCAGATATTCAGCGCGGAATTCAGTCTCCATATAACTGAGCCTTCTTAACTCCCACGATAATTCAAAAGCAGTCAATAAAGGATCTCTGGAAGATAGTGCAATCAGTGACGATGATGATAAAGCTTTATATGCATTTATTCGAGATTGCGAATGTCTAAGAGAATCTTGTTCGCTGCTAACGACGCACTCATCACAACCGCATCTGAAATATATTATAAATTGAAATGTACTATATACACAAAAGTTATATCTGTAAGGAGTAGATTTTAATTTTTTTTATTTAGTGATAACAAACAGAACTATTTTTATAGCCCTGAAAATGAGAGCAAATAATTTAATTCTCCACCTGTACACCTGTACGGCGAATTGTTGTTATTATTATTTTTACTTTCTCTTGCGTATATGAATATATAAGGAAGGAAAGTATTGTTTTCATGTCGATTTTTCGAAATCGAGGTTTCACCGGATCTACACGTTTTTAGATCCCCTGAACCCAAAAAACATGTTTCTAGCGACTGGTCTGTGTGTGTTCCTATGTGTGTGTGTGGGCGCGCGCACGCGCGTGTTGTGTGTATGTGAACAGAATATCTGAAGAACGGAACATCGTACAAATTTTAAACTTGAAACTTGAATTAGATACGACTACCGGACCCAACACAAACATTTTCATAAAAATCGGTCAACCGGAAGTAGTAGTTTATTCGTGTCATTTCTTACTTTTTTGCAATTTTCTCAAAAACGGCTCCAATATTTTTAAAAATCGCCTCATTTACTAAATTTTTTATGCTCTACAAGAAAAGGGGAGGCGCCATGTCTGCTGAAATTCTTGGAAAGGCTGTTTTCACGTAAAAAAATTGTTTTTTAAGATTTCGACTTGAATATGCATTTTAGCGCAAAAATTTATATCATAAAAGTCGTAGAGAATTTAAAATTCTACAACTTTTATTTGAAACATTCTTTTGTATAACGCTTACTTTAGTAGTAATTAGCGATTTTCTGTTTTTTTCTGATTTTTTAAGACTTCAGCTGTTAAGGCATTCACTACCCGGGTTACGCGCTTTTAATCTCTGTGTCCTTTTCCCCCACCTGTTTCCGTTTTCTTCCTTCCACTCTCACTCGCATAATGGACAGTGGCTTGCGCGGGTGTGTTTGCGCTCTGCTCTTCGACTAGCGTGGCTGTCGCTAGTATTGCTTAAACGCAAGGCTTATGTTATGTTGCGAACAATAATCAATAGTAATTTGTATGTTTTGTGCAGTGTGTTTATGTTTCAATTAAGTATTCAACGTTATAACGTGTAGTGACGGCAGTTCGGCAGATGCGAGGCTACAGGCACCACGAGGTAAGCACATGTGTGTATGTCATTGTTCTTTATCCGAGTGTTTGTTATCTCCCTATTGTTTTCCTTGCATTAATTCACCCTTTGTCTTGTCCGCGGACAACCTTAAATGCGGACTGGTCCTCCTAATAATTCATTTTAGTATTGTTACACACGGCTTAAATCATTGCGAGGCATTACTTAACAAAATTGGTCCAATCCGTGCGCGGATATTATCAGTGCATTTATGGTTATACAGTGTGCTATAAACACATTTCAATGCTACTTCTTAATTGTTATTATCGTTATCGTCGTTTACAATGCTTTAAAAGGTTGTGTTAAAATCGCTATATACCAGTTTCTTTGTTACGGCTGGGTCGTAGGCCGGGGGGGTGGTAACCCACGCTTAGTTAGGCGGCAGTTCGTCGCCAGTCATCTTGCTACCGCATCCATCTTGATAACATTTTTCGGTCAGTGCTGCGCAGACTCCGTTTCATTGGTTCATCTCAATCCAGTTTTACGCTCTCTACGTCGTTGCCTGCGCTCTCTCTCTGTAATCAGCTGTCTGATGTTACTGACCCGTCACCTGCTGTCAAAAGTGTTGTTTACATTCCGCCTTGTGTATTTTAAATAAAAACATTCAATCGTTAACGTTCATTATTATTCAAGTTAAATGTGCTGTTATATTTTTTCTTTATTACAAATATATTCATAATACTGTGTCAACGCTGTTTATTCGATTTCTGCTCATCCGAACAACAAAATTCGGATATTTTAATTATTTAAAAATCAATTGTTATTGTTTCAATATTTTCTATCATCTTCAGTCGGTTTTCCTTCGCTATTCAATATGGATAATTCCGAATCAATCTTCACAAAATGTCGTCAACTAATCCGATCTTTGGACGCATTAACACATGTCCAATCCGATGCTGGCGCAAACGATGCATTCAAGATTCAGGCTAATCGAATATTCTCCGATTTCCAACCATTGCAAAACCAATTAATGGATTTATTAAATAAGGCATATTCTGAGGAATTTGAAAATCAAATCGCTATCATCCAAACCGAATTTGAAACAAAATACTTTCAAATTATCACTAGTGTGTCTAATACCAGTTTAATCGACACCAAACCTAATGCAATTTCACCGGCAACATGTCTTCCAAAAATAAAAATTCCTAGTTTCGATGGAAACCTGTCTGAATTTCAAAACTTTATATCGTTGTACAATGAACTTGTACATAAATCCGAACAACTGTCTGATATTCAAAAATTGCATTACTTTAGGTCCAGCTTGCGTGGTGAGGCGTTGCAAATAATATCTCATCTACCTTTGACTTCTGCAAATTACCAGTTAGCCTACCAATTAATCAACAATAGGTACGCTAACGACAGGCGTGTCGCACACATGCATTTTTCACAAATCAGTAATTTCGATAAATTCGCAAGTCCATCCTATCAAAATTATAAACAATTTGTCAGCGTTCATACTTCCGCCGTTGGCGCTCTGCAGCTATTAAATATAGACTTAGCGGACTTTCTATTGTTTTCGATGGCATACAACAATTTGGATAATACCACGAGGGAATTATTCGAATCTCAACACGATGCTACTAAGATTCCAAGTTATTTTGAACTATTAAATTTCGTGACTTCCAGAATGCAATCCTTTGAAATGCTGAACAAAGCGCAAAACATTGACGCTATTGTTTCAAACGGCGCTAAACCGAATCTTGTCAAACCAGCTATTCATAAACCGACCTTTCGTATAAACAACTCGTCACCTAACTTGCTTAGGCGTCAACACTCGTTATTAGTAGGCAGCAATTCAAGTGCTAGTAATGAGGCTGTAAATAAATGTCAGTTTTGTAGTTCTTCTGCACACAATATATTCAATTGTACAGAGTTTCTCGGTATGCCTGTCAATGCGCGTCACGAGGCCATATTTCAAATGCATAAATGTTTCGGATGCTTAGGTAAACATGCGAGGCGCGACTGCAAATCTACTAAAACTTGCCGTGTGTGTAATTCAGCTAACCATCACACGCTGTTGCACTTATCCGAAAGTAACTCAAATACAAATACTGTGCGAGAAAATAGTACCACTGCTGTTGTACTTAATAAACAACATGTTACCACTGGCCAATCTAACAGGCCTAACCGATCATCGTTTCCAAGTCAACCTAACGTTTCGTCTACACCTCAGGCTAACAATTGTCAAACAAACCGTTCAAACATCGATGCTTCTGTACCGGCTTTTAACAACAGTACTTCAACTGAAACAATAAATAATAATTCGTTATCATGTAGATCAGGCAATCAAAAGGTATTATTAGGCACTGCCGTTATTTTAGTTCAATCGGCTAATGGTGATTACAAACCTCTTCGCTGTGTTCTTGACTCTGGTTCAGAGGCTAATTTAATTACTACTCGTGCAGCTAATGTACTCAATTCTGTAATAACTCCGTGCCGACAAAGCCTGCTCGGCATTTCGGCAGCGTCAGCGGAAATACAAGGTTCAACTCAGCTTGTTATTTCATCCAACAAAAACAAGGCTTTCCGTTTAAGTACTGAGGCGCTAGTCATCTCGAAAATAACCAACAATTTACCTTCCGTATGCTTACCAGATAAACTAGGCAAATTATTCTCTGACAAATTGCTTGCTGACGACCAATTTACACACTCTGGTCCCATCGAAATTCTATTGGGAGCTGAAGTCTTTCCGCATATTGTCTTATCGCATAGTAATGCCATAATTAAAGGCACTCCATCGGCCATCTCTACTGAATTCGGTTGGGTTATTTTCGGGAAACTACCGGCTTTGTCCGACATCGACTCCATGCAAGAATGTACATCGCTTTTCGCTGCTGTTGAATCGCTTCCCGAGATCATGCAACGTTTTTGGGCTTCGGAAGAAATTGCCACCACTCCAGTCGTTAACCCGGATGATGAGCACTGCGAAAAATTGTACACCGCCACAACTTCTCGTGACAAATCAGGGCGTTATATGGTTGCGCTACCATTCAAAAATAATTCCGTCGGCTTAGATTCCAATCGAGAAATTGCAAAACGTGCTGCTGAAAAGTTTACCGCTAAAGTTGCTAAACAGCCAATTGTCGAACAAAAGTACCACGCCTTTATGCGTGAGTATATTAATTTAAATCACATGTCAATCGCGCCTGCTCCTTCTAACTATGTAATACCGCACCATGGTGTGTTTAAAACTGCTGAGCCTAATGGTAAAATTCGTGTTGTGTTCAACGCCTCGTTTCCTGATTTTAAAGGCAATTCGCTAAACGACCAATTATTGTCCGGTCCCAAGCTACAAAGGGACATTTGTCAGATTTTAACTTCATTTCGCAAACATCAAATTGTCGTGTGTTCGGACATTAAAATGATGTATAGGCAAATACTTGTTAGGCCTGAAGATCGCTTTCATCAACACATTTTCTATAGTTCTGACATTAATTCCGCTCCTCAGGAGTATGAATTAAACACTGTTACTTATGGCGTTAAACCTTCTGCGTATTTAGCTCAACGCACTCTGCTTCAGCTAGTACAAGACGAAGGCGTTTCTTTTCCGTTGGCTTCAAATGCCATACAATCGCATACCTACGTAGACGATATTCTAACCGGCGCTTCTAACTACGAAGAAGCAGAACTGCTCATTTCTCAGCTAATCGAATTATTCGCTCTAGGAGGCTTCGAGTTGCGCAAATGGTCTTCAAACAACGCAGAACTGCTACGGCGATTTCCAAACGATCATCTTGAAAATCCCATCAGCTTTTCCGACGATACTTCGGCGATCAAGATTCTCGGTCTTCAATGGGACCCTGCTAGCGATTCCTTCTCATACCGTGTCATTCCGTTCGATTCAGAGGCTACTAAACGAACAGTATTATCATATCTTGCTAAAATCTTCGATCCGCTTGGTTTCCTTACGCCTCTTACATTTTGGATAAAACACTTTCTAAAACAACTCTGGAATAGTAACCTGCAATGGGACGATCAATTACCTCCACTTTTCAACGATGCTTGGAACAAATTCACGTCCGAATTATCTGTGCTACAAGGCTTCCGTTTACCTAGGCTAATTTCTATCAACCAAGCTGAATATCGATTATTAGGCTTCTGTGATGCTTCGGAAAAGGGGTATGCTGCATGCATTTACCTTCACGTACAAACAAACAGCTCAGTCAGTGTATTTTTGCTTAAATCTAAAAGTCGAGTGTCGCCGCTAAAAAATGTTACAATTCCAAGGCTTGAACTGTGTGCCGCTCTCTTGTTAGCGCGTTTATTTGAATCGTTGTCAAGTTTTAAAAATTCTATTTCTTGTTGTGAAGTTAGGCTATTTTCTGATGCCAGTGTTGTGTTAGCATGGCTAAAAACGCCTCAACACCGTTTAAAAATGTACGTTGCCAATAGGGTGCATAAAATTCTTGAGTTGACCAACATAGAACACTGGTCACACATTTCTAGCGATCAAAACCCCGCTGATGTCGCATCGCGCGGTTCTAATTCTGTTGACTTGTTAAATCATCCGCTTTGGTGGCAAGGTCCGCCTGTTTATCGCACGCAGTCTACTGGCTGGCCTGCACCTGTCGTTCCGTCAATCGCTGCTGAAAAACTTGACCTACGGCAAGAAAAAATATGTCTCGCCGTCTCCAACGAACATTCGCACTCCGACGAAATATTATTCAGATTTTCTTCGTATTCTCGTATGCTGCGAGTACTAGCTTATGTTGCTCGTTTCATTAAACGGTTAAAAACTCCTTCAGTTAATTTTACACCGTTCTTAACTGCTGAGGAGATTAATAACTCAGCAATTCTATGCGCTAAACTCACTCAGTCTCGGTACTTTGCTAGTGACATTCAGGCAATCTCTAATGGCAAGCTGCCGTGCAAATCGATCATTTCATTGTCGCCTTATGTAAATAATCAAGGCATTCTTGTTGTAGGCGGTCGCTTAAATCGCTCAGATATTGCTAAAACGGCGCAACATCCTATCCTGTTGCCAAAACACAGTCATCTTACTGAACTGATCTGTGATTATTTCCATCGGCTTTCATTACATTCTGGGCCGCGCACTACGCAAGCATTCATATTTCAACAATTTTGGATTTTATCAGCTCGTACCGTAATTCGTAAGCGCATTCACCAATGTGTTCGCTGCATCAGATACGGCGGACGCCCTTCACAGCCAATTATGTCTAATTTGCCTGCTTCTCGTGTTGCTGTTGCCCGAGCATTCTCATCAACAGGAGTTGACTATGCAGGTCCATTCTTTGTGAAAAATAATCGATTGCGAAAGTCATCAATTTCTAAAGGCTATTTATGTATATTTGTTTGCATGTCTACTAAGGCTGTACACCTTGAATTCGTGTCAGACTTATCAACAGATGCGTTTCTCGCGGCTTTAGACCGCTTCGTTTCTCGTCGAGGTTTACCCTCTAACATTTACTCGGACAATGGTACAAATTTCGTCGGCGCTAAAAATAAGTTAGCCGAAATCTATCAACAAATTCGCGCCTCATCTACTGCGATAGGCGATCACCTTGCCTTATTGACAGTTAACTGGCATTTCAACCCACCATCCGCACCTAATTTTGGAGGCTTGTGGGAGGCAGCTGTCAAATCTGCAAAACATTGTTTAAATCGACTCATCGGCGATAAACCTTTGCTCTTCGAAGAGTATATTACTCTCTTCGCTCCTATCGAAGCTGTACTAAACAGCAGGCCGTTGTTTCAATTTTCTTCGGATCCCTGCGAAGAAAAATTAATGCTAACTCCTGGACATTTCATCACCGGAACTTCATTGCTTCAACCTCCAGAAGGCACCGCTCCAGACCAGTTGCAACCTTCATCCAGATGGGAACAACTCAAAACACTCGTTCGTTCGTTTTGGAAACAATGGTCTCGTAACTATTTACATACCCAAACACAGCGCCACAAATGGTCGCGCGCTTGTGCCAACGTTAAAATCGGCTGCACAGTTATTGTGCAAAATTTAAATACTGCTCCTGCTTTATGGCCACTGGGCATAATTACTAACGTTTTTCCCGGCAAAGACAACACTATTCGCACTGCTGAAATTAAAACCGTGCAGGGCATTTACGTTCGGCCAGTCTCGAAACTGATTGTCTTACCCGACAATTAGATTCAGTTTCATCTCCATTCGTTTTCGTTCTTCGTTTACTTTCTTCGTTCTTCTGTTGTTTTTTCTTCGTTCTTCGTTTTTTGCGTCGTTACTGGTTGCCAGCCCTCGCTGGTGATCACATCAAGATACTCCGCTTCCGTTTGCCTCCGCGCAGGCTGTGGAAAATGTCCGTTCGACGTCGGCCGGGTGCACCCGCGCGTGCATCACGCCACATCAAAATGTTCCGTTCAGGCTTCGTCTTCAGGCTTCGTCTTCAGGCTTCGTCTTCTGGCTTCGTCTTCAGGCTTCGTCTTCAGGCTTCGCTTCGTCTCCAGGCATCTGCTTCGTTGCTTCGCTTATTCCCTCCCGTGGGACTTCACGGCGGGCGGGTTTTCAAGGCTTTTTGTTTGGGTGCTAGGCTTTTCGCTCGTTTTGGCTTTTCGTTGCTTCGTTTCCGCTCCCTGCGTTGGTTCAGGGCGGGCGGCCCCGTTATTGTTCGTCGTTTTGGAAATCATTTGTCAATGATTTGGCGGGCGGTATGTTAAGGCATTCACTACCCGGGTTACGCGCTTTTAATCTCTGTGTCCTTTTCCCCCACCTGTTTCCGTTTTCTTCCTTCCACTCTCACTCGCATAATGGACAGTGGCTTGCGCGGGTGTGTTTGCGCTCTGCTCTTCGACTAGCGTGGCTGTCGCTAGTATTGCTTAAACGCAAGGCTTATGTTATGTTGCGAACAATAATCAATAGTAATTTGTATGTTTTGTGCAGTGTGTTTATGTTTCAATTAAGTATTCAACGTTATAACGTGTAGTGACGGCAGTTCGGCAGATGCGAGGCTACAGGCACCACGAGGTAAGCACATGTGTGTATGTCATTGTTCTTTATCCGAGTGTTTGTTATCTCCCTATTGTTTTCCTTGCATTAATTCACCCTTTGTCTTGTCCGCGGACAACCTTAAATGCGGACTGGTCCTCCTAATAATTCATTTTAGTATTGTTACACACGGCTTAAATCATTGCGAGGCATTACTTAACATCAGCCTTAGTATGCATTTGACGACAAAAGAGTAGTAATCAATTTATAGGAAATTAAAAGATCTATAACTTTTATTTAAAGCATTTTTCTCTACAGAGTCTAGCTTAGCGTGAAAGAGTGATTTTCCGTATTTTTAAGCTAAACTGAGGTTGATTTTCATTTTACGTCTTTCAATCATGATTAAAATGCAATTATGTTTTTTGAGGTTAGTTTTTTGTTTATTTCAAATGTTTCAGAACTAATGTTAGGTTATATTGGTCATTATTTACATTGGCAAGAGAAAGTCGTGTGAGTGTTTCACACCATATTTTTTCCTTTTATTTTTATTATTTGTAGGGGACTTATTTTTTTTATTAATTTTTTTAAATTTTTTTAGTAAAGTTTATAATGTTTATAATAGTACAGTTTATTATATATCATAATTTTGATGCAGTCTCTTGAGTACTTATTTATGCTAATATTGTAAATATAGCAATTTAAAAAATCTATTGATGAGCATACTTTGATGTACTTGCGGTGTATTAGTTAATCCATATTACGTCGGTGACAAATAAAAATTTATCACGTATATTTCTCATAATTTATCTGTATCTACAAATTTTTCATTAGAGTACTTTTTTTACTTTTGTAAGGAGATGCCTCAATGTGAAGTAAATGAGTTTCTCCGTTATTTTATTCCTTGATGATTCTTTATTTTATAAAAGAAACTGACTGTGGTTTTATCATGACAGGTTGATTAATTTTAAATATGACTTCCGTTTCTAAACGATATTTCATTTCAGTTACTTTTCTTTTTGAAAATCATATTATAATTCAAATCTCTAAAAACTTTTTTTACCTGACATCATGCGGCATCGGTAATGAAGCCCCTCTATCCAAAAGTATTTTTAGAATTTCATAATTGTTCATGTGTGCTGCTAAAATTAATGGAGCTTATTAATTGGAGTTCATTAATGGCTGCTAAATTAATGGAGATAAAACTTTTTTTACCTGACATCATGCGGCATCGGTAATGAAGCCCCTCTATCCAAAAGTATTTTTAGAATTTCATAATTGTTCATGTGTGCTGCTAAAACTAATGGAGCTTATTAATTGGAGTTCATTAATGGCTGCTAAATTAATGGAGATAAAACTTTTTTTACCTGACATCATGCGGCATCGGTAATGAAGCCCCTCTATCCAAAAGTATTTTTAGAATTTCATAATTGTTCATGTGTGCTGCTAAAATTAATGGAGTTATATCTGGTGTGAAATTTGATGTCGATCTGTCCACTGCTTCCCAACTCTGAAATTATATTATTATTTGTTTTAAAATTTATTTTAGTTTATTTAAATTCACATAAACAGCTCGATTATTAGCATTACGATGTGTAATGAAACATTAGGTTTAAACTTGTAAAAATTTTCAGACCCTGGTCGGGAATCGAACTCGGGACCTGCACGTTGTATGCTAACGTTTTACTTCTACTTTTATTTTATTATATACAAAATATTTAAAATCATAAGAAAAAATCCTGTAGTTGGCATGATTTACACCTGTTATTTTATTCATCTTACAAACTGTTAAGTAATCTTAGTCATTCTTTGACCGTTTCCATAGGTTTTTAATTACAGATGACGTTCCATAACTCTAATTTTCTATAATTAGAATTACATTTGGTTATTCTAGGACTTACTTGTAAATTCAAGTTATAATTTACAGAGATCTACTCTTATCAGAAAGAGCGAGAATTGCTCTTTACCATCGTCATTTTGAGTACTTGGCACCCAAAATATATAATCTGCTCCTGAGCCATTTAAAAAATCTAATGGGTTTAACATTTTAAAAAGAACAAAAAAATGGATGGGCAAAACAGGTAGAGAGAAAATAGCAAAAATGTCAGCAATATTCAAATGTAGATATAACTAAATAGACAGGAGGGAAATGCAATAGTATATTTTGGTTTTCTGTTATTTTTAATTTTTAAATGAAATTAATTTTAGGTTATATTTAATTATCTTTATTTTATTAAAAATAATGTAAGTTTAATAATTATTAAAATGTAATGTATCATAATATTGATACAATCGTAATCTTAATAAGTAGCAAAGTATTGGTTAAGTTAGTGTAAGTAAAAATAGTAGTGGTTAATACTTCAATTTTTTTGAAATTTATTTAAAAGTTTCCAACCCATCCTAGTACATGGATTTGTCCAAAGTTGGATGTGATAATTTCCACCACTTCTAGCGTAATAGGATAGTAGTATACTGTAAGAAATTTTGTATTGTGGTAATTTCTTTTTTATGTAATGTGTAACATTGTGGGAATAAATAAATAATTATTATTATATTATATTAATTAGCGTCCATAACTCAAATATTCGTAAATCGAATTTATTGTTTGAGATTTTTTAAATCCGAATTCTTTTTCTTTTTTAATGCAAATGTGTAAGAAAATTTTTTCGTAGCCTGGAACAGAAGCCGGTGTATTAATTCGGCTGCAAAAAGTACGCGTGAAAAACTTTCTTATGTAATAATAATAATAATAATAATAATAATAATAATATCTTACTTTATTTGAAAAAAAATACAATTTAATCATAACATTTTTTATAAATTTTGTTCACACATCCATTCCTATTACCACATCCATTCCATTAATCGAGACGGTGGAAATTGACATATACAACTATGGTTTAAAAAACATGTGTCAGGATATGTGAAAAGAACATGAATTTATTAATTTTTAAACTATTTACCACAAAAATACGGTAAGTTAGCTCACCGTTAACTTAGTGTTTACCTAGTATCACTTCCACGTTGTCCCTTCCAATATTAACTATTTATTTTTACATACTTTAATTTTTAAATTTAATTTCATTCTGTTCAGTTATGTATTTAGGTAGCAGGTTATAAAATTTACTGAATAAACAATTCAGTGAAACTGGTTGCTTGTGCAAGCGGAAATCAACTGGTCGTCCATCAGCCTCAGGTGCCAATGTCAAACATGTGCGTGCAAGTTTTGTTGCAAAATTGACTGCGTCTCCAAGCAGAGAGTTTATTATTCAAACCGTACCATCATCAATTAATACAGCATACAACTGATGGAGATAAAACACGCCGACGCTGGATAGGACGCGCGTCTGAAGAAGACCAACAAATTATTCTGTGGCCACCAAGATCACCAGACTTCACGCCATGTGACTTCTTTCTCTGAGGTTATGTGAAGAACAAGGTGTTTATCCCACCAATGCCGAACGATATTGCAGAGCTGAAGAATCGCATAATCAATGCAATCAACTCTATCGAAAGGGACATGTTAGAACGTTTTTAGCAAGAGCTAGCCTTTCGTGTTGATGAGTGCCGTGTCACCAAAAGAGCACACATTGAACATTCATAGATGTTTAAAAATAACTGTTTAGTCCCTGCATCGGCCCGTATAATTTTCATTTAGGTAAGTGAAATAGGTTTTTTTGTACTGAATTTTTGTAATCCCGAAGAACGCCCCATAACATATGAAACGCCCGGTATTTGAATATTGGTGTACAATCATAAGGTAAGTTGTTTTTGATTAAATCACTTTTATTGTCAAAGTGGAATAATGTTCGATACATGGATGAATCGATCAATACATTATATGGCTGTAGTATAAAAGAAATTGACACAGTATCGAATAATAAATTTATTTAAATATTGTGGGAGAGCTTCCGTTATAACTGGAAAAAATTCCTTACGTCACAGAAATGAATACGATTTTAGTAAAGAAATAAATTACGAAGAATATCGGGAAATTAAATTATTTTCTTTCTTCAACCAAGAAAAGTCGTCCAAACAATATCATACACCCTACCTTGTCTACGTTCTTTTATTCCGTAAAAAATCTTTATATTTTCCCTTCCGTCTTTTAAAAAAATTTATTTACTCTTACTTTAAAAATTGATTTAAATAAATAATACGCAGGCCGGAAGGTAACATTGGGCAAATAAAAAATACATACATTTTTTCATTAGAAACCTTTTTAAGGAAAGGAAAAAGTAATATTAGCTTTCGTTAAGTTGAAGTTAAATTTAAGCATGTACTTCAATTTTTAATACAATGGTTTCAAAAGAAAATTACTATGTATTTTAATAAAAATTAAATATTTGTAAGTATAAGAATGTACATTTTGTCATTTTGTTTTCATTCATCTGTTCAGATTTATTTACATGATGTCTCGTTCTTGTATTATAAAATTGTAAAAGAAACCTGGTTTTATTTGAAAAATTACAAAGGTATTTGCCTTATTATAATTATTTTTGTCCTGCTGTTTTACTTGTACTTTTGTTTCACTCCTAATTTCTTTATTTTGGCTCTAGTATTATTATTATTAAATTATAAGAATTTTAAATCAAGCAGTAAAATTTAGAAGTTTAAATAATTAAAAATTGTTGCACATTTCAACAAATCTTTCGTTTTATTATTTTTTCGTACACATCAATTTTAGTATACGTAAAATGACTTTGGACATTTCTGAAAGTTCTTTTTGCAGCCCACATTCTCAGCATTCGCTCACTGTAGACTTTTCTCTTTTCGTCTGATCACCAGGTGTTTATTGTTTTTCATGGAAGCCTTAAAGCCCGTAATTGTCTGAATTTTAGTTCATTAAGTTTTCTCGGTTTATTCCGGTTTTCTCAATAACCTTTCTGACTTCTTTGAACCATTTATCGACAGCATCTATTGTTTATTATTTTTTAAATCCCTGATGTGTGTACGTTGCAATCTGTTTAATTCAGAACAAAAAACAACCCCATGACCCAATGAAATGAGGATGATGTGTATGACGTATAGCTATATCAGGTATAGTTTTTTACAGACCCAGGCTCACCATTCCTTAGAGAGTATGGTTAATTGAACGCCAACCATCAAAGTTCCCCAATAACCGCTGTTTATACCATTTTTGAAAGCTGGTGAGTTCTAAACGTAAGCATTGCCCCCTACCAACTTCATAGCTAGCCAATGACTAGCGAGCAACGTTGCCAATACTTGCCCTTGTAGCTGTGTTGTATATTTCGTCAGTCATTTTTTTACTTTCTCTTGCCTATATGAATATATAGGAAGGAAAGTATTGTTTTCATGTCGATTTTTCGAAATCGAGTTTTCACCGGATCTATACGTTTTCAGACCCCCTGAACCCAAAAAACATGTTTTTAGCGATTGGTCTGTGTGTGTGTCTGTGTGTGTGTGTGTGTGTGTCTGTGTGTGAACAGAATATCTCAAGAACGGAACATCGTACGAACTTGAAACTTAAAACTTAAGTTACATACCACTATCGGACCCGACACGAACATTTTCATCAAAATCGGTCAACCGGAAGTAGTAGTTTATTCGTATAATTTTTCAGTTTTTTGCGATTTTCTCAAAAACTGGTTTTACAATTTTTTTAAAAATCGCCTGGTTTACTACATTTTTTATGCTCTACAAGATAGGGTAGGCGCCATGTTTGCTGAAATTCTGCGTGAGGCTGTTTTTACGTAAAAACATTTTCTTTTTAAGATTGCGGCTTTAATATGCATTTTAGCGCAAAACGTTATATAATAAAAGTTGTAGAGAATTTAAAATTCTACAACTTTTATTTGAAACATTTTTTTGTATAACGCTTAGTTTAGCGGTAATTTGCAATTTTCTGTTTTTTTCTCACGAAAACGTGAGAAAAATCGATTTTTTAAACATTTTGGCCTTAGTATGCATTTTACGACAAAAGTGTATAGAATTAAATTTATAGAAAATTAAAAGATCTACAATTTTTGTTTAGAGCATTTTTCTCTACAGAGCCTAGTTTAGAGAGAAAGAGTGATTTTTCGTATTTCTAAGCCAAAATCAGGTTGATTTTCATTTTGCGTCTTTCACTCATGATTAAAATTAGGTTATGTTTTTGAGGTTAGATTTCGTTTATTTCTAATATTTTATTAATAATGTTAGGTTTATTGTTAATTATTTGCATTGGCAAGAGAAAGTTGTGTGAGTGTTTCACACCAGATTTTTGGTCTTTCAATAACCATTATAACCTATAAAGAGACAACCATCTGATCATATTATAAAGTATTGCATGTTAACTGGCGCTATAATCGATGTGTTCAGCACGAGATGCAAGACACAAGTGAACTACTGTAGCTCTAATACACATGCGCACGTAATGTTTATCAGGCACAATGTGACAACGCTGCAAAACATTCTGATTGGTCTAAACGCGTGGAACAGCAGAACTCATCAACCATGAAAAGCATTATAGTATTCAATTTCGTATAAAAGTGACTGCCTTTGTTGGGATTTGAACCTTCGTCTCCGAAAATCAACTGTTAAATAGCTGATTCACGGTGACGACTTTGCTTCTTGGTCAACTTAGTGCGTTTATTGTTTATTACCTTAAAAATTTGGTTTGTCAATCGTTTGTCATCCATTCTGTACAAGTGTCTGTAAAATGTTGTCTTCTTTTTTAAGTTATCTCTATTAATCTTTCATTTTCCTTGTACAGTTTTTCAACTCAACTTCGTATCGATCTAATATCTTCCAACCCATTATCTTGCGGCCAAGCTTTCTCTTAAGAGTTCCCGAAACGAAAGAAATTGAAAATTTTCACATTTCCGGTTTTTTGCAAATGATTAAAATTCAAAGTATTCTGCATCCGACGTTATATGTATAATTTGTTGCGGCTTTGCAGTTTTCTTTTTTAATGAAAAATAACTTGAATGCTTACGTTATTTTTTAAAAATTACCATTTGCATAATAATAATAATAATAATAATAATAATAATAATAATAATAATAATAATAATAATATGAACTTTATTTACAAAGACAACAGTTTAGATTTTTCAAATATGAGTAAGACAATACATTACAAATTTATACACTTAAAATTAAACTGTAAAAATTATCTTATTATTAGCTTTCTAATTCCTTAAGCTTGGCCGAGGCCGTCAGCTGAGTTGAACGTCTACTTCTATTTTACTAAAATGTACAGGTAGATAAATAAAGTAAATAAATAAAGGGATTAACTGATAACATTTTACCCAAATAATTACAATTTACAATTTTTAATAAAATTTAATTTCAATTATAATTTTATTCACCAATTACAAAATAAACCGCAAATATCTTTCATGCATTAAACGTACCAAACTCTGCTATAACAAATTATTAAAAATTAATCTTTTTTTCTTTCTTTTCTTTAAAATATAAAATTAAAAAAATTTCTATAAAAAGTACACAATGTGGCTGCTTCTAAAAAATAAAAATAAAAAACTACTTTAAAAAATATAAATATGGCTGCTACTAAAAAAAAACCATTTCTCATTTTTCATTCCGACACAAAAACACACACACGGTCATAAAACACACGCGTAAAGACACAGACCCACACACACACACACACACACACACACACATACACTGACAGGTACCTTCGAGCTTTTGAGCACTCACGCATACTTTTAAATACCCCTACCAATTAAATTCCCTAACCAAAAAATCCCTGTATTTTAACGCTGTTCGTACATAACCCACCAATTTCTTCCAATCTCTCCCATTCATGAACTCAGTCACCAAACCAACTTCCAATAGCCGCCTTCCAAACTATCTACGTCGTATGTCGGCTAGAATCGGACATCGCCCTATAAAATGATAAATATCTTCCTTTTCTCCGGTATTACACATCGAGCATCTGAAACTAGCCTCTTCTCTACCCGGTCCAAAGTTCAGCGGCAGTAAGGATCCCCTAACTCTAAAAATAATACTAACAAAATTTCTTTTGAAATCTTCCGCAAGGTACCCTCTTGCCCTCTCGTCCATATTTAACGTAGCATATACAGAATGAAATTGGGCTTTATTGGCTCTTTCCCACCATTTCGCGTGTATCTCATCTCTAATCTTCCCTATTAATTGCTCACCAGATACTTTCCACGATTCCGTCTCGTTCAACGAATCCCTCCACTCGACAGTATGAGCCCTACATAGATTTAGCCATTCCTTATACCACATACACTTATTTTCAATTACCAGACGTGCCATTTTACCCGGTAGCCTGTGTTCCGGTAAGCCTAGTACCTTCAAAATATACTTAAGGTGAATACGCAACGTATGCAACCACATTACATCGACACCACTCTCCAAATATACTATGTAATTTGGCGTATTTCTAGGCAATCCATACAAACGTTTGACAAAAAACCTATTGAAATTTTCCAGTTCGTCCCGCTCCTGGAATCCCCATACCTGCGCGGCATAGCATAGAGTAGCCCTTGTCGTCGCGTTGTAAACCTGCCATTTCGTGGAGTTAGGTACTTCATCATTAATAATCAGATTTCTCCATAAACTATTAATGCCATATTTCGCAATCGGAATTTTGTTTTTAAAATGTGCTCCCATTGAGAGCGAACTTGTAAAAATAACCCCAAGATATTTATATTCGTTAACTATTTCAATTAATTCTCCCCCATATTTCCATTTTTCTTTTTTGCCCAGTCTTCCTCCCTTCCTGAAAATAATTATTTTAGATTTTTCCATATTTAAAACTAAATTCCATCTACAACAAAAAGACCATAACCTGTCTATCATCCTCTGTAAAACTATACTATCGTCTGCCAATATTACTACATCGTCCGCATATAATAACGCATTGATCTTAAAACCTCTAATCTCCAGCCTGCCCCCAATCCAATCACATAGGTCGTTTATAAATAAAGAAAAAAGCAGTGGTGATAGTGGACACCCCTGCTTTACCCCACTTACGACTTCAAATCTCCGGGTTAGGCCACCCTTGCACCACACTGCCGACTCCGTGTTTGAATAAAGGCCTTTTAAAACATTAATAAATTTATGCGATACACCCAACTCCGACAATTTGAAAAAAAGTGCATCCCTGTCCACACTATCAAAGGCCGCCTTGAAATCTACGAAAAATCCGTACGTTTTCTTTTTCCTAACCATTAAATTATACCTCACTATATTATACAAAACAAAAATATTATCCACTGTTGAGTACCCTCCTCGAAATCCCGCTTGATTTTCTTTAAGTATTCCTAACTTCTGTTCCCATTCCACCATCCTATTCATCAAAATACCCACAAAAATTTTAGCGACCGAGTCCATAAATGAGATACCTCTGAGATTTAATTCTTCATGTACGTTTCCCCCTTTTTTCTGTAATGGAAATATTATTGACCGAGTGAACGACGAAGGCACTAACCTATAGTACATAATATTATTAAAAAACTTCACCTTTAGTTCCTTGTATTCCAAAGGCGCCCTCTTATAGAACTCGGCAGGAATTCTGTCCTCGCCTGGAGCTTTATTATCCCGTAATTTTCTCAACACTAGATCAATTTCTTTCAACTCTATAACCTTATCTAGTACGTCATCCTCTACAAACGGCATTGCATACATCGTTGGATTGCTACTCCTAACCGGCGTATATAACCCTACAAAATATGCTACTAGCTTATCAGCGCTAATATTCACACTCTGCGCGAACTGTCTGCCCATACCGTATCTTACCAGATCCCAAAATTCCTTAGAATCCCTAACCGCTGTCAACTTTTCTCTCACGCCTATTAAATATTCTACTCGTTTCCGTTTGCACAACAATTTATAGTCCTTCAAATTTATTAAATAATCCTCCTTTACTTGCTCATTGTTTTCTTTTCTAAATAAATTTAAAAAACCAAATACCCTAGTTCGGGCTTTTTCACATTCCTTGTCAAACCAGGGTTGTCGTCTTACCTTACTACTATGTTCACCTTGCCGGAACCGGGTCTCAGTAGCTTTATAAATCAACTCATTTAACAAAGTAATAACAGGTGATTCAAAAAGAGCGCCGGTTTTTAAACGGCTGGTAAATTTTTGTTTATCGGTTGGCAACATTGTTAGACCTCATTTCTATTTCGGAGAACATTCCGATTGACGATTCAGTTGTAGTTTCTCTTGTTCGCAGTGTAGTACTCTCGCAGTCTGTGTCTAACCATGGAGAAGTTTACTATTGCACAACGAGTGTTAATCGTCAAAACATTTTACCAGAGTGGAGAGAGTTATGCGGCTACTGTCAGGCGACTTCGCGGTACTCTAGGACGTAATGAAGCACCGAATGAATCAACAGTTCGCAGGCTCATGAAAAAGTTTTTTGAGACGGGTTCAACAGTCGACCTTAAAAGTTCTGGACGTCGTCGTTCTGGCTGAACTGAGTAGAACGTTGCGTTGGTTCGTGACAGTGTGGCTGTTAGCCCAGCAAAATCAATACGTCGCCGTTCTCAACAATTGGGTTTACGATGTTCTTCTGTACGGAGAATTTTTCGGTACGATCTCCAATATCACCCGTATAAAATTCAGTTGCTGCACGAGAAACAATGTTGTTGCTCCGTGAACGGTTCCAGGATTGCATCATTTCTCGTAATTCCGACCATCAATGGCCACCAAGGTCGTGTGACTTGACGCCTTGTGACTTTCATCTTTGGGGTCATCTGAAGTCATTGGTGTATGCCAATAAACCCCGAAACATCAATGACTTGAAGGAGGAAATTCGACGGGTTATCGGGCAAATGGAAGTCGAAACTTGTCGTGCAGTAATATCCAATTTCATGGACAGAGTTGACGCGTGCCAGCGCAGTAGAGGAGGACACATGCATGACATCATTTTTCATAGATGACATCGGAAGGTAAGATGAACTTGTTGATGTATTTATTTTCAGTTATTCAATAAAATAAATCTCTGAATTTGATATATCAAAACCGGCGCTCTTTTTGAATCACCCTATAGCTTCATTGCTATCTTCCGGAAGCCCCCTTATGAGTTTGCTTTCAGTTGCTAATCGACCAACAATATTACACTCCTCAGATACATTATACTTTAATTTGGGCAAAAGCGGCAACACCTCGTCATCATTCACACTTCCACACTCATTCGTCAATCTCACAACAACAGGCATATGATCCGAAAAAAATTCTGATAATACTCTAACATTACTTACGACCCGTACTCCGTCTATAGAAACGCATACAAGGTCGATCACTGAGGCCCCTCTCTGGCTAATGTATGTTAATTCCCCCTCTAAATCTCCGCGAATTCTGCCATTTAAAATTAATAAATTAAAAGTTTCGCAAAGATCCATTATCTTCCTACCTTTACTGTTAATAAAAATATCTTTAGATTTGCGATTGTACCCCACAAATTTATTGTCTAGACTCACTTCTTCCGGAATAATTTGCAAATTTCCGATTCTACCATTCCAATCACCAACAACTACTAAATTCCTACTATCGTTATAGTTTAATATCCAGTCCCATAAAGCCTCATAATCCGAAGTCCATTCCCCTTCTGTTCCACCACTCAGATACACCGGCACAATACAGTACAATTGTTTGTTTATAAATGCTTTTATTATTTCTCTCCCATCAACATTACCGAAATAAAAATTTTTATACATTGATTTTTTATATCCTAACAATTTGCCTTTTTTTGCCCTCCCATATCTACTCTCTCTGACTGCAAATTCCCATTTTAATTCATAATCACTCAGAAATGCCTCGAAATCCTTATGCCCTCCCTCCTCAATAAACGTTTCTAGTAAAATAAAACAGTCATACTTCTGTAAAAAATGAAAACAATCATTGTAACACTTACCTCTAATACCAGCCACATTGTATACTAGCACACTTACATCCCTAACCTTACTAACATTGCCGCTGACGGCCCCGTATCACTCATTCACCCACGTTCCCTTGTTTATTGAATTTGTCCTCGACATTTTCCAGCAGCATATCAGCATCCTTCCCGACGATCTCTTTAAATTTTGTCTTTCCTTCCTGGTTGCCCCATCTTAATCCGGTCTCTTCTTCCCACTTAAATGACGCTCCATTGATAACTAATCGGTCCTGCACAACAATCACCCGCAGATTCGGCCGCAAACGCGACACCTCCTTCTTTATGAGAAACAACTTTGCCCTGGCTCTTCTGGTTTCTTGCGAAAAATCCTTGTGAATGTACATGCTAGTTCCTTTTAACTTGCTGGAATTTTTCAATATCCACTGAACATCTGCATCATCCGGGAAGTGCGCAATAAGCGGCGCCCCTTGCCTTCCCCAAAGGATGCGCTCGATTTACCCACATATCAGCACGACAACCTAGGTAGTTAACACAAAAGTTTTTTACCACTGTCCCATAATCTGTTTGACCTAACACATAATCTAAACCTTTAAATATTAGGTTATTTCTTCGCCCTTTGTCCTCCAGGTCTATTACCCTATTTAACAGTTTTTTATTGTCTTCCCTCAAATTACTAACCTCACTTTTTAATTTTTTATTTTCGTTCCCTAATTCGCTCACCATGCCCGTAAGATGCAACAAATCTTCCTTCGTAACTAGTTTAGCTAATCTTTTGTCTAACTTTACACACAACCTTTCCTCCAACCTTTCAAAAGCTGTATTTAATGCTCCTTCTTCCATAGTACTAACAGATTCCACTCCCGATCTTTTTTTTCGCGACCTGACCTAAAAGTTCTGGCGAACTTTACGATCGATTTCGCTTCGGCGTACTCGAGTTTACGGGCGAATAATAGTTCCGAATATTTTTCTTCATTAATACAATTTATTAAATTTTATTTTAATTATTATGGTCCATACACAACCGAAAAAAAGGAAAAAACAATCATAAATTACTGGGTCACTTTATACATTAATAACCACGAATAAACGAGTGCGTTTAATTGTGTCTTATAATACCACAACGCAGCGATAAGAGGCACGTCCGCTCGATCGAACAGTCAATTTACAACTCCCCATTTGCATAACATTTCTACTTTCTTTAAATAACAGATAAAAATACATAATTTTTATTTTGTGCGATATTTCTGTTTTAAAACAAGTTAGCACCAGACCACCTGTGAATATAATATATAACCTCAGAACAGTAAAAAATAACATATTGAGTTATTTAACGTGTAATGTGTTCTCTTTTAGTTTTTTCTTTTTTCCCGTAAATAGCAATTTTTGAAACATGAGAATCATTTTCTCAGCCAACTGCGAATGGATTTCTTCACAACCTTTCATACCATAATTTCAATGTACTGTGTTAATATTACAGTAAAATAATATGTTTAAATATTTATTTTTCATATCAATAGGTAAAACGTTATGATTTTCAAAAGCGGTAATTTCAGAAATGTCAGGAAAATTACAGGAAGGTTGTAATTTCAGGAAGATATCTTTTCTTACTAACAATATATCAAGATGCTACTAACTCAGTGGGTGTAGAACAGCCTGAAAAGTCACCACAAAGTAATTGGACAGGATAATTCTAACAATTTTTGAGAAAATTACATTAACATTAACGAGATAGGCATTCCGGGTCCCCATAAATTTCTCTGCTTCTCTTCGACCAGCCTCATTCGAAGGTCATTCAAAGGCATTCACTCGCGTATAGGCAAACACAGTTAATTGGGTAATGATTTTGGATAACTTTTTTTTAAATGAACAGTTTACAATGTATAAATTAGGGATTTAAAAAAGAACATGTACACCAAAGGGTCTATCGCATGTATTTTCTTTATTTTTTAACAATTTAACTTGTAATGTTATTTGTAAATAAATATTAATTATTAAAAAGCAGCAGTATGTAATTACTACTGAAATTTTTGTTCAATCTAACACTTAAAAGCTTATGACGTAACAGAAGCAAACCTTTTCGAAAGTCCCTTTTAGAACATAGGATATTTTAATAATTTTTAAAATCTGTACAAATTTTCCTTTTCAATAAAATATTATAATTATTATAATTGATTTATTATTAATTTAAATTGAATTCATGAAGTCGATTGGTGAAATCAATTAAATTAATAGCATTTTAATTAATAAAATGTTCATTGAATACTTACGTAGGGTTCTCCGGGAATGTGAATACGTTCCTCCCATTCAAGTAAAACTTCAACAGCCTCCACATACTCTTCTTTAATTGCGTGCAGTAATGAATCCTATAAAAAAAAATTAAATTACTTTTTAAAAGCAACACTAAAACAAAATGAATAAATTTATTTAGTAGTAGTTTAAAGAAAAATTCTGAAGTATAAGTGAAAATATTTGAGGTGTCAGACTTTTACTTTCTCTTGCCTGTATGAATATGTATTTATTCATAATAATAGTTTAGAGCATGTAGAAACAGTGACGTTCCTGGGCGTATCTCTAGATAGATCTTTGTCTTGGGACTTCTATACCAATCAAGTTTGTAGTAAAATATCATCTGGGGTATTTGCACTGAAACAAATTGCCAGATTAAATGATAAAAAATTACTAATGGCAGCTTATCATGGCCTCATTCTGTCTCATATCCGTTATGGTATTTTAGTATGGGGTAATTCTAGCATGGGTAATATGAATAGGGTTTTTAAAATTCAAAAGAAAGCTATTAGGTGTATGGTGGGAGCTAACCAGCTAACCTCATGCAGGCCACTATTTAAGCTTAAATTGCTTACAGTTCCCTCCCTCTACATTTTTGAGGTGATTATGCATGTAAGGCAAAATAATTTTATGCAGTATTTCAATGTTCACAATCATAACACGAGAAACAGGAATGATTATTATGTGGCTAATCACTCCACAAAATTGTTTGAACAAAAACCTACTTATGCAGGGAGAAAATTCATGAATAAATTACCCCAATCTTTAAAGTGTTGTGAGGATTTGAAGTCCTTTAAAAAAAATCTGAAAAATTACTTGATCAGTGAAACTTTTTATAGCGTACAAGAATTTCTTTCTTGATAGTAGTGATACATAGTGTGTTTCTTATATGTATTTCAGGTGTTATATCTGACGACATGTCCTATACTCCTCCTGGAGTCTCCAGGGCGCAAAAAAACAAAAAAGAATGTAGAAATGAAAGTATTGTTTTCATGTTGATTTTTCGAAATCTAGTTTTCACCGGATCTACACATTGCAGACCCCCTGAACCCAAAAAACCATGTTTTTAGAAATTAGTCTGTGTGTGTGTGTGTGAACAGAATATCTCAAGAACGGAACATTGTACAATTATGAAACTTGAAGTTTAAGTTAAACACTACGATTGGACCCAACAAAAACATTTTCATTAAAATCGGTCAACCGGAAGTAGTAGTTTATTCGTGTCATTTTTCATTTTTTGCGAGTTTCTCAAAAACGGCTCCAACGATTTTTTTAAAAAACGCCTTCTTTACTACATTTTTTATGCTCTACAAGATAGGCTAGGCGCCATGTCTGCTGAAATTCTTGGGGAGGCTGTTTTTACGTAAAAATTTTATTTTTAAGATTGTAACTTTAATATGCATTTTAGCGCAAAAATGTGTATGATAAAAGTTGTAGAGAATTTAAAATTCTACAACTTTTATTTCAAAGATTTCTTGTACAACGCTTAGTTTACCGTAGTTAGAGATTACCGTAGTTAGGGGGTACCGGTAGTTAGAGATTTTCTGTTTTTTTTCTTACGAAAACATGTAAAATTTCGGTATTTTTCCGTATTTTTAAGCCAAACTAAGATTTATTTTCATTTTGCATCTTTCACTCATGATTAAAATTCGGTTGTTTTTTTTTGGAGGTGGGTTTTTGTTTGTTTCTAACTGATCATTTAGTAAAAGTATTTAGGTTTCTAAGGGTTTTACTAAGTTAAACGAGGAGTGAGGATGTTTACTTATGCCTTCCTCACTGAATGGAAAAGTACGCTTAACAACATGCCGGGCCCTCTGAAAAGCACATAATTTCCACTCTGCAAATTACACCTTCAGTTCATCCACCACATGGTCTGGCTGTATAATGAAATTCATTACTTTAAGAGGAGATAACTCTGATTAGTGCCTTGTACACCTCTACCTCTTATGTTCTTAAATGATTCAGTCATTTATTTCGCTGACCATGTGATAAGAAACAAAACTATTTATTTTAGCCCTGCAACGAACAGATTGAGTGTAGATAATTTGTTACTCCACCTGTCTGTTATGGGCAGAAGTATTATTAATTGCACAAAAGTACTTAAATTAAATTTCTTTGTTTTACAGTACAAACAATATATCGACTGTTGCCATAGTGCTTCCTATCATGATGATTCAGAAACTGTCATGACACGTTTATTCTCAGTTTTCTTGATTTTATTGAAGGTATCTTAGTTTATGATCTACGTTTGACGTTTCGTCCCCGCAACTTTCTCTTGACAAAATGAGAATTGATGAGTGTAGTTTGATAACTGTCGATTATAGAGGAAAATCATTAAAGTAAAAAAGTTAACAAAAATAAATTAATGTCCTGAAAGGTAATGCGTTTCTTCACCATGATTCATTGAAGTAGTATGTGCTTTCAAATTTTTGTTTAAAAAAAAAAATTTAGTTTGAAGATTTCCAAAAAAGCGAATTATATAATTGAATTAATGAGGTTCGATACTACCACAAACAGTTTATATATTGTCAACATATTCACGAAGAAACGAAAAATTTTGGGAGACGAATCTACATAAACATATGTCTGTAAATGCTTCGTTAGGGCCAGCAAAGGATTTCACCCGGATTTCGACTCATTGCGTGAAATAAGTACGAAATGAAATTTTAATGGTGTCAATTAAGAGTCAAAAATAGTTTCTTTTGGTTTTTTAATTGAGAAAACAAATAAAAGAAGGCTTAGAACATATATTTTAGTATTTTTTTAAAATGAAATCTGGGGTATAACGGAAATATATGGAGTAAAAATCCCTGGTTTTTAGATGTTCAATAACTTTGTTAAATAGACAATAAACACACACTGGTTTTAAATAAAACTTGTTGGAAATTTAATTCTGAGAAAATTGATGTAAATAATATCAACTAAAAAACGAAAGTTGCAAAAAATTAATTTTATTAACATCGAAATATCTGAAACTCGGGAAGGGTGGTCTAAGAGAAGCAAAGAAATTTGAGATAAAGATCCTCCGAAAGATAATGGGCACGAAGATAGTAGAGGGACAATATATGTTACGAGGTCAAGAAGAACTGTACAAGGGAAATTAATGATTCATTAGTCATTAATTTCCCTTGTACAGTTCAATGACCGGTTGGCGAAACAAATTTTTAAGACTCAAACAATAGAACTAAGTATCAGAAAAATGGTTTCAAAAAGTCAGAAAGGATATTGAGAAAACCGGAATAAACTGAAAAAACTTAGTAAAGCAAACAAAATTCAGACAACTAATTACGGACTTGAAAGACTTCCTTAAAGAACAAAAACAGAACGTGTGGAGAGAAAAAAGGAAAAAACCTGTTGTAGGCTGCAAAAATAACTTTCAGAAACATCTAACGTTACTACACATTGCCTTACATTGGACCTGTAAGTGAAAAAATCTGAAACTTAGCTGGTAAAACACGTTAATTTTTATACAGGAAGAATAATACTTCTGTGCAACTGAAGTTTTTATATATTTGTTGTTGATCCTCTGACAACTGCTAACAAGTGTTCTAAGATTGTCCTTCATAACTTTTATCCCCAATATTATAATCAGATGGATCACTAAAAGTTCATGAGTAGGAATCTCAATTTTTCCCCTCTTACAGGGAAATTTTAGACCACTTGAGGTGATTTTAAACGTTTCTGAAAGATATTTTAGCAGCAGTCATTCTCAGGATTCTTTCACTGTGGCTTTCTTCTATCTTCTGTTCAACCGGTGTTCTGTTTTTGCTCTTCATAGGAGCCCTTAAAGTCCGTAATTAGTTTTCTCAATTTGGTTCTGTTCATTAAGTGTGTTGCACTGGCTGTAGCTCTCGTCGGTTGAGTTAGAAGGCCGGAGCGGCACAGCAACCGGCGGCGTAAATGACTTTGAAGGGGGGAAGGAACCTTCTCTGCTGCCTCGTAGAGCAGCAGCCGCTGGCTAGGCGAGTGCGTCTACATCGCTACCTACGGAGAGGAGCGGTCGCCGACGTGGTGAACACCGTTGCCTCGAGAAGTAGCAGTCGCTTGTGAAGCGAAGGGAGTGGAAAGTATATTTCTCCGTAATACTTCTCGTAGAGAAGATTGATATTGACTGACTACTAACTGAGTGCCTCGACTAGCCAAGTCAGCCGTATATGTTAGCCACTTGTAGTCGTACAAGCGATGTGAAAAATTTCTGTCTACACTACCTCGCGGCATCAGAAGCAACCACCTCAGAGCGCGCGCAACGCATACAACGGCCAAAACACTAAGGACGGACCGGCGTAAAAATAGTATGGTAAAACAAATATAGTGTATTAGAACTAACAACAAAATACAAACTATTAATTTTCCAAAACATTAATTAGTCTTTAATTTGATTATAACATAATTATGTAGGTTACCTTGACTTTGATTCCGCATTCCAAAAGAATTCTAATTAACTCAATATTCTCATTTTCGATTGCTGCAATGAGAGCTGATCTGTTTAAAGGATCCACACAATTTATATTTAGCACTTCTGGACTTTCTTTGTACTCCTCTAGGATTCTGAAAACATTCAGTCATAAAAAATAAAATTAGGACTAACAGAAAGCATAAACAGAAAGATTTTGCAAGGGTGAAAGGTTATAGAACAGTTAAATTCTGTCCTTTAGAATGATAAAGTATGGAAAGAAACAAAGATTTATATTTATCATGCTATCTTGGAGAGTGTGTGTGTACCTATAGTACGAAAGCGTGGGTGTTGACTAAGAGGCAGAAGGATCACTTAAAAGGGGTGGAGATGGAATTATAGAGGCGGAGCTGTGGTGTGACGCACATCGATCGATTCCGAATTCTGAAACGAGGAGAAGAATTGGCGTTCAAGGAAATATCATGGATACCATATCCCGGAAGCTATTAAAATGGTTTGGTCATTTGCAGAAGATGGAGGATGGTGGGTGGCCGAAGAGGGTGTAGGAGTGGATACAGTGACCTTCAATGCACCGGCTAGTTCCGGCCGCTGTAAGCAATAGTCACTGTAACCGATAGCATTTTCTTGTTGCAAAGGTCCAGTCACGGTCATATTGTATGCCCATTACGAAGTAATTCACTTTAAAAGAGCTCCTTTTACGTCATTTTTTTGATGAAGTTGAAGTCTTTTCGATTTCTCTTTACCTTCCTCAAAACTATTCAGAATTTTTCTTTGTTTTCCTAAACTGCGAAAATTGTGGTGTGCAACGTTGAACTCCCTTGCAATATCCGTGTTCGTTTCACCGTTTCCCAAACACTAAATAATATGCACTTTTTCCATCACTGTAAAATATCTACGCGATGACGCCATATTTTTTTGTCATCAGTCTCTCAACTGGTTTGATGCAGTTCTCCAAGCTGTTATATCTTGCACAAGTCGTTTCATATCTACATACCTGTAACACTCTACATCTTTTATAATTTGCTTTATATATACTAATCTTTGCCTCCCCCTACAATTTACTACCTCAATATTACCCTCTACTATTGATAGCCCAATACTTGGATGGCTTAAGATATGCCCCACTAACCTATCCCTTCTTCTCGTAAGATGATTCAATATACTTCTTCTTTAATCCAAGATCTTCGCCTAAGATCCTCTAAATTACTTATTTTGTCCACCCACCTAATCTTTAACATTTTCCTATAACACAACATTTCAAAAGCTTATATTATCTTCTTTCCTACAGCCCCTATTGATATCACTTGTGCTACTACCATCCTTTGTTAATTTACTCCCTAGATAGCAGAATTCCCCAACTTCCTGTATGTTTTCGTTGCCTACTTTTACACTTTCCATCTCTTTTAAACCACTCTTGTTGCTGCCCAACACTTTCGTTTTTATCTTATTAATTTTTATGAAGTAATCCTTTCTCATGATCTTATCCATTCCATTTAAGATATCCTCTAGTTATTTATTTGTCTCGGCTAATACTACTGTATCATTGGTGAATCGCAGCATTTTTATTTTTTCACCTTGAATTTTTATTCCTGCGTCAAATTTCTCCTTCACTTCATTTATAACCTCTTCTGTATAGAAGTTAAAAAGTAGTGGTGACAATGAACAACCTTGTCGTTTGAAATATTTACGTTTGTATAAAAGTCAATCTTGACAGGAGTGGAACGAGTGCAGCGGATGTAAACAGCAAGATTTCGCATGGGCGAAGGGTTATAGGGCAGTTTTATTCTACCCTTTGGAATGTTAAAATATGGAAATAGACAAGGATAAATATTTACCATGTTATCCTGGAGAATGTGTATACCTATTAAGCGGAAGTGTGGAAATTGACAAAGAGACAGAAGGATCGCTTAAAAGCGGTGGAGATGGATTTAAGAAGGCAGAGCTGTTGTGTGTCGCCCATCGATCGAGTCCGAATTCCAAAATTAGAAGACGAATTGGCGTTCAATGAAATATTATGGATACCATATCCCAGAAGCAATTAAAATGGTTTGTCCATTTGCAGAGGATGGAGAATGGTAGGTGGCCAAAGAAGATATGGGAGTGGACGCCAGCCAGTAGAAGAAGGAGGGGTAGGCCGGAAGTGACGTGGTTGTATAGTGTGCAGGAGGGAATGTCTTTGCGGCGGCTTTCCGATGGTGATTGGTAAGACAATAAGGGGTAGTGCTTAGGAAGCGAGATAGGGCTGGGGCTGTAAATCCTCGCAAGAATATACTAACTTGGATTTTTATTTCATACCAAATTCAATATTTTTGTCCCCCGGATTATTTGACAATACACTAGTCCCATATTATACCTCAAAGAATTATTTCGGAGTGATACTGGACAGAATCATAGTACAGGCAACAAATTTCGTCTAATAACCTCAACAGCAATATTGTGACATTATCTAAAGAGAATGTGGGTTCGAGAATTTTCGAGGAAGGCTGAGGGATTAAAAATGTTTACGTAAATAATAAGAGTAATAAATAGGGTTTTCTAAGAAATAGTAAGAAATATTATGTGTAATAATAAACGGTTGTTATAGTAAAGGTAGCAATTGTTGTACAGGTATTGTGAAAGAGTCAAGTCGGGTACCAATTTAGATAATTGGCCTTTTTGTAACACCTTCTATTTAATCCTAATTTGTTTACAGTTAATAAGATTTATCCAGAATCCATCAGAAGCATTTTGTATTTTACTATTATATAGAAAATCTCTGTTTTTTCTCGAATTCTCCATTAGCCCACCTATATAATCAGTCAGTTTTTTACGTTCGAGTCAGTTTTTGTTTTGTCTCTGATTAAGTGAGTATATTCCATAGTGCATACAAGTACGTTAGATAAGCTCAACGTTACTTCGAGTAACTAATAACTGTTTATTGTTTAACTTTTATTTATTCTGTATCGTTTATTGTAAGCAGTACTTAGTAAATTGTTTAAGTTATTTATTTTATTAGTTAACATTCATTAGTTTGTTACTTATTAAGTAATTTTCTTGTAGATTTTAGTCGCTTATTTAATTGAAATTATTAGTTGTAATAAATACTTGTAATTTTTAACTTTACTGTGTTAATCGTTTAATTTACCCAGATCCCGAAACTGAGCTTAAGAGCTAAGTGTTACAATATTGTACCAAAAAAATTGTATATAAATAAATTAAAAAAATTGTACCTTTTCACAGATGCACAATCTCCTCTTTCTGCTAACAACAAAAATCTCTTCTCAATTTGGGTTAACGTTACTTCCTGATCTTGAATATTTTCATATGAATGCCTCAGATTTTCTTTACTTCCAATTAAATCTTCCTTGGATTCCGTTTGCTTCATAGTTGAGTTTTCTTTGTATTTTATGCACGTTTATTTTATTAAAATATTACCGTTCTTAGTAATTTATATATTTTATAGGTTGAGTATTCTAAGAACAGTGTTACCATTCCTCTTTTAGATCAATTCTATAAGAGCTGCTTTTTTTGATCAAATCCTAAAAAAGGAAAAAAAATATTTCTGTTTGGCTTTTAGATGTAAAAGAAATTGATGTTACTTAAACATTTCTAGACTTCTACTGTATTAATATCTACTTTTAACAGTAGCTACTTTTAACATCTACGTTTAATCTACTTACGTTTAAGAATAAAGGGTTTCTTAAACCCAAATGGGTCTCACTTTTCACTGGAATGTTTCACTGGTCTGGTCAGTGGCTTTTTAAATTAAGCTAATTTCATATAGATTTACTATTCATCACTGTTATTTTACCTATAACAAGCAGATGGAATTAATTTATTTGCACTCGATCTGCTAGTCTCAGGGCTACAAAATATAGTTCTGTTTCTTATCATATGGTCAGCCAATTTTATGACTTAAGCATTTGAAGAATAAAAAAGCCAGAGGTGTAAAATACACTAGTCAAATGTTGCACTGGCTTTAGTCCAATCGGTAGAGTCGACATGTGATGGGCCAGAGCAGCAGGGCATCCGGCGGCGTAGTTCAAAAGAAGTAAAAGAAAGGGATTGTGGGGAAAAGCCTACGCTGCTGCCTCAAAGAGGAGCGGCCGCTGGTAAGCGAGTATCATCTCTCGCCTCACCAGGCCGCTGGTGAGGCGAGGAGAGGATCATCTAGACCACTGCCTAAAAAATAGAAGCGGTCACCGTTACCGCTGCCTACAGGAGGAGTAGTCGCTGGTGAAACAAAGGGTAGGGAAGGGAAAAGAAGTAGTCAGTATGGAGCAAAGAAATACTATATGTTGAGTAATCGATCCTACTCCGTATCGATCATCTCAAAACGACGATCAATTAATACTGACTTACTGTTCTCAACTATGGCCTGGCCCGGTCGTTCCTGTATGTCTCACCCACTGGCACGCGCACTGCGAGAGGTTTGCTGGCTGCGCTATCTACCGGAAGCAGAAGCAACCACGTCACAGCGCCAACAGCGGGCTATAAACGAATAACAGACCGGTGTAGAAAATAGTACAGTATCACAGAGTTATCTCCTGTAAGAGTAATGAATTTTATTATACATTCAGTATCCTATGGTGAATGAAGACAAGGTTACATTCACAGGTTGGGAAGTAGATGGTTTTTAGAGAGCTTGACATGCTGATAGGCATACTCTTCCACTTAGTGATGTAGGCAATGAAAATTCACCTCACTTCTCGTAATACTTTGTAAAGGCTCTAGAGGTTTAAATCTGCCTTTCAGTTGATGACCTTAATTACAACAATAACTGCTATAGTATCACCACCCCTTTGATATTTATATTAACTCACGCGCAGCGCCGGTGTAATTGTTTTCCATATTAGTACAGTAATATTAAATAATTAGTTGTTCCATTACATTATAAAAGTAATTACAATACATAAATAATATCCTTATTTACAAATTAAAAATCAAAAACTATTTAAATAACCTCTTGGTGGGAAAATTAATCTACCCAGCTATAGTTTCCCATTTTCAAGGGTAGATCAATTTAATTGGTCTGTGTTTATTTTCTAATTGCATGTACTACGGTATACTGTATTATTGTGTTAGTAATTATAACTATACGTTAGTTACTTAAATATTCATTAAAAAACTAAAAACTTCATTACATAATTATTCTTTAATATATATTTTTATACATGGAAACAAAACAAAGAATTCAAATGAAATATGAAAATATGGAAATCAAAAGAATTTATCGGCAAACGTAAAAATTAATCATCGGACCGGTAGACAAGTTCACAAAAATTTATTATATCACTCGTTTAACCACTGTTTCTACAGCTTCTCATCCTTCTTCCATTGACCATAATATTTATGGTTACTGGTTACTTTCTCTTACCTATATGAATACGTAGGAAGGAAAGTATTGTTTTCATGTCAATTTTAAGAAAAATAGTTTTCACCGGATCTACACGTTTTCAGACCCCCTGAACCCAAAAACATGTTTTTAGCGATTGGTCTGTATGTGCGTGTGTGTGTGTGTGTGTGTGTGCGCGCGCGCGCGTGTGTGTGTGAACAAAATATCTCAAGAACGGAATGTCGTACGAAATTGAAACTTGAAACTTAAGTTATATACTACTACCGAACCCGACACGAACATTTTCATCAAAATCGGTCAGCCGGCGCCATGTCTGCTAAAATGTTTGGAAAGGCTGTTTTCTCGTAAAGAATGATTTCTTTTAAAGATTACGACTTTAATATGAATATTGGCACAAAAATGTATTTTTAAAAATTGTAGAGAATTTAAAATCCTACATTTTTTATTTTAAACATTTTTTTGTATAACGCTTAGTTTAGCGGTAATTAGTGATTTTCTGTTTTTGTTTCACGAAAAATCTGTAACAAATCGAATCGATTTTAAGATTTCAGCCTTAGTATGCATTTTACGACAAAAGTGTAGAATATATTCAAATTTATAGGAAATTTTGGATCTACAACTTTCATTTAGAGCATTTTTTTCTTCAGAGCCTAGTTTAGCGTGAAAGAGTGATTTTCCGTATTTTTAAGCCAAACTGAGATTGATTTTCATTTTGCGTTTTTCAGTTATTATTAAATTAAGGTTAGTTTTTATTTGTCGTTAGTTTTTTGCATATTTCTAATATTTTATTAATAATGTTAGGTTATATTGTTTATTATTTGCATTGGCAAGAGAAAGTCATATGAGTGTTTCACACCATATTTTTTATACCTTATGATGTCCGGCATATTTTTAAGTTGTTAGCGGAACAGATTGTTTGGGTACTAAGTAGAAGAAATGCTTTTGATACACAATATTTTTGAGACCTGGTTTTAAAATAAAAGATGTCCCTTGTATTACAATGGTGTGTTCTAGTAGGAAAATAGTTTTGTATTTTTCTAAGAATTAATAAGAGCTTCTCTCGCAAATATAAATGACAGACATAAAATTATAAGAATTCTTGATAGAGCTGTTTCAATGTTTCCTTGGTTATTTTTTATTAATTATTTGTAAAATCATCTGAACTTTTTGTAGGAAGTTCAAAAAAAGAAGTTAGTACCATTCCACCCACAAAAACTTTTAATTTTGAACAAAGATTACCCCCACTAATTGCTCAATGAAAGAGATAATATTATTAACATTTATTTTCCAAAACGAACTGTTAAAATTAAAATATATGAATATAATTATATCAAATAACATTGTTACAGTTAAATTTATAAAATATTAGTGATAAAATCAATTTTTAAGTGAAAATACACAATTAAATGAAATATATCAACTCGGAAATCAGGTTTACAAAAGTTAAAGCGAACTGCTTTTTCAAGTGTCTATATTAATAAAGTATTAATGTTATCATCAAGTACAGAGAGACGAAACATCGCAAGTTTCTTTTAAATTAAATTAAAAGTTTTTGTAATAATCATCAAATTAATTGAAAATATTTTGAAAATTGTGAATTTTGTTATAGAATATCAAGAATCACTGTGTAAATAATTCAACAATCCTTTTCATGTAATCTACGTTTTACTTTTAATAGATCAAATACACACCGGTAAAATAAATATGAACAAGTACATAAATATTATATTAATAGTTTTTTAAACCGCCCATAACAGGCAGGTGAAGTGTTAAATTATTGCACTCGATCTGCTAGCCAGGGCTACAAAAAATAGTTCTGTTTCTTATCATGTGGTCAGCCAATTATATGACTGAACTATTTAAGAACAGAAGAGGTAGAGGTGTAAAAAACACTAGTCAGAGTTATCTCCTCTGAAAGTAATGAATTTCATTATACAGCCAGACCCTGTGGTGAATGAAGTGAAGGTGTGATTTGCAGGGTGCAGAGTAGATGCTTTTCGGAGGGCCTGGCATGCTGATAAGCGTAGGCTACTTTTGTACTCAGTGAGGAAGGCAATTGTAAACCACCTCACTCCTCGTTTTACTTAGTAAGACCTCTAGTGGTTCAAACCAGCCTTTTGGCTGTTGACCTAAACAACAACAGTTATTTATAAATCAGTGATCTGTTATGTAAATAATTACGGATTGATTTATTCTTAAATATGAGTTTAATATAATATATAGGGTGATTCAAAAAGAGCGCCGGTTTTGATATATCAAATTAAGAGATTTATTTTATTGAAAAACTGAAAATAAATACATCAACAAGTTCATCTTACCTTCCGATTTTATGTATGAAAAATGATGTCATGCATGTGTCCTCCTCTACTGCGCTGGCACGCATCAACTCTGTCCATGAAATTGGATATTACTGCACGACAAGTTTCGACTATGTGGGACAAGTTTCCGTATGTGGGGTTTTCTAAACCCCACATACGGCAGTTCTGTTTATTAACAAAACCGTTTAAGTGGAAGTGCGCCTCATCACTGAAAATGATTTTGTTTGCGAAGGTGTCATCATCCTGCCGTTTTCTCAATACCCAGTCAACAAACTGTCGTCTCTTCTGGTGGTCTGCCACTTTCAAATGTTGCGTCAACTGAATTTTATACGGGTGATATTGGAGATCGTACCGAAGAATTCTCCGTACAGAAGAACATCTTAAACCCAATTGTTGAGAACGGCGACGTATTGATTTTGCTGGGCTAACAGCCACACTGTCACGAACCAACGCAACGTTCTGCTCAGTTCGGCCAGAACGACGACGTCCAGAACGTTTAAGATCGACTGTTGAACCCGTCTCAAAAAACTTTTTCATGAGCCTGCGAACTGTTGATTCATTCGGTGCTTCATACGTCCTAGAGTACCGCGAAGTCGCCTGACAGTAGCCGCATAACTCTCTCCACTCTGGTAAAATGTTTTGACGATTAACACTCGTTGCGCAATAGTAAACTTCTCCATGGTTAGACAGAGACTGCGAGAGTATTACACTGCGAACAAGGGAAACTACAACTGAATCGTCAATCGGAATGTTCTCCGAAATAGAAATGAGGTCAAACAATGTTGCCAACCGATAAACAAAAATTTACCAGCCGTTTAAAAACGGGCGCTCTTTTTGAATCACCCTATATAATAGAAAATCATAAGGGCTGTTAAGTTGAAGGCTAGTTTACACGGGTTTAAGGCTCGACGGAGGCGGGATCTCGCTCGTATTTGATAAGTACGTTGTGCATAGTGGTAGCGGTAAGCTACTAAACTGTGCACTCAACCATACAAAAATACTCAACCGTTCTACTCGACAGCAACTAAACTAACTACTCGACTAAAACGACGTGTCCAAACAAGTCGAGTACTAAGTTACTAATCTACTTGACAAAAATACTTAACCCGTGTAAACTAGGCTTAATATCAAAATTTTTTTTATATAAGATAGTTGTAGATCTGAATTTCCCTAATTTTCTTTTTGCGCATTTTGCTGTAACATGTACGTTTAAAAGAAACAGCCTTATTTTATTAAATAAATATTGATTTTTCTATGTTAACATAAATTGATAGATTGTTTTCCCCTATTTAAATTGATATACGAGGTGTGGCTATTAAATAACGAGACACGTTGTAAAAAAAAAATTAATTTTATATAATCACCTTCTGCCCATAATAACCAAATGGATTGTTAAATTGTTTACACTCAATCTGTTTGTTGCAGGGCTAAAATAAATAGTTCTGTTTCTTATCACATGGTTAGCCAATAAAATGACTGAATCATTTAAGAACAGAAGAGGTAGAGGTGTTAAAGACACTAGTCAGAGTTACCTCCTCTGAAAGTAATGAATTTCACTATACAGCCAGACCCTGTGGTGAATGAAGTGAAGGTGTCATTTGCAGAGTGGAAAATATGTGCTTTTCAGAGGGCTCGGCATGCTTATTACCGTACTTTTCCACTCAGTGAGGAAGGCAATGGTAAACCACCTCACTCCTCGTTTTACTTAGTAAAACCTCTACGGGTTCTAACCAACCTTTTGGGTGATGACCTAAACAACACATAATCACTTATTGTCACCTTCAATGTACACTCCTCTATCCCTACAATGCTCCATGCGAATTTTCTATTGTTGGAAATAGTGCTGGAAGTCATCTTCTGTCAGCTCCTTCAGGACACGTGCCGCTTTCTCTTTTACAGCTTCCACAGACTCAAATCTTGTCCCTTTTAATGCAGATTTCACCTTAGAGAACAGGAAACCTGCATTAAAAGGGACAATATTTGAGTCTCTGGAAGCTGTAAAAGAGGAAAGCGGCACGTACCCTGAAGGAGCTGGCAGAAGATGACTTCCAGCACTGTTTCTAACAATGGAAAATTCGCAAGGAGCGTTGTAGGGATAGGGAAGGAGTGTATATTGAAGAAGACAATAAGTGATTACGTATAAAATAAAAATAAATTTTTTACTACGTCAGTCTCGTTGTTTAATAGCCAGACCTCGTAGAACACGACATTGGTAGCTTTTTGTGTTGAGAAAAAATTATGATTTTACTTTGGTGGGGTACTCTTTTTCACCTTTATTTCACATTTTTTATTCTTGTAAATTGAGATTAATATAATCACGTTACTACTCTAATATTAAGAAGATCACGTTCACATAAAAATAATAATTTCTATAACACATAGGAATCAGCTGTAACGCAAGATAATTATTAGTGTGTTTTTGTTTGGAAGTTAATTCCAATTGACAATAAGTGTTTCTATTACGGTGTTATGCTTTTATTATATCCAAATTTTTAGCATATTGTATTTTTGAATTTAGATATACCATAATTAGTTAAGAACCATCCCACATAGGAGTGTGAAATTTCACATAATACATTTTAGTACAAAGGTGTGTATTTACTCCAGAGGTATATAAAATTTTTTGAGTTCTCATTTTTTTGGACGTCTTTTTCATCCAAAAATTTAGGCTACATTTGAAAATTTTTTGAGAACAAAAATAATTTTTAGATTGGATAAAGTTAAATGGAAAAGCTCTGGTAAAAATTTGTAAAAAAGTACTGTAGATAGGTCTGCCAAAACTCAGCTTTGTAGCTTCAAAGGTTTCTACAAAAAAATCTTTTTAAGTTACCATTGCTGGTATAGGAATAATGAAAATGGTCTGTCCTAATAAGCTTTAATTTTGAAAAATATTCTATTACATTACTCGGGTCGTACTTTGTCTGTCGGTCGCACTAAATCGTTAATTACTGCTAAACTAAGCGTTATAAAAAGTAATGCTTGTAATAAACATTGTAGGGTTTTAAATTCTGTACAACATTTTATAAATACATTTTTGCGCTAATATGCATATTAAGGCCGCAATCTTAACAAAACTACTTTTTGCTACGAAAGCAGAGCCTTCTTAAGAAATTCAGCAGACATGGCGCTTACTCAATTTTGTAAAACAAAAAAATGTATTAAATGAGGTGATTTTTAGAAAAAATTGTACGAGCCATTTTTGAGAAAACCGCAAAAAGTGCAAATGACACGAATAAATTACTACTTCCGGTTGACCGATTTTGATGAAAATGGTTGTGTCGGGTTGGATAGTAAAACCTAACTTAAGTTTTAAATTTCAAGTTCGAACGTTCTTGAGATACTATGTTGACACACATACACACAGACCAATCGCTAAAAACATGTTTTTTAGGTTCAGGGAGTATAAAAACGTGTAGATCTGTTGAAAACTCGATTTCTAAAAATCGACATGAAAAAAATATTTTCTAATATATTCATATAGGCAAGAGAAAATAAAAATTTTAAATTGAAAACTACAAGATATTACAGAGAAAATTTATGTAATACTTTACCTTTTAAATTTCCTTTTTAAATACGGTAAGGAAAAAAAGTAGAAAATAACACGTATTTATGTTCATGAATATTTAATTACACCCTACATAATTAGCACGTACTATTAATAAATCTGTAGCTGTAAAATGATTATGAATACTGTAATAAATGGACATAACACTGTACAGTTATTAAATGTAATTGGAGATAGAACTCTGAGACCAGTACACCATTTACTGAACAGATATACGATACTAGGTTGGACGATCGTGGATGCACCAATCGATAGTGCTTTGTTACTGTCTCACGTAACCAATGGACTAATCAGTTTAGTTATAATACAGCTTACATTATAAAGTAGGCTTACAGAAGTAGTAGGCCAAGTTGAAAGTTAATACTTTTGTATTTTATTGAAAGAACTTCTATGACATATATTTATTTGAAACTGATTTAAAAATTTTGTTGTTTACCAATATTTTAACAGGTTTCATTTACTTTACCTTTTTTTGTCATCAGTCTCCTCTCGACTGGTTTGCTGCAGTTCTCTAACCTTTTCTATCTTGCGCAAGCCATTTCACATTTACATACTTGTAACACCCTACATATTTTGTAATTTGCTTTATATATTCTAACCTTTGCCTCCTCTTACAATTTACTCCCTCAATATTACCCTCCATTATTGATAGACCAATACCTCGATGTCTGAAGATATGCCCCATTAGCCTATCCCTTCTTCTGGTAAGATGCTTCCATATACTTTTTATCATCCCCTCCCCTAAGAACTTCTAAATTACTTATCTTGTCCACCCATCTTATCTTTAACATTTTCCTATAACAACACATTTCAAAAGCTGTTTTTCATTTCAAAAGCTTTTCTAGCTTGAGCAATTCTACTTTTGATATCACTTGTGCTTCTACCATTCTTTGTTATTTCACTCCCTAGATAACAGAATTCCCCAACTTCCTGTATGTTTTCATTGCTTATTTAGATTTAAATTTCCCATCTCTTCTAAACCACTGTTACTGCTGCACAACACTTTCGTTTTGTTCTTATTAATTTTCATGAAGTAATCCTTTCTCATGATCTCATCCATTCCTTTTAAGATATTCTCTAGTTCTTTCTTTGACTCGGCTAATACTACTATTTCATCGGCGAATCTCAGCATTTTTTCTTAATTCGTCTTAACAGACGGATAGCTCATATATTTTTGTTAGATGGACGAGTTAGTAAGTACTCAACAATTTCTGTAATAGTGAAGATTAATGTACGTGCACAATAATAAACATTATAGTTATATTGTAGCTGAATGTATGCTTAAGAAAGTAAGCTATTTAGAAACACAATCAGATTAGTGGGAAATTTTCTATTGATTTGTGTGCATAGGAATTCCACTCAATTTCTTTTCTTTTAAGAAAACCGAGTAAAGGTATATCTCTTTTGAAAATAGAGTTATAACCGCGTTTGAAATCTTGAATCGTACAGGTAGGTATATTGTTCAATCTTGCTTCTATAGTAAAACGGTTGAATTGAATAATTATGACCTGTAAAATAAACGCTCCGAAATTCGTAGAATAGCTTATTTTCAGACATTCTTTATCTTCGATTCTAATATTATCTCTTATAATTTTTCCTACATGCACGTGTTCACAAAATTCCATGCTTTCATATAATAACATTTGTTATATAAATAACTGTAGGAATGGGTAAATGATATCAGCTCAAAAAGAGACATTTTTCCGCCTGTATTTTACCGCAGAATTCATATTCACTTGACTCTTACGCTTCAATAGCCGTATAGTGTGGTAAGCGACGGCGTTCCGCGAGTCAGCTGATTTTTGGGACGAAAATTCCTTGGTTTAAGTCCAAGTAAAGGTTGTTACTTTTAAACGTATCTAAATACTAGATAGTGATTACCGGTGTACTTTGATAGTTGGGTTTCAATTAACCATACTTTTACTGGAATGGTCGGCCTGGGTCTGCCCATCACTACACCTTATTTGCACGTCATACACATCATCCTCATCTCATTGGGTTATGGGTTTGCTTATTGTTCTGAATTGAACAGATTGCAATGTACACGCATTAGAGATTAAAGAAAAATTAGCGAATAAATCACTGGGTTGTTCTAGGCGTAAAGTTGTCGCCGCGACTCAGCTGTTTAACAGCTGAAGTACGGAAACAAAGATTCTTGGTTCAAATCCTAGTAAAGGATACTACCGTACTTTAATACGGGTTTGAATACTAGACAGTGGTTACCGGTGTACTTTGATGGTTGGGGTTCAATTAACCATACTCTCTCAGCCTGGGTTAGTACAAGACTACACCTCATTTATACATCATACACATCATTCTCATCTCATTGGGTCATGGGTTTGCTTTATTGTACTGCATTGAACAGATTGCAACGTACACACATCAGGGGGGAAAATAGCATATATATTGGGTTAGAAACAGTAAGTTTGAACGTATAATGATTTTGCGGAATCAAACCCATTACCTCCACTTTGCAGGGGAGCACACTAACCACTGAACTATGGAGGTGTTCAGGTTTAATTCTAATTAACGCAAAACATTATATTCAATATTTTGTTTTTTCATTTGGAAACTTTTTTAGATTTTAGGAAACCACCGGATTAAGGATAGACAACGTGCGAAAATTCAAGTAGTTTTCCGGATAACAAATTATTAAATTCAAATTTTGAAAGGGTAGATCAGCTGGGGGTAACAGCTCCAATAGAAAATAAGACGTAAACACAGCTCCGTCTAGCAATCAATAAATCTATGTACTTTTTTGTTAATGGAAGAGGTTTCGTATAGATTTCACAAAAAGGCCTGGTTTTTAATTTAAATTCAGACGAAAGTTCAAAACTTTTTATTGACATGCCTGATGTATTTAGAGATTCGAAGCTGTTACACGTATAAGATAATACTTTGTGAATGTCATTTTAGACAAGGATAAAATGGTTAACGTGTATGTTTCACGTTATCTGTATATCTAACTAAGTCCGAGGTACCGACAACGTTGGCGTGAGGAAAAAATTGATTGAATAAAAATAATATTGGACACTTTGCTGAAGAAGGGTTAAAGGTCATTTAGTACGTTTTGTTTATATTAATTTTTGTACGCCATTTTCTAAACCATACTTTAAGAATGTCAAGAGGATATTGAATATCATTTGAAGCATCCACAGGGTTATCCGAGAATGAAAGAACAACATTACTGGCAGTAAACGTATAAAGTAATATAATAGGAATTTGTGGTATATCCGAGAAGAAAATAGAAAACAGCAAAATTTCATGATTTTTTTTACTTTGCAAGAACTATAAATTTGATAAACGCTTTTTGAGATGGTGGGGGTGGAAATATGACGATTAAATTAAGGGAGTATAGTACTCAGTGAAACGATTTTCACATGAAATTTTTGTAATTAAAAAAAAATAGTATGAAATCTTTACTTTCTCTTGTCTTGTATTAAATATAAGTAGCCTATGGAAATTTATATTTTCGTGTCAGCTGAGCTCAAAAAATATGTTTTTACCGATTTGTGTGTGTATGTTCAAACTGTTGTAGTCGTTTAGGTCATCAGCTAAAAGGCTGGTTTGAAACTGTAGACGTTTTACAGAGCGAATCGAGGATTTAGGTAGTTTACCTGTGTTTTCCTCACTGAGTGGAAAAGTACGCTTATTAGCATGCCGGGGCCTCTGAAATGCACATATTTTCCACTCTGCAGATGACACCTTCACTTCATTCACCACAGGGTCTAGTTGTATTATGAAATTCATTACTTTCAAAGGAGACAACTCTGATTAGTGTCTTTTGTAGGGCCTCTAACTCTTTTGTTCTTAAATGATTCGGTCATTTAACTGCCTGACCACATGAAAAGAAACAAAACTATTTATTTTAGCCCTGCAGCAAACTGATTGAGTGTAAATAATTTGACACTCTGAATTTGTCTGTTAAATTGAATAACTCGAAAACCGAAAATCTACAAAGGCGAAACTTATACTGCCCTGCTAAGAAAAAAGGCAGTAACTGCAAATTTCTCGATTTTATATGTATTCTTATGTTTTGGACCGCGAGAAATCTAGTGATGTAACTAAAAAAGCCGCATCTACAACGGTTACTTAGATATCGAGATATTCAAAAGCGGTGTCTACATTTTTTTGCCAGGCTTACGAAGGAAAAGAGCAGTAGTCTGTATACACAAAACTAAGGAAAAAGGCAGTATCTGCAATTTAGTTACTGCCGCCTTCTTTCTTAGAATATACTGCAGCAGATACTGCTTTTTTACTTAGTAGAATTTTACTGCTTTGTATATAATTAATTTGTCATTAGTCATAAAAAAACATCGGTTTTAAAAGTTTAAGGTTGCACCGCTTTAAATATTTACCTGTGGGAAATTACTGAATATGGATTTTTAAAAAAATAATAAAAAATATCGGGCACTAGCACTAGCAGAGCATGAGAAAATAAAAATATAAAACTATGTTTCTTGGCATTCAACTAAAATATTTAATGCGTAAATTTAATAACAAACTTATCGTTAAATTACCCTAACCGTTTTTCAAATATAGCCTACCTTTTTCTGCCGCGACTTTAATAAAACACAAAACTTAAAAACCCCTTAATTAATACGAAATGAATTTACCTCAAACTAAATATCTCTCCTCTTTCGTCTTCTCCTCGTTCTCCTGGTAACCTCATCAAATAATTTCTCCTTTTTAACCAACTGTTTCAAACTGAAATCCCAATGGAACTGATTTCGGTCTCCGATATCCGAAATCAGGAAACATTTGATCGACAAGCCTTTCTTCTCCTACCAACCCCGTCCAACCAACCAGGTATGTTTACCTGTGAGCCGGAATCCTAAAAGGGACCTATTGTCAAAAATTTTGAGCTGCTAACCTTTATAAATTTAGCATTCGATTTTTATAAATATCATGTAAAATTCAGACTCATTTCTTAAAAATTGTGTAAGTTAAGGCAACTTAAGTTTTTTGATGAAACATTGGTGTTAACTGCATAGAACACATGTCTAAATTTTACTAAATACATTTTTTTCATTTGATATTTACTGCACATAGTTACTACATTTTATCAAATGTGAGCCGGAATCCTAAAAGAGACCTACTGTCGAAAATTTTAAGCTACTAACCTTTTTAAATTTAGCATTCGATTCTAATAAATTTCATGCAAAATTCAGATTCTTATCTTAAAAATTGTGTAAGTTAAGGCAGCTTAAATTTTTGATAAAAATTGGTGTTAAATACATTTTAAATTTTTAAAACACACTTTCGAAATTTTACATTTAAGAGAACAAATTACACATAGAAATATTATACTAAATGTTTAAAAAAATTTAATGTTTAACAATGCTGAACGTTCTTTTAATTGAGTGTCTTCTCTTTTACTTAAAGGTTCTGCATTTCAGTCTGGTAGTTCTGGATATACACTGGAAGGTCTTTTGTTTACCAATACTCTTATCTTTTTGAATACATTTATTGTACTGCATAATCATTCTTACAAGAGTAATTACATTAAAAATACAATCGGAAAAAGTAAACAATAAAATCTACAAAAACAATCCGTATATCGATGTATCGACCCTAAAAACTCATTTTTCTTCCGACAAGTGGTCCTTTTTTGCTTTTTTCACGCATTGAATGCCCATAACGGGCAGATAGAGTGTTATTGTAACTGCACTTGATCTGTTGGTTCCAGAGGTACAACAAAATAGTTATGTTTTTTATCACATAGTCAGCCAATTAGTGATAACTACTCAAGAACAGAAGAGGTAGAGATGTAAAAAGACACTAGTCTGAGTTATATCCTTGAGAGTAATGAATTTCATTATACAGCCAGACCCTGTGGTGAATGTGTCACTTGCAGGGTGGAAAGTGGGTGCTTCTCAGAGGGTCTGGCCCGCTGATAAGCATACTCTTCCAACTCAGTGAGGAAGGTAATAATAAACCACCTCACTCCTCATTTTTACTTGGTAAAACCTCTAGAGGTTCAAACCAGCCTTTCGGCTATTGACATAAACAACAACATGCATTAAGTTTTGTATTACGTTATAATTCTATTTTATTTTGTTTTTTGTAAATTTTGTTTGTTTTTTTTATTTTTATGTAAATATAAAAGCTTAATACCATCTTATACTCGCGGTTGTTAAGGTATTAGGTATGCAGGTATTTGGAAATAAGCTAAGATAAGAGATTTTCTGTATTTATTTTTAGTAAAAAATAAAATAAATAAATACAAAATTAAAAAACCTGCAACGTTAAAAGTTGAAATTACCTGCAGATATGTCAAAGAATATCGGGGAACATAAATATCATTATTTGTAATAATTTAATAAAAATATATAGGTACAAGAAATAAAATAAATAAATTTGATATAAAACTACTGTTAAGTGAAAACATGCATTATTATGTAATATAAACGAATTAAATTACATCTAAAATCTTATTAGTTAGCCTACTGAAAGTATGGCATTGGTTTTACCGATAGTGAAGCCTTAGATCTTTAAAGAATTATCCTTGTTAATGTGTACTTGTAAAACTTTATGTGTGTGAAATAAAGAAAAATGGTCGCGGGTAGAATGGTGGGAGAGAAATTACAAGTGAATTTTAAGCAGGCAATATTTATGTAATCATTTGAATCACGTGTTGTTCCGTATTATGAGGGCATTAGTCACTCTTAAAATTGACAAAATTTGGTGTGAAATACTCACACGACTTTCTCTTGCTAATGTTAATGATGAACAGTATAACCTAACATTAGTAATAAAACATCACAAATAAACAAAAAAATCCGGTGTGAAACACTCACACAACTTTCTCTTGCCAATGTAAATCATTAATAATAAACCTAACATTATTAATAAAATATTAGAAATAAACAAAACACTAACCTCAAAAACATAACCTTATTTTAATCATGAGTGAATGACGCAAAATGAAAATCTACCTCAGTGTGGCTTAAAAAACCGGAAAATCACACTTTCACGCTAAACTAGGCTCTGTAGAGAAAAATTCTTTAAATAAAAGTTGTAGACGGTTTAATTTCCTATAAATTTTATTATATACACTTTTGTCGTAAAATGCGTACTAAAGCCGAAATCTTAAAAAAATCGATTTTTCACACGTTTTCGTGAGAAAAAAACAGAAAAACGCTAATTACCGCTAAACTAAGCTTTATAAAAAAAATGTTTGAAATAAAAGTTGTAGGTTTTTAAATTCTCTACATTTTTTATTATATAAAATTTTGCGCTATAATACATATTAAAGCCGTAATCTTAAAAAAACACTTTTTTTACGTAAAAACACCCTCATTAAGAATTTCAGGAAACATGGCGCCTACCCTATCGTCTAGAGAATAAAAAACTGAGTAAATGATGCGATTTTTAAAAACATCGTAGGACCAGTTTTTGAGAAAATCACAAAAAAGTGAAAAATTATACGAATAAACTACTACTTCCGGTTGACCGATTTTGATGAAAATGTTCGTGTCGGGTCCGGTAGTGGTATGTAACTTAAGTTTCAAGTTTCAAGTTCGTACAATGTTCCGTTCTTGAGATATTTTGCACACACACACACACACACACACACACACACACACACACACTCACAGATACACACACAGACCAATCGCTAAAAACATGTTTTTTGGGTTCAGGGGGTCTGAAAACGTGTAGATCCGGTGAAAACTCGATTTCGAAAAATCGACATGAAAACAATACTTTCCTTCCTATATATTCATATAGGCAAGAGAAAGTAAAAATTAAGCTCAAAAAAGATAACCTTATTTTAATCATGAGTGACTGATGCAAAATGAAAACCAACGTCAGTTTGACTTTTTTTATCCAAGCCGGCGAGTAAAACTCATGTTCACTCCACTCCCTCACGATGGGGGAAGAAGTGATGGACTCAATTGAGGCATCCTCGTCCAGCCCCAAGGAGGCCACAACCGCCTACCAACCAAAAACCCGCCGCCTGGCCACTTGATCCGACGTCAGCAAACAATACTCCACCTCCCTCGGAACTTTTTATATAATACTTCAAAGGGAAATGTCGGGTTAAAAAATTTACATACTACAAGGCATGGATTGGGCGTGGACGGGAACCGTAGCCTAATTCCCGTCTCACTGTCACTGACCAACACTCACTCTCTCACTTTCATTCATCTCGTTCATCACCAGCTCAGGAAATTAGTGAGCCTACCATCTGAGATCAAGACCGGATTGATTTACTGTAGGAGAGGGTGTCTCCTCCCTTCGCAGTCTTCCAACCACCCTCTCCACAAACTAAGTGACCAACTTCCAGATCTCCTCATTCTGCAGCTTCGCTGCTCCTACTCTCTCCGGGATACACTGTGCAACGCCTATCTTCTCAGATACCTCTATTCTGTCGAGACAAAAATAGGGACATCTTTCAAAAATATGCGCAATAGACTCCTCTTCACTGTCGCACACTCAACATTTCGGTGCTTCATTAAGTTTGAACCTCGTCAAATATGCCCCAAAGCAACCACGCCCTGTTAGCAACCTCAGTTTGGCTTAAAACTACGAAAAATCACTGATTTCACTGAAATCACTGACACTAAGGCTCTGCAGAGAATAATTCTCAATATAGAAGTTGTAGATCTTTTAATTGCCTATAATTTTAATAATATGTTCTTTTGTCGTAAAATGCATACTACGGTCGAAACGTCAGTGGTTTTAATTTACTCAGTAAAAAACAAATAGAAATAAATATTAGTAAATTTGATAGAATGTTCTCATCAATTCACCAAATTTCTATCAGTGTTCTTTAAAAACATGATTTTAAAATTCGACTAGGAACCATTGATCCATTATGAAATTACGAATTTTAGTCAAAGCTGTCTGCTACAATTAATTAATTAAAGTATAATTGATGTATATAATGTATGTTTTTGTTAAAACAGTTTATTCCACAAATGTTTCAGATTTGTTAAATTTAGCTGAAAATTGATTTCATTATTTTATTTTAGTTGTAAATGTACAAATATTACATTGTAATACGTGATTAAATTCTTATTTAGAGATTTAAGTGTTTCTATTCCACCTCCGAATACACCCACGTTTATTTACCACTGTAAAGTTGTAAGGTTGGAGCCACTTAAATAACTTCAATTACAAATGTTACCGAAGTAATTTATCGAAAGTTTTGGGAAATTTAATTTTTGTTCTTAGAAATTATTGTAATAACCTTCAAATCAAAAGAAAAAAAACGTAGGCAGTCTTTTATTTTCCTACAATATCCTAATTAGGATTCCATAGAGTGGCAATCTTAAAAAGATTTATTATTAACAGTCGATCTTAAGTAACAGTTTATATTGGATGCCTTTTTTCTTCTGTTTGAACAAAATAATTATTCTCCAGTTATTACAATACAATTTTCTGTCTTTTTATCCCTTAAAAGTAGTGTACTTTGCAATCTGTTCAATTCAGAACAATAAACAAACCCATGACCCGATGAGATAGGGATGATGAATAAATGAGGTGTAGTTTTGTACAGCCCCAGGCCAACCATTTCTGAGAGAGTATAGTTAATTGAACCCCAACCATCAAAGTATACCGATAACCACTGTAGAGTATTGAAATCTGTATAAAAGTAACCACATTTTGTAGGATTTGAATCAGAAACCTTTATCTCCGAAAATAAGCTGTTAAACAGTTGACTCGAGGCGACTAATTTACCTCTAGACTAACCCGGTTAGACTCAAATTACCTAGTAAAAATTTGACAAAATGTCCTGGAAACTCAATATTTAGCATTTGAAATTCTCTCTACGGGTAAGGTTGAACCTGTTTATTACTATTCAAAGCACTGTGCAAGAATGTATGAATCATCCATAAAATTGATGTCAATGGGTTTTAAAAGATTTCTTAAGGGAAGCAGACTGATTTTAATAAAAAAAATTGATTTTTCAATTTATACTATAAATTGATAGGTCGTTTTCTCCTATTTAAATTGATATGTAACATGACACTAGTTGCTTTTTCTGTTGAAAAAAACTTATGTTATTACATTGTTGGGATACGAAGTGTTTACTTCGATATTTTTTCAAGTTTTTCATTCGTGTAAATTGGGATTAATATAATCACGTTACTGCTCTTACAATTTTACAGAGCTTAGTTAAGAGTGAAAGAGTGATTTCCTTATTATTAAGCCAAAGTATGGTTTGGTTTCATTTTGCATCATTCACTCACGATTAAAATTAGGTTAAGTTTTTTGAGGTTAGTATTATAGTTATGTAATACAGTTATTATAATTATAGTTAGTGTTTTGTTTTCTAATGTTTTATTACTAATATTAGGTTATATTATTCATTATTTGCACTGGTAAGAGGAAGTCGTGTGGGTGTTTCACACCAATTTTTTTTTAATGTATCAGGTAAGACAAGTTTTTAATAGGCCTATATTATAATATAAAAATCAATGAATATTTTCACATTTTTTATTGAAAGTATAAATCAAAATATAAATAGGCCTATCGCACAAAATATAGGTATGTAACGAAGTAATATATTTACCATAAGTACTAAAGGAAAATCTGGTGTGAAGCACTCACACAACTTTCTCTTGCCAATGCAAATAATGAACAGCATAACCTAACAAAAGTAATAAAACGTTGGAAATAAACAAAAAACTAACCTCAAAACACATAACCTTATTTTAATCATGAGTGAAAGACGCAAAATGAAAATCAACCTTAATTTGGCTAAAAAAATACGGAAAGTCACTCTTTCACGCTATACTAGGCTCTGTAGAGAAAAATTCTCTAAATAAAATTGTAGATCTTTTAATTTCCTATAAATTTGATTATACACTTTCGTCGTAAAATGCATACTAAGACTAAAATCTTTAAAAAATCGATTTTTATACGTTTTTCGTGAGAAAAAACAGAAAATTGCTAATTGCCGCTAAACTAAGCGTTATACAAGAAAATGGTTCAAATAATATTTGTAGGATTTTAAATTCTCTACATGTTTTATTATATAAATGTTTGCGCTAAAATGCATATTAAAGTCGCAATCTTAAAAATAAAACAATTTTTTTACGAGAAAATAGTCTCTTCAAGAATTTCAGCAGACATGGCGCCTACTGTATATTGTAGATTATAAAAAATTTAGTAAATGAGGCGATTTTTAAAAAAATGGTTGAAGTCGTTTCTTAGAAAATCGCAAAATGGGAAAAATGACACGAATAAACTACTACTTCCGGTTGACCGATTTCGATAAAAATGTTCGTGTTGGATCCTCTAGTGCTATGTAACTTAAGTTTCAAGTTTCAAATTCGTACGACGTTAAGCTCTTGAAATATTCTGTTCACACACACACACACACACACACACACACACAGACCAATCGCTAAAAATTAATTTTTTTGGGTTCAGGAGGTCTGAAAACGTGTAGATCCGGTGATTTCTTGATTTCAAAAATCGACATTAAAACAATACTTTCCTTTATATATTATATTCATATAGGGAAGAGAAAGTAAAAATCTTTTTGGTTAATTTCCATTACGGTTATAGCCTTTTAAAGCTACCGCGACAAAGATTGGACGACGATACTAAAGGATTAAAATATAATACCAGATACTCTTAGTTAAATGGATCAGAAGAATTGCCAAATCTGATGTAGAAGTTATTCTAGAATTCCATGGGGATATTTAAGAGGTTAAGTAGTAGGATCGTAACAACTGTCAAAAGTCAAAAAATGTTGACGAGGCTATCTTCCCATTAAGTTAAGTCGTTTAAAAATTCATACATTAGACAAGGATAGCTCTTTCTTGTATGAGGAAAACGTCTATTTCAAAAATATCATTCATTTTTAAGCACTCATGACGTAAACTTTAACGGAATAACACGCAAATGTCATTTTCAAGTAAATATAAAATTTATCTTTAGAGAAGGTATACCTTAAAGTCATAATTTAAATAAGACACTGTTCGTCATCGTTTATTATCTCTAAAACTTTTTGGTTTAAAATTTTTTTTTTCTTTTTATCGTCTTTTGAATTTCCTGTTTCTTTAAAACTGTCTATTAGAAATTTTAAAATTCTTTAATATTCATTACATTATTTCACAAATTTAATCAGTGAAACTGGGTTTTATGATAGGATACCGTGTTCGATTCTCTGTTAGGTTATCATTTGTTGAAATTAAATTGAATTAAAGGAATAAGGCGATGGTTCTAACTCGTAACGTCTATCGGGAACAAAAATAACAATATCTTTTTTAAAAGGCTGTAACTCCTTTACCCTTTGTGCTAAAAATCTCGCCCATAACAGACAGGTGGAGTGTCAAATTATTTACACTTAATCTGTTCGTGGCAGGGCTAAATTAAATAGGTCTTCTTTTCTTACCAAATGGTCAGCCAATTAAATGCTGAACCATTTAACGCTTTCAGTGGCGAAACAGTATTTAAAAGTTTGATTTAGAGCCATTTAATTTCAATAAGCGTGTACAAAAAGTGCCAGCCCTTATTTCGAAACTTGCAAGCGCAAGCCTGCCAATGCCTACCAAAATGTCAACGTTATAGAAGGATAAAATTTCCTGTTAAAAATTAATTTTGATTATGTTCATAAGAGAAGAAATCATTTTAACAATAAATATATTTAAAATGGGTTTTTTTTAGTTTATTTAAAGTCGCATCGACAGCTTGGTCATTAACAACTACTGTGGGTTTTGGTACCTTAACGGTGGTTTTAACGTGTTAAAATTTCTAGACCCTAGCCGAAAATCGAATCCTGGATCATTCGCTTTGCAGGCTAGCGCACTAGTCACTACGCCAAGAAGGCGGTTTTTCAAAATATACAATTTTTTTTTTTTTTTTTTTTTTTTTTTTTTTTTTTTTTTTTTTTTTTTTTTTACAGTAAGAATTATTTACAAACAGTTTAACAAAAACTTTCAGTAAATGTGTTGATGATGAATAAAACTTGAAGAAGACAGCACTCAGCAGCGTTGCTTCCATGTCATCGTTTGGTTATAGTTGATGAAGGGTTTCTTCTTGGTCTTGGTGACGTACAATTTTTTTTTTTATTTTTATACGGATGAAGTGAATGAAGGTGGAAAAGGAGCGAATGAAAACGTGATACTGATGATCTGTGTAACTGATGATAGAAAATTTATTAGATGATTAATTTTAGATTAATGAGAGTTAGCAAGATTTAGTTTATTAATAAATAAGAGTTGACAACCGCAGTATAATTTTGTGTTTTTGATCTTAAAAGGATGGTTAAACATTTTTGATCAGGTAAAACGGAATGGAAGATCTAATATTCTCGCCTTCTTGAGTCTTTGGTGTTCAATATTGTCATCGAGAAGATTTATAGCTTAAAAGCTAGAAGATTTATTGTTTAAAAGTTATTTTTGTAAATGTTCGGTTATCCGAAAGTCAGCACTTTATGCACAACTTACGGACCTTCGGTAAACCGGATGTTGTAACTAAGTAACGTATATCGACTTCCTGTTTTCCAGACGTGTTCCGGACGTTGGTACTGAAAGGGTTAAGAACAGAAGAGGTAAAGGTGCAAAAGACACTAATTAAAGTTGTCTCCTCTGAAAGTAATCAATTTCATTATAAAGCCAGACCCTGTGGTGAATGAGTTGAAGGTGTCACTTGCAGAGTGGAAAATATGTGTTTTTCAGAGGGCCCGGCATGCCGATAAGCGTACTTTTCCACTCAGTGAGGAAGGCAATTATAAACCACCTCACTTCTCATTTTACTTAGTAAAACCTCTACAGGTTCAAACTAGCCTTTCAACTGATACCCTAAACAACAACAACAACTAAAAATCTGAATTTTAGCTGAAATTAATTAGGAAACATGCAAGACCATTTCTCTAAAACGCCATATTTTTCCTCTTAATAATGATTGTTCTACATGTTCTGAAACATAGACTAAGTGAAAAATGCACTAAAAAATAGGTACTTATTTTGTTCTTAAATCGCTAGAAAATGCCTTATACACTTTCTTGTTCGTAATCTATACGAATAATATTACAAAAATCCAAGCTTCAAAACCAGCCGTACTAATTATGTTTATGTTTCTTACTAGGTGTGATAAGCAGTTCCAAACACAGGCTTTATCTTTCATTTAACGCACTATAGTCAGATTTATATCCTGTGAGAGTAATGAATTTCAGCAAACAGCCAGACCCTGTGGTAAATGAAGTGAAGGCGTCATTGCAGGGTAGAAAGTAGATGCTTTTCAGAGAACCTGGCCTGCTCACAAGCATACTTTTCCACTCAGTGAGGAACGTAATGGAAAATCACCTCACTGTTCGTTTTAATTTTTTTTAGTAAAGCCTCAATATGTTCAAACCTTGCTATCAGCTGTTGACCTAAACAACATATATATACTTCTATAAGAGAAGAAAATTGCCGATAACAGGCAGATGGAGTGTTAAATTAGTTACACTCGATCTGTTGGTTCCTATAGTATATATAGTATGTATAGTAGATATAGTTCTGTTTCTTATCACATATTCAGCCAATCATATAACTGAACTATTTAAGAACGGAAGAGGTAGAGGTGTAAAAGCCACTAGTCAGAGTTATCTCCTCTAAAAGTAATGCATTTCAATATACAGCCAGACCCTGTGGTGAATGAAATGAAGGTGTCATTTGCAGGGTGGAAATTGGGTGCTTTTCGGAGAGCCTTGCATGCTGATAAGCATACTCTTTCAACTCAGTGAGGAAGGCTTGGTAAACCACCTCATTCTTTGTTTTTTCTTAGTAAAACCTCTAGTGGTTCAAACCAGCCTTTCGGTTGTTGAACTAACCATCAACAGGGTAAGAAAAAGTAAAAATAATAATAATATATATGATTTACTTCTTTATTTTTTAAATGTTTTGTATGTTTAAAATTAATGGGATTTTATTACATTTGTGTCAATTAAAAAGATGTTTATCATTGGTATTTAGTTTACAATAGGAATCTCCTAAATTTTGTTACTTACAGGATTAGAACATACGTTACAGTTAATACATACCGGTTGACACATACTTACCAAAATAATTATCATCAAGAACTCGATCATACCACAGCTTGAAGCTTTTTTTTAAATATCAACCTAAAATGTTTATTTTGGGATTCACAGAATTTTAAAAACTAAACTTACTTTGAGTTCTATGATCCTATTCATTACCTATTTAATTGTATACATTTCTTTGTGATATGCTCATAATATCTAGAAGCTCTTGACCGGAGTTTCTTCTGTCTATAATGCAATTTTTGAAATCCCAATTATGTAATGATAGAATACATAATTTAATAAAAAAAATAATATATTGAAAGAGGTTTCTAATTTCGGCGTAATATACTTTTGAGTTGTCACCATGTAAGGTTGTAATCCTGTCGTTCTTTATCGAAAAATTTTGTGATGGTATATCTTTCTTTCTTAATGAGACTGGGATCTAAAATTATTTTTATTAAAACACTTTAACCACCAATATTGTGGTTATTAATTGATCACAAGAGATAGGTGGAGCCTTAAATTATTTGCACTAAATCTGTTAGTTCCAGGGATTCAAAATATAGTTCTGTTTCTTATCACATAGTCAGGCAATTATATGACTGAATCATTTAAGAATAGAATTGGTAGAAGTTTAAAATACACTAGTCAGAGTATTTTCCTATGAGAGAAATGGATTTTATTATACAGCCAGACCCTGTGGTGAATGAAGTGAAATGTGATTTACAGGGTGGAAAGTAGATGCTTTTCAGAGAGCCAGACTTGCTGATAAGCATACTTTTCCACTCAGTAATGCAAAAGTTTTTTACTACCTTTAGCCTCTTGCTAGCTTAGGTTCGTCCTGTCGCCTACAGAGTACATTATTGATGCCTAACCAGTCGTCTGGTGGCCTTATTTTTATCCGTTTTGCGTCGTTGTGCTCTTCTAGACTCTAATGAATTAACATGCCAATGTAGTCGGTCTGATATTTAACTTCGTTTATCTGATTTTAAAGTTTTTAAAATGTAATTCTTGTATTTATGTGGCGTATTCGCCGTAATGTTTTTGGATATCATTTTTGTTTTTCTCGTTTTGTATCCCGTTTTGGGTTCCAGATATGGGGTATAAAAATATTAATCGAATTTCCGATATGGATGAATTTAACATTTTCTGAATATTCTAAAATAATATTAAAGGATAAATTTAATATTAATTGAATTCCAGCCATAGATGCGTTTAAACAGTTTTTGCAATCTTGTAAAAATCAGTCTTGTTTGGAAATCGTTCTGTTTACTCAGGAAAAATACAAACACCGCAGCTAATTCAAAAACATAAAAATTAAACTAAATAATTTTCTTACTTTTTTCTTTTTTTTCTTGTATGACCAAATAGGATCACTTTAGTCATTTTAGATGGTTCTTCTTCAATTTCTTCTTATGGCTGTTCCAAAACTTTTTCATATTTTCAGATCTCATTTTTCTTTAGTTTATCTGAACAAACCCCAATTGTGCGTTTGACTGTTTTGGTGGTTAATCAAACTTTGTGACTTCCCATTTGGTGTTTATAACAAGGTGTACGTTGCGTTAGGTCCTCCATGGTTAGGTAGAGTTCTTTCATGTCGTTTTGAATTTATCTGAGCCAGGTTACTATAGCTTTTTCAGGTTTAGCGGTAAGTATGTTTTTAGTGATTCTTCTCAGAAGGTGTATTGCTGGAGTTCTCAGTATGTGTCCCAGGAAGAAAATTCTCATTTTTCTCATTGCCATTGTGAATGGTTCTCTATATCTTTGTAGACTTGTCCATTGGGTAAAAGCCAGTATTGTCCATCGATTGGTGTTTTTTGTTGATACAAGTCCTCAAGATTCTTCTCTCAACTTAAGATTCTTCACTTCCGTACATCACTTGATATCTAAGGACTGATTTGTAGTGTTTAAGTTTAGTGAATATTGGTAGACTATGTTATTTATATATTACAAAATTTTCATTTTACCAGCTGGTAGGAATTCTAATTCTTAAATTTAAATTATCCTTAAAAAATTATTATATTTTTAATTCATGATATTTTTACTATTTTAAATTGGTATTCTATCTATTTGTATTAATAAATTATATTTGTGTTTTTTTTGGCACCGGACTTGTGTTGTGTTTCTTTTTGGGGTAAGCCACTCCTGTGATCTTGCTAACAATCGTGGTGACAACAAGTTCCTACAAATAGGGTTACGTGAACTTTGGTTCACGGGATGTAATTTGTTTGTCTTTAAAGTACACTATGTGTAGCATTATAGTAAGGAAGGCAATGGAATACCACCTTACTCTCATTTTACTCAGTAAAACGTCTAAAGATTCAAACCAGCCTTTCGGCTGATGACCTAAACTACAACATCGAAGTTATGCTTATATAATTAGTTTAGTAGTGGAACTAAAATTATGTGATATTTAAAGGTTTACAATCAGTATATTACCACACTGCGATTCTTATTATACACTTGATCATCTGTTACCTCAAGGTAACCCCACAGGTGAGGTTAAATTGAAGCATGATATCAGAGCAAAGCTAGATGAAACCCACGTGGTACTCTAGTAAAAAACATTCGCTGATTATAGTTTTCTACTGATACTTTCAACCAATTATCTAATGACGACATGACTTTACCGTATTATATTATAAGTTGTGGGATTTTTGTTATGCTCGATTTAACGGACTATCCTCCTAAATAAATACAACGGTTTGAAAATTATAAAAATCGATACAAATTTTTGTAAAGAAAAATCTGTACCTTTCAGAAATAAAGGTACAGTTTTATGAAAGGTATGATAAGAATAAGGCTTTAGGCAAATCCATTAATTATTTGAATACATTATATAGAAAAATACGAGACCGATCGTGTTATAACTGAATGACTTTCAATTTAACGAACTTTTCCAAGAACCGACATCGATATCCCTCAATTAATCCGTTAAATCGAACATTACTGTAGATGATGAGTGGATTTTCACAGAATATCTTAAGAAATTACGTTAATAAGGATTTACTAAAATTGTGTATTTTTAAGATTGTTTTTAACTGACACTGGTACAAAAGGACCTCCTAGGAGATGTTCATTGTTGTGGAAAAATTTTTGTAGCAGTTACCTTTAAGAATTAAGAGCATCACATAGTACTGAAAATCTCTGGAAATGTACTTACAGTACTTAGTTTTATAGGTCAATTTACTAACGTACGTATGTTATTATTTTCGTAGTAATAATGTAATAAACAAAGGGGAATACGATCGAAAGTTGGATAGTTTTTTTTAAATTTTTGCGAGGGTCCTTCATAATTTTCCGCATCTTACAGTCATTTGTCTTTCCAGTTAATCTCCTTGAAAATTTTTCTTACCTTCTTGAATTCCCTGTATTTGTCTTCCGTGATGACTTCTTCTCCTTCTATTTTCTGGGTGGAGAAAGAACACTCTTTGGGGGCATCTGTCTGCTGTGATTTAGCCTATTGGATATGCTCATATTATTCCAATATGTCTTTTCCAGTAATTGAGAGAAGACAGTTGGAATGATAATGGGCATACTGTTTTCATGATAGCATAATAGAATTATTGTGCTATGCTATCCTAAAAATCGGTCATTTGCCTTATGTATTCATTTTTCACATGTTCCACTCCGGAGACCTTGTATGATTTTTGTTTCCAATCTATTTGTAAGATCTCCAGCCTGTTTATTCCTGGAGCTCATTTTTATACACTCAGATCCATACCAGGTGTGTCTATAAAAGTTCAATGAATGGGCTTATATATCGATATTCGATACTTGAAGCACACGGTCACTCGCATTCGTAGGCATGCGTAGACATAACTGCACCTGTTCTATGTCTGGGATTACACGAGGGTCAGCATATTGCTGTATTCATTTCAACAGCGTGTTCCGAGAAGTGTGCGTCCAAAAATCATGGAGCAATGACACAAAATTAAGGTTGGCTTCAAATTGGGTAAAACGGTTCGGAAACCAATGAAATGTTAATGAAAGTTTACGGTTAGCATGCTGTGAGTAAAAAATGTGTGGACGATTGGTTTGCACCCTTTCACGCTGGCATGGAATTAGTGGAAGACGAACCGAGTTCGGGCCGGCCGTCAACAAATAGTACACCTGAAAAATTGAATGTGCGATTGGTACAAGGAAAATACTGGCGAATGCGTGCATACCGATCGTACACACATTTTTAAATCACAGCACCTTACCTAATTTGCACCAACATTTCATGGGTACTGTCACCGTTTTACCAAACGTGAAGCAGTACCACGGAACCTTGGTCTCAGTACATTAGCTGTCAAACAGCTGACTAGCGGTGACGACTTACCACTAGGCTAGGTGTGTTAACAATGAGATAGGTTAACAATGTTAACAATTGATATAAATAATTTCTAGCGGAACTTGATGAAATATTAATATATTTTTCGTTCGCTTAACCCTAATAAACCTTGTGACCCAGATGAAGAGGCCATCTAAGGTCGCTCTCACATCGGTGAAACTCGACCTCGATGCGAATAAAATGACTCGGCCTCGACTCGACCGAAAAACGAGTCGTGTCGTGCATATTCGCACATTGAGAAGACTCAACCTCGACGCAACTGTTCAACCTTTTCTTTGAATCGACCTGCAGTTTACAAAATGTCAAGTGATAAAGAAGACGTAGTCGTTGCTTATTACTATCTAAGAAGAAAACAGAAAAAAACCGCAGCTTTTGGATATCACCGTATATAAGTAATAATCTTGATATAGGGGCGTTTGTGTCTCCACAAACTATCCTGTGATAAGTACAAATTTGAATCTTTTTATCGAATGTCAAAAGAATGTTTTCAACTATTGCTTGAGCTTGTTGGTCCTAGAATTACAAAAAAAGACACAAACTATAGGAGTGGTTTGTGTCCTGAAGAGCAATTGCTAATAACTTTATGGTAAGTACACGAATGAATAATATAAACAGCACAAAATACCATAAATGTACTAATACATTAATACTCGCCACTCCAGCGGCGCTTCGCACCGCTTACGTGTCTTAGCCTCAGAGGGGTAGGTGGATCAGAATTCATAAGTAGATCAGAACCATGAAAATATGAAAGTTTAAAGATGATAAGTGAAGTTTCAAAATTTGAAATTTGAAGGTTTTGAAGTTTTAGGTTAATGTTTAAAGTTGAAAAATTTTAACTTTTAATGTTGAGGGTAAAATTTATGGCATTTGGAGTTTTCTCGTTTCCTCATGCGACCTGGGGGGTTGCAACCTAAAAATTTTCGGGTTACCAACTTTATATGTAATTTTTTCGCTAAATAACATGCCATTAAAAGATTATTTGTATTCTACAAATTTAAAATATTTTTGGGGATAGCAACGCCCCTATAGGACTCCGATCTAAGATTTAATAAATTCTCCGTAATTCTATGGGGTACGTGTAACGTTTTGCCAATAAAAATTGGCCAAAAAACCGTTTTCAAAGTGTAAAGAAAGAAAAACATGAAAACGGCAAGCCCAAAAAGCCAAAATAAATATACTAATAATAATACATAAGTAATATAAACAACACAATAGTACAAAGGCTACGTTGGCTGCTTTGTCTGCCATGATTATACGCGACTGGTCGAGGAGATGTTGGACAAACCGAGTCGCATGCGATCGGTTTGATACAGGCTGCGTCGAGATCGTACTGGTGGGAGGGCGAACATATAAATGTAAGGGTACGACTCGTATCGGACGTAGAGTCGACGTCGTGTGCAGTCGAGTATCACCGGTGGGAGAATACCTTAGACAATCTTTTTCCGTAATTTCTATCTGTTCAAGTATGCTTTAAAAGGTTTCAATCTTTCCGGTAATACCCTTAAATTTAAATAAAATATGTAAATGATATAGAATAAAAATATATAATAATACAAATAAATTTATTAACAATAAATAGATTTACCTTTAATTATTAAGTGAATTTACTCAGTTCTTCATGGGTACATTTAGCTAATAATGAAATACGCTAACTTATTTAAATACAATCACAATAAGAATAATAAATTAATAAACAAATAAATTTCTTAATATCAATAGTCATAGAAAATTAAAATATTACAAATTTTAACGAATTTTATTATTACTTACATTTTATACAATAAAAATGTAAATAAGATATTAATTAATTGTATTATTACTTACATTTATTAAAAATAAATGTAAGTAATTAAATAAATGTAATTAAAGATATTATAGAAAGAATAATTTAGTCCGAAATGCATGATTGGAACTACTTTAATATTTTTCTTTCATAATTTTATGACAGATGACAATATTTTATAATATTACGTACTTTTTATAATTTTTACTTTGAATTAATATTTTGTTATAATTTTTTTATTGTATGTATTGATTTCTTTTAAATAATTAATAAATTTTCATTTAATTGAATTATATTTTATGTTTTTATGAGTGTTCGAGAAGTTTTCAATAAAAATATTTATATATTTTTGAAGTTTCTACTTAATAAAATTAAAAAAATGAACGATAATTTGACATTTTTGTATGAAAATAATTCTATTATATAATGGATAATTTATAGATTATGTACCATCTAAAAAAACTTTTGGTAGATGTGTTGGTTATGAGTTGGATCAGTGTACCCATATTAGATAATTTTTGTAAAGACAGATTGAATATGAGGAAAAAATTTTAGAAGATAAACTTCGTAGAAAAGAATATTTACAAGCAATAATAGGTATAAAATTGAAGTTTTATGACACTAAACAATACTAAGGTGTCGGATAAATGGTTCTAAATAAATTGAACCAAATTCAGATTTATATTTCGGATTTTAATTGCTTCAATGAAGAGTAAAAACAGAACACCGGGTGGATAGAAGAGGTGAACAGCCTACAATAAAAAATGCTGAGAATGTGGTCTGCAAAAACAGCTTCCACAAACGTCTGAAGACACTTCACGTGGTTTAAAATTGACCCGACACAGAGGAAAATTTAACATAAAAACCTCTATTATTAAAAATGAACTTTTCCGAAATATGCACGAAAATAGGTAATGGGTTTTAAAGAAAATTTACCGGTTAGATATAAGGTACTAGTTAGAGAAAGTGTCTGTTTTCATTTATTTGGATTGCACCCTAACCTACAAACAAGACACATATTAATATCATAGTATACAGATTTGAGGTAATATAGGGAACTATACATCGTAATCTAAAATAAAAGGTTAGAAAGTATACGGAGTAAAATTTATAAGCATTGACTGTTTGTGATATTGAGCTACGGAACTTAAATCTTGACTGTGGATTCAAGAGAGGAAAGCAGGTTTCAGACAACAGAAATGAGGTTCCTTCAGGCCATCAAATAATGTTCCAGATTAGACAGGCTTCGGAATATAAATATTCAAGCAGAGCTGAGAGTCCCAGTCAGAAATATGAGAATCAATGAGAACAAAAGAAGATAAAAAGATAATGTTTATCGGATGCTCTTGGAAGAATCCCTCTCAAATCACTGAAGTAAAAACCTGAGAGAAGTAGAGGTACGAGTAGACCGTGGAGGAGATGTAAAGAGTCGGTTTTATTAGTGCCGTGAATCACAAGAGGAATATTTCTCTATTCGTGGTGGGAGAAGATGTGTAAGAAATAGCTACATGAAATATAAACATTCTAATGGGTCTTAAATTATTAAATTTATAGGATATATGCAATTACGAGTATTTTTACATTCTGGGAGAAGGAGTAAATCAATGGAGAGGAAAACCTAATAAGAATAATTCTGTATTGATAATCGCTTAGATGAATAATGACAACAATGTTGTATAATTTAAGAAAATGGAAGTAAGAAATATGCCTAGTAACCTAAAAAGATAAATTATTATTTAAGAGGAAGTAACAGTTAAAATATTTTCTTTTAATGTGGCATTACCCTTATAGATGTTATCACTTATTCACATCACCAGATTTTCTCATCGCATAAAGCCATGCTATTAAAAATTAGAACCATTTTGTAGTAGAACACCTAAACATTAGGTAGTCAGAACACCTAAAAAATTTCAGAACGAACTAAAAGACTTTACTTTTTTATCAGCTAACCATTTTTCAATGCGTCAAACTTTCACTAAACTTTTTAATATTTATCATAAGATTTAAAATCCTTTAATTTTTTTGTTTTACTTTAAATTCTATAATATATATCTAACTCTAAAATTTTTGTTAATTTTAGAATTATCTTAAGTTTTGGATTTTTAACTCAGGATATATAAATATGATTTTATACTCAGATTCTGTTAAATATGTTACAAGATTTTCAGCCAAAGAAACTTCAAAATAGTAACTATTATGAAAACGCCTCGAACGCCCCTAATTCCAATAATATTAATTAACCAAGCCGTATAAAATTTTTGTCTTCAATCTTTTTTCCACTGTTATGTAATTTAGCTTGTGTTGGTAAAACTGAAAGTTCCGGTCCAATAATAAAATTTGGTAAACCTGCTGCTGCTAAAGGCGATGGATAATTATAAAATGATGAAAGGTCTGGAATATTAGTTGTTAACGATGGATTAGTATTTAAGTCGTTAAAAGACAAAGATCGTTTCTTTCGTGTATCCCCATGGAGTGTTGAATCATATGATGAGTAGCCATCAGAAGATTCTGAAGTTCTTGATGATGATTTTGGTGATTCCACATCAGCTTCTGAATCAGGATTTCTGTTTATATCTAAATCTCCATATTCTTTTAATATTGGTGAATATTTCTTTGGAAGGTCCTCGTAATATAAGGATGGTTCTCGACCGAATCTGATAAAACTATCCTGTTTATTTTTTCCCGAAAATCGTGCGATTCTGGCTAAATTTTCTTTACGAAGTGTATCCAAATCAAAGTTTAATCCGTTCTTATAAGCGTTTATTACTTCTTCGTTAGTTTCTGGATCACGTTTGCCAAATCTTACAAAGTTCGTATTGTAGCCGTTATTACCACCACGTGACATTCTATCAAAATTCATACTGTCCTCCATTGGGTTTAAATAATCGTTAAAACCTTTACCAAATCTCACGAAACTATCTTGTCTAGCTCTTCCAAATCTAACAAAGTTATCATTTTTACCTCTTCCAAAACGTATGAATCCACTTCCCCCATTATTACCACCGCGTCCAAACCTGATGAAATCAGTTTTTCCTCGAGAATCTCTTGTTGATATCATTTCTTCTGGATCATCTTCATCTTCTTCTCCACGACCAAATCTTACAAAACTATCTGGTCGTCCACGGCCTTCTCGATTCACATTTATACCTCCACCAGATCTTCCAAATCTAACAAAATTTTTATCCAATGCACTGCGCCTTGTTAAAGGATCCATCATATTTATTGAAAATCTTTTATCAAGTGAAGAAGCTGTGTCTGGTTCGGCCCATAACGACGGCAGTAATGTCGCTGATAAAATTACCAGCCTCAATGACGTCATCCTGCAACAAAAAAGGACAAATTTTAATAAATTTTATCAGTATTGTAGTTTCTTGTAATTAGTCTACAACAGAATGGTTGGGTACATATTTCCGTGAAGGAAACATAAGAGAAACAAGTTTAATTTAGATGTCTTGGTTATTGTTCAATAACAATGGTGACGGTCGAAAGGATTTTTTTTGTTTAACGTCCGACTGTTCTGCAATACTGCTAATGCAGACGGTGAAGGATGAAATGATTTTTTGTAACGTATGAAAATATGCCGTGGCTAAATGGGATTCGAACCCAAGACTGCATGATGAAGGACGATCACGTTACTAACTACGCCAATGAGGCCGGTCAACTAGACGGCTGGTCGAAAGGAGATAAGATTAAGAATAGAAAAATTTGTATAACATTCAGAAAAATTGGCAGTCATTGTGAAGTAGAGAAAAAATTAGAGACAAAATTTCTTTACGAGTATTCTTTTCTAAAAGTCAAATTCAAATTGTTTAGTATGTTTGCTCCAAGTCGGTCTCACATCATAAGTCAAGTTGAGATTTTCTGATGAATTGTTGATTTAAGGAAGGATATCAGTCACAAAATTGTGAATTTTTCAGGAGAACATGATAATTATGTCTACAGATGGTTAAAAATACATAATTTTTGTTCCATTTAAAAAAAATCTGTTATAGATATAAAGCCTTTGTGACTTATTAATATTTAAAAAAAAATATGTAGGCCTACACAATTTTTCTCATATTGATTGTGATAGCGTCTATCTTTGTGTGAGATTGTTCGTATATTTTCTTTAAGAATAATTTTAAATAATATTTTTTACAGGAATGGTTCAGAAAGTGATCATTAACCAAAAATGTAATATTATTTTGATTCTTGTAAAAATCTAAAATCTGCAATATCAGAATTGCAATACAACTTAAATATTGTTCACCGCTTCAATTGGCTGGATAATTAATAGAACCTGTTTTTTCCATTGAAGCAGAACAAAACCATTGTGTACAATTATGTTAACATGAGTCATCAAACAATTTATATTTATTAAATAAATAACTTTTGTGACATACTTATTTAAATATTTTTATGAAAATAAAGATATTCAATTATATGTCAAGAATCCGGTACACCAAATAAAATTGGGTTAAATTTTTGAATGGTTGGTCAAAATAGCAATGATTGGTAAAAGTGTTTGTTATACGTGAACAAAAGTAAATATATCTTTGTTATGAAATTGAATGATAATTAAAAAAACAAAACAATTGAATTCAAAGCTTTAATTTATTTTAGTGGAAATAGTTTACATTCGATTGATATCAAAGTAAATAGGATGTGCAGTGTTTGGAATTTTAGTACTACATGCTACGTCAATTTCAATTCCAATTAGTCTTAAAACAGTGACATATATGATTTTAATCCTGAAATTAATCTATAAATAAAGGATTTCATTTAACACGTTGTTTGATCTAGTAAAGTTATTTATTTTACTATTCCTCAAAGAAATCTATTTTCTTTTTGAACAAAAACTTTCTGGGTATGCGATACGCAAATAATGTTAAAATAAATACATTTTTTGAGCTTGACTCTTTATTTTTAAATTATACCACGTCTTCTTCTTTTTCTTCTTCACCTCGTGAATTAGGCAGGTCGGCCTGTTCCGGAAACCATCTCCTTTTCGGGCACCAGTACACCTCTTTGGCTAAACTTGGCAAATGACCCACCATTATCCTTTCCAAATGGTTGCACCAGTTCCTCTTATAAATTTCCATTATCTCATCTAGTCTAATAATGCCAGTTTCAGTACGTATATTCGCTTCCCTTAGCCTGATCTCCCAGTACAGCTTTCCACCTCTTTCAGAAACCTCATTTCTGCTTCGAAAGTTCCCACTCCCTACTTCCAATAAGTACCACAAGCAATGTCAGAGTTTCATACAACTTTAAACTTGTGTCTTTCCTAGTCCTGTATAAAAAGCATTTAAATTATTGCAAGTTCAAATAAACAACGTGGAAATACTGGGTGGCCCATATGTCAGTTTCCCCATGAGATGGGACATTCCGTTTTGATAAGCTGGTAATAGTGTAATGTTGGCAGCATCACGTACAACATTCATTTGTTGTCCGTAACAGTGGCTACTGTGAGAGGTACGTCTCCGTGTAGATACTATTTTTTTCTTTCGTAACGGTACTTTTAAAATGTCTATAATTGAACAACGAGTTTATATGCTTTAGTTGTAGTGTAAGCCTCATAAAAATACTGCAAAGTACTAGAAGAATTTTGTGATAAGTATTTAGTGTGTCGTTACCGATTCGGTAACATTTACGAAAGTTAAGTAAAAGATTTGAAAATACAGGAAGCGTATTAAATGTCCCGAAGTGTGGTCGTCCACGATCGATTTACAGTGACGATAACCAACCAAAAGTTGCTGAAGCGTTTGTATCGAGTCCTGGTAAACCAATTACTAAGGCATCTTCTGAACTACGGTTATCACAAACTAGCGTGCAAAGGATGATGGAAGAATAAATTTTGAAGCCATTTCGTCCATCTTTACTCAAACGCTTCATGAGGACGATAGTGACAGGTGGTTAAAATTCTGTGAGACAGTCGCTATCCATGCAGACGCCGATCCAAACTTTTTGCGATCAATTTTATCGTCTAATGAGGCATGTTTCAAACTCAATGGACGCGTTAATCGGCATAACTGCGTGTACTGGTCGGATACAAATCCTCATATTGTACCTAATTCAAAAAAAGCTTAATGTGGCTGGTGTTATGATTTGTGGAAGTATTTCGAGTACTGTACTGATATGTCCTTATTTTTTTTGAGGGAAATGTTAACTCGGAAAATTACTGACAGATGCTGCAGGAAGTAGTATTTCTAGAACTTGGAAACAATCCTGTTAACAACATCCAATCGTTCATCTGGCAACAAAATGGTGCCCCAGCACATTTTGGTATCGAAGTTCGTGAGTTTTTAAATTCCAAAATTGGTGAATGGATTGGTCGTCGTGGTACAATCGAATGGCCTACGCGCTTGCCAGTCTTACCGCAATGTGATTTTTCACTGTGGGGCATTGCGAAGTAACGAGTGTATTCTTCAAAGCCACAAAACCTGCACGAAGTAAAATTGAAATGTCATTTGACAATGTAAATAACGATAAAATGTTACAGTTGAAAATTTTTGAATCAGTTTTAAGTCACTGTATAAAGTATATAGAGAATCATGGTGAACATTTTAAACACCTGCTATAACATTTTCAAGGTAATATATATATATATATATATATATATATATATATATGTACAGTTCATAGTAAGTTTTTTTTGTTTATAGGGTTCTTTTCCATTAACTTTTCTTTCGATTTCCGTAAATATTTGGGAACCAACATATGGGCCACTCTGTATTTGAAACCGCTTTTTAAAATTATTACTTCTGGTATAATAAGTTTAAAAGCCGGTTTCATAGAGTTTCGAAACACCCAGTATACATAAATAATTTTGATTCAATATTAAAAAAATTTATAATAAGAATCAATGAAAAAGTATTTCTATAGCAACAAGTTAACAAATAAATATATTATTGGTAATATATATATATATATATATATAATCATATATAATGTATATATCTGCAGTAATATATGTACAGTTAAGTAATATATATGTACAGTTCATATAATAAAGTTGTTTTATTTTCTATCGAATTCTTATTCCATTAACCTTTCTTCCGATTTCCGTAAAACGTTGGGAAACATACATGTGGGCCACTCTGTATAGTTATAGGCACTGGCGGATTAAAGTAAATCCATAGAAATCAGTCCATACAAATTTTACTTTCCGACCCGGAATATGTCCGCCGGTTAATCTATGGGTCGGTAATCTCTCAAGAAACGTGTATCAAGTACCACGGATTAAATAGCTTGACTGACGACTGACATGGAACACTCACATCACAAACAAACGACTACATCTACGGACTCAAGGAATAAGATGCTTATTGTAAAAGATGTAGCCAAAAATGTAAGTTTGACTATTTGACGAGTTTCACAGGCACCCAAATGAACTTGTTAAAAATTAACAGTGAGACAGTTTCAAATTCTATGATGATTCAATATAATCATTGAGAACGTTTACGATAAAAACAATTAACGATAATTGACTACTTTTACTTCATAAATCTTCTGTTATCATCTGTCGCCGACGCCCCGCACCATCATCAGTGCCGGCATACGGTCCTAAAACCTGTCTGCTGCAGTGAGCTCTACCGGCACGCAGCACACAGTGCCTCCCCAGCACTATGAAGTGGACTCGCCGGAAGGATATTTAAATGCATATTAAAGCCGCAATCTTGAAAAAAAAATTTTTTTCGTAAAAACAGCCTCCCCAAGAATTTCTGCAGACATGGCGTCTACCCTATAAAGCATAACAAATTTAGTAAATGAGGCGATTTTTAAAAAAAATCGTATGAGCCGTTTTTGATAAAATCGCAAAAAAGTGAAAAATGAGACGAATAAACTACTACTTCCGGTTGACCGATTTTGATGAAAATGTTCGTGTCGGGTGCGGTAGTAGTGTCTAACTTAAGTTTTAAGTTTCAAGTTCGTAAGATGTTCCGCTCTTGAGATATTCTGTTTACACAAACACACCCGCGCGCGCACGCGCACACGCACACACGCACAGACGAACACACACACACACACACACACACACAGAGACTAATCGCTAAAAACATGTTTTTTGGGTTCAGGGGGAAAACGTGTAGATCCGATAAAAACTCGATTTCGAAAAATCTACATGAAAACAATACTTTCCTTCCTATATATTCATTTAGGCACGAAAAAGTAAATGTAATAATTTTATAGCTTATTCAATCAAAACTTTTTCAGTTGATCGTATTAAGATCGGTAAGGAATGTTCATCGAGAATTCTCTAGAATGAGATTTTTACAGCGATAAATATTTTTTATATAATTTGAATCTTCCTAGATTTACACCTATTCGTGGAATCAAGTTTCTTCTACCGTTTTCTTATTTACTCGACTGATGAGGTCATTAGCCCAAGAACATTGTTTTAAATTCATAATAAAATTTATATACGTTGTTTATTTTATGGTTATATTTTTAGAATAAGAAAACCAAAAATTCAAATATTTAGTTTTGGTTTTAAATAACTAAGTTATTTTTAAATTCTCATTTGATTCATTTTAGCCTACGAATACAAAGTTCAGGGATTCATTTTCATTCTGTTTCCATAACAAGCCAGATTGAAAGCAATGGAGTTATTTCCTGAACTTGGAGTTCAATTCATACGACTTCCGGTTAACTACGCACCTTTTACCCAAGCATCCTTTTGTATGTGAGAAATTATCAGTTAGCTTACTTGCGTCCATTGTGAACTTTATAATAACTGTTTGTTATTAAACTTTTACATATCTTATTTAGGTATTTCAGAGTTGCTTCATAATTAAAACTAAATTTAGTACATAATACTGCATATCATTTAAAATTAATTATACAAAAAATATAATTCCAACGTTTTCGTATAAAAGTCAAAGGTAATGGAATTCACTGATAAAAAATATCCTACCAGGTTTAAAATTGCGATAGGATGTGGTGCTTGAACAAGTATGACAATGAATATTTAGGTTGTGACATATTCTTTGATCAAAATTTTGATATAGGGAAACGAGTTGGCAAATTTCAAGCAGTGTGCGGCAATATTAGCAAAACCCTTATTAGGAAAAGAAACTCAGATAAAATTTCACAAGGTATTGGCAGACCCAGTCCTACTCTATGGAAGTGAGTCGTGGATTAGTTCCCGACCAAAAGATAGTAGAGTACAGGTGGCAAAGATGCGATTCCTGAGAAGAACAAAAGGTTGCAGTTCTAGGGACTAACTAAGAAATGAGGACATAAAAACGGAATTGGATGTTTATAACCTGGAAAGGAAGATTACAGAACATCGAAGTCGAGAAAGCACGTAGAGAGAATGACTGAGGGATTCTCTTTTAATATTTTGCAATACGGACCGAAGGGGTGGAAAGATTTTGGGAGGCCATGCAAGAGATAGCAATAATTCAGTAGTTTTGTCACTGTTGTCAGTTGGAATAGGAGGAAACGTAATCCTTGACTGTAATGTTTTAATAAGTATCACAAAGCAATTATTTATGTTGTCACATTGGTTTTTATGAAGATTTAGATATAGAGAAAAAATTGCCGAATTCCAAGGAGTGTGCGGAAATATTAACAGAACCGTTGACAACAAAACAAGAAAAGAAACTCAGATAAAATTTTGCAAGCTGATGGCTGACCCAGTCCATTCCTATGGAAGTAAGTCGTTGATTAGTACCAGAGCAAAAGAGAGTAGAGTACAGATGGCAGAAATGCGATTTCTGCAAAGGCGCCAACCCTATCTTGTAGAGCATGGACAATGTAGTAAATTAGGCGATTTAAAAAAAATCTTAGAAGCCGTTTTTGAGAAAATTGTGAAAAGAAAAAAGTGAAAAATGACACGAATAAGCTACAACTTCCTGTTACCGCATTGGCGTAGTTGGTAACGTGCTCGCCTCTCATCATGCAGTCTTGGGTTCGAATTTCATTCAGGCACGGCATATTTTCATACGTTACAAAAATCAGTTCATCCTTCACCGTCTGCATTAGCAGTAATTGCAGAACAGTCAGATGTTAAACCAAAAAAAAAAAACTACTTCCGGTTGTCTTGATTTTGATGAAAATGTTCGTGTGGGGTCCTTCACACGCACACACACACACACACGCACGCACACACACACAGACCAATCACTAAAAATATGTATTTTGGGTTCAGGGGGTCTGAAAACGTGTAGATCCGGTGAAAACTCGATTTCGAAAAATCGACATGAAAACAATACTTTCCTTCCCATAATAATATATTCATATAGGGAAGAGAAAGTAACAATGTGCATCTTTGTTCGAATACTGCAGCAGGGTGGAACAAGAACCAATGCATTCCAAGAATGCTTCTTGATAGACTCTGGGTGACAATTTGGTTAAGGTAATTAAGTTTTCTTGGTTTATTACGGTTTTCTCAATATCCTTTCTGACTTCTTAAAACCATTTATCCGACACCTTAAGTCTATTGTTTAAAGTCTTAAAAATTTGTTTTATCAACAGGTTGTCATCCATTTTAAATATGTGTATGTAAAATTTATGATTCGTTTTCTAATAATCGTTCATTTTTCCTGTACAGTTCTTTTCGATTTTGTAACTATATTAGTTGTCTACTATCTTCACGCCCATTTTCTTGCGTAGAATCTTTATCTCAAAATTACAATTTAATTTATTGTTGAAAATATTAAATGTTTTGAACAAGTTTACTAATAGAAAGCAATACTAACATAATCACAATATTGTAACAGTAGAATTGTTTTTTAAACTATTTTTTTCATGGTCTTAAAAAAATGACCATTTTTTTTCAAACTGATCTAGTTTCATAGTTGCTAGTGGTGATACAATTAAAAATAAAATTTTATATTTGAAACAATATTTGAAGTAAAATTTTATATTCCATGAATAAATTTAAATAAAAAAAAATACAGAAGCTATATTTACTTCAGTTATAAAATTTCTAAATAAAAACATATATGAGTTTTAACTAAAAGCAAAAAATACACTAGAAATTTACATCCAAAATGACACTACATATTTTTATTGTCTTTTGTTGGAAAAGTGTTGAAATAACAAAACAATGACAACATGTGTGCTATTGATTAGTCTTTTCGAGTAATGAAAAAAGTTGGATACTTAAAAAACACCAACGTGTTCCACGGTGAAATAAAGTTTAATAGAATGAATTAATACGTTCGTATATTCGAGTAAATGATTTATGGTATTTAATGCCAAAAATATGTTTTTGCGAATGTGTGTGAATGCGCACGTTTCTATTGACTCTTTGCCGTGAGTGAAATATAATATATTTAGTTGGGGGTTGAGTTTTTTGTATATATATTTTAATTTATTTTCTCGGTTATTATTATTAGTTACAATTAAAGTCCGTGTGAAATTTATGTGCTTGTAGTTGTGTACAGGATGTTAAAAAATTAAAGTATTGTTTATACAATATTACACTTAATAGAAAACTCATATAAAAGTTAATTATTATTAACTTAAGTAAATACGAGGTCTGTCCAATAAATACGCGAAATGAGCCCATAAAAACTTTATTTTGCAAAATTTAGTCTACATCAATTTTGTCCCCTTCAAAGTACTCTCCATTTGTTGTTATGCACTTATTCCATTTTCTTTTTCACTGTTTAAAGCACCCTTGGAAGTCCTCAGCAGTTAGGCTTTTTAGTGTTCTCGTCGTTTCTTGCTTTATTGTGTCCAAATCTTCCCAGTGATGTTCCCTCATCACATTTTTGCATTTGGAAATAAGAAAAAGTCGCAGGGGTGATATCTGGTGAAGAAGAAGGATGATCAAGGATGGTGATAGAATTTTTTGCCAGAAACTGGCGAACAATCAATGCTAAATGTGCAGGTGCATTGTCATGGTGAAGGATCCATCCATCACCTTGACAAATGTTCGGTTAAAATAGTGTGCACTGTTGATTTTCCTAGATTCAGTTCATCAGCTATCATTCAGACAGTTTTTCGACGATCAGTAAGGACAAGGGACTGCACATGATCAATGTTGTCGTCCAACACAGGTGGTTGAAGGTCGTCCCGGCCTTGCATCATCCGTGGCGACTTGTCGGCCATCTTTACAACTCTTAATCCACGTGAAAACTGATATTTTCTTCAGAGCATTATCACCGTAAACAGCTGTAAATATTTCAGTAATTTCTTTATAACTTTTACTGCACTTCACCAAAAACTTGATATTGATTCGTTGCTCCGTGATTTCGTCAGTTTACATTTTCGACAAACAGTAAAAACAAGGACAACAGAAACTAACATAACTAGCACTATAGGCACAGTTCGACGATCCGCCAAGCACTGACGGCTCATTGGGAATCAGGCAACTAGAACCGCCAGTGTGTGGGACTATAGTCCGCGTCATGGGCGCTAGCTTGCACAAGTTCGCGTATTTATTGGACAGACCTCGTATAGCTAATGTAAGAAAGTCTGGTATGCAACATTCACACGACTTTCTCTTTCCAATGTAACTAATGAACAATGTAATCTATGTTTAATCATAAGTAAACAATTTATAATGAAAAACATAACCTAATTTTAATCATGAGTGAATGACGGAAATAAAAGTCAACTTTTGGAGAACTTGAAAATTCGGAAAATCAGTAATTGACGCTAAACACGGCTAGTAGAAAAAAACTGGTGTGAAACACACACATGACTTTCTCTTACCAATGCAAATATGAACAATATAACCTAACATTAGAAATAAACAAAAAATTAACCTCAAAAAACATAACCTTTTTTAAATCATGAGTGAAAGACGCAAAATGAAAATCAAGCTCAGTTTGGCTTAAAAATACGGAAAATCACTCTTTCACGCTAAACTAGGTTCTGTAGAGACAAATGCTTTGAATGAACGTTGTAGATCTTTTAATTTCCTATTAATTTGAATATTTATACAATTTTTTCGTAAAATGCGTACTTAAGCTAAAATCTTATCAGAAATCGTTTTTTTCACGTTTTCATGAAAAAAACCTCGCAAATCGCTAATAATCGCTAAAGTAAGCGTTATACAAAGAAATGTTTGAAATATAAATTGTAGGTTTTTTAATTCTCTAGAAGTTTTATTTGCCTATATAAATTTTTGCGCTAAAACGCATATTAAAGCCGCAATTTTGAAAAAAACAATTTTTTACTAGAAAACTGCTTCTCCAAGAATTTTAGCAGGCATGGCGCCTACATTATCTTGTAGAGCGTAAACAATGTAGTAAATACGATTTTTTAAAAAATCGTAGAGCCGGTTTTGAAAAAATTGAAAAAAGTGAAACATGACCGATTTTGATGAAAATATCCGTATCCGTTTTGGTAGTACTATCCAACTTAAGTTTCAAGTTTTAAGTTCGTATGATGTTCCGTTGTTGAGATATTGTGTTCACACACACACACGCACACGCACGCGCACACACACACACACACACACACACACACACACACACAAACAGACTAATCGCGAAAAACATGTTTTTTGGGTTCAGGGGTCTGAAAACATGTAGATCCGGTGAAAACTCGATTTTGAAAAATCGACGCGAAAACAATGCTTTCCTTAGGCTACTATATATTCATATAGGCAAGAGAAAGTAGAAATGTATTTTATACGATTTTAGTTTTACTAAAACTAAACGAAGATTAGCTTACAAAATGTTCTCTAAGTGTCCATACTAATATGTTTGACCGCCATTTTTGAATGCATTAATATTTTTAAAATCTGTTTGCACCGAAATGTTGTTGATTTAAATACCTTCAAAATGATGTACTGAACCACTTGTGTATACATTTAAAAATATTGAGATTCGAACCTATCACCTTCAGTTTAGGGCACTCCCTATATATTTGAACGAGAACAGTTTAATTTTTAATGGATCCTTGGGTATGATAACATCTAAAGGTAGCTATCGGATAAGGGGTAGTACCCAAGGAAACTATATAAATTATATAATTTCCTATGGAATTACCCAAAGGTATGTTCCTTGGGTTTTATAGGGAATAATTTCGTTTCAACTTTCTATATTAAAACGTTTTTCCATAATTAAATTGTAAACACTTTACGTGGTCCACCAAGTATTTATAGCTTTTTAAATAATCTACTACGCATTAATTATGACCTATTTGTTGGGATTTATTCTCTGGAAAAACAATAACAACTAATGATTCACAATAAAATATCAAACAAAACAACATACTGGAGAATTCTATTTCTATTTTTTATTAAACAAATAAAATAAAGCACTTCAACAAGCTTAAATTGACTGAATGAAACTCTGATATAATAAAAAAATCATAATTTCATATTGAAATACGGAATTGATTTATTAGACTTTGTGCGTGGGGTGAATCAAAAGCTATTTTTACATTCAATATAAGAAGAATACTCGTACATTTAACGATCATAAAGTAAAATCTTTTTTAATTTTTTTTTCAGGTTGAGAGAAAAAAGGTTTGAATTTCACATGTAATTATTCCGATAAGTATAAGAGTAATAATAATATTATTTTAAGAGTAAAAATATTAGGTAGGAGATGCTGCCCACAATGAACAACCTGCTCATTTAGTATCATTCTATATAAAAAGTAATATTTTCCAATTAGATAAATTCAGTGTTTATAAGGTAAAAAAAAATGGTGGCAGAAGAGGGATTCAGAATAAGTAATCTCTCATAAAAAAAACACTATACTTTTTACGAACTTAAATCACGATCCATAACCCTTGTTTACTACACATAAGTATGAAATAATAAAAACTAAGTAATTTTTGTTATTATATTTAGTAATTAGTTAAGTGCATTTTTGTAACGGGGGTTTAAAAAAGGAAGCAACGTAATATTAAATAGGTAGCAGTACACAGTAGATCCCAGAGAGAATAGGGGCAGCGATGCTACGGTATGAGGAGAGCTGGAAGTTGGTCGCTTAGTTTGCGGTGAGGGTGGTCGGGAGAATGCGAAGGGAGGAGGCATATGGCGATCAGCGGGATCGCCCTCTACCACAGTAAATCAATCTTGTCCCAATCTCAGAAGGTAGGCACACTAATTTCTTGAGCTGGTGATGAAAGAGATGAAAGTGAGAGAGTGAGTGTTGGTGAAGGACAGCGCGACGGGAATTAGCCTACGGTTTCCTTCCACGCCCCCTGACAGTATAAAAATTTTTAATCCGACATTTTCTTGTATTATTATATCAACAGTTCCGAGGGAGGTGGAGGGTTCTTTGCTGATGTCAGATCAAGTGGCCAGGCGGTGGGTTTTTGGTTGGTAGGTGGTTGCGGCCTCCTTGGGGCTGGACAAGAACGCCTTGAGTTCAACCATATCCCTCCCATCGTGAGGGAGTGAACATGAGTTTTTCTCGCCGACTCGAATAAAAAAAGGTAGCATAACGCATAGGTAGTTGGTGGAAATTTTAATTATCATATATAATTTTCCAAATTTCTCCCGCCCGTCTTATCTAGGTGTCAGAAACTACAAGAGATAACCACAAACGGTTTCCGGATTCCTAAAATACACAAAAAGTTAGTGAGCCTAGATTGGGTTTAAAGTTACGGTTTCGACCTAAAATGGCTCAAAACCGGAAGTCAAGAAATAAGAAAGCCGGAATTCGAAAACAAAAATATTTTCATTCGATCCCTCTTAAAGAGTAGATACAGAAATCATCAGGTTTGAAGTTCCCGTGTCGACCGGAAATGGCCCAAAACCTGAAGTTAATAAATCAAAGTCAGAATTTGAAACAAAAAAGAGTACATACAAACATCATTAGAGTTAAAGTTCCGGTTTTGACCGGAAGTGGCCCAAAACCGGAGCTTTCTTACAAAAGCAAAGCTGGGTTGATCCCTTTATTAGGAAGGATATCCCTGAGTTAAGTGAACACGCAGTGTGACTTCTCTAGCGGAAACCTTTATTTAGAAAAAAATGCTGCCAGCCATGAGACGCGACGTCTCATGAAAGGAATCTTTACTTTCTCTTGCCGATATGAATATACAGGAAGGAAAGTATTGTTTTAATGTCGATTAGAAATCGAGTTTTCACCAGATCTACACGTTTTCAGACTCCTGAACCCTAAAACATGTTTTTAGCGATTGTTCTGTGTGTGTGTGTGTGTGTGTGTGTGTGTGTGTGTATGTATGTGTGCACATGCGCGTGTGTGCGCACACGCTCGCTTAAACTTAAATTAGATACTACTTCCAAACTCGACACGAACATTTACATCAAAATCTGTCAACCGGAACTAGTAGTTTATTCGTATCATTTTTCACTTTTTTGCTATTTTCTCTTAAGCGGCTACTACGACTTTTTTAAATCGTCTCGTTTACTAAATTTATTATGCTCTACAAGATAAGGTAGACGTTAAATCTGTTGAAATTCTTGAAAAGGCTGTTTTCTCGTAAAAAATTGTTTTATTTTTTTAATGTGCATTTTAGCGCAAAAATGTATGTAATAAAAGTTTCAGAGAATTTAAAATCCTATAACTTTTATGTCAAACTTTTTTGTTGTATATCGGTCAGTTTAGCGGAAATTAGCGTTTTCTTTTTTTTTCACGAAAATGTGTAAAAATGTCGATTTTTTAAGATTGCAGCTTTAGTATGCATTTTACGACAATAGTTTGTTTAATCAGATTTATAGTTAGTTAAAAGAACTACAACTTTTATATTGACCATTTTTCTCTACAGAGCCTAGTTCAGCGTTTAAGAGTAATTTTCCATATTTTTAAGCCAAACTGAGGTTTATTTTCATTTTGCATCATTCACTTATGATTAAAATAAGGTTTTCTTTTCTGTGGGTAGTTTGTTGTTTATTTATAATGTTTTGTTACTAATGTTAGGTTATATTGTTAATTATTTACAATGGCAAGAGAACGTTGTGTGTGTCAAACCAGAATTTTTTAAAGTTACATTACTTGTCAGTTGGTAACACTATATTCAAGACTAACAGCTTGTAACAAGTGCTATTCCAGTATCCTTGTGTGTCTTGCGTCAACGATGTCGTTTTCCAAAGACAAAAATATACTAATTCTTGACACTATTTTAGCTTATAAATCTTACAAACTAGTAAAAGACGAGCTTTAGTTAACATTTCTTATGACTGATAGGGTTTCAGTACGACCGAAACTGGAACACCAATCTAGGGGCAGCCAAGAAACACTGGCGAGCAGTGCTGTCAACCCATTTTCTGCAGGTGCAAATTTCCTGGAAAATTTAGTTTTTTTGGCATAATTTTTTTAACTATTAAAAAAAATGTAGTCAAAATATTTTTGTATATAATTTTTAAATGTGTAGATTTATCCGCTAATTGACTATAATCATACAAAACGGTATAGAGTTACATCCGAGAAATGATAGGTGAGAAATATTTTAAGTGGTCAAATTCGACAATAATTCACGAACATGAATGGTAATTTTATATTTGATTTCTGCATAAGATCTGGAAGCAACGAAAACAATGTGGTAAAAATATTCTTCAAATTTTATGCTTATAATTTACAGTAGTTAGCTTCATAAATACAAGATGTGTTGTTTAACAGTTAAAAGGCTGGTTTGAACCTTTAGAGGTTTTACTAAGTAAAAACTAGGAGTGAGGTGGTTTATTATCGTCTTCCTCACTGAGTTAAAAGAGTATGCTTATTAGCATGCCAGGCCCTCCGTAAAGCACCACTTTTTACCCTGCAAATGACACCTTCATTTCATTCACCACAGGGTCTGACTGTATAGTGAAATTTATTACTGTCAGAGGAAACAACTCTGACTAGTGTCTTTTACACCTTTACTTCTTCTGTTCTTAAATAGTTCAGTCATAAAATTGGCTGATTATGTGATAAGAAATAGAACTATTTTTTGTAACCCTGGAACCAACAGATCGAGTGCAATTAATTTAACACTCCACCTACCTGTTATGGTCATATATACAAGGTAAAAATTGATTGACGGAAGACTCCGTTTAGTAGAATTCAGAATTGCAGTCAGAATAAAAAAAATATATGTAGTTAGTATTGGGTCTACATTAAGTTGATGAGAACTGAAACTACGCTTTGATCTTAGCTTAAAAGCCGAGAGAAACCTTTACATTATGTACTTTTTAATTACCCATAGTATCCGGGCATACGTTTCTGGTTTTTTTTGGGATGTATAAAGAAAGAAAACGAATGAACTGTAACCAATAATGACTTGAACAGCCGTGATTTAAAAAAAATCTGTTCACTTTTTTACAAAACTTTAGTGAAGTAAAAGAATTTGTTACTAATGGATGATTTTCTTGATTATAGGGCCTAATCTGTGATTCTTAGAAGTATAATTTTTAAGAGTGGAGTAAAGCATTTATATCCTTACTAAAATGGCATCAAATTTTACTTGATTTTCTGTTCTTGAGATATTCTGTTCACACACACACACACACACACACTCACACCAGTTGCTAAAAACATGTTTTTTTGGTTTCAGGGGGTCTGAAAACGTGTAGATCCGGTGAAAACTCAAATTTCGAAAAATTGACATGAGAACGATACTCTCCTTCCTATATATTCATATAGGCAAGAGAAAGTAAAAATCAAGTTTGGATAATTAGTAATTCATAACACGTTTGGAAACACAGCAAAACATTAAACGGGTGTAATCTTCTATTACTTAAAATTCATGACTCTGGCTGGTAATTCGGTACTTATTTCAGTAGTAATGTGAAGTTAGCAGTTTTGCTGTACCTTTATCTCTTTCTATTTTAACACATCAAAACATTCTGTTCCTCTAATTCAGGTGAAATCATTTAGTCTTCTATCTCCAATACATAAGATAAATAATTAGATCTCTTTGAACTCCACGATTAGCAGGGTTTAAAGAGAATTAAATTGTATGTTACGAACAAGTATCTCTGCTGAATATACATAATTTATTAAGCATCTAGATTAATTATTTTAACTCACACATGTATCTTAATTAGCTAAATTTATTTTCCGTTTAGAAAAAGTTGAATTCCTTTGGTAACCTAATATAGAGGGTGTTTCAGGAGGATATAACATACTGCACAAGCTTATTCCTCTCATCAAAATAATGAAAAAAATTCATCTAAACAAGGATCCAGAAATGCTTCATTGGCAAGTTATACAGGGTCAAAGATTTCACCTGAAATTCAGCTCCCTCAGTGAAATTAACTCACACTGAAATTTAGTGATATCTAACTTAAGTTACAAGTTTCCACTTCGTACGATGTTCCGTTCTTGAGATATTTTGTTCACACACAGACACACACAAACTAATCGCTAAAAACATGTTTTTTGGGTTCAGGAGGTCTGAAAACTCGATTTCGAAAAATCGACATGAAAACAATACTTTCCTTCCTATATATTCATATAAGAAAAAAACAAAACACAACTGTTGAGACTTAAAACAAAATGGAATGAAAATTTTAATGGAAACAATATTGGGAACTGGTTAACAGTTCTGGTTGAATTTAAAGTGTAAGTTAGCTTGAGCTGAATATAATAATTTTAAATAAATGAAAGGATTACAGTTAACGAATTTAGTAGCGATAGTATCAATAATAATGATATAATATATTTTTTATTCTGTGTTACTTAATTTAATAATGAATTTTTCCTTGATTTTCTCTCCGATGAGAAGTATAATGTATCCTCCATAGTTATTTCACAAATATTTCACTATTCCAGATGAGTTAAATAAAACATATCTTTGTACTTTCCAGTTCCGAATTGGAATTTATACTGTAGCAGATATAATATAAATTATGGACTAAAAATGTTTAATAAGTTGAATTCTAACAGCGACACACAAAATGTCTATCCTCTTCAATGGTTTGGCACAAAAGGCACCGGAAACGGATTTTTTTCAACGGTATCTATACCTTTGTATAAAATATAAGCACAAGTCTTTAGTATTATTGAAACTTGTTTATGGATCGAATAAAGTACCTAATTATTATGTTTTTTTATATTTGAACATTTTACCTTTAAAATACGTAGTAAAACGTTCATATTGTTACAACTCGTTATAGTAAAGTAAAATTGTAAACTTTTATTTAATTAATTCACATATAGTTATTTAACACAATTTGACAAGAACTAAAAACTAACCTTTACAAACGACAACAATGAACATGAGTTTATGAAAATAAGTTATTAAACATTGAAAATAATACAGTTCACGCAATTAATTAACAATAAAATAAAATAGACAATATCCCTTACCAAATTAAACATTAAATAACAATGTCTCATGACAAAATAACAAACTTCACCGAAACGAAGAATCCCGTACAATTTAGACCACTAACACGTCAGCCATTCCAACCGCGGCCGCGTCCCAACAATGGGAACCTTCGTTTTTATATTTAACCAGTCAGCTGTTTATGAGAAGCTGATTTTATTTGACCAGCTGATTTTATTTTCGCCACTTCATTATAACAATATAATAGTTTTTTTACAATAAATGAAGAATTGTCGTGTAAAAGAGTACATAAAATTATTGTATCTGCTTGGAGTGGTTTCTAATCTATTAAATAGTCCTTGTAACGGTTTTAATATACGTAATAAATTCCTAAGTGTTAGACTTTTAATTTAGGAAGTGTTCAAAATAATGATTTAGTATAGTTTTACAATTTTCTTCTTGACATTAAATAAATCACATGATGGCGAATATTCAACAAAATCCTTCTACGTCGGAATGAAAAAAGACCATTGAAAAAGTCGTACAATATTAGTTATTTTATTCATTCACATCGGATATAACAATAAAAATAAAGCGATATGTTTTTTACTAACACAGTACGTTATATGTACCTAAGGAAAAAGGTCACGAAGTGTCAGTGAGTGAAAGATGAAGTGGAAAATTGGCTTTTCTTTTTGTTGAAAATGTTAAAAAGAAAAATCGAAAGAAAGTGAGAGAAAACGCGCGTAAAAATATTTTGTATTGGACATTAGCATACAGATAGCTAGTTGGGAATACGTTCCCAAGTTTATCTCAACGACGACGAGAGATCCCCACTCAATTTTATCTCAATAATAACGCTTACAGATTTTTTTTTTAACTTTTATTTGAAATATTTTTATTTATTAGGTGCCCAATCGACAATTTTTCTTTCCTTTTTTTAAAAAAATTGTTATTTTTAATAAATGTTTTCATTTAAATAAAAGTTAAATCAATTAACTATTTACAAAATTCTAATAACCCTCCCACTCTATGAATTGTAGCAGAAAACATTAATGTTCCTAATTATGCAGTTGAAAAAAATTGTTACAAATAAACAAAGGATATAGTATACGTATTGTCATCGGATGACAATATTAAGTGGCAAGTGAAAACCTTTTATTTATTTCCCATTGCTTACAAAAAATATCAATACAAAAAATGTTAATTTCCTTAATTATACTTTGATAATTTAAAAACTATTTATTTTAATTCGTAGTGGGGAAATTAATCCACCCAACTATGGTTTCTCATGTTCAAGGGTAGGCCTACATAAATTCAGTGCTTCTTTGTTCGTTATACTACTGCAACTACTGTATTACATTAATTAATTAGCCTCCTGGACAACAGCGAAGATACTTACAGACTGAAACGCTTTAAACCATTGGACTTACCTCTACGATTTTGTTTGTCTACTCCTAATCATCGGCGTCTCATAATTGGCGTCGTTTTCATCTTTACCATCGTCATTGTCATCTCCAGCTTCAACACTTTATGTTTCGGGATGTTGATTCACGGTTCATCAAGTTTGGTTTTGTATAGATATATTTTTTTGTTTCTTCACAGTTTGGTCTTTTTCAAACACACTACTGAGTGTCGTTTGTGTTTTAATACTAAGGACATTACTAAGATTTTCTCATATTTGCTTAAAGTTATTGTATTTATTAACTGATTGCAAAAGAAATACTATACTGTTAAAAAAAAAAATTAATTAATAGTGTGTTAGTAACTACCACTACATGTTAGTTACTTAAATACTAATTAAACTACTAAGACATTTTTATTAAAAAAATAATATCCTGTTATATAATTACATGTACAAATGAAAAACAAAACCAACAATATAATATGTAAGACAAAAGAATTTATTTAAAAATAGAAAACTAAAATTGAAACCGGTAACCGAGCTCACAAAACTATATGTTTTCTGGAGTAACCATTTTTTCTATAGCGTCTCTCCCTACTTCCAATTATTATTTTAATTAATTATTATTTGTTTGGTGGCCCTGAAAAGGACCGTTTATGTGTATGTCCGCCGGGGCGGACAAAGGTGGTTGATGGCTCTGAAAACGGTTGTTGTAAACCTTGAAGAGTTGATCCTGAGAAGGACCGTTGTGTCGGTCTCGAAGGAGACCAGTGTAGGCAGCGCGTGGCTGCGGCGAGAGCCGTGGCTCAGGTTGATGACCCTGAAAAGGGCCGCTTAAAATCTTAGTAAATTGGTCCTGAAAAGGACCGTTGTGCTACTCTCGAAGGAGACCGGTGTAGGCAGCGCATGGCTGCGGCTGCAAGAACTGTGGCGACGGCTGCTGCAAGTCACAGAGGATCTTCCTTCTTTGTCTCGTGGTTGTAGTTGGTCATTGTCGGAGATGTAGAGCATAATGCGAGCAGCTCAGTGCAGTGTGCTTATATAGCTACTGAGAACGCTGAGGTAGGGGGCGGTTACTCGCTCCACCATGACAACAAAGCTCTTTGTCGGTACGCAGCCGAAGGGTTTGTCGGTACGCCGCCAAAGGGTCTGCTGCACCGACAAGGGCCGGAAGAAGTATAGAAGACCGGCAGCACAGTAAATGTTAATTAGAAGGGCTGGTGTTGATAGTATTTTAAAGTAACCATTAAATTGTCATCTTTGCCCCCTTTTGATAAGGTATTGCGCTCCGGGTCGACAAATTCTGATATACCGACAGAGAGAAGCCGATAATATTTCCGACAGGGCTGACAGAGCTTTGTCGGCACTGGAGAGGGCTAGTATAGATACTTAAGTAACGATATTGCCTTTAGCGTATAGATGGGCTGTGAGGAACGGAAGTGAAAATTTGGCAGTGCTACCAATCTCAACAGTGAGACACTACTCGAACAATTCACTACCGTGCAGTTTCTACATACATTTTGTAAGCTGTGGTTTATTCAGAGAAAATGGTTTTTTTTACTGTAATTACCAACTACCTTATTCCATTGAAACAAAAATTTCTGCGAATGAATCGCCTTCTTTACTATCCCTGTCGTCGGCGTCGTCACTATCAGTCACACTAGTTTCTACCTAACCGTTTCCTTTATTTTACCAGGTGTCAACACAACTGTTGAAAAATAGCTTCTTCACGTCTTCAGTTTCCTTCTTTTTTTTCGAATTGTGGAAAGAGAAACATCACAGTAGTCAGTCACTCACTCATGGCTTTTGTTAAGAGGCAGGGAAAGGCATTTTTGTTTAGCTTCATCTTCACAACATTTTATCACACTGCATAATAGATTTCGTTCAGCACTGTGAATAGTCTGCCCACGTCTTTGAGAAACTAACATGTCTGTTTACGGTAACAATTAGTTATATTTATACAGTTAGCCTACAAAAGGTTTCGCGATATACTGTATATGCTCTGAGTATATTATAAGTTGTTGTGTTTGTTGTACTAGAATGAAAGCAGCCGCGCATGCGCACTGATGGTTTTCTCCCTTCACCCCTGTTTGCGAAAAAGGGCAAAGTTGTGACTTCAGTTACTATAACCGCCCCTCTGGTGTGTGTACAAGAGCGTTCTACTGAACCCAATCGTCATGCCATTTCACTCTACAACTTCAAGCATACAGCAACCATCAGCTACCGGACTTTGAAAAAGATCCATCAAGGACCCTGCAAGAGAGAAGATGATACTGCCGCGAGCAATGCTCACAGTTGTCCCTTAGCCGAACGTGGGCTCGAAGAGTTCATCGTCCAATCCATCGACGCACTACTGGAAGGGTAGAAGATGACGTCTCCGCTGGACGACGAGACACCGTGTCGCCCACTCCTCGACCGTCACGATGACTATGACCTACTCATTTCGCCTAGATGATGACTGCTTGAACGGCCCTTTTCAGGGCCCCAAAAAGTTAAGGTTTCCCCACGTCACTTAATATCGCCATTCGGTGAAAAAAAGGAGCATTATAGAATCATTCTTATCACTGTTTAATAAATTAAAAGGTATTATTATTGTATAAGTATATTGTTTTTAAAGAAAACCCATTGTGTTTAATATAGTACACAAAGTACAAGGCGTTTTATAATGTACTTCGGGGTTACGAAAATTCAGTACAGAAAAGTATTTTACGAATAAGAATGAAACAAGCACTGTGCGAAAGAGCACTTCAAATAGGTTTTTCCGCATATTCTAGGCAGTTAGTTAACCGTTTGCCCGCTAGGTGTAGACAGTAGATAAAATGGCTGCCACGGGGAGCAAGAAGTCGTTTTGTGTGTTAGAATTTCACGCGAGAAAGTCAGTAATTACTGTGCAACGTGTGTTTCAGTTGAAATTTAATAAAGATCCACCAAGTGACAATTCAATGCATGCACATTCGTGCATGGTGTAAACAATTCAGTGAAACTGGTTGCTTGTGCAAGTCCACTGTTGAACGTGTGCGTGCAAGTTTTATTCGCAGCCCGTCAAAATCGACTGCCTCTGCAGGCAAAGAGTTAGGAATTCCAAAAAAAAAAACGTTGTGGAAAGTTCTCCGTAAACGTTTATTATTATAACCGTAGATCTTCATTTAATGCAGCATCTATCTGATGGAGATAAAACACGTCGGCACTGGATAAGACGCGCGTCTGAAGAAGACCAGCAAATTATGCTGTGGCTACCAAGATCACCAAACTTCAAGCCATGTGACTTCTTTCTTTGGGGTTACCTATGTAAAAGACAAGGTGTTTATCCCACCAATGCCGAACGATATCGCTGAGCTGAAGGATCGCATAATCAATGCATTTAACTATCGAAGAGGACGAGTTCAGCAAGAGCTAGACTTTCGTGTTAATGTGTGCCGTGTTACCAAAGGAGCACACATTGAACATTTACAGATGTTTAAAAATAACTGTTTGAGTCCCTGCATCGGCCTGTACAACTTTCATTTAGGTAAGTGAAGTAGTTTTTTTGTACCGAATTTTCATAACCTAGAAGAAAATTATGAAACGCCCTGCATATTATATAATATACAAATATATATTATATAACGTTTTATGTATTGGTTTGTTGGTAACTTGCTGAAATAGAAGTGTGCGCGTCAGTGTGAACCCACAAATATGACAAAGTAAACCGGTCTTGTTTGAACGGACTTGACACTATCAAGACCTTTAAACATTTGAAACGTTAGGACTTATGATTGGTCAAAGCCGAGTTTTAATTTCATTTTAATAATTTTATTGTTTTTAGCTTTTATTTGTTATTGGGAACTGTACATTTTTGACAGCTACCCAGTTTGATTGCTGCTTTTCGCTGTATTTTTTTTTAAGTAGATTAGACATGAGTTTGTACAGGGACCCCCAGTAGAGTTTGTTAATGCATGACTGTCAGCTGGTCACCATAAAACGTTGCTTGCCCAACCAGTGTAACTCAACAAATTATAGTGACTTTCTAGCAACTGACTGACTGGGCTGGCCCGGAGGCTTTAATAATTTAAAACTTTTTATAATTTTGGTGCTACGTTTTTGAGGATTTTTAAATATGTAATTTCTGGACAGCAAATGTTTGAACAGATTTTGAAATTTTATTTGTAGTTTATTTAAAATTGCATTAACATCTTGGTTATTAGTGAATACATTAGGTTATCTAACTTTAACAGTGGATTTTGATTTGTAATAATTTTCAGATTTCAGCGGGGAATTGAACCTGGGACCTCCATTTTGTTGGCCAGCGCGCTACCACTACGCTACGGAGGCAACCTATTGTATCTTTTTTCTTAATCATGCAAATATTTTTATCAGTTTTTATTGTATATGTCATTAAAATATTGTATTGTATTAACATGTTTTGTTGTCTATTTTACAATATATGAAATTTAAATCCCTTTCTACTTTTTTATAAATGAAGAGATGGAATTGTATGAAATTTTTATACTTTTCTAAGTATTTGATCGAATCCATGAAGCTTTGGTTTTATATTTTTTCATATTTTTAGTTTTAATATTATCATTTAAATTTTTCATTGGTTACTTAATGTAACAAATTATTGCATCTCAACAATTTGTTGAGAAGTAAGTAATTATGGTACAAATTATGGGAATCCCTTATGAGGAAACAAGTCCTCTGTTTTTTTTAACGTAACAGCGTTTTATGACAAACTAAATTTAACGGCAGAGTCTGGATTGAAAACCAATTTTCTTTTATTCATTTATCTAAACGTGTAGTACAAATCGTTTTGAATTAAATGATGTAATTAATTTTCTCTATGCCATCCGGAACTATTTTGTTTTTTAATTAATAATTAAAAATTACTGTGGTAACTTCCATGATTTTTTCTAGAAAATTAGTGGCATTCAAACTATCGTATCTTCTTTTGAAGGTAAGATGATATAACATGGTTTTTAATTTAAAAAGGCTGTTTTTATTCTTTTTAGAATTTTCAATTTAAAATAGATTACAACAAGCAATCAATGAGACTTGTGTAGCTGAATTTACATTCTAGAGCCTGCTGCTTTTCTAATTGTTTATTCCGGAATATTGTAGTGGTTTTTTTATTTTCATGGTGTTTAAAACTTGAATAATTCCCAAAAATCTGGCGTGAAACACTCACAGGACTTCCTATTTCCAATGTAAATAATGAAAATAAAACCTATATTAATCATTAGTAAACAATGAAAAATAAAAAATATAACTTAATTTTAATGATGAGTAAATGATGCAAAATTAAAATCAACCTCTGTTTAACTTAAAAACACTATTTGGACGCGCAACTAGCCACTGTAGAAGAAAATGCTTGAAGTAAAAGTTCAGGTTTTTTTATTTTTTATAATAATTTTAATTATTATTCCATTTGTCTTTACATGCATACCAAGGCCACAATATTAAAAAATCCATTTATACAGATTTTAATGAAATAAATACGGGAAATCAATAATGACACTAAACTACATTACTCTAAACTAAATAACTAAAGACGCTAAACTAAGCGTTCTACATAAAAACGCTTTAGTTTAAAGTTGTAGGTATTTAAAAGTCCTACACTTTTTATTATGTATACTTTCCCCCTAGAATCCATATTACGGTATATTCAGGAGCCTATGAACGTGTGGGCCCTGTAAATATTCGATTTAAAAAAATTTAAATACAAGCAATACCTTTCTTCCCTATACATAGGGCAAGAATAAGTAAAAACTTGTGAAAAATATTGGAAACTAATTAGAATTGCTTATTATATCTAACGGTCAATGCAATCGTAACTAGATATTAATTTTCTTGTCTCCTGTTTTTTAAATAAGTTGATTAGGAAATTATCAACTGAGATTATTTTTGTAAAGGATTCACCTTATAGTTTTCCCCTCTTTCCCTATTAAAGGGATAATGGTGATGGTAAAATTATGAAAACTTACGAGTTCGTTTGTATCCCTGATGAATTGTTAAAATATAAAATTCCTACTCTTTTAAAGAAAAAAGTTTTAATTATGTTCAGACTCTCCCCTTAAAGTGTTTAAGAAAAGGGTATTTATAAACCTTACTTTACTTCCTCACGATTCAAAAAGAGACACATTATTGTTAGCGAGAAAGCAATTCTGTACTCCAGTCCAATTTCAATAGATGTTAGGCTTACAACACAAGTAAAGAAGCTGTCCTTTGAAAAGTTTTTATGTAGTGTAAATGTGTGGGCAGTGAGTTATCCGTTTTCAAACTGAAACTACAACCTCCGGTTCAAACTTGGAATCTTACCTTTTTTCTAAACTTTTCCATGTATTTAATATTCTTCTTCTCTTTACGGTGTCGAATCTATCAATGAAGATTCTCTAGTAAATAATGCTATACCAATAACCACCTCCTCAAAAGAGTGTGTGTATTTTGTCAATCTAATTAAAATATCTGGTGCAAAACACTCACACAACTTTCTCTTGCCAATGTAAATAATAATACATATAACCCATGTTTAATCATAAAATAAACTATGTAAAATTAAAACTATGTGTTATGTCCATCGGAAAATGGACTTTATCTTCAAAAGCAAAATTTTCAGGAGAGCAAGAATAACGAAATAGGTTAAAAAATTACATTTTTGTTTTGTTTAAAATATTACATTTTATTTTTTGTATATAAAAATAACCCGATTTTATTTTATTTTCAACTCAAAACCTGATTAAATTCCCAAAAATAGACAGTATGTCATAGAGGGAAAACGGACCTTAGCTTAACCAATGTATTTTTTATTGATGAAGTTAGATCTTTTTTCTGTTGGATACTTAAAAGGAAAACTAAAATGTTTTGGCTCAAAAAATGAAAATAGTAAAAAAGCACTGGATATCCTTCCAAGAAAATAGTTAAGTTAGTCACATTATCTCATTGGGCCTTGAGGTTGCTTATTGTTCTGAATTGAACAGATTGCAATATACACATACTGGAGATAAAAAAATATGAACAAAAGTAACGAACCATCAAGATTAGCCATGATTATCGTCAACATCCGAAGCGGATAGGGGCATTAAGAAGTAATATCTGGTATAAATTTAAAAGAAAGATATTTTTATTTAGAAATTACCAGATACTAAAAGAACTAGGAGTAAACATACCAAATTATCTTCTGTATAGTATCAATAGCAAGCAGGTTTTTTTCATCACGATTTTAACCACCTAAACCTTCACCAATTTTCCCTAAAGTTGGCTCAAATGAATCGTCTGTCTTAGTAGATTTACAGAAAACTAACCAAAATCATATATTTTTATTATGGCCGTAAATTAGGAGGTCTAAAATAAAGATAATAATACGTGAAGTTAATAAGAATGAGAATACGTTAAGCGATGCGTCTGTGTATCGGATGCAGTACTACCCTACGCATACATGTCTCTGTTTCTCTATCTATCCCTCCCACATCTCGCACTATTTCAGGTTGGAGGGGGGCAAGTTCAACGAACTAAAGTATACCAAAGCATTGGCAGTCACATAATATCACTTTGGACTTTCCAACGTGATTTTTGCTACTTTGGGTAGTGCACAGTGAGTTCAGCTGTATTTTGCTTTTGTTTTTAACAGCTCTTTTCAGAGCTGTTATAACTTTTCAGATCATTTGATTGCCTAAAAATTCGTATAATGTCACGCAACAATAAAACAAAAAAATGTTATTTACAGAAAAGTTCTATAAAAACAAATTTACACTTTTAAGCGGGTTTTCCCACAAGTGTTCACCTAGTATATAATTAGTATCTACTGATATTAAAAATTTTTCATCTTTCTTTTCGAACCCACCGGGTTGGTCTAGAGGTAAAGTCATCGCCAAAATCAGCTGTTTAACAGCTGATTTTCGGAGACGAAGGTTGCTGGTTCAAATCCTAGTAAAGGTAGTTACTTTTATACGGATCTGAATACTAGACAGTGGTTACCGGTGTACTTTTATGGTTGGGGTTTAATTAACCATACTCTCTCAGGAATGGTCGGCCTCATTTACACGTCATACACATCATTCTCATCTCATTGGATCATGGGGTTGCTTATTGTTCTAAATTGAACAGATTGTAACGTACACAAATTAGGAATAAAAAAAATCTTTCTTTTCATAAAAACTTCATAGATTTATATTGATGTATTTTTTTTTTAAATTTATTTAACGTCGCATCAACATCAAGGTCATTAGCGTCGACGTTGGGGTGTAACTGTGTGTAATGAGGATGAAGTGATTTTTTGTAACGTATGAAAATATGCCGTGTCTGAGTGTTATTCGAACCCAGGACCGCATGATGAGAGGCGAGTACGTTACCAACTACGCCAATGGGGCCGGCATATTGATGTATTAAAAGGAATAAAATTGGAGAAATTTTTATTCAATAATTGTTCCTGTTTCAATAAAAATCATAAATACTTTTTCAATTATTTTTTTAGAAATATTGATAGTGATTATATCTACGTATAATATAAATACGAATATAAACTGCAAATACTCAGTTATATAAAAACAGGTGTGCCATTAAATCTGACTACCGGTAACCCATGAAATATAATTGAAGTTTAGTGCATATCTGAAATTTTTATCTTTGCTGTTAATCCTAACAATATGAGGTTCAAAACAACCATTGAGTTCTAGTTTTTTTTTGTTCTGGTGTTCGGGTAATAATGTGTTATAACACAGCATATATCCAAATTTTAATGGCAGTGACATTAACATGAGATAGCGAGAGTGACTATTTAAAATGGCATATCAAGATTGTTTGATAAAACAAATGGGTTTTTAATATTTTCACCTAACTTCTTTCTAACTGCTTTGACTGTAAGGAAACCTCTTGTAATCATGATTAATTTTCAAAAGTTTTAAATTTTTTATCAGATTGTTATATACTTTTTTGGGAATATACTACAGTCGGACCTTTATATATATCGAAATTGTAGGTTCCTTATAAACAATTTGATGTATAGAAACTTCGATAAAGAGAAACACCGTTTTTTTCTCATTAACACTGCTACTTACGTTACATGAGATTACATGAGATTATTGTTACGTGAGATTACCCGACCGTTACTGTATTACCTAAAAATCTGGTGTGAAACACTCACACAACTTTCTCTTGCTGCATTGGCAAGAGAAAGTTGTGTGAGTGTTACGGCATGTGTATGTGTTACGGCATTTTCTTTTCTTGTAGGCACGTAAAATATTGTTACAACTCGTTATAGTAAAGTAAAATTGTAAACTTTAATTTAATTAATTCACATATATTTATTTTAAAAAATTATTTGATAAAAAACCTAACCAATAAAAATGTCAACAATGAAAATAACGAATTCATGAAAATAAAATATTAAACATTTAAAACAACGCAATTCACGCAATTTATCAATAATAAATAAAATAAACAATTTTCCTTACCAATTTAATCATTAAATGTAATGTCTTATGACAAAATAACAAACTTCACCGTAACGGAGAATCCCGAACAATTTAGGCCACTAACACACCAGCCATTCAAACCGCGGCGGCCCTCCAACAATCAAATGCTTCGTTTTTATATTTAATCGGTCAGCTGTTTATGAACTGCTGATTTTATGTTCCGCCAAATGTATCGTTTTAATAATCAGTCAGCTCTTTATGAACAGCTGATTTCATTTTCCGCCGCTTCATTATTTTATCAGGGCTCCCACACTCCCCTACACCCTGCCGTCTCATCCCACAGAACAGTGTGCAGCCAGGTACGGAAGTCCGTCATTCATAATAAAGATGCGTTTTGATACAGCCTCAAAGTTATTTTTCTAGGTGGACTGTATCGCTAAAAAACCGATCAAACTTTAGGTTAATTAAATTTAAAAAAATGTGGAGGCCACCATACACTGGCGACAACTCGTTCATTCGTGAAAGCAGCATGAATGCGATTCAGTGAAACGTTCAACGTGTGGCATGTTCCTCCGTCTTGTTGAAAATTGCTGAATTATTTTTCGTTATCTCTTAATTTTGGATGGAATTCTTTGAAATTACTCAATCGGTAGCGACGCACAACAGTCAGTACTACCCACTGTTACTATACTAGACGGTAACGGCCACGCGCAGCTGCTGTGAGATATAATATGACGTATAGTCTGGTCCCCAACAACTCGGCTGGTGCATAATGACGGTAGAATTTTTGCATTGTTTTTACAAACATAGCGGTATGTTTATAAATCAATCGATTTTAATTTTAATAATTCTTAGTTGCGGGCTGAAATTTTTCTCTAAGTAACTTGTTTTCTTCTTTTAATTCGGCGTTTTCACGTTTTAAGAGATCATTTTCTTCTGACTGCGCAACATTAAAATTTGGCAGTTCTTTATTAAACCGAGGCCTATCTTTCTCTACGACTATCCCTTCATTTGTGAATTTTCTGTGAAGTAATTGGATGATGAGTTTAAAATATCATAAACTTCCTTTCAAGCGTATTGTTTCTCTTGTCGATTTTTACGTTCTCTACAAATCAGTAAATTTAAAAGTGGGACTGAATTCGTCTTTAAGAGACGTTTTAATGGAAGATGTAGCAACTTAGACTTTAAATCGCGTATATAATCCAATTCGTCAAAATGTACTAAACACACGCGAACATTATCAGCAGAAAATAAATTGGCCCGCTTGCAAGCACTCTTCCATTTCAATCTAGTTTTAGTGGCCTTTGGAAAACGGCAAAACTTTAAATGCCCGATTCTTTTTTATGTCTATCGTGATTAGAACACCTGGCAATCGCACAACTCACCGTTATTAAGGGGTTCACGTATCCCTATTCTTCACAATGTTCACGGTTGGACCTTTTTCTCAGGAACTACATAAGATAGACACTTAATTTTTTTAAATCATTTAGATCATTCCTTTCTGCACATTTTGAGCAGAAGAAATATTAAAACTGATGAAAGAATTTTTTTTTCAAAAAGACATTTTGGTGATAATTTTAAAATTTAATAAAAATTTTAATTTTTAACAAATTTAAATTGTTAAACTCTCAGATTAGGCAGAAATAATGGATCTTTCAACAAAAAAAATACTCAAATATCTTCAGTAAGTTCTGAGAAAAAGGTACAAATGTGGTAAAAAACTTAATTTTCGGAAACACTCATTTTAAATAAATAAATATTTTTGTTTTGTTTTGGTGTGAGTAGTTGCACCAGCTGTAGAGGTTAACTTAAAAAATATTTAAAAATATTTATTATATTTTTTTTAGTCGCTGGTGACTAGTGACGTCAGAGGGCGGCGCTTGTCACTGCGCATATTGTTGATCCCTACCGTCTATAGTCGTTTGCACGTTCAGTTGACACAATGGATCATATAAGAATCGTAACTGCTATTAGAGCATCTAAAAACATCAAATAAAGGCATCTAGATGCGTACATAAATACATTTTAAAACCTCTAAAACAGGTTTTTTTGAAGGTAGAACTACAATTCAAGTTTTGCTTAACTGAAAAAAATCATGTATTATGCAGAATGTTTCATGAATTGTATAAAATAAAAAAAAACTGTAAAAACATTTTCTTCTATGGAGGAAGGATAAAATAAATATCTCATTTATTTTACTGCAGACCTACTAATGCCTTCTCCATATTCCATCGCCATACTTTCCAAACACTGCGTGATAAATGTAAATAAATGATGCAATTGGTAATTACAAACCTAAAATAATCTTTCCCAGTACAGATATTGAAAAGAATATTGCACATTATTTGTGATCCGCGTATGAAGTCGATTTTAAACTTATACTGTTAATTATGAATTAATAGTCGTATAGCTACTCTACATTATAAAGGTTTTTTATCAATGGGGTGCGGAGAAGGGAATTTAATGTCTGGTAATATTTTTCGTTTTGTAATATTAGTTAGTATGGAATTGATTGATCAACAAAGCCGATGTTTGTGTATATGGTACAGGGTGATTTTTTAGTCCTGTTACCCAATTGTTAATGTCTGGTAATTTTTTTCTAAGAAAGGGATATTTTGTTTTGTAACACAAAGTTGGTAGCCCTACTCAACCGGTATAGATACGACAGTTTGAGTTGATTCTCCTTGAGTTGCGTAAAATTTTGTGCTGTTTCCAGTTGTGTTACGAACAGAATGTCTTTTACCCTAGAACAACGGGTTTTCATTCTTGAACAATATTTTGCTACAAAATCGTATGCGAGTGTAAAAGAATCATTTTAAATTAAATTTTTTGGTGTTCCTCCACTCTATTCTAGTCAATTTCTAGGCTAACTAACTGATTTTTAGAAGCAGGTATTGTTTGCAGCAGAAAACGTAGTGGTCGACCAACTCTCTTGACAGATGACGTTAAGAGAATGTGAAAACAAGATTGCTCAATTCTCCATGGAAAAGTTTACAAAAACTTTCCTCGCATGTTGATTTGTCATGTTCGAGTGCTCAGAAAGCTGCTAAAAAATTGAAATTGTATCCGTATCACATACGATTAGTTCTAGAGCTTCAGCTTCCAGATTTAAACAAGAGATTGTTTTAGGATAAAAGACATTCTGTTCGTAGCATAACCGGAAATGGCACAAAATTTTACACAGCTCAAAGAGAATTAACTCACACTGCCATATCCATACTGGTTGAGTAGGGCTACCAACTTCAGTGTCACAAAACAAAATTTATTTTTTTTAGAAAAATATTACCAGACATTAACAATTGGGCAACAGGACTAAAAAATCACCCTGTAGTAGCAGTCAGAGCCCCATAAGAAATACACTGTTTTATACTGCTCCGTTGTGTCAACTGAACGTGCAAACGACTTTAGTAAAGTAATCATGGTACTAGCACTGCTTGCGCGTGAAAACATTGTTGAGTAGCGTTCGGTTTTATGTTATTCACCCGATTTAATATACTTACAAAATTGGAAATAGGATCGCACTAATAGCGGACGAAATTATTGTAATTGCCTACATAAATATAAGAGTGAATTAACCTCTAAATCAACTGCTAATTGAATAGAGTAGCAGAATCCACTTTACTACCGTATGTTTTTCAATAATAGATTAATGACGCTCACTTGTTTTGATTACAACAATAACTACTGTCAATTTAACTTTATTAATTATTAGTTAGTGGAACTAACAGAGGGTACAGTACAATAAAAATCTGGTGTGAAACACTCACACGACTTTCTCTTGCCAATGAAAATAATTAACAATATAACCTTGCATTAGTAATAAAACATTACAAATAAACAAAAAACTAACCTACAAAAACATAACCTTTTGTTAATCATGAGTGAATGATGCTAAATGAAAATCAACCTCAGTTTGGTTTAAAAATTCGGGAAATCACTATTTCACGCTAAGCTAGGCTCTGTAGAGAAAAATGCTTAAAGAAAGTTGTAGATATTTTAATTTTCTATAAATTTGATAAGGTAAAGTGCATACTAAGGCTGAAATCTTAAAGAAACTATTTTTTACAGATTTTCATGGAAAACGAACAGAAAATCACTAATTACCGCTTAACTAAGCGTTATACAAAACATTTTTGTAATAAAAGTTGTAGGATTCTAAATTCTCTACAACTTTTATTACGAGTATATACATTTTGCGCTAAAATGCATATCAAGGCCGAAATCTTAAAACTACCAGTTTTTTCTATGAGAGAACAGCCTTCCCATAAATTTCAGCAGACATGGCGCCAACTTTATCTTGTGGAGCATAAAACAGGTATAATAAGGCGATTTTTAAAAATATCGCTGGAGCCATTTTTGAGAGTCACAAAAATAAATAAAAAATGAGACGAATAAACTACTAATTCCGGTTGACTGATTTTGATGAAAATGTTCGTGTGGGGTCTGGTAGTGGTATTTAACTTAAGCTTTCAGTTCCAACTTCGTACGGTGTTCCTTTCTTGAGATATTTTGTTCACACACACACACACACACACGAGCGCGCGTGCACACACACAGACCAATCGCTAAAAACATGTTTTTGGGGTTCAGGGGGTCTGAAAACGTGTAGATCCGGTGAAAACTCGATTTAGAAAAATCGTCATAAAAACAATACTTTCGTTCTTATTTATTTATATAGGCAAGAGAAAGTAAAATAACATTGTCTCTCCTTTACCTGAATCTCGATCCCTGAACTTTTTTTTAGTTTATTTAAAGGAGCATCAACAGCTTGTTTATTAATTACTACGGTGGGTAATACAACTGAAACAGTAGGTTTTTAATCGTGAAAATTTTCAGACCGTAGCCTGGAATCGAACCCGAAACCCTCGTATTGTAGGCTAGCGCACTAACCACTACGCTACGGAGGCAGCCACGAACCTCTGAACTTATTTCATTGATTTAATCAGTAAAATTTGATTTTTTCAGTTTTGTATGAATTTGTCTGTCATTGCTTTCTAAAAATTTACATTAGTTAAATGTACATAAAAAGCCTACTTAAGTGTACATAAGTACATAAATAAACGTACATAAGTTATATGTGACCATTTTTAGCCCTAGCCTGGAATTGAACCCAGAACCTCCGTGTTGTAGACTAGCGCGCTAACAACTACGCTACGGAGCTGGCCACGAACCCATGAAGTTATTTTATCAATTTTAACAATAAAATTTTATTTTCTCAAATTTTTATTCTCAGATTTGTCTGTCTTCGCTTTTTAAGAATCCACATAAATTGAAACATTTCATTTGTAAAAACTTTCTGTGCTTATGATTAAAAATATACGAAGTTTTCAACAATTATATTGAAAGTCATATTCAAATACCTAATTTTCTTTCACTCACATATGAGGAAAAATTGTAAAGCAAAAAATTAATTGTTTTTAACTTTTTTTGAAATAATTTACTTTAAGATTAAAATTTTATTGGAAATTTACAATTTTCTATTAAAATCTGCATAAATATTGGTTTATTAACTTTCAAACTGAGTTGCAAACAGTTTCCACTTTGTTGTGCCAGTAAAATTTTCATAATGAAAAACATTTTAAACTCTAATAAATGCTACGTCAATCGTATTTTGATTTGAAAGGAAATAATTTGTATATCGTGTATTAAATATTTACCATAACGATTTACAAAAATTAAAAAAAAAAAAGAAAATTACTTCCAGCACTGTTTCCAACAATAGAAAATTCGCATGGAGCGTTGTAGGGATAGAGAAGGAGTGTGTATTGAAGGTGACAATAAGTGATTATGTATAAAATAAAAATAAATTTTTTTACGTCAGTCTCGTTATTTAATAGCCACACCTCGTATATGTGTCCGTAAAACTGTAATCTTCTCTTGTACTTTTATTTGTAATTGAATAAACTATTTTTTCTCTACATCAATTGTTTTTTTAAGTTGTTTAACCCAACAGCCGGCAATAATATTTTTCTAGACCGGCAGAGAATTTCTAGTCACAGAACCGTAAAAAAATCATTAAAAATTTGCTGTAAATCACAAACCTAGTCACGTGACATTAAAATAACAAGAAAACTTAAGAAAATAAAATAAATACATTACTGAAATTTTAATCTGACAGTAAGGGATGCTGAAACTATTTGAAAATAATTTTTAGACAAATATTTTTCTAGAATTTCAGATGACACTACTGTTTAAAACTTTCTTATGCCCTACTTTCAAAATTCATTATAATAGAATCGTTACTTTTAGTGTTTATTTCAATATATAACCGAAAAAAACGAATCTGATGTTCAAAAGTGAAGAAATTATACACAAAAATACATCATTTAAACCAAGAAATAACCAAATTCAGCTCTAGGACAGCGTGATTTCAACAGAGAAACACAAGCAGAATATGCAACTAAAACTTATGTATTATACTTAAAAATTTACTTTATACATTACTAACCTATTGTACAAAACAGCAACGCTTTCTGTAGATGTTATTAAAACAAAACGACAACATTGCAATACTATGAAGCAAATCCGATTTCGCGACGCGACCGGTTCAAGAAGCGGTAACATCGTCTCAAAATCGACTATTGCCGGTTCTAGGGTTAACATTACATCAACAACTTGTTCATTACGAACTACGGTAAGTTTTAACTTGTTTTCCAGACCCTAACCAAAGAAATTCCCAGAAATGAAACGGTGGGTTTTTGCATTTAATAATTTCCAGACCATAGACGGGAATCGAACTCGGGACCTCGTTAATCATTGAACATTCCTTATATCTGTTTTCTTTTTGTAAATGTTACAGGAGTGATTTTTATTTCGTTTGTTTTCATTCGAAAATCAATTTTATCAGTTCTGTTTTTACTCTGATGCTGTAGTTTACTGTCTTACCATGTAGCTGTCGATCTTCATGAATCGATTGAACAGCTTATCGTTTTCAAAAGTAACAACGGTGTATAAACTATACAAATTTGGAATTTCTGCGTTAATAGGATACCATTTTATTTCTAGTTTATTAATTAAAGGGAAAACTTTCTGTGGTTTTCAAAGCATTGGTTGATTTGTTATTAGGGAAAATTCGGTTTTATAGATTCCACAAATCTATACACGTTTGTAAAGAAGCAACTGTAGGAGGTATTCAAATAAATTTTGATATTCATATTATTACTTTTCATTTATTCATTTAAATTTACTTTTAAAATCTTATGAAATGAGATTGTTGAATTACTTTTGGTTTTAAAGAATAAATAAATATTTTCATCGTTTTGATTTATACAAACTGTCTAAAGAAGAAATAATTTACTCTTATATTTGTTTATAGTTATTGTGTTAAGTAATATAATTGTGAAACATATATTTTGTAATCAAAGAAAGTGTATTCACCTGGAATAAATGACGTAAGCGATTTTGAAAAATGTTTGTGTTGGTTGTGTAATGCAAGATGGTAGGCGTGAAAGGGTTACACTAAGGTATTTATGCGTAAAGTAAGAGATCATATTAAGCAAGATTAATTAATTAATCTTATAATAAATATGAATTTGAAATAAGAGAAGAAATAAATATAGGATGTGATAGGAAAAGGGGAAGGTTAAGGTGAAGAAGATTTTGTTTGTTAAGTACAGGGAAAGTTTGTAATTGAAAGAGAAGGAAAATCGAGATATTTAAAAGGGTACACAAGGTGATACACCTGATGAATTGAAGAAGGACGTAGATATTAAATTGGAAACGCAAACATTGTAACATCATAGTAGTGTGAGTGTTGTTACTTACTCCGTCTGGTAGTAGGTAAACGGGGGTTTTGTTACACTATAATATAGAGTCGGTGTGTAATAATTAGTGTAGTACAGTTTACCGTTTAACAGTTACCCAACCTGCATCTATCTATGTTAACTAACACCGTAGTAAATATATAAATACACTGTTACCAACATTCAAAACACCATTCGTTATCAAGTTAATTTATAAACTAAACAGTGAGAAAAGTTACAGTATTTAACGGTATAAATTGTTGTTTTTCAGTCGTTAGTTTTTTAAACGCTTTTTGTAAGTAATAAAATTATCTTCAGTTCGTTTTACATTCAAATATTATAATTAGTCTTCAAAATAATATTAACTGTTATAAGTTTATTCGGTGGAAAACTAGTTTTACTTCCCTTTACCTATATGAATATATAGGAAGGAGAGTATTGTTTTCACGTCGATTTTTCAAAATCGAGTTTTCACCGAATCTACACGTTTTAGAATATAATATTATTATCCCTTTCAGTGCTAAAACAATATTTGTTTGATCTAAAGCCATTTAATTAAAATAAGGGTGTATAAAAAGTACCAGCCCTTATTTCGAAAACTTACAGACGTAAGCCTGCCATTGCTAACCAAAATTTCAACGTTACAGAAAAATAAAATTTCCTGTTAAAGATTAATTTTTATTATGCTCATGAAGAAAAGAATTAGTTTTAACACAAAAAATATTAAAAAGATTTTTTTAGTTTATTTAAATTCGCATCAACAGCCATGTTAAGAGCAACTACTGTGGGGTTTGGTACCTTAACGGTGTTTTTAATTTGTTAAAATTTCCAGACCCTAGCCGGGAATCAAACCTGGGACCTATCGCTTTGCAGGCTAGCGCGCTAGTCACTACGCCACGGAGGCGCTTTCAAAATACATTATTCCATTAATTTTTGTTTAAAAGTTCGGTTTTCCTGACGTTAGCACTTTATGCACAACTTACCGACCTCCGGTAAACCGGATGTTGTCACTACGTAAAATATAACGACGTCCTGTTTTCCGGACGTTGGTACTGAAAGGGTTAAATTCATATAGGCAAGAGAAAGTAATAAATGTTGCATTTCAAGGTATTATTATGATTTAACAGATTTGTTTTTTAATTCCACGGTGCTGATTAGAAGTTTGTTGTTGACGCAAGGGACGTGCAAGATTTATAATGCAATGTTTAATTGGATCTACGTAATCTGGAGAATCAATAACGCGAAAATTAATTTTTCAAACGATGTATTTATGTAATAACCAATGGATTTGGTGTTTTACAAATCTGCTTATCATACATCCAGATCGGTTTGAACATTGACCTGTATGTTACGAATTTTGAAGTAATGTCTATTTTAGATAGCTTACCGAAAAGTCTATTTTACTGTCCCAGTCTGTCATTTAGTTAATGTCCCTTATGGTTGATGTGGATATTCTACATCAATCATCAATTTAAGTCCAACCTTTGTTTGAGTCTAAATCAAAATCTGAACATTGTCTGACTAACAAATAAATTATTCCTAGAAGAACATTTAATGTCATATCAATTACTAAAATATATTTTTGACACTACTATGAATAGAATGGTCATTTTTATATTTATTTATTTTTTTGCTAATTTGGGTTAGTAACTTTGGGTTTTGCAAGTTTATCTAACATTGTAATCCTCCAACATCTCAATTAAGGAGTCTTCGATTTATTTCCTACTTCTCATTCTGAATAACCATTCAAGTTATCCATCATGAGTTACAGATAAAAACTATTTAGATGAAGTAAAGATGTCTTAAGACAGAATTTAACCTCAAAAAACCCTTTTGGCAATTGACATCTCAACCTTGGGATTCACGAAAATAATTTTATATTGATTTTACTCACCGGGTTTGTCTAGAGGTGAAGTCGTCGCCAAAATTACCTGTTTAACAGCTAATTTTCAGAGACGAAGGTTTCTGATTCAAATCCTAGCCTGTACAAGACTACACCTCATTTACACTTCATACATATCATCCTCATCTCATTGGGTCTTGGGGTTGCTTATTGTTCTGAATTGAAATGATTGCAACGTACACACATTAGGGATTAAAACAAAAACTTTACTTCACTAAACTCGGCTCACCGTAAGAAAGATAAATGTCGAGTAAACAATCAGCGGTTACCGAATCAGCTGCTAAAGCGGTGGCTCAGTAAAAATGCAACACTTTCAATGAAAACACCACAATGATAACTGATACGTGCTTTTAAACATATGCAGAATTAAACGATAAATAGAAATGAAAAAAAAAACAAGAAATACTATAACACTAAATTCATAATTGAAATTAAATTATAATGCTCGTAAGAACGATGCGAGACAATACGATGTCAAAAGCGAACTGGTAGCATAAACGATAACCATGTTCTTTATCAAAAATGTGGAGAGAGATTTATGGGTTTGGATTAGCCATCGTTAAATTTAATTGTGAAATAACGAGTGACTGAACTAATATTAGATGACTATCATTAAAATAAAAATGTTTACTTTTAAATTTCTCTTGTTTCAACGTATAGGGTTATAAATAAAACTTAAACCACATTTATTTATGAAAAAGAATGGAAATAAAGTATAGGCCTACTGTTTTTATAAATTTATTGATCGGTACTGAAAACATCAGTCATGACATGATGTAGGCCTAACAGTTTCATTTATAAAAATACTTTTGAAAGTATTTTGTTGTTACTTTTTAATCAGCGTGTACACATTTTTAAATAATGGGCATGCTCAGTGACGTCATAATTTTTTTGCTTGATATCTTTCTCACGATGAAGCGAGTATACTGTCTTTACATTCCCCCATAATTCATTGTTAGGTAGAATCTAACCTCTAAAAATAATGCGCATGCTCAGTGACGTCATAATTTTTTTACTTGACAGCTTTCTCACGATGAACCGAGTATACTGTCTTTACATTCTCCCATAATTCATTGTTAGGTAGAATCTAACCTCGAATCTCGAACGTCTGTAGAATAGCAGTCTATGCTTCATAATATCGTTGATCAAAGGTCAAGTTTAATAATTATTTAATTGTTAAAGAATTTAAATAAATCATTAAAATAATCATCATATTCAATCATCATTAAAATATATGGAAACCAGAAGGGATAGAGTAGTGGGGCATATCTTAAGACATCCAGGTATTGGTCTATCAATAATGGAGGGTAATATTGAGGGAGTGAATTGTGGGAGGTAAAGGTTAAATATATAAAGATAAATTATATAAATTACAAACGATGTAGGGTGTCTCAGGTATGTAGATATGAAACGACTTGGGCAAGATAGAAGAGCTTGGAAAACTGCATCAAACCAGTCGCGAGACTGATGACCAAAAAAATAAGTCAATCATCATAATAAATAATTTTTAATTAATATCCAAATATTCTAAATAAAAATAAAAATATATTAAACTAAATTTTAAGAAGAAATTACAAAAAATATAAAAAATTATTCCAGAAGTTAAAGATTCAAATTTATTAGAGATGAAGGCATAAAAAAAGAAGGTATAATTTTAAATAAATAATTTTAACTGATTAACAAATAATAAAAAATAAATTAGAAGAACCTCAAGATTCAGTTTGAATTATAAAACCAAATGAAAAACTTAACGATTTTTAAAACAAGCAGATGAAAATATAACAGAATCTAACAGATACTGTAAAACCGATGGCAACAATGTCTCGATACCCCAATTGATTCCAAATTGATGGATGGACAAGAACTTAACTGGTAGACAACTTAACACAAGAAATATCGTAACTATACACTCTTACTAATTTTTGAGCTTATTTGAGGTTAGTGTATTTGTAATGTTTTATTACTAGTGTTAGATTATATTGGTCATTTTTGCATTGGGAGGAGAAAATTGTGTGAGTGTTTTACGGGAGATTTTTTAATGTTAAAACTGTTTATTAGTAGTAGTTAAATAACTTAACTGATTATAAATAAGTCAATCTAATAATTATTAATTAAAAATTTCATTGTTGTTATTGTTTAGGTAATCAGCCAAAAAGCTGGTTTGAACCTGTAGAGGTTTTACTAAGTAAAATGAGAGTGTAGTTGTTTACCATTGCTTTCCTCACTGAGTGAAAAAGAACGCTTATCAGCATGTTGGACCCTCTGAAAAGCACGTATTTTCCACTCTGCAAATGACACCTTCAGTTTATTCACCACAGGGTCTGGCTGTATAATGAAATTCATTACTTTCAGAGGAGATAACTCTGATTAGTGTCTTTTACACCTCTACCTCTTCTGTTGTTACATGATTCAGTCATTTAAATGGCTAACCATGTGAGAAGAAACTGAACTATTTATTTTAGCCCTGCAATGAACAGATAAAGTGTAAATAATTTGACACTCCACCTGTCTGTTATAGGTACGGAAAATTTCATTAAATAAATTATTTTATTTATTAAAATTATATAAAAATTTGGGTCATTCTTATATACATTGGGAATCAAATATGATTTATATTGTTTTAATGACGAAAAAAACACTGTTGGGTATAATGAAAAATATTAAATAATTTTGAGAGAAACCTAAATTATAAAATATATTTATTGAGAACTTCAGGAGATTATAAAAAAACTTTCAGAACAGGAATAAATGATGACATTTAATTAAATAAAAATTAATCTAATTAAAATTGAATGAGTAATTAAGAAAATAATAATGTAGAAAATTATTGTATTATAATAAAAAAGTTAAAAGCGAGAATTGAATTCTTAATCTCTTGTGCAACTGTTATTTCTTTTAAATTATTTTAATACTGTATAATTACTAAAATTTTTCTCCTTTCTTTACCTGAAATTGATTTCTTAAAAGTATATCAGTAATTTAATTTTTAACGTTTCTTTGTTGTCTCATTAAAGAATTTTATTTCTATTATAATTTCCATTATTATGACAGGTTTTTTGTATGTACGAGTATACCCTGTAGGCGACATCTAAGTTTATTATTTAAATTTTTCAGTGGTCTGTCCGTTTGTTACAAGAAATAAAGCGTAACGCAATTTTTTACTTTCTCTTGCCTAAATGAATATTTAGCAAGGAAAGAATTGTTTTCATGTGATTTTTCAAATTTAAGTTTTCACCAGATATACACGTTTTCAGACCCCCTGAACCCAAAAAACATGTTTTAGCGATAAGTGTGTGTGTGTGCGTGTGTGTGTGTGTGTGTGTGAACAAAATATCTCAAGAACGGAACATCGTACGAAGTTGAAACTTGAAACTTAAGATAGGTACCACTAGAGGCCTGACACGAACATTTTCATTGAAATCGGTTAACCAAAAGTAGTAATTATTCGTGTAATTTTTCACTTTATTGCATTTTTCTCAGAAACGGCTCCAACAATTTTTAAAAATTCGCCTCTTATACTACATTATGTATTCTCTACAAGATAGGGTAGGCGATATGTCTGCTGAAATTCTTGGGGAGGCCGTTCTTACGTAGAAAAAAAAGTTTTTTTTAAGATTGCAGCTTTAATATTCAGTTTAGTGCATAAGTGTATGTAATAAAAGTTGTAGACAAAACACCAAGAAAATAACTATTTTCTAAAACTTATCTAGTCATATTATGTCTAGATCGGTTTTAGAAAGTATTATACGTAGCAATTTCTGTGATAAAGTGAGAGAAGAATATTTACTAAATAGACTATAATAAAGTTTTTCTCTGTGTGTGAATTTTTAGTTTTTGTGATATATGAAGTTTCTGTGTAAGTTTAACACAATTAAGTTGTTGTTATTTAGATCATCAGCCGAAAGCTGGTTTGAACCTTTACTATAGTTTTCATACTCATAGACACCCGAGTTTGAACCCTTGCATCTCCAAAACTATGAGTCAGATTTTAACATATTTCACATCAAAATTTAGCTCATTTTATTCTGTGTTGACCCTTAATAGCCCTATATTTTGAATGATGTTTAAAAATTATCATATCGAGGTTGGAAGACAAAAAGATCTGGTATTTTGCTACCACAACAAATATCATGCGTTTAGAGGCATGTAACGCAATAATTATTTGACTGAAAATTTGAAATTTTAACAGAACATATAAAATTATATTCTTACAGCGTGTACGAAATTTCAAATTTGTACGTTATTTAAATTTTTATTTATTAGCAATATTAGCAAAATCTCGGTAACGGTTATCGTTTAGCACGGGCAAACTATCGTTTTATTCTGCGTAAAATCTTAGTAAAAATATGTTAGTAACATAAAATATTGATTGGCCAATGTTGTGGTAGAATTTTTAAAATTTTGTAAAACTGACTGGGTCATGCGGAGGATGGGCGCTACTATCCATGTTGCCTGAATCTGACTGTCTACCTGAATTGACAATGCAGTCTGTTAATTCAGGTAGACAGTCTGACAGGATGTCACGTACACTATTTGGGAACATTGATAGTAGCACTCACCCCACGCATTACCAAATCTATTTTTCAAAATTTTAAAATATCTACAACGACATTGGCCAATCATTATTTCATGTTATTAACATATCTGTAATAAGTTGTTTACGCTGAATAAAACGATAGTTTGTCCGTGCTAAACGATAGCTGTTACCGAGATAGCGAGGGTTCAGAATATCGCTAATAAATTAAAATTTAGATAACGTACGAATTTGAAATTTCATACACGCTGTAAGGATACAATTGCCTATGTTTTTTAAAATTTCAAATATTTTGGCCAAATAATTATCGAGTTACACGCCTCTAAACGCATTAAATTTGTTACGGTAGCAAAAACCGGGTCTTTTTGTTATTCAACCTCTTTATAATAATTTTTAAACAACATTAAAAACATAGGACTATTATAGGTCAACGCAAAATAAAATGCGCTAAATTTCCATGTAAAGTAGCCTATGTTAAAATCCGACTCATAGTTTTGGAAATGCAAGGGTTAAAATTCGGGTGTCTATGATTATGAAACCGATAGTAGACGCTTTACTAAGTAAAACGAGTAGTTAGGTGGTTTGCTATTGCCTTCCTCACTGAGTGGAAAATTTAATACATTTATAATTAATTTAATTATAATTAATAAATTGAATCCATTTATTATTGAATCTTAGAAGTAGTTTCTTATTCTTGAGCATAGTGGAACAAGAACATGTAATACTTTATGAAATTTTGAACCCGTTCTTCAATCGGGTGGAAAATATCAATAACGAAATTACTTAAACTCATACAACATCAAAGTTTGATAGATTTAGAGTCAAAGCAAAGAATTTTACGGACACCAATAAGTAGAAAAAAAATCTGGTGAGAAACACGCACACAACTTTCTCTTGCCTATGCAAACAATTTATAATATAACTTAATATTTGTGATAAAATATTAGAAATAAACAAAAAACTAACCTCAAAAAATATAATCTTATTTTAATCATGAGTGAGAGACGCAAAATTAAAATCAATCTCAGTTTGGATTAAAAATACGGAAAATCACTTTTTTAATCACAGAGCCTAGTTTAGCGTAAAAGAAAGATTTTCCGTATTTTGAAGCCAAACTTAGGTTGATTTTCATTTTGCGTCTTTCACTCATGATTAAAATAAGGTTATGTTTTTAGAGGTTAGTTTTTTATTTATTTCTAATGTTTTATTTCTAATTTTATGTTTTATTGTTAATTATTTGCATTGGCAAAAAAGTTGTGTGAGTGTTTCACGCCAGATTCTTTGTCGTAAAATGTATAATAAGGCTGAAATCTTTAAAAATCGATATTTTACGCGTTTTCGTGAGAAAAAAAAGAAAATTGCTAACTACCGCTAAACTAAGCGTTAGACAAAAAAAATGTTTGAAATAAAAGTTGTAGGTTTTAAAATTCTCGACAACTTTTATATAATACATTTTTGCGCTGAAATGCATATTGTCAAAATCTTAAAAAAACTTTGTTTTTACGAGAACCGCCTCACCAAGAATTTCAACAAACATGGCGCCTGCCCTATTTCGTAGCGCATAGAACGTTTAGTAAATTTTATTCCTAATTTGTGTACGTTGCAATTTTTTTAATTCAGAACAATAAGCAACCCCATGACCCAAAGAGATGAGGATCATGTATATGACGTGCAAATGAGGTGTAGTCTTGTACAGACCCAGGCCGACAGTTCCTGAGAGAGTATGGTTAATTAAACCCCAACCGTCAAAGTACACCGGTAACTAGTATTCAAATATTCTGTCTATATTGTATTCTGTCTAGTATTCAAATCCGAATAAAAGTAACTGTAGTTACGTTTAGTAAATGAGTCGATTTTTTAAAAAATCGTAGGAGCCGTTTTTGAGAAAATCACAAAAACGTGAAAAAAGGCACGAATAAACTACTACTTCCGGTTGACCGATTTTTATGAAAATGTTCGTGTCGGGTCCTCTAGTGGTATCTAACCTTAGTTTCAAGTTTCAAGTTTCTTACGGTGTTCCGATCTTGAAATATTCTGTTCACACACACACACAGCCAGACCTACACAGACCGATCGCTACAAATATTTTTTTGGGGTTCAGGGGGTCTGAAAAGTGTAGATCTGGTGAAAACTCGATTTCGAAAAATCGATATGAAAACAATACTTACTTTCCTTTTTATTCATATAGGCAAGAGAAATTAATATACCCAACGTTTTATGTCCGTAATTTTTATTGATTTTCTAGTAGGTTTGGAAGATATCAAGAACTTCATGTTTTAATAAAACTTTTCAAATGATTCCGGTAAATTACCAACAATTTAATGGTAGACATGAACAAAATAAACACATTTTCAAACACACAAATAAAATTTCCAACACAAATAGATTATATATTTTTATAAATAAAATTTTATTACATTCTATTTACCTAACCGTATTATTTATTTGTAACTGAAATTGTAAAGTGGTTTCTCCTTTTCATGGAATGATTATTCTTCTAATAAAGCCAGCATATAAACCTAACACAAAATAATTGTGTAATAAAAAAGACGAGTTCTTTTCTATGTACAGTCACTTTATTTTCAGATTGCGTGACCCGTTTGTAGTTTTCTTTAACTCAAAAAAATCGTCTAAAAGAGTTTTTTATATTGAACGTTTTATTCTTGTTTATAAAAAGACTGTAAGACTAACGATGAAAACACTTATGTACTTAAAAAATCATCATAACACTTTTTAAATTTAACAATTGGCGTTTTACAATGATAGTTTTTATTTTTATAAATTTTGTCATAATTACTTTTCATGTTATCATTTTAAGTATCAATGGAAAACCTACAAACGATATAAGCCTACGTTTAGTTTTTGGTAGCAATTTAAAAAATCGGCATCTATCATTTTGTTTTGTCCATCCGCTCATCACACCCAGAAGTTAGAAACTGTAGAGAAATTTTTTAGTCCTGTTACCCAATTGTTAATGTCTGGTAATTTTTTCTAAGAAAGGGAAATTTTGTTTTGTGACACGAATTTGGTAGCCCTACTCAACCGGTATAGATACGGCAGTGTGAGTTGATTCTCCTTGATCTGTTTAAAATTTTGTGCCGTTTCCGGTCTTGTTACGAACATAATGTCTTTTACCCTAAAACAATGGGTTTATATTTTGAACAATATTTTGCTTAGAAATCGGACGTGAGTGTAAAAGAATCATTTCAAATTAAATTTGTTGGTGTTCTTCACCAAAAAGTGACAATTTCTAGGCTAACAAACCGATTTCAAAAGACATGTAGTGTTTGCGACAGAAAATTTAGTGGTTGACCAACTCTCCTGACAGATTTTAGAGTGTGAAAACAAGATTGCTCAATTCTCCACGGAAAAGTTTACGAAAAGTTTCTTCGCAAATTGGTTTCGCGTATTCAGAAAGCTGCTTAAAATTTGAAATTGTATCCGTATCGCGTACGATTAATCCAAGAGCTTCAGCATCCAGATTGAAACAAGTGAATGCTCTGGAGTAAAAGACATTCTATTCGTAACACGACCGGAAACCGCAAAAGATTTTACACAGATCAAGGAGAATAAACTTACACTGTTGTACCTATACCTGCTGAGTAGGGCTACAAATTCGTGTCACAAAACAAAATTTCCCTTTCTTGGAAAAAAATTACCAGGATTAAAAATTGGGTAACAGGACTAAAAAATTACTCTGTGTAAGAGATAGCAACAAACGGTTTTGGTATATGTAATGTGCACAAAAACTTAGTGGGCCTACATTGAGTTTCAAGTTCTGATTCTGACCGAAAGCGGCCGAAAACCGGAAGTCAAAAATCAAAATTGGAATATGGAAACAAAAACGTGTTGTTCGGTTTCTCTAAAAGAGTAGATACAGAAATCATTGGGTTTGAAGTTCGGTTCCGACTGGAAGTGATCAAAAACTGGAAATCAAGAAATCAGAGAACAAATCATTTGGAAACAAAAATAGTGTCATTGAATTCCTCTTAAAGAGGATATGAAGTCATTGAGTTTAAGTCCAGGTTTCAACTGGAAGCGGCCCAAAACCAGAAGTCAAAAAGAAATTCGGAATTTGGAAAAAAAATAGTGTCATTTGATTCCTTTTAACCAATACATACAGTAATTATTAATGGTTTTTACTATAAGCCAAAGGTTAGCCTTTTAAAAAAAACTGACACCAGCCATGAGACGTGTCATGTCTGTACACCTCTACCTTTTTTGTTCTTAAATGCTTCAGTGATATAAATGGCTGACCATGTGATAAGAAACGGGCCTATTTTTTGTAGCCCTGGAACTACAGGTCGAGTGCAAAAGTAATTTAACACTCCACCTGTGTGTTATGGGCAAAGTAATAAAGTAAAAAAAGTAATAAACAATTCATATAACTCTTAACAGATGGATAGCCAATATATTTTTGTTAGATGACGAGTGTGTAAGTACTCAACAATTTGTGTAATAGTGAAGGTGAATGTACGAGCACACCAGTAAACATTATAGTTAAATAGGACCTGAATGTATGCTGAAGAGAGTATGCAATTTAAAAACACAATTAGGTTAGGGGGAAATTTTCTATCGATTTGTGAATATTGGGATACCACTAAATTTCGGTTTTTTGAAGAAAACCATGTAAACGCCGTATCTCATTTAAAAAAAGAGTTATAACCACGTTTGAATGCGTGAATGGTAAAGGTTGGTTGTTCAATCTTGCTTTTATAGCAAAACCGATTAAACTGAATATGACCTGTAAAAGGGAATAGACGATCCAAAATTCGTAGAATAATCTATTTTATGACATTCTTCACAATGAAATTAAAGTGTTCTATTATTTAACTTTTATAATTTTTTCTACACCCACGTGTTCACAAAATTGCAAGGTTTGATATAATAACATGACTTATAAACAACTGTAAGAATGGGTCAATGTCATCAGCTCAAAGAGAGAATTTTTTTCGGCCTTAATTTTACCACAGAATCCATATTCACTGAACTTTTACATACGCTTCAATAGTCGTATATTGTGGTAAACGACGGCGTTTGATATATCAAATTTTTCGCTAGACATTTTTCGATAATACCAGGCTAAAAAAAAAAAAAATAAAAATTATTTAAAGCCAAATTTTGACATTTTGTGCGACTTTGCATAAATTCTAACAAATTTTTTCGTAAATTCGCTGCAACTGGCGTAAAAAGAGGAGTTTAATGGTTGTTTTTTAAAACATCTTTCAAAGTTTCCAAAATGTCTCATGAAAATTTCAAATTTTCTGGATAAAAGATCGATAAAAAAAGTCAACATTATCGGCGTGATCTCAGAATTAGTGTTTGAAGAGTTAATATTCTAAAACCTATCAGTCGCACAAAGATTAATTGAATAAAAATTTGTTTACACCAAATATCATAAGGTACGAATGATTGATAAAAACCATTGATTATATTACATATACACAGTTATTGGGTAACTAATATCTTTGTATGTATATTTTAAATAATTAATAACGTTAAAAAATTTAGTATACTTTTGTGACGTAACTACATCAGGATTATAAATTCACAGCTGCATGTTGTTTTATTAATTCGCTGTATTAAATCAATGGAATGAATTAATAACGACAAATATAATGAAGCCAGTACATCACTTTTAATTAATTCATGAATGAAAATGAATTAATTGATGTATTAAAAAATTATGTCTATTCTGAAACTTATTTTGGTGTTTGTTTTTATTTTGAATTGTATCTGGTTGATATTTAACAATAAAAACAACTTTTTTAACTTAAATTTTTTATTTTTAAATTATTTACAAAAGTGCACAACGACTGAATTTCTAAATAAACAATAAATATTAAAATACAAAAGATATGATGGATATAAATTAAAATTGACACAGTTGTGCAATTCACAAAGTGGAAAATAAAATAAAACAGTTATTAAAAATACATTTTATGAGAAAATATATATGCAATAAAATAGTCTTACCATCTGTGAATTGAGCAAAAGAAATGTGGAAACGTCACTTGTATATAATAGTTAGAGAATTGGGCCAAGACTGTAAAGATTTGAAAAATTGAGCAGAATTATTCTGCTGTCCACCCAATAAATAATATAGTGTATTACCAATCTGACATTACTAAACAACTTTACTTGCTATTGTTTTTCTTTATTTATTTATTCAGCCAAAAATAATTTATTATGAAATCAAATATCTAGGTGTGCACCTGGATAGGAGACTTAACCGGAAGATTCACTTTAGAAAGAAGAAGGAAGAACTTAATATTAGATTTAAGAGGAAGGCTGATAAGAAGGAATTCGCCTTTTTAGATTGAGAACAAATTGCTGGTGCTCAAGATATTTTTGAAGGGTATCTGGATCTATGAGATTCAGCTGTGGGATTGTTTGACCTGCAATAGCAATATTAAAGTATTACAACGATTCCAGCATAAGATTCTCCACAGTGTTGTCAACGGCTCTAGTTTTTATAGAAACAATGAAATCAACAAACCCTGGCCGTTTTAACAATAAAAATGAAACAAAATTTTAGTAAAAAATATCAAGCAACGGTGAATAATCATGGATTTTTTGTCAGTAAAATTTTTAAATAATTGTAACGATTTGATTAGACATAAAGGAAGTCTGTTTGAGGTAGTGGAATGTTGTTAAGTATGACTAGAGGGCTTTTTTCTTTCTCAGCAGTATTTGCTGATTACAAAGCAGTTTCAGCAATACACGAAACATCGGAAACTGCATAATAACACCTACAAGAACGACTAAAACATTAATTGTTTGTAGATAGTTTGGGAAATTCATTGTAACAAATGTTAAAAACAAGAATTAAAACGTGAAAATTGTAACAAGGCAAAATCAAAAACTTAATAAATTTCTTAAAAATAAATAAATTGAAAAAGCTTTGGATAATCTTTTGTTTAGGTCATGAGCCAAAAGGCTGGTTTGAACCTCTAAAGGCTTTACTAAGTAAAACGAGAAGTGAGGTAGTTTACCATCGCCTCACTGAGTGGAAAAGTATGCTTATCAGCATCCTAGGCCCACTGAAAGCATCTACTTTCCACCCTGCAAATGACAAGTGTATTTTATTCACTACAGGGTCTGGCTGTATAATAAAATTAATTACTCTCAGATGAGATAAATTTGACTAGTGTCTTTTACATGTTTACCTCTTCTGTTCTTAAATATTTCATTCATGTAATTGGCTGACCATATGATAAGAAACAGAACTATTTTATGTAGCTCTGGAACAAGTAGATCTAGTGCAAATATAATTTGACGCTCCATTTGCCTTTTATGGGCATATTGGATAACCTACCGGTTAAAAATATATTCCATTTTGAAATTTTCATTAAATTTAAAGTAAGTTAATAAAAAATAAAAGTTATTTTAACAAAATGTAGAGCAGGCTTCCCACGGAATTTATAAAGTCAAGGTGAAAGATGATTGTGGGAAGAATGTAAAAAACAACTGATTAGTTAATATTAAATTACAAATGCACAATTCCAAAAAATTGTTATCCATTTCACATTGTAACAATTTAGTCAATCCTTCCAGCAAATATTCCAAATTTAGAACAACTTAATTATTTTAAAAATTCGTGTTAAAAAGGACTAATCTTTGTAAGTATTCTAAGAAGAAAATATAGGTCATTTACTTTCAACTGTGACCGTTTCCTGAAACGCTTTCTATAAAAATGAGTAATCTTCAAAATTTTGAGTCCGGCATATTAATTCAAAAATAGCAACCTCTTCGTGGGATACCTAGTACATAAAACACTTACGGTCGAATACCACGTAAATCAGTTCAATTTAACTGTTTGCAACCACGTCAAGCGCGACTATTCGACCAAATAATAAAATGACCGTATGTGTTCTATGTATATTACGTGTTTTGTGTGATTTGTGTAATCGTGTTCCTGATGATGTCTCCAAGAGAGACGAAAGATATCTTGAATATGTAATACTCTGAGGTGAGTATTAAATATATATATATTTTTTTTTGGCTGTTCATTATATATTTAGGTAATGCAAGCTAAGGAGATAATATCTAATAAAATACATAATATAATACATAAATAATCTTTGCTTATAACAGACAGGTGGAGTATTAAATTATTTGCACTCAATCTGTTAGTTGCAGGGCTACAAAAATAGTTCTGTTTCTTATCATATGGTCAGCCAGTTAAATTTCTGAATCAATTAACAGGAGAGGTAGAAGTGTAAAAGACACTAGTCAAAGTTGTCTCCTCTAAAAGTAATGAATTTCATTATACAACCAGACCCTGTGGTGAATGAAGTGAAGGTGTCATTTGCAGGGTGGAAAATATGTGCTTTTCAGAGGGCCTGGCATACTGATAAGCATGCTTTTCAATTCAGTTAGGAAAGCAATGGTAAAGCACCTGGCTTCTCGTTTTACTTAGTAATACCTCTAGAGCAGTAATTCTCAACTTGGGGGTCGTGACCTCCATAGGGGTAGAGGTGTTATTGTAGGGGGTCGCGAAACAATAATGAAATCATTTAATAATTGTTTGAGAAAAATCATTTATTAATAAACTTACTAATAAAAATTTTACATGCATTACGTACACTTACTTGTAAAGAAAAAAAATTAATCGTTAACTAATTATTAATGTGATGGTTGCATTTGTTTTTCATTTAAAATTATTTTCATACGTGGATCTTCGTTAGAAACATATAAAAGTAAATTTTTCTCGAGTGATATCATACGATTCTTATATTTAGTTTTTAGAGCACCATAGAGGAAACCTCCTTTTCACAGAGATAAGACGTCAAAAAGGTATTAATATTTTCAATGCTTTTTGACAGAATTTTCATATTCATGTCGTCTAGCAAGCCAAAACGTATTTAAATCTTCAGATGCAAATTGCAATTGTAGCGTTTTGTCGATAGACATTTCGATGAGCCGGTCGTGAATCTCAACTGGTAACTTAGCTGCGGCAACAACGTTTTCACTAAACAGATTTAGTACCCATCTCTTTGAGAGATCATTCTTATCTTCCGGGAAATACTTTGTCAACTGAGTTTTTAGCTCACGCAAATGCATCGTCATGCAACCCAAACTGTCTTGAATAATAGTGTATTGTTCATTAAAATTTTTCTCTATATAATCCGAAGTGAGTGGGAACGTACCAACAAGACGTAAAATAAGTTCAGTTTAATTACATAATATTAAAAAAATATTTTAAATTTTATTTATTTTTACTATTTGGGGATCGCGGAGCATAAAAGATTAAGAATCACTGCTCTAGAGGTTCAAACCAGCCTTTCGGCTGATTACCGAAAGTATAAAATAAATAATCTACAACGCCAGTGAGGCCAGGAAGTTTTTATAGTGACCAGTTAATAAAATACCTGAAAAACTACTAGTGACCACATTACTTGAAAATCTAATGTTATTAGCAATGTCTTACTGAATTATTTTTACGATTTTAATAAATGTTTGCCATTTGATGCTTACAGGAAATATCAATTGTATGTAAATATGATACGTAAAGAAGCCGTTATGTGGGAAAGTAAAAGATTTCTTTTATTTGTATTTACTTGAAAATCTTTTTATATTCGTAGATTATTCAAAAGTAGATATTTTTGAATTATTCATTGAATTGATAACGAAACCATTATCATTTTTGTTTATTTCTTCCTGTAAAATTATTCTTTATAATATACCTAGGTATAAAAAGTGATAGTTATATATCGGAAGTTGTAGATACCCTTATGATACAATAGAAAAAACATTCTCAGAAATTTCAGTTAAAGTAGAATAAAATAAAAATAGAGATACTATTTGAAATCAACAGGACGTTTTGGTAAAAGAAGAAAAAACACATACTTTTATGTGAAGGAATCCGTGTGGTGTAGAATTGTCGAGGGATTGGTCCTCTTACTGATAACAATGTAGAAAAGAGATGATATGTCAATAACATAGTAATCTTATTTCAAACAATTTCAAATCGCAACCTCAACGCTAATGCTGAAACCCTTCCTTACGACATTTCTCTCCCACTACATTCTACACCCATCCCAAATTATCTACCCTCCCATTTTCTTATCAATTTTTTCTTTTTTCCAAATGTAACAGATACTTCCCTCACCATTTTATCTTCATTATTATTATTTTCTATTTCAGTCTTTCTAATAACATAAAGCTTTTCGATAAATAGTGTCGATATATATCGTTTTTGTACGCTACCAGTAGTTGCTTTTTAATAACACATATCTATAAAAAACTTTTTGTTTACAATTTATATTGTAAAGCATTTCTACAATGAAGAATACAATAGTTTGTATTGATAAGTACGCGAAATGTTTTTGTAACTGTCTGTTATTTTATGCTGGAAGAAATTAATACTTCTTATGTTTCTGTTTTATTTTTTTACACACTTATCTTCTCGTCCATTATAACAACACGTACTGCGCTAAATTCTCGTCTTAAAATGTTATAAAGAATTATACATAAAAAACCACTAATTCCTTAAAGAAAAGCATCTGGTATGAAACATTTACACGTCTTTATCTTGACAATGTAAACAATGAAACACATAACTTATGTTTAATCATGAGTAACCAATGTAAAATTTAAAACTTCATTAACTATGATCATGAACTAAATAACCTAAATGAAAATATTTCTTTCGTGAGACGACGTGTCTCATGGCTGGTGGCATTTTTCAAAGAGGCGTACCGTTAGCTTATGACATAAACCATTCTGTGTCTACTTTTTAAGAGGAATTGAGTGACACTATGTTTGTTTCCAGATACCGTCTTTAATTTCTTGACTTCCGGTTTTGGACCACTCCAGTCGACATTTGACTGTGGTACCCGGTTATATAGAGTAAGTAACGAAGCTACCCGCGCCAAATTAAATGTTCATTCACTATGGGAAACGTTAAGAATATATAAGAGAAACTGGTCCAACCATTTACTTTGCATGCCAGCACACAGACTTTCTCTGTGAGAATGGAAATATAAACCTAGAAGGAAGCGAGACTTGCGACGACCTGAAAGGAGATGGATGCCGGAACAGGCCATTGAGCCTAGTCCTTGACAGATGATGATTTTCAGTTTATTCAGTAGCAGACGAACTAGATGACTGAAATTTGGTGGAAATGTTATTTACAGTGCATTAAAAACATATAACCCCTTAACGATTACAAAAATGTACCCGTAAACGGGTTGAAAAAGTTGTTAAACTTTTAAACCAATATGTTTTGTTTATTTATTTACAAATGATGTAGCTGGCCGGAAATCTTTGGAGGCATCTTAATATTATATCAAAGTTTTCCAAATCAGATAATCATATTTTTGATTTATCTTTAATCCCAATTTAAAAGTGATTTTATTATTTTTTTTATTTTTTTTATTTATTTATTTTTTTTTTTGGTTTAACGTTCGACTGTTCTGCAATTACTGCTAATGCAGACGGTGAATGATGAAATGATTTTTTGTAACGTATGAAAAAATGCCGTGCCTGAATGGGATTCGAACCCAAGACCGCATGATGAGAGGCGAGCACGTTACCAACTTCGCCAATGCGGCCGGCAAAAAGTGATTTTAATTAAAGAAAATTATACATGGGTGAAGTAGGCATAAGGATACGAAGGCAGTAAGTATTTCTTATAGTTCAAGAGAAAGTTAAAAATTAGTTCATTTGTTGTACAAAATTATCTAAATTAGTGACACCAGAATAAGGGATAATTACAATAATTTTAATAAATTATATAATTTATAAACGGAGGATAATTTAGTTATATAAACACGATTAATAAAATATTAGAAAAATATGAATAGAAAATTTTCTTTAGTATACGACAATTAAAACCTCCTTTTCAGTTCCTCTCTCTCTATAGCTGAATATACGTTGTGTAGTAATTATCTACGTTGACAAAGAAAAAGAAAAGACTGTATAAAACTTTTGGTAGAAGTAGCAAATTGGCGGATGATATACTTCGAGTATAACATAACAGTTAAGAAGCTCTCGGTGTTTTTTAATTTTTCTTTCACATCATCTTCGTATATGTATTCATTTTCCCTTTTATGTCGTGGTTATATCATTTCCCGGATAATCACGTCTCAATAAACGTACAATTTAAAACCCTAGGGAAATTTTTCTTCTTTGAATTCTTTTTTGTAATATGAAAATATTTTACTTAGAGTATGGATTATTTAACTTCATTACTTTAACATTACTTAGCAACTTAATAATGGTGAAGTAGCTTAATTTAGTTTCCAACTAATATTCTATTATTAATTTAATAGAATAATCTATGTGATTTTATCTAAGAAAAAGCTTCGTTTTTTTTGTCCGACATTACATACTTCTTTTGAAATTTATAAAACAGGAATAGATTGATATATTATACAAATTCTACTTGTTCCTATTTTGTGTAACTTATTTTTTATTTTCTTTTATATCAGAACAACATTTAGTTTATCAGCGATTAGTTTGAGTTAAGGATCGTTGGGTTTAAACGTGTCAAATTTCCCCAGATCCTGGCCGATAATCGAGTTCGATACCTCCTCTTTGCAACGCTAAGATGACGAAAAAGGGTTTGAAACTTGAATTACTTGCTGGAGCTTGAATTCATCACCACAGTCCTATAAATTTCCCAAGATTTCTTGGCCAGAGGTGTTTTAAGCTCTGTGCTGAGTACCCGGTATCGCCATAATTTAAATGTTTACTGTGGTTTTCTCTGTGTACTTGTGTTGAGAGGGTTGACATGGTCTTCAAATTTGTCATGTTTCGTCATGTATAGTTGTTTCGTGACGTCAGTTACGTGTGGTATTTGTGTGAATTTAAAACCCTAGAGAAATTTTTCTTTTATGAATTACTTTTTGTAGTAAGGAAGTATTTTACTTAGAGTATGGATTATTTAACTTCATTACTTCAACTTTACTTAGTTACTTAATAATGGTGAAGTGGCTTAATTTAGTATAGTTCCTAATTTGTAAAACTGTCACTAAAATCACATCTTTTTCTTTTAGATCCTACTGTTTTGCAATTACTGCTAATTCAGGCAATGAGAAGGAGAGGTTAATATGAGTGATAAAAACCTGCCGAATAGGTCGGGAATCGAACCCGGCAACCCAGAGTAGAAGCGAGTTGCTGTAACCACTACGCCAACGTGTCGAATACTTCACGTAAATTGTTCACTCAATATTAAAATATAATTTTTTTTATTATTTACCTTGGAAAGAGAAAGTAGGTGAGTGCTTCACACAAGTTTTTTATTTTCAAAAATTGTTGTTTTAAAGTTTTATTTCAAATATTCTCTCATGAATACTATAAATCATTTGATTAAATTCAGTTTGAATAACTGAGTTGCGGCAAAAACGGTGAAGTAAATCAGTCACTAGAGCAATATTTTCTAATTAATTTTATATCTTTTTGTGTGGTACATGTAGACGTTAACATGCACGAGATAAAATCAAAACTGATGATAATATTTTCAGCAACTAAAACATTTTTAATATAAGTTACTACATTATGTACTGCTAAATAAAAAATATTTTTACCCTTATTCAACTGCATATCTACCCCGCAAACCAAAGTAATTGGGACTAGGATTTGTTGGAATTTCGAAATGTTTGGATTATTCAAAAATCTAGTGTGAAACACTCACCATAATTTCTCTTGGCTATGCAAATAGTTAACAGTATATCCTAACATTAGTAATAAATCATTAAAAATAAACAAAAATCTGACTTCAATAAACATAACCTAATTTCAATCATGAATGAAAGACGCAAAATAAAAATAAACCTCAGTTTGACTTAAAAATCCGGAAAATTACTTTTTCATGCCAACCTGTTTCTCTGTAGAGGAAAATGCTGAAATTAAAAGTTGTAGATATTTTAATTTCCTATAAATTATAATATAGACACTTTTGTCGTTAAATCCATACTAAGGCTGAAATCTTACAAAAGTCGATTTTTTCACATTTTCTTAAAAAATAACCAGAAAATCGCTAATTACCGCTAAACTATTATAAAAGAAAAGTTTAAAACATTTTAGATTATTTCAGTTAGATTATAAATTCTCTACAACTTATATCATAGATATTATTGCACTAAAATGCATATGAAAGCCGCAATCTTTAAAAAAAAAATGTTTTACGGGAAAACAGCCGTCCCAAAAATTTCAGCAGAGATGGCGTCTACCCTATCTTGTAGAGCATACAAAATTTTGAAAATGTGGTGATTTAAAAAAAAATCTTAGATGCTGTTTTTGAGAAAATCGCAAAAAAGTCAAAAATGACACGAATATACTACTACTTCTGGTTGACCGATTTTGATTAAATGTTCGTGTCGGGTCCGGTAGAAGTATCTAACTTAAGTTTCAAGTTGCAAGTTCGTGCGATGTTCCAAAAAATCGATACGAAAACAACACTTTCCTTCTTATATATTCATATAGGCAAGAGCAAGTAAAGCAATTCATCATTAAAAAAAAAATTCATTCAAAAATAGCAAAATTTAGTATTAGATTATGCACACGTTATCGGAATAGTGTTCTTCTTCTTCTTCTTTTTCTGCTTTTCAAGGATTAGGCATCTCTGCCTTTTCCGAATCTTCTGAGTGTTGGCCGTGAAAATAAAAAATTAGGTTGACATGAACAAGTGGCTGACCGCTACAAACGAAAAATAGTTACCGTAATCATGCCGGACTTCAGCGAAGGTTCAGAAGAAACTGAAAAAGGACGTAACACGGAGCGGCAGATTTTTTTATATCAAGAAGCACCAAAAGTACTGGAAATAGCACTACAAATTCGTAGAGAAGTACAACAACGAAATGAATACAGACGTCATGTTTATGAGGCGTATGTGAAATATTACGTCATATTACCGATTTCGGCATTATGACAGCAAATAATGATCTTATGCAGCCAGAAAGAAATGAAAATATATAATTTATTGTAACAGCTAAAATCAAAAGGTGTCTGATTAGTGGTTTAAAGACATCAGAAAAAATTTAAAAAATCCGTAATTAAAACGAGAAAATAAAGAACGGGTCGAACAAATTTCAGATAATTATTGATTACTGAATTTAAGGACCAGAGACGTAGCCGTGGAGAGGGGCTTAGGATCTTTAGCCCCCCGAACGGAAAAATTAAAATTTACCGGAACATTATGCCACGGTTTACTGGTTCAATCATTGACTCGGTCGTTCGAACTAAAATCCTAGGTACATGCCTATTAACGGATTTTACAAAGAGCAAAAGCAGATAATAGGGTGAACGTAAGAAAGCCTACAGTGAACAAATGCTGAGAGTATGTGTTGTGAAAAGTTTCCAGAAAAATCTTAAAGGACTTTACTGGTTTAAATTGGTCCTATAAGAAAAAAATAAATTATAAAATAATATACTGCAAACAGAAACAAAATTAAACGAAAAATCGACTGTTACCGGCAGCTACTCAGTGGTTTTAGGGCGGACTGGATTTAGTACGTGAAAAAAACGGATGTTTTTACTGTCACATACAGGTGAAATGACTTTTAAAAAGTAAAATGAAATAATTTTCAATACATCGCTTCAAGCTGCTCCCGTAGCGCAATAGTTTTCGACAATTGTATGCTGATCTGCAAAGGACAAGATTCGATTCCCAGCCATTGTCTAAAATTTTTTAAAAAAGGTAAACCCACCGAGCTTTACCATAATCCTCTGTTCGCTATTAAACAAAACATTTATACAAAATTTAAATAAGCTAAATAATATTAATTTTTATCTCCAATAATGTTTCTTACCTGCCCATAACAGACAGGTGGAGTGTCAAATTATTTACTCTCAATCCTTTTGTTGCAGGGCTAAAATAAATAGTTTTGTTTCTTATCACATGGTCAGCCAATTAAATGACAGAATCATTTAAGAACAGAAGAAGTAGAGGTGCAAAAACACTAACCAGGGTTGTCTCCTCCGAAATTAATGAATTTCGTAATACAGCCCGACCCTGTGGTGAATGAAGTGAAGGTGTCATTTGCAGAGTGGAAAATATGTGCTTTTCAGAGGGCCCGGCATGCTGATTAGCGTATTTTCCACTCAATGAGGAAGGCATTGTAAACCAACACACTCTTTGCTTTACTTAGTAAAACCTCTACAGGTTCAAACCAGCCAAACCTAAACAACAATGTTTCTTAGTAATCTAATTCATATGTTTTTATATTCCTACAACTCCATATGTAGAGTGAAGTAAGAAGGTATTGAAAGCAGGAAAACTGTTTACATATTTTAATGTTTATAGTTTGATTACCACGTGATAAGACATTTAACAAAACTATTTTTTGTAGCTCTAGAAATAAAACATAAAGTGCAAATGATTTAATATTCCGCTTGACTGTTATATACAATAAAACGAATAATAGAATATATGAAAAGACAATAAGAGCGATTATCCAATAGATGCACCACAACTTCACCCTTTCCAGGTAGCAATGATAGTCACATAACAATACACTTTAAGCAAAAAAACTTTCACGCTTTAACTATTTCTAGAATAACACGAACTAATACTTTTATTAATGTCGCAGTATTACTTTCTCTTGCCTATATGAACATAATAGGAAGGAAAGTATTGTTTTCATGTAGATTTTTCGAAATCGAGTTTTCACCGGATAAACACGTTTTCCGACCCCCTGAACCCAAAATTAACATGTTTTAAGAGATTGGTTTTGTGTCTGAGTAAACAAAATATCTCAAGAACGGAACATCGTTCGAACTTGAAACTAAAAGTTAAACCAACACGAACCCATCAAAATCGGTCAACTGGAAGTAGTAGTTTATTCGTGTCATTTTTCACTTTTTTGCAATTTTCTCAAAAACGGCTTCTACGATTTTTTTAAAACTTGCCTCATTTACTACCACTTTTATGCTCTACATGATAGGGTAGGCGCCATGTCAACTGATATTCTTGGGGAGGCTGTTTCTCGTAAAAAAATTATTTGTTTAAGATTGCAGCTTTAATATTGCATTTTAGCACAAAAATACATAATAAAAGTTGTAGAAAATTTAAATTCTACAATTTTTATTTTCGAAGAATTTTTGTATAACGTTTAGTTTAGCGGTAATTAGCGATTTTCTGTTTTTTTTTCACGAAAATGTAAAAAAATTGATTTCTTAAGATTTCAGCCTTAGTATGAATTTTACGACAAAAATGTATAAAATTAAATTTATAGAAAATTAAAAGCTCTACAACTTCTATTTAGAGAGTTTTTCTTTACAGAGCCTAGTTTATCGTGAAAGAGTGATTTTCCTTATTTTTAAGCCAAACTGAGGGTGATTTTCATTTTGCATCATTCACTCATTATTAAAATAAGGTTATGTTTTTTGAGATTAATTTTTTTGTATATTTCTAGTTCTTGTTCATTACTATTATTAAATTATATTGTTTATTATTTGCACTGGCAAAAGAAAGTTGTGTGAGTGTTTCACACCAGATTTTTTTATAAATAAAAGTACATTTTTACAAAGATTTTGTTGATAGAGAATCTCTATTGTATAAAAAGAATTTGCGTGTTTTTAAAGTGTATTAATTGTAGATTAGGCCTATAAAAATATATATTGCAGTTCTACATAATGATTTATTTAAAAACAATTTTACATAAATAATTTACTGTCGTAAAATTCGTTCTCTTTGAGTTCTGTGAAATGTAAATCATCACTTTGTATTTGTATCTTTCATTGTAGTATATTTTCTAGAAACATAGTGCAAATGGGAGTAATCTCATATGAATCATGAGCATCGTACCTAATATATTTACAAAATTTAAACATTTTCAAAGTTTATTTAAGTAAATAGATGAAGTGAAGCGTTTATCTTACAAAATTTTATTTTGTTATGTACATGTTCATAAGAGTGTAGGGATTTATACAAAAGTAGTCACTGTACTATGTCGGGAGTTCGAACCAGTTCGCTCAACCATAACATGATTTTCGAATACTAAATCCGTTGAACCATTAAAATCCTTTCTATCCCCGTATGTTTTCCAGTTGTATCAACTTCTCTTCCTTCGTCATATACGCATATATATCCCCTCCTTCATCTCTTCCATCAACTACCTCTTTCCTTACATCGTAAAATGTCAACCCTTTACGTCATTTACACTTCTCGTACTCACACTTGTCAATAACAAGACCTGTTTCATTTCCGGTACGGCGGAAATTATTTGAGCACACCCAAATATTCATGTAGCTTAATTCTTTAATTTATTAAAATTTTCATACGCTTACAAAATAATATTTTTAATATATAAATAACCTCAAAAAACATAACGTATTTTAATCATGAGTGAAAGACGCAAAATGAAAATCAACCTCAGTTTGTATTAAGGAAAATACTATACATCGAACATAAAAAAAATCGATTTTTGAATTTCGGGCGCTTTTGCCTTCTGAAATTTTTCTGTGTGATTACACATAAAAATTATTACAGTACGATAAAATTTACGGAAGTTATGCGGATTTTTGTTAAGTAATGTCATGGCCAAAATTTCTTTTAATTGAGTTAATCTGTGGAAATAATTAAGATTTGCGATATTCAACGAATACAGAAAGTTGAGAAAGCAATGGAAAGTGTGTCAAAAGAAGCATGACTAGAAAAAAAGTATTTGAAGAGAAAGAACAACAGCCTGGTGAGGATTTAATACTAATAATATGGTGCACGCAGATTTTAGGATAAGTAAAACTTTACAGCTCATTTCCCGAAAATTCACTTTTTTCCATAAAGGTACAATTTTCTCAAAAGCTATTTGACTTTTAAGGTTGAAATTTTTTGAGCATGTTCCCCAGTACTATTTTGACATATGCTACTACAATCATTGCACTATTATTACTAAGTTTAAAATAAAAAAATTCTACAAAAAACATTCTACATTGTTACATAGTTCTACATTGTTTTTGCATTTTTCTAAAAAAGTTTCTCAGAAAAATGTTCTTCATAAAAGTGGTATCTGCCCATAACAGACAGGTGGAGTGTCAAATTATTTACACTCAATCTGTTTGTTGCAGGGCTAAAATAAATAGTTCTGTTTCTTATCACATGGTCAGCCAATTAAATGACTGAATCATTTAAGAACAGAAGAGGTACAGGTGTAAAAGACACTAGTCAGAGTTATCTTCTCTGAAAGTAATGAATTTCACTATACAGCCAGACCCTGTGGTGAATGAAGTGAAGGTGTCATTTGCAGAGTGGAAAATATGTGCTTTTCAGAGGGCCCGGCATGCTGTTAAGCGTACTTATCCTCTCAGTGAGGAAGGCATTGGTAAACCACCTCACTCCTCGTTTTACTTAGTAAAACCTCTACAGGTTCAAACCAGCCTTTCGGCTGTTGACCTAAACAACAACAAAAGTGGTATCGCTAGTTCAATAATAATAATTCTAGTACCAGAGCTTAAAAAGGTCTCATAGAAAAGGCCAAAAAATTGAAAACCTTAACTCTGACGGTTTTTTAGAAACGTGTACTTAAAAAAAGTCAATTTAACATGGGTTAGATAGAAGGTATAGTGGTCCCCTTAAGAATACGGAAAATCATTCTTTCACGCTAAACTAGGCTCTATAGAGAAAAATACTGTCAATATATAAGTTGTAGATCTTTTAAATTCCTATAAATTTGATTATACGATTTTGCCGTAAAATATACTATGGCTGAAATCGTAAAAAAATCGATTTTTTACTCGGTTTTCTTGAGAAAAAAACAGAAAATTGCTAAGTACCGCTAAACTAAAAGTTATACAAAAAATATTTAAAATCAAAGTTGTAGAATGTTAAATTCTCTACAACTTTTATCGCATACATTTTGGCGCTCAAATGCATATTAAAGTCGCAATCTTGAAAAAAACAATTTTTAACGAGAAAACAACCTTCCCAAATATTTCAGCAGACATGGCGCCTACCCTTTCTTGTAGAGCATAAAAAATTTAGTAAATAAGGCGATTTTTTTAAAAAAATCGTAGGAGTTGTTTTTGAGAAAATCGCAAAAATGTGAAAACTGACACGAATAAACTACTAATTTCGGTTGACCGATTTTGATGAAAGTGTTCGTGTCAGGTCCGGTAGTAGTATCTAATTTAAATTTTAAGTTTCAAGTTTGTACGATGTTTCGTTCTTGAGATATTCTGTTCACACAGACAACACACACACACACACACACACACACACAAACACACACACACACACACACACACAGACCAATCGCTAAAAACATGTGTTTTGGTTTCAGGGGGTCTGAAAACGTGTATATACGGTGAAAATTCAATTACGAAAAATCGACATGAATGCAATACTTTCCTTCCTATATATTCATATAGGCAAGAGAAAGTAAAAACAAATTTAAAACTTGATACTCTTTTCACAATTTTAATTGCGAATTTTTAGATCTGTATTAGAGAAATTTACTGTTAAATGTAAACAAGTATTGAATAATACTGTGGGGAAAGAATGATTGGCACATTGCATGAGTGACGTGCGTAGAGAACAAAATTCACTGACAGGTCTCCGACATTTATGTGTTTCCCTTTCATACCTTATTTCTTTTTTTTATTAATTAATTTATTTGTTCCATATAGTTCCTAAAACAGCAGATCCCTGCACCACTCCCTTCTTAATCTCCTTCGAACTTTGTTTCGTAAAATAATGGGAAGAAACTATTTCAGTTCGTTTGGATGAATGAAAAGTCTGTTATGGAAGTTTCTTTTTTTTCTTTTTGGTTTACGCCTGACTGTTTTGCAATTTTTTGCTAATGCAGACCGTGGAGAATGGTGATATGCATAAATGGGTGATGAAAAAATGCCAGACCTGAACGGGAATTGAACCCGAAACCCTGGCGTAAATACCAGTTGCGCTAACGACTACGCCAACGAGCCGGACAAGTTTCGTTAAGATATGAAGACCTTTGTTGTAAGAGAAATTTTTAAGTCGTTATGTAAAATAGTTTTAAAAACGTAAGAAAATGCGTTGAAAACTCATAACGTCTTCGATTGAAACCTCTAAATCCGAGGTATCACTGACGGTTTAACAAATTCATAATTATATTTGACCGCGCAGGATACAACCAAATTGGCTTAAGAAGAGTATATCATTGGGTTTTTCATAAAAAATGTATATTACAGATTTTCAAGAAAAGAAAACCAGAAAGTCAATAATTACCGCTAAACTTACCGTTCTACAAAAAAGGTTTTGAAATATAAGTTTTAGGTGTTTATAATTATGTTCTACAAGTTTTATTGAATACACTTTTACACTAAAATTCATTTTAAGGCCGTAATCACTTTGTTGTTGTTTAGGTCATCAGCCGAAAGGCTGGTTTGAACCTGTAGAGGTTTTACTAAGTAAAACAAGGAGTGAGGTGGTTTACCATTGCCTTCCTCACTGAGTGGAAAAGTACGCTTATCAGCATGCTGGGCCCTCTGAAAAGCACATATTTTCCACTCTGCAAATTACACCTTCACTTCATTCACCACAGGGTCTGGCTGTACAGTGAAATTCATTACTTTCAGAGGAGATAACTCTGACTAGTATCTTTTACATCTCTACCTCTTCTGTTCTTAAATGATTCAGTCATTTCATTGGCTGACCATGTGATAAGAACAGAACTATTTATTTTAGCCCTGCAACGAACAGATTGAGTGTAAATAAATTGACACTCCACCTGTCTGTTATGGGCAGATACCACTTTTATGAAGAACATTTTTCTGAGAAACTTTTTTAGAAAAATGCAAAAACAATGTAGAACTATGTAACAATGTAGAAACAGTAACCTAGATAATAAATTCAGAATTAAATTGATTTCAAATTTAGTTATAATATTTAACAAAAAGTATAATTTCCCAGCGGTTATTATAAAGATATTATATAATAATAGCGTATCGAAAATACTAAAGAAAACAAATCCAAATATTAAAAAACTGGAAAATTTAAACTTGATACAACTTTATGAAAAGAATAACAATATTATGAAAATTAAAAAGTTTAAAAATTTTTACAACAAAATCAGTAGAACTGATGGAGGATTTGAAGGGATTGGGAATTGTCAATTTCATGACTGTTTTGAGATATTGAATAAGAAACAGTTTTATCGGTTTAAATTTTAATAAGAATTTTAAATGAGTTAACTTTGATATGGCAGAAGTTAAAATCCTTTTGTAAGAACTCGATTACTATCTCAGTTGAAAAAAGTATTTAAATGATTTTCCGGTACAGTAATTTCAATCGTACATTTTAATATTTGCTTTATGATTAGTTCATTTTACTAAAACAGTAAGAAAAATGGTATATGACGCTGTAAAAATGTAGAATGATATTAAAGTTCAGCTTTACTGCCGGACTATTTTCTTTTACATTAGAAGAAAAACTATGTAAAAAATATGTGATAATAGCTATTTCAATTAATTGATATTAGAAAACCACAAAGTTAAACTTTATTTAGTCAATATAAGTGATTTCTATTCCAGGTGTCTCGGTTCGATACCCATTCAGAATTTTTCATTTATCACCGTTCACCATTAATGCATTAACGTTAATGTGTTTAACAATCGGAAGTGAAAAATGTATTATAAATAATATTACAGTAGTATTACTAAGCTAAAAAAAAAATAGCATTTTTAACACATATTTTAGAAAAATCAGGTAATCCAATCTTTCATGCTTTCTGATGTTTTATAAAAACCGCATTCTATTTCAGTTCAAAGAATATTCTTGTCAAAACAATTATATGTTATCTCATTTTTTAAAGTTTAAGTCTATAATTTGTGCTCTTTCCTTATTGATATTTCAATCAGAATTATTTATATTCTATTAAAAGCGAATTTTAAAAATCGGGATCGTGAAATATTGATGAAGGGATTATTCATATAATGTTTTTATAATCAGTTGTACAAGCATTGCTAAAAGAAAACAGCAGTTTTATCACACTGTTCAATTGATCCCTTACATATTTTACTTGTATTTTGTTTTCAAACACGATCAGAATAATATAGAAATAATCTGTTTATCAAATAATAATGTTTTTATTTTTAAAATCAAGGACAAAGACGACTTTCTGTCTAGTAACCAACACAGTTGACACAATTTAATGCTTAAAGGTTTACGTTTTATAAACATATAATAAAATATATAAAACAAGTTTGGACGTACGGAATGCACTGTGAGGATCTGTGAGTCCTTACAAAAAATACTGACCCCTTGAATCATAAACAGTGACGATTCGCCATAACTTACTTTTTTATTTTTTAATTCCTAATGCGTGTACGTTGGAATCTGTTCAATTCAGAACAATAAGCAACCCCATGACCCAATGAGATGAGGATGATATGTATGACGTGTGAATGAGGTGTAGTCTTGTACAGACTCAGGCCGACCATTCCTGATAGAGTATGGTTAATTGAACCCCAACCATCAAAGTACACCGGTAACCACTGCCTAGCATTCAAATCCGTATAAAATAACTACCTTTACTAGGATTTGAACCAGGAACCTTCGTCTCCGAAAATCAGCTGTTAAACAGTTGATTTTGGCGACGACTTTACCTCTAAACCAACCCGGTGGGTCCTTACTTACTTATAAACACTGTTTTAGACGAAATACGTCATCAAAACAAAAAATCTGGTATGAAACACTCCCACAACTTTCTCTTGCCAATTAAAATGATAACAATATAGCCTAACATTAGTAATAAAACATTAGAAATAAACAGAAAAACCAACCTCAATAAACATAACCTAATTTTAATCATGAGTGAAAGACGCAAAATGAAAATCAATCTCAGTTTGGCTTAAAATACCAAAAATCACTCTTTCTTTTTGGTTATCACTAAAAGTGATACCCCAAAAAAAACGTTGTTGTTTAGGTCAACAGCCGAAAGGCTGGTTTGAACCTCTAGAGGTTTTACTAAGTAAAAAACGAGAAGTAAGGTGGTTTACCAGTGCCTTCCTCACTGAGTTGAAAGAGTATGCTTATCAGCATGCCAGGCCCTCCGAAAAGCACTCACTTTCCACCCTGCAAATGACACCTTCACTTCATTCACCACAGGGTCTGGCTGCATAGTGAAATTCATTACTCTCAGAGGAGATAACTGTGACTAGTGTCTTTTACACCTCTACCTCTTCTGTTCTTAAATAGTTCAGTCATATCAGTGGCTGACTATGTGATAAGAAACAGAACTATTTTTTTTAGCCCTGGACCAAACAGATAGAGTGCATTAAAATAACACTCCACCTGCCCGTTTTTGGGCATAAAAAAAACGTATTATAAATAATGATTTTGAGAGTAATTTAAGTTCATTAGATTAAACTGTTAGTAAATATAATAATAGTAAACTCTGGTACCAGAGGATGATCTGTAAACAGATCTATCACATCTTACACTAGAAGAGAAGCGTCAAAGTGTATTTAACGCAATTAGCTTATACAATTACATGCAATCATTTCACCTAATCTAAATTATCAATAACATTATAGTATACTGTAGGTGTTAGTTACTTGTCTAATTTCAAAAGCACACTCTGTTATAACAGGCGATTGATTTTATGTACAGTATAGGGATGTTTATTGTTAATATAAACAAACCAGTGTTCAATTCAGATGCTCGGTTAATTACACCTCTGTATTGTACATTATAGGGTTTTTGACTATTATTTGACATATCAACAGGTTGTCAAGAAAGTTGGTAATAGTTTATACGTAATATATTTTGAACGGTTAGAATTAAACTCACAATCTCTATAAATGCGAAAGTTGTTAATGATTGACCCTGTCATTCACTCATGATCACCTAAAGAACTGAAATTTAGAAATTTTTCTTAGGAAATTTTTTAACTTATTATATAAAATTTAAAAGTGCCAAGTTAACTAGAATTAACTCCTAAACTCGGCTTCAATCTTAAAAACTATTTTTACTATGACGGCACATCCCTTCCACGAGTGTTAGCCGACATACTGCTTATAAGTCTTGTAGAAAATAAGGTGATTCTAACCCTTTCAGTACCGAAACAATATTTAAAATTTTCATCTAAAGCCATTTAATTTGAATAAGGGAGTACAAAAAGTGCCAGCCCTGTTAAAAAATAATTTTTATTATGTTCATAAAAACCCTGTGGTGAATGAAGTGAAGGTGTTATTTACAGAGTGGAAAATATGTGCTTTTCAGAGGGCCCGGCATGCTGATAAGCATACTTTTCCACTCAGTGAGGAAGGCAATGGTAAACCACCTCACTCCTCGTTTTACTTAGTAAAACCTCTACAGGTTCAAACCAGCCTTTCGGCTGTTGACCTAAACAACATGTTCATAAAAAGAAGAAATCATTCTAACACTGAAAATATTCGAAATAGTTTCTTTTAGTTTATTTAAGTCGCATCGACAGCTTGTTCAGTAGCAACTACTGTGGGTTTTGGTACCTTAACGGTGGTTTTAACGTGTTAAAATTTTCAGACTCTAGCCGGAAATCGAACCCGGGAACTTTTGCTTTACAGGGTTGCATGCAGTTACTACGCCACGAAGGCGGTTTCAAAATACATTATTCCATTAAGTTTTGTTTAAAAGTTTTTTTTGTAAATGTTCGGTTATCCGGACGTCGGCACTTTATGCATAACTTACGGACGTCCGGTTACCCGGATATTATCACTACGTAAAATATATCGACATCCTTTTTTCCAAACAATGGTACTGAAAGGGTTAAACAAAAAAAAAACATTGCAAGAATAAATTTATACTTCCTGTCGTTCCTAATGGTACTTAATTTAAGTTCCAAGTTTCAAATTATACGATTTCCAGTTCTTGAGTCATTTTATTCACAAATACACAGAAGAATCGATGAGAACTTGTTTGTTTTTGACTTCAAGAGACATGAAAACGTGTATTTCTAGTAAAATATTGATTTCAAAAAATCGATATCAAGACATAACTTTCCTTACCTGTATTTTATATAGAGCAAGAAAAAGTAATAATCTAAAAATATTATAAAATATGTAATACGGACCGGATAATTTTTCATTCATAAGCAGTAAAACAACGTTACGCCCACAGGTATTATGTTTTTGATGCATTGGTAAAATATTGAATCATTATCAAGGTTTTCGGCATAATGACAGGAATTAATTCACCAGTTTGGTTTGAAGTTAAAGTCATCAACCCGAACCAGCTGTTTAACAGCTGATTTTTAGAGATAAACGTTTCTGGTTCAAATCCTAGTATATATAGTTACTTTCATACGGATTTGAATACTAGACAGTGATAACCGGTGCACTTCGATGGTTGTGGTTCAATTAACTTTATCAGGAATGGTCGGCCTGGGGCTGTACACGACTACACCTCAATTACATGTCATATATACGTCATCCCTATCTGATTGGGTCATGAGGTTGCTCATTGTTCTGAATTGAACAACGTACACAAATTTCGGATAAAACGGCAGGAAACATTTAACGATTTTATTTTGTCAGGCAGAAGTGAAAATGTGTAATTTCTTGTTATTGGTAATGAATTATACTAATAATCACGAAATTGCGAACTCCCTAGTAAACCAAGCAGTCGTGTCCCGTCTCTACCGTCTCTACCCGTCCTGCCTTACAGTGTTCCCAATTCCACCCGCACTGAATAAGTTTGTAATTTTATACTGTTTATGATAAAAAGATAACAGTAAAAGATAAAAAGTTCGTTCCCACTCTGCCAAATACGGCAACACTGCATTACTGTCTAACTAGATTCAGGCTCACAATTTCATGGTTACTAGTATAAAAAAAATATTTTACCAGTAAACGATTGGTGTTGTAAGTTTAACTTGTATTGAAAAGTTGGTTATGTTCGTTTTTAATCCACAACTACAATACAGTTTATCATTATTTTGAATTTAATTTTTATTTTGTTCAGAAGTCTATTGAAAATATTTTTTAATTATAAAATCACTCATATTTTATTTAAAAACATATTTTATACAAAAGCTTGTTAAAAATAATTAGAAAATAGTTTAGATTATCAGAAATTTTCTATTAGTAGAAGTGTTGTGTTATTTTTGTTCGCACAGTGAAAAAATAAAACACGATTAGAGAGAATTTACAATGAAGAATCTATGTAATAAATTCAGAAAAGGAGTATTATTGTGCATTCTTTATTTAAAAGGTATAATAATACTTTATTTCAAAATAAAGAATAGGCCTATAATATTTTTAACTTAACATTTTATATTAATTTTTACACTCACATTTTTTTCTATTACCACATTCATTAAAAAAACTAGTCAGTGGAAATTAACATACCTAACTACAGTTAATAAATTATGATCTAGAATATGTAAAAAATATTATTTTAATACTATTTAATACAAAAAGATGGTTAGTGAGCTCAAAGTTAATTGTATTTTTCTAACCATCACTTCCATGTTGTCCCTTCCGACATTAATTATCCATTTCTGTACTTAATTCTTAAATTTAATATAATTTGTTCAGTTATAGGTTTAGGTAGAAGGTTATAAAATTTGGTGGCCAAATGAGAGATGTGTAACTCACACAAAACACATTTCTCGCTAGTCTGGAAGTAGTAGGTGTTTGTTTCTTGATTCGTACTCATGGAATATATTTTGGACGTTCGATTTACTCTTATGTAGCTTTTTAAAATCTCCCTTAAAAAGAGTTGTTTTGAATTTTGTAACTTTTAAAATGAGTTTCTGTACTACTAAGAGGGGACTCAAATAGCAGTACGAAGCACCGGGACTAATCCACAATTCTGTAAGTCAAGAGTGACCACTCCGTAGAGACGTAAAGAGTTTTCAGCGTTTTAATTTCAAAAACACTTCCAGATTTCTTACATAAATATTTATATTATAGTTTTTCTCAATCAATATTCACGAAGGAAGGCACATCTGCAACAGATGTTAGTTGTAGGATTGCTCAAGGTACGAAAGCAATAAGATGCTTGAATTCTCTGCTTTGGTCGCCAAAAATCCGGATTGACATAAAGAAAAGAATTTTTAATACTGTAGTGAAACCTATTACGATGTATAGTTGTGAGGCTTAGACTCTAGACAGACAGAAGAAGTCAGGACCAATTCAGGGTTTTAGAGATGATTGCTTCAGGTGCTCATGTCGGATCTCCCGGATGGATAGGTTTAGAAACGAAAAAGTAAGAGGGAGGATAAGTTATGGCAGTACAATAGTAGAGGACATTGTAATAAGGCAGTTGGTGTGGTATGGCCATGTTCAGAGGATGGAAGGGCATATATGGCCGAGGAGACTCTTGGAGTACTGTCCTTCAAGTCGGTGTAGAAGAGGAAGGCCGCGTTGTACTTGGCTGCAGGGAATCAGGTCTGCAATGGAAAAGAGGCAATTGACAGAAAAGGACTGGTGGGATCGAGATTGATGGCGTTTTGGTATGCGAGAAGGTCATCTGTAGGAACCTCGCCGTAAAGTAAGTGTTCCTCAAACGGTGATATAATCAAATATTGTGTTACCTCCATCGAAGCAAAAATCAAATGTTATCTTTAAGTACCTAATTAACTGTTCCTTAGATATTTTACAACACCTGCAACTGGTAAATTCTGAGCAGCTATGAATTGTTAAGTTTTCAAGTTTAGACTGGCTTTGTGATTTTGGAAAAAACACAAAAATTGGTCTTCTCCGCGTTCTTAGAAAGCAAATTTTTATCCAGCTACCTCTTAGCAACGTTTAGTGGCATCTCTACTCTTCATTGAGCTGAACCCCATTTCGGTCCCGCAAACAGTAATCCAATATAGTCTACAAAAATACAAAATTTTTACGAGGTGTGGCTATTAAATAACGAGACTGACGTTGTAAACCATTTTATTTTTATTTATACATTATCACTTATTGTCACCTTCAATATACACTTCTTCTCTATCCCTACAATGCTTCATGCGAATTTCCATTGTTGGAAACAGTGCCGGTAGTCATCTTCTGTCAGCTCCTTCAGGACACGTGCCGCTTTCTCTTTTACAACTTCCACAGACTCAAATCTTGTCTCTTTTAATGCAGATTTCACCTTAGGGAATAGGTAGAAGTCACATAGTGCGAAATCTGGTGAATAAGGTAGATGTTCCAACACTGAGATGCTATACTTGGCTAGGAACCTCTTGACAGATAACGCGGAATGAGCTGGCAAATTGTCTTGGTGGAGAACCCATGATTTCTCCTTCCACATTTCGGAGCGTTTTTTCCTTACTCTTTGACGTAGTTTAGAAAGTACCTCAAGGTAATAATATTGATTAATTGTTTGACCTTCAGCAACCCAGTGAAGGTACACAATCCCATGAATATATAAAAAAAAAACAATCATCATTGCTTTAAGTTTTGACTTGCTCATTCGAGCTTTTTTGGCTCTCGGTGAAGTTCAGCTCTTCCAGTACATGCATGGATTGGCGCTTCGTTTCCGGATCATAAGTAAAACACTACGTTTCATCACATGTTATTATTATTTCCAAAAAATGGGTAATTTTCAATCATGTACAAAGTGTCAGTACCAACACTTTTGCGAGCTTCATTTCAAACATTTTTAAGCGGCACGTGTCCTGAAGGAGCTGACAGCAGATTACTTCCAGCACTGTTTCCAACAATTGAAAACTCGCATGGAGCGTTGTAGGGATACAGAAGGAGTGTATATTGAAGGTGACAATAAGTAATAATGTATCAAATTAAAATAAAATTCTTTACAACGTCAGTCTCGTTATTTAATAGCCACACCTCGTATATATTGTTAATTTGAACAGAGGGTTCATTAAACATTTAAAATAATAAAACTGTAATTGTAAAGTAAAAGGTGTTAATTTCATTTAGGCGAAATTTCAGGAGAGCTAAAAAGTATAAATATTGTGTTTTCATTATTGTAACAAAATTTTAGTAGGTGTTAGAAATTACGTTTACACCCAATTTCTACAGAAAATGCTTCTTATCTGTACATTTCATAACTTTGTCAACTTTTGTAGCGTTTTCCACCTAAACAGAACTTATTACCTTAACCGCTTTCGGTACTCAGTCACTTTTTTTGTTTACATTAGTTTCAACTCCAATGTAAGGTAATTTTATAAAAAAAAATTTTGTGAAACATTTAGTTCTAACACAACTTTTATAAAGAAGTATTTTATACACGTTTGTAAAAACTCCAAAATTTATAAAAAATTAAATTTATTTAAATTTAAATTTATAAAATTTTTTAGTACTGTTTAACTGATGAATAAATTACAAGATACAACAAATATTCAAGTAAAATTTGAGGATTCTCAGTAAAACATATTCTATAGTGATTTAACAAAAAATTTTGTAGGCCCTACATGAATTACAAAATTCAATTTAATACGGTTATTATACGCTCTAAAATTGCAATTTAGGCAGGAAGGAGTAAATATGTATCACTTTAGAGCATTTATTCCTGATTTTAAAGGTAGTTTTAACTCAAATTTGCCAAAATTGAAGTTAACACCCATTACCTATGAAGTACAAAATACTTAAAATTTCCGGAGTATATTGTTGGTTTTTCCTTGTCATCAGTCTTTTGACTGGTTTGATGGAGTTTTCCAAGCTGTTCTATCTTGCGCAAGTCGTTTCATATTAGGTACTTAAAACCCTACATTTTTTGTAATTTACTTTATTTTCTAACTTTTGCCTTTCTCTACTATTCAGTCCCTCAATATTACCCTCCATTGTTGATAGACAAATACCTCGATATCTTAAAATATGCCCCTTTGGACTGGTAAGATGCTTCCATATACAATTTAGGGTGCAAATGTTATTTTTGTAAATCATTTTTCGGTCTGTATAGGCAATGAAATATTTCATTGTTAAAAATTTATTGAGATTTTTCAAATTTTCTTCAATAAACATTCTTATTATTTTCAACACGAGATAATTAACCTTAGTTATTTAATTAAATATTAACCTACACGCAATGTGGGTTTCCCTGTCATTTAATTCCTGCAGGTTTATAACAATTAAGTAACCCTTACTTAATTTAACTTGTCAATTTTAATTTGTAAAACTAACTTTCATGTTAAAATATAAATATTTAAATGTAAAAATTGTAATTAAGTATGTATTATTAACGCACCGAGTTCTTGTGAGTATTGTAATTAATCCCAAATTACACATAGGCTTTTAACTATATTGTCAAGTATTATTTTTAATTATGTTAATTTTAAAAATATCCTTTGTGGCTGATTTAAAATAATAACGGATGATTCTATGTGTGTTTTTTCTTTTTCGGAATAAATTCATAATCCTCAGAGAGATAATATTTTGTAGAATTTCCGAAATGGTCAGCAACCTTCTACTATTTAAAACGTAATCGCAAATTGACTAAATAATTTTTCAATTAAAAATGTAAACAAAATATTTTGGAATAATGTAAAGATAATTATCCTCCGTATAGACATTCCGAATTATTACAAGAATATTCAGATCAGCTGATTAATTGATTGTAATAAAAAAAATTCAGTTATATAAATGCCCATAAGAATCGGATGAAGTGTTGAATTATTTGCACTAAATCTGCTAGTTCTAGAGCTACAAAAATAGTTCTGATTCTTATCATATGGTCAACCAATTATATGACTGAAACATTAAAGAACAGAAGAGGTAGAGGTATAAATGAAACTAATCAGAGTTATCTCCTCTGATAGTAATGCATTTCATCATTATAAAGTCAGATCCTGTGGTGAATAAAGTGCAGGTGGCATTTGCAGGGTGGAAAGTAGATGCTTTTTATAGGGCCTGGCATGCTGATAAGAATACTGTGACAATATAAGGGACCGTGTGATCGAAAATTCTTAAGGAGGACCAAGATTTAAAAATTTGCTGTAGTTAATAAGTGTTAATAAATCGAGTTTCCAAGAAATAGTTCAAAATATTATGTATAAAAGGTTAGTAGCTCTAATAACTATTCCAGACTCTGTAATATTTGGAATAGTTTTACGGTTAAAAATTTTTAATGTGGTAATGTATTGCCACCCGCTGTGATACTCAACATTACCGTACACCCGGTACATTACTGCTAAAAGTCATTTATTTTTATTTTTTTCGAAATAACGCGCATAACATTTTATTGGATCGATTTCGTTCGGAAAAGGTGCATGGTATATTCGAGTAAATATAGTATTTTGTTCGCACTCCTGCACACGTATCCACACACCACACAAAAATCAATCGCTAAAAACATATTTTTTGGGTTCAGGGGCCTTGAAAACGTGTATTTTTAATGAAAGCTCAATTTTGTAAAGTCAACGTGAAAACTGCACGTGGTCTCTTTCTTCCCTATAGGCCTATATTTATATAGGGCTAAAAAAATTAAAAATAGTTAACTTAATTCAAAATTTTTGTAACTTCTCTCATAATTATGACCTTTAACTTTTCACAATAGTACACTGTAAATTAATTGTTAAAACTCCTCAAAAATTTAAAGTTTAAAATGTAACTTGGACTTTTCCAACTTTTCCTAATTTAATTTGTAGTACTATCATCGTAAAAGTCAACTCTTCTTGTTAACTTAGTACAAAAGTTTGAGATTCCAAAGAAGTTTGGAATTCCAATTTGATAGTAAAAGTTAATTTTAGGTTAGAATTTGATATTTTTTATTATAAAAGTTTAAAAATTCTTTATTGTTTTATTAATATGGATTGAAAATTATCTTAACTTTTACAATTATTGTTAACTTTGGTTTTTAGACTGAAATACATTTTCTGTACAATAGTATTTTACTGAAATATCGAGGATCAGTAATTTTTTAGTTAATAAATAATTTATTTTTATTTTTAAGTAGTTTTAGGCATTTTGAAGTTCAAAAACTATATGTGAAAAACTTATACAATTTTCTCTTGCCAATGTAAATAATGATAAACTTAACCTAATTTTAATCAAAAGTGAACGTCGCTAAATAAAAATTAACCTCAATAGAACTTAAATACGGTAAATCAGTAATTATCAATAAATTCGGCTCTGTAGAAAAAATGCTCTGAATTAAAGTTTTAATGTTGTTTTATTTTCTACAACTTTAATTAAATACACTTTTGTCGTAACGTTCATACTAAGGCCCCAATTTTTAAAAAAATAATTCTTTTACCGATTTTGATGAGTAAATTACAGAAAATCGCTAATAGACAAACTACTAAGCGTTGTAGAAAAATCCGCTTAAAATAAAAGTTTTAGGTTTTTAATTTTCTACACTTTGATTATATATGCATGTTTGTTTTAAAAATGCATTTATTGAAGCCACAATCTAAAAAAAATATTTGTTACCTTGAGAGAGAAAACTTTTCAACATTTTAGCAGAAAAGATGTTTATTTTATTTTGTAAAAATAAAAAAAGTAGAAATTGAGACGATTTCAAAAGCAATTTGCTGAAGCCATTTTTGAGATAATAAAAGTAAAAAATTGCAGGAATAAATTAATACTTCCGGTTAACCGATTTTGATAAAAAATTACTGTTTCGGCGGTTTCCCTTGTGATACCGAACTTAAGTTCTAATTTTAAAAATCTTACGATATTCTGTTCTTGAAATATTTTGTTCACTCGTAGACCAATCGCTAAAACATACTCTTTGGTTCAGGAAGCCTAAAAACGTGTACTTCCAGGGAAAACTCGATTTCGAAAAATATACGTAAAAACAATACTTTCTTTCCCTATATAATGTTCATATAAGGCAAGAGAGATTTAAATCTCTCATTATCATCATTATCCACCGTCTGCATTAGCAGAAATTGCAGAACAGTCAGACATAACCAAAAAATGATAGTTTAAATCACCAACTTATTTGTTTGGTGATAAAACATTTAGAGATATTATAATTCCTTGATTTTAAAAATCAAGCATTTGAAATAAGATAAGGGGTTTTTCCAGTTTGAGCTTAATTTGGGTTGTAGCTTTTTTTCTAGTATAAAATAATGTTATACAATCTCAAATGATACTTCATTTATTTTATAACTGCGAAACGTTGACTTTTAAAAATCTGAAATTAATAAAAAATATTTATACAACTCCAACGATTCATTGGTATATTATTCGTACATAATTATATCATTAATAAAAAAATAAAATAAACATCTTTTAATATACTATATAATATACTATAGTATATAATATACTATATACTATATATCATATTATTCGTACGTGGTTAGTACGAAATGAATGTAAAATCCAAATAATACAAGTTGGTTATTAAAAATACTTAAGTTTAACTTCTCTTCTATTTACCTTGCCTATTTAACATACTGTTGGGATATTTCCGGTTAGTTTTGGAATGATGATTAAACAGTGTCAATGTTTATTTAGGTCGTAAATGTAGGCCGAATTCAAGATCTTATGATTCTCTAATTTCTCCAGGGAGCTGATAATTAACACTAGTCCGGCTAACTAACCAAAATGCTTAAAACATTCCAGAGCTTTCAGGCATGTCATTGGAACTGCAATGAAAATGCACTTTTAAATTTAATTTTTTTACTTTCTCTTATTTATCTAAATTAAATATATTTTTTCTCGCACAGGGTAAATTTTTTTGGCGAGGTTCCTCTGTAGTTATCGGGGCTGGTTCTATCGCCTTTTTTGTGTATCGGGTGGATAATTGCCATGGTCTAGTGATCTGGTATTTTTTCTTTCTCCCAAATTTCAACTATGTTCCTGTGGAGGATTTGTAGAGTGTTAGCTGATTGTAGAAATAGTGTTAAGTAATTTAATTGTAGTGATTGGAATTCATTTGTAGTTTTAAGTTACATCATTAATTGTAATTTATAGTGCTTAATAAATATTTGTAAGTGATTTTAAACGATAGTTTGTTAGTTATTTCATTTACCCAGATCCTGGAACGGACGTAGAGATAAATCTTACAATATTATAATATAATAATAATAATAATATTTTGCTTATCAAAATCCAATTGAAGTTGACTTTCATTAAGCATCATTCAATCACGATTAAAATTAGGTTATGTGTTTCAATACAAGAATAGTCATCTGAGTATTTTATAACAAATTCTAAATGTTTAATAACATTTTAAAATCTGGTGTGAAACACTCACACAACTTTCTCTTGCCAATGCAAATAATTAATAATAAGCCTAACATTATTAATAAAATATTAGAAATAAACAAAAACTAACCTCAAAAACATAACCTTATTTTAATCATGAGTGAATGATGCAAAATGAAAATCAACCTCAGTTTGGCTTAGAAATACGGAAAATCACTCTTTCTCTCTAAACTAGGCTCTGTAGAGAAAAATGCTTTAAATAAAATTTGTAGATCTTTTAATTTTCTATAAATTTAATTATATACACTTTTGTCGTAAAATGCATACTAAGACCGAAATGTTAAAAACATCGATTTTTCTCACGTTTTCGTGAGAAAAAAACAGAAAATCGCAAATTACCGCTAAACTAAGCGTTATACAAAAAAAATGTTTATCAAAGTTGTAGAATTTTACATTCTCTACAACTTTTATTATATAACGTTTTGCGCTAAAATGCATATTAAAGCCGCAATCTTAAAAAGAAAATGTTTTTACGTAAAAACAGCCTCACGCAGAATTTCAGCAAACATGGCGCCTACCCTATCTTGTAGAGAATAAAAAATTGAATAAACCAGGCGATTTTTAAAAAAATCGTAGGACCAGTTTTTGAGAAAATCGCAAAAAAGTGAAAAATTATACGAATAAACTACTACTTCCGGTTGACCGATTTTGATGAAAATGTTCGTGTCGGGTCCGGTAGTGGTATGTAACTTAAGTTTTAAGTTTCAAGTTCGTACAATGTTCCGTTCTTGAGATATTCTGTTCACACACACTCACGCACACACACACACACACACACACATACATACACACACACACACACACACACACACGCACGTACACACGCACGCACACACACACACACACACACACACACACGCACGCACACATACACACGCGCGCGCGCGCACACACACACACACGCACACACATACCCACAGACCAATCGCTAAAAACATGTTTTTTGGGTTTAGGGGGTCTGAAAACGTATAGATCCGGTGAAAACTCGATTTCGAAAAATCGACATGAAAACAATACTTTCCTTCCTATATATTCATATAGGCAAGAGAAAGTAATAAAAGAAAGATTATACTAGATCAATAAAACGCTATACAATATAATATTGTAGGTTTATTTTAAAAAGTTACTACGTCTAACTGTAGTATACAAGGTTTTACTAATGTAGAAACTACCAGACTATTATGCGTAACGAAGCAGTAATGGTTTTGACACAGCGGTATACCTCAGTGTCATAACCAATCGCAATTATAAACTAACTACAACAGCAGTCGTTAATTAATTTATTTGTGTAGTTCATGTTTTAATAAACAATACCTCATTATTAATAAATTATTGCCAATCATTCATATCAAAATTCAAAACAGGAAATTTAAAAATTATATATTTGATATCGGTACCTCGTATATAAATTGATTGAAAATCATTATATTTATTGAAAAATTCATAGCAATTACAATTATCGGATGTTAAGTGAAATTTAACCAATAGTATATGTGTTTAATATCGTGAAAATTATTACAAATAAATTCTGCTTAGTTCATATTTTCAATTTCACCTAACAAAATAATAACACAAGCTACACAGTTTTACATTCGACTGGCACCTAAGCTGTATTACAACGGAAAATGAGAAAAATAATAAATGGAATAACACAAAATAAGCCAATAAATGATTGTTTATACTTCAGTCCAATCAAAAGATTTTTAATAGTCAAAACAATATAACATTGATGACTAATTCACGGCCCCAACTGCATTATGATACTTAAAGTTCAGAGCGATAAAGAACTATGTGGCCATAGCGACAATTATTAAGTTAAAAATGTATGAATATACCGAGCGAGAAAGTCACATGTCCATATAGTGCTTTTTACCTCTAGAAAACAAACCATATTGGTGCCTTATACTTCTTGCTAAATTAGCTATTATTAATCGTAGGACATAGTGCTTTATACCATTAGAAAGAGCGTAAAAAGTTATGTTAGATTATGACGAAAACAGAATTTCGGTAAAAATGGACATGGTGCCCTTACCTCCGGGCTACTGCAATGGTAATAAGAATCAGTATCGTGAAAATGTGGACGCTAATTTAGATGCCAACATGAAATTGAGGTCAACTTAAGATCTTGACAATGCAGTGGAGAACCTTATAATTATTACAAGTTATACAGTCTGCAGCTTGGGATTCAGCAAAGTTTCTTCAACTTGTTTTGTCCTTTTTACAGCAATACCTTATCTATATTCGTAAATTTAAGGGAAAAGCGTAGAGCTCGGCATCAGTGGTAAAGGATTCACTCGAGAAGAGACAAAAGAGCATTCAATCATCTGTGAAACCGATTGAAAAAAAGAGTTTACGTTGTTAAAAGCAGAGGAACTTGACGCAATGTGGGCGGATCTAAATGAACGTGATGGTTTCCTGAGGAAAACAATGAAACGATTCCTTAAAGAACCGTACGTAGAAACCCCATTGCATCGGGAAGATAATTCATTGGGAAATCAAAAGAGACCGCAGATATTTTTGCGAATACCCTGAAAAGCACATTTCATCCCCATTCAGATGTTGAAGATGTCGAATTTACTCATCATGCGGAAGACTGTTTAATTGCTTCATTTCAGTTATCTTTACCATCTGTGCCATTTCGGGAAGGCGAAATTAAAGAAGTTATACAAAAATTACCACGAAAGAAAGCTCCGGAGTAAGAATTAATATCTGCGTACGTTGTAAAAGAAGTACGGTCTTCGACCTTCAGGTTTTGTCTGATATTGCTTAACGCAATAATTGGCTGAGTTATTTTACTATACAGTCGAATTTCGCTATATTGTTTTATTTCCTAAACCAGGAAAATATCCTCATTCTTACGCTTTGTAGAGACGTATAAGCCTACTTCCCGTTCTAAGAAAGTTTTCGAACGTCTTCTATTTTTCGAATACTACTTCATTGCGCTAAATCCAACACTATTCTACAACACGAGTTCGGGTTTCGGCAAAATCATCTATCCAACAGTTACATCGAGTCACTGATTTTTTTTAACAGAGAATGTGAAAAGAAAGCTCCACTGAAGTATTTCTTGACGTAAGTGTTGCTTTTGATTGGTTGTGGCTCACCGGTTTGATTTATAAGCTGATAGAAATCCTCCCAGAATCATATTTTCTGGTAATGATCTCATTATTAGAAAGTAATTACTAGTGAAAGGAGGAGATGCCTTTTCTAACACCCGCAAAATCAATGCCGTACGCACATGATAATGCTATTATTGCAATAAGTGAAGCATCAGGGAAGGTTCAATAATATCAGAACAAACTGGAGAAATGGCTTAAGAAGTGGAGGATAAAAGACAATCCTGGAAAGTCCGTTCAAGTCACCTTTACTCTTCGTAAAATCAGCTGTCCACCGGTAACCCTGGGTGGGGTCAGCATACCAAATGGTAACAAAATGAAGTACAGTACTTGGGATTGTGGTTAGACAGACGTAACTCTCGTGGAATCAAAATCTGAAATGTCAATGGAAGATGTGTTGGGCCGTTCGAAATATTATCGTTACGGGGCCGGTTTTGAGTTACAATAATCGTGCGTACGCGTGGTAGCAAATGAGTGTGAACTGGTAACTGTTTTTTTTTCTTAAGGACAATAGGCTATTGTTAGCAAAGTTAGTTTAAGATTTAAGTTTTGTAATTAATTAAATTTAAGTAGGTAAACTTGATTAGTAATATGTTAATAAACCAAGTTAAATGATTATTATTGTATTATAATGAATCGCCTAGTTTACAAAAGCAGATAAATACAAAAATGTAAATTTTTCAGAACTAAAACACGTATCTCTAAAAAACATGAAATGATACAACATTGTGACTTACTCGAGAAATAGCATTGGGGTCAAGAATTTTACATACTGACTTTTAATTTTCCAATGACCGTAGTTTAAGAAAAATTTCACATGCTATATGTGGATGTTTCTGGTTTTGAAACAGAATTCGGATCTATCTGGTTTTGAAATTAACTTAAAACCAAAATATATAAAACTCACGATTATTTTAATTTGTAACATAATTAATCACAAATTTTGGTCTTTTAGGAATAAAATTTACAAAAATTAGGTACGATAATATTAAACAAATTATAAAAAAAAAATTCATAATGCTTTTTCCGTGATTTATTTTTACTAATTTCTTCAGGATTGTTTTTTTGTTTAACGTCCGACTGTTTTGCAATTACTGCTAATGCAGACGGTCGCGGTCGGCTAATACGCCGGGACCGCGGCGTAGAAGCCAGATGTTACCACTACGCCAACGGGCCAGTCTTCAGGATAACATTCCATTTTGTAATATTATTAAAATAAATCACTAACTTTATAATTTTTTTAAGAAAAACGACAACACTATTGATACAAATATAGAAAACGTCCTCTAAAATACAGCATGCAACTCATATGAGCTTGCTGCTCCCATTACAACGTAACCTCAAACTAATGTTCAAGCCGTGTGACATAAAAAATAATGTTTTTCGAGGTCAATACTAGAGAACGGATGTATCTAGTTTTTAAACTAACCACCAACTTTATGCACGGTTTTATTAAGTATGTTGTGTTGTTTAGGTCATCAGCCGAAAGACTAGTTTGAACCTGTAGAGGTTTTACTAAGTAAAACGAGAAATGAGGTGGTTTACTATTGCCTTCCTCACTGAATGGAAAAGTACACTTATCAGCATACCGGGCCCTCTGAAAAGCATATATTTTCCACTTTGCAAATGACATCTTCACTTTATTCACAACAGGGTCTGGGTGTATAATGAAATTCATTACTTTCAGAGGAGAGAACTCTTGATTAGTGTATTTTACCCCTCTACCTCTTCTGTTCTTAAATGATTCAGTCATTTAATTGGCTAACCATGTAATAAAAAACAGAACTATTTATTTTAGCTCTGTAACCAATAGATTGAGTTTAAATAATTTACTCCACCTGACTGTTATGGGCAGTTATTAAGGATGTACATGGTTTTGAAACATGTGTATTTACAATCCATGTAAAAGGTTGTAAGCTGTTAGAAAATGCAAAAATATAAAATTTGAAAATTTTGGATGTATCTAATTTTGTAACTAGGATATTCAAATAGTGTCAAATAATTGTTAAGTTTAAGAAAGACTGTTTTAATATTTATTATACCCAGATCCCGAACGAAATCAGGTGTTGTCTATTAATTTTATACATCCATAGAAATAGAGATACAAAATAAATTCAATCATACATAATAAATGACACATTTGATTAAACTTGATCGACCAAAATTAAATATTAAGTCAATTAAATTAATTCCTATTATTACGACTTCTATGGAAATATGATATTCATTATTGTTAAAATAGAAAATATTTCCGTATTCAATGGAATATCAATTATTAATGTTTTGTTTAATAAATTGTATCGTGTAATCATAATAAGGTTTCATTGTTATTTGTTTTTAATGACTGATAATTAAATATTTATTCATTAATTGTTTAATAAAGGTTTGCAATTGTGAATTGGTGGTGCGATCGCATTATTGGTAAAATATTGACAATGTATAAAATAAGTGAGATATTTAATGCGGTTGGTATACAAGTGGTTTTAACATTTACATTTCTGATATTTCCAATGATCCTGATACAATAATAGCTTTTACTGAGATGATACTACCATATTGACTTTGGCAGAAAATAATGTTTCAGTTTATTTAAACGTTAAACATCGTCTAAACAAACTTAAACGTCTAGCGGTGTTTCCTAGCTGAATAACTCAATTAACATGTATTTTGATTATTTATAATAAAATCATTCTGCCCATAACAGATAGGTGGAGTATCAGATTTGTTACACTCAATCTGTTCGTTGCAGGGCTAAAATAAATAGTTCTGTTTTTTATCACGTGGTCAGCCAATTAAATGATTAACAAATGATTGACAAATTAAAAGAACAGAAGAGGTAGAGGTGTAAAAGACACTAATCAGAGTTATCTCCTCTGAAAGTAATAAATTTCATTATACACCCAGACCCTGTGGTGAATGAAGTGAAGGTGTACTTTGCAGAGTGGGAAATATGTGCTTTTCAGAGGGCCCGGCATGACTATAAGCGTACCTTTCCATTCAATGAAGAAGGCAATATTGAAAACCACCTCACTCCTCGTTTTACTTAGTAAAACTTATACAGGTTCAAACCAGCCTACCGACTGATGACCTAAACAACAAATAAAAACATATTTTATGACATATAAAATAAAATTAGTCTAGTGTTCTGTCTAATTTTCGGTGAAGAAAACCATTTATTTGGAATTGTTTTGCAATTACAAATCTTTTGAATCATTTTAATATTTTTGAATCGTTAATATAAGATTAAAAAAACAAATATTGGGTTATAATAAATTTAGAAAAATAATTTCTTACAGATGGTTAATAAACCCTTTCTGTAACAACGTCCGTTAGACGTTGTTACAGGATGTGTTACTTAATGTTGTTACTTAAAACAGGACGTCGATATATTTTACGTAGTGATTACATCCGGTTTACCGGGCGTCCGTTAGTTATGCATAAAGTGCCAACGTCCGGATAACCGAACATTTCCAAAAAAAATTTAAACCAAAATTAATGGAATAATGTATTTTGAAACTGCCTCCGTGGCGTAGTGAGTAGCGCGCTAGCCTACAAAGCAAAAGGTCCCGGGTTCAATACAAGAGTCTGGAAATTTTATCTCGTTTAAACCACCGTTAAGGTACCAAAAACCACAGTAGTTGCTAATGACCAAGCTGTCGATGCGACTTTAAATAAAATAAAAAAACTATTTTGAATAAACGATAATAGTTTTGAATAAAACGATTTCTTATTTTTATGAACACAATAAAAATTACTTTTTACAGGACATTTTATTTTTCTGTAACGTTGAAATTTTTCGATTGTACGTTTTTGAAATAAGGGCTGGCACGTTTTGTACACCCTTATTCAAATTAAATGGCACTTTAGATCAAACTTATAAATATTCTTTCGGCACAGAAAGGGTTAAAAAGAAGAAGTAAATATTGTAGGTTTGATATTATATATTACAGACGTACTTGATCAAAATATTAATTTTCTTAAAAAATTGTTAATACCTAAATAATAATTAAAAGTTTTTAATAATTTTCATAAAATAAAAACATCTTATATTTTTTTATTTTGTTCATTTTTTAATGTAGTGTAATTTTTAAATTGTAAATAATGAATATGATTAACTTTATATTAATACGCGATTGCTTTTAATTTTGCTGAAAATCTCTGTTCTACTGTATTTCCTCTTTAACATCCTAAGTGGATTGTCAGGTAAGTGTTCAGAATGTATGATTTTCATCTGGTTTCTAAACTTCATAAATACTTTATTAAGATAATTACTTTTTTTAGTATATTTACAACATTTTGGTTTAAACTCGTTTCTGATTTTATTTTCATGAAAACTATGCAAACATGAAAACCTAGTTTTCATGTTTGCATAACTGTTATCCATTAACGTAAAGTTAAATACTCTTTTAACAAGTTATTTCACTGATTGTAATTTTTAAACAATTGACTAATAGTACAACATTTTTCTTTGACTAATTTACCGCTACGGTATTTAAAAATGTTAAATACAAAACTTATATCTTTTTAACGGACTTACATTTATTTCTTTTACATTTTTCACTATTAAATTTTAATTTATTTTTGTGTGATTATGTTGGAATCGATAATTAAATTTTACTGTATACGCAATATATAAATATCAATTAATAATAACTTAATAAAAATTATATTTCTACTTCTTTTGATTTTTTTTGTCGTCAGTCTCTTTCGACTGGTTTTATACAGTTCTCCAAGCTGTTCTATCTTGCGTAAGTCGTTCCATATCTACCTGTAACACCCTACATCTTTTGTAATTAGCTTTATATATTCTAACCTTTGCCTCCCCCTACAATTAACTCTCTCAATATTACCCTCCATTATTGATAGACTAATACCTGGATGTCTTAAGATATGCCCAACTAGCCTATCCCTTCTTATGGTAAGATGCTTCCATATACTTCTTTTTTCATCCACTCGCCTAAGGACCTCTAAATTACTTATTTTGTTCATCCATCTAATCTTTAACATTTTCCCATAAAAACACATTTCAATAGCTACTATCCTCTTCCTTTTGTAAAGCCCCTATCACACCTGTTTCACTCCTGTATAATCAGTATTTTAATTTCACTCCTGTTTAATGCTACACTCCATAGTGTTTTAAAAAAAATTGTCCTTATCTGTAAGTCAGTGTTTGTAGTCAGTAAGCTGTTTCTCATTTCAAAGGCTTTTCTAGCTTGAGCAATTCTACTTTTGATATCACTTGTGTTTTTACCCACTTTTGTTATTTTACTCCCTAGATAGCAGAATTCCTTAACTTCCTGTATGGTTTCGTTGCCTACTTTTGATTTATGTGTTACTTATATACAAATACTGTGAAACTCTGTTTGTTCCTGAAATAAACTAGACTTAATTTATAACTTAATCTAAAATAATTGTAAAATAACGGAAATTAAAAATAACCTAGGAGCCATTTTTAAGAAAATTGCAAAAACGTTGACAGATGTTTATAAAAATTTTTGATTTGAGTCCATTAGTGGTACCAAAGTTAAGTTTCAATATCGTACATTGTTCCGTTCTTAAAATATTTTTTCACACACACAGTCCAATCGCTCAAAACTGTTTTTGGGATTCAGGAGGCTTGAAAACTCAATTTCGAAAAATCGACATGAATACAATACTTTTCTTCTCTACAAAGCCTGTTCAATTAGGACAAGAGAAAGTAATAATTGAATTTGTTTTCTAACTTAATTCTTTGTTCATGGTTTGGTATATTTACAAAAGGCACATGTAACATAATATTCTAAAATAGCACCTTTATTTGAACGAATTTTTTGTACGTTATGATATTTTTTTGTACATATCAAATGTAATTTATTACTGATAAAAGTAACCAATAAATCAAAATCTTTGTGAAAATTTTGAGTCAGAAACGTAGAATGAAACGTTTTACGAATGAAAGGAACGTTTTATTTATTAAAATGTAAATAATATTACACGTGTACATGAAATCTCTCCGTTAGCTTCAGTTCAACAGTCCGCGTGGGTGTGCTAATAAATTCTTGACGTTTTAAGTTTCCTGTCATTTGATTGTCGTTAATATTATTAATTTAGCTTTATTCTAAAAAACGACGCAATTTAATAAAAACTCTTAAAAGAGAATTTTTTTATCAGTATCTTATATTCTGAATTCTCAAATCTTGATTCATTGATTTTTTTACTTTTTCTTGCCAATACGAATATAGGAACGAAATTATTGTTTTCATGTTGATTTTTTGAAATCGGTTTTTGATCGGATCTGCACGTTTCCGGACCCCCTGAACCCAAAAAACATGATTGTAGTGATCGATCTGTGCGTGTGGTATGTGTGTTTGTGTGTGTGTGTGCGTGCGTGTGTGAACAGAATATCTCAAGAACGGTACATCGTACGAAGTTGAAACTTAAAACAAGTTAAATACCGAAACAGACACGAACATTTTTTCAAAATCGGTCAATCGGAAGTAGTAGTTTATTCATGTCATTTTTCACTTTTTTGTGATTTTTTCAAAAACGGTTCCTACGATTTTTTTTTTAAAACTCGCCTCATTTACTTGATTTTTTACGCTGTACAGTATAGGATAGGCGCTATGGCTGCTGAAATTCTTGGGAAGGTGGTTTCTTGTAAAAAAATTAGATTTTTTAAGATTACGACTTGAATATATTATGCAATGAGCGCAAAAATGTAACAATAAAAATTGTAGGCAATTAAAAATCCTACAAATTTTATAGTCAATATTTTTTGTAAAACGCGTAGTTTAGCGGTAATTAGCGATTTTATGTTTTTTTCATACGAAAACGTGTAAAAAATCGATTTTTAAAAGATTTCAGCCTTAGCATGCATATTACGACAAAAGGATATTATGATATTATGTATCGGAAATTAAAAGATCAACAACTTTAGTTGAAGCATTTTTCTCTACAGAGCCTAGTTTAGCGTGAAAGAGAGATTTTCCGTATTTTTAAGTCGAACAGGTTGATTTTCATTTTGCGTCTTTCTCTCATGATTAAAATAAGGTTATGTTTTTTGTTTATTTCTAATGTTTTGTTACTAAAAAAATGTTAGGCTATATTAATACTTATTTGCATTGGTAAGAGAAAGTTGTGTGAGTGTTTTACGCGAGATTTTTATTTTTACGACTGATGTTTCTCCTTATTGATACATTTATTTTACTCACGAGAATACCTTTGGTTTTAACGAGGGGTAAACGATAACGGTTGAAAGATGAAAATGAGTGATGAAGAAATGCTGCTCTAACAGGGAATTGAACACGGAAGCCTAACATATACTATATTAATATCGTTTTTAATTACACTAACGCTAAGTCAAAGTATATCGATGAAATTATTGAGATGTTTCAGAAATAGGTATTAGCAAATTGAAAACATGTTATTTTATTGATGATGGAAGATCTAGCTTTCCTGTATGTAGATTTGACACTTTTAAGCCCAAATAGATCTCCCTAACGATTTGTAAACTGTCAGGTGTAAGATTAAGAGGTTCACGTAGTAGGCTTTGATCGTCGAAAGAGTAAGGTGCAAATTTTAACGTAGGTTGTCTAAACTTGTATGTTTTTCGTTGACGTGTTCGATCCATGTAACCTGTCTCTCCAAAAACAAACACCGAAGTCATAAGACTTATAAAATATTAAAATAAGTAAATAATAAAAATATATTTAAGAAATTCTTTCAAAATCAAATATAATTATTTTAAAATAATTTATAAAATACAATGTAAACTATAGTAGCCTTTTGATCTTAGTCGATAACTCATTCGATTGGAAAATAAAGGTCACAGGTTTGATTAAAGGGTAGTGTTTTAAACGTTTTTCACTACAAGTTAATCCAAAAACGCCGCCTCCATGGCCAAGTGGTTGGCATGATACGCTGCAAAACGGAGGCCCTGTGTTCGATTTTCGGTCTAAAAAATGATTGCACGTTCAAGCCCATCGTTTCTTGACCCAAAGAAGATTTTGAATTGATTTTAGTAATTAAAATCAATGCAAAAACTAAAAATTATGTCTAGTAAAATACAAAAATGATGTCAAAGAAATTGGTGGTTATAACGTATTGAAGCTCATTACTATATTTATTTAATTTACAATTACTTTACAAAATTCAATATAATCTTCTTAATTTACAAATAAAAATATAAATTTTCTTATATTAACTATAAGGTGAAAAAATTAATCTAAATCATAACAAAACATTATTATACGAGAGTCACCTTTCAAGTTTTAACAAGGCCTTTGGGCCAACCCAGTCAGTCATCTGGTAGTAAGTCGCTATTATTTGTTACGTAACACCGGTTGGGAAGGCGACCTTGTATATGGTGACCAGCTGACAGCCATCCTTGAACAAACTTTACTGGGGTCTCTGTTCAAACAATGCCTAATGCACTTCAAAAATACAGCGATCAAATTGGGTAGTTGTCAATAATGTACAGTTCCCGATAAAAAAGGTAAAACAGGAGTTTTTACAAGCGTGCACTACTGTGTGTGACGTCACTATTTTATAAACTTTGACAATTTTTATTGTTACAACAGTTACGGCTGAGAAGTCAGCCGAGTACTTTTTACAGTGAGCGTTTAAAAAAAGTAATTTTGTTAAAAATGGAAATAACTTATAAAGTTTATCTTTGAATGTTTATTTTACAACTTTATTAAAGGTTTAACTTACAAACAATGCCTCAAATCACATCACTCAACTCTTGTTAATGAAGCTGCATCAGAGTTTACACATTTTTTAAAGAATTTTACCACTGTTGTGCTACGTCAGTGATGTTTTTCGTCAAAAAAAATACATAACGATGCCGTGTTCATTTGATTAGTTTAGAGAAGTGGCATAAGAATTTCCATGAGATAAATATATACTATATTTTACATGTGATAAAGATCTGCTTCGGTGGAATCTGCATAATTTGATCGAAGGACTGAAATAAGGCTCTTCTAAATTGAGGTTAGGATATACTCCAAAAATTAAGTAGAGGAACTCCAAAATCCAAATACAAATTTGTAGCAGGCGACAAAACTTAAATATATTCATACGAGTCAGAAACTAAACAACGATTGGGTGTACAAAGATGAATCAAATTCAATAAAAGTTGCTTAGTCACGAAGCAATTCCACGAAAATGATTGCTTATTTATTTCGTTTTACTGGACATGTCGCAACCATCCCTTTAGAGGATCAAAGAATACTGAATAGTATATAACAATCTTTTGTTACAAATCGTTGATGAAACCAGGAAAAACAACCGAAAACATCGGATCATCCTTCATTATGGCATCACCACACTATGACTCACACATCACGTCTAAAAATTTATTATTTGAAGGAGCAGAACATTAAATTAATGACTCATTGCCCGTATTCATCTAATTTTTTGCCTAATGACTTCTTTGTGTTTTCGAATATCAAACAAAAATTCTTGGACAAGATTTTTATCACCTCAAGAAGCATTTATTGATGTTTACAAAAACAACGTTTTAGATACACCACCTTTAGAGTGGAAAACGCAAGAAAAAGTGTAAAAAATTTAAAGGCGAAGATTTTGAAAAAACAATAAAGAGATTTGTACTGGAAAAAGATTTTGTCTCATTATTTCCAAAAACTTTTAAACCCGGCTCTCGTAGGTTGTCCTCAAATTTAAGTTTTATTTGATGAAAGTAGATAAAAATTTCAATATTTGTATAAATATTGAAAATTTCATAAGCATCTAATAGTAAATGATATAGAGCATCCTATATAAGTAGGCTCAAATAATATAAGTATAGAAAATCCATTTAAGCAATATTACCCTACTGGGAAAAATCATTTGCCCATTCAATTTCCATATATAATACCCAAGAGTCACATTTAAGAATATAAGGCAACGTGGTTCAGAATGAAAAAATAATCAGTTATGGTTTGAAAATTCAATTACCGATTTTTTTACAACTTTTTCTTCGGTATTTAAATATAAGGAACATCTTTATAAAACAAACTGATATTTCATCGATTAATCTTTTTGGTTATTCGCCTGCCTACGATTTTTCAACTTTATTACTTTCTCTTGCCCTATGTATATGGTTTTAAATCCTTAACCCTTAACAGACGGATAGCCCATACATTTTTGTTAGATGACGAGTGTGTAAGTACTCAACAGTTTGTGTAATAGTGAAGGTCAATGTACACGCATACCAGTAAACCTTACAGTTAAATTGTAGCTGAACAAATTCTGGAGAAAGTAAGCTATTTAGAAACACAATCAGATTAGTGGGAAATTTTCTATTGATTTGTGAACGTTGGGATACCACTCAATTTCGGTTCTTTTTGAAGAAAACCGTGTAAAGCCCGTATGTCATTTAAAAATAGAGTTATAACCGCGTTTGAGAGCTTGAATGGTAGAGGTAGGTAGATTGTTCAATGTTGCTATTATAGCAAAACCAATTAAATTGAATATGACCTGTAAAAGGGAATAAACGCTCCGAAATTCGTAGAATAGCCTATTTTCAGACATTCTTCACAATGGAGCTAAAGTGTTCTAATATTGTCTTGTATAACTTTTTCCTACATGCACGTGTTCACAAAATTCCGTGCTTTCATATTGTATCATATATTATTGTATAAAATTAATAACAGCAAGAATGGGTAAATGACATCAGTTCAAAGAGAGAAATTTTTCCGCCTGCATTTTACCACAGAATCCATATTCACTTGACTCTTACATACGCTTGAATAGCCGTAAATTGTGGTAAGCGAGGGCGTTTGATATATCAGAGTTTTTGCTAGATATTTTTCTTTAATGTCAGATTCAAAAAAATAAATAATAAAAATATTTATGGCCAAATTTTGACAAAACCGGGGGACTTTGCATAAATTATAACAAATGTTTGGTAAATTTGCTGTAACTGGCGTAAAAAAAACGGAGTTTCATGTTTATTTTTTAAACCATCTCTCGAAGTTTTCTCAATGTCTCAAAAAATTTCAAATTTTCTAAATAAAAGATGGCTAAAAAAGGCCAAGTCTATTGGCGCGATCTCGGAATTAGTATTTGAGAGTTAATATTCTAAAATCTATCAGTTGCACATGGACTAATGTGTGTACATAGCAATCTGTTCAATTTACGAGCAAATATCAACCCCTTAACACAATGAGAATAACCAAATGAAGAATCCTGAGAATTTTTTGAGGGGTCGTGTAAACAAATGGAGAGGTTTTGCAGCCGATGGGGATAGAGATGGAGATTGTGAATAGAGCGAAGATAATGAACCTTGAGTATTTAAGTCATTTGATGAGAAACGGATATAAGTACTGGCTTTTTCAGTCCATTCTTCAGGGTAAAATCCAGGTACAAGACGGATTTCTGGTACAAGAACCTTAGAATGTGGTTCTCTAAAACAACTGCAGAGCTGTTCAGAACACCTGTCATTAGGGTTGTCATAGTCAGAATGATCACCAACGTTTAGCTCGAATAGGCATCATAAAAAGAAAAAACCCAATGAGATGAGGATGATGTGTAGTCTTGTATGGACTGTAGCCAACCATTCCTGAGAGAGTATGGTTAACTGAATCCCAACCATCGAAGTACACCGATAACCACTGTCCAGTAGTAAAATTCGTATAAAAAAAACTACATTTACTAGAATTTGAACAAGAAATTTCGTCCCCAAAAATCAGCTGTTAAACAGCTGACTCGTGGCGACGACTTTACCTCTAGACTGACCCGGTGGGTCAATAAATGTAATGATGAAAACTTTAAATTTGCTTGAACCGTTTAGCAATAGACCTCCTGGATAATAGTCAGACAACCAGACACCTCAAAAAATTCATGTTTTAGATTTATAAATAATTTTTATCCTAAATAATTGTATAAATTATACAGGTATATGTATAAAAAATTTCCTTTTTTATTCTGCCAATGTATATAAGCTTCAAGCTATCTATTTTTGTTTAAATTTTATTTCGTAACTTTTAATGTTATAAAATTGTTCAGTTTTGTTTTCAAGTTAAATCAGTATATATATAATAAACTTGTATGAATTTTATAATTTAAATAATTTTATCAAAACTTCAATGTTAGTATTGTTTAAGGAGAACCAACATTGGGTGGCCACCTCTACTGTCATATTTTATTCATAATATGTTACTTATAATTAATTTATAGCTGACTAAAAAAATGTACTGCTTTACAAAAAAACATTTGGTTGTAAATGTTTATATATAAAATTTGTCAATTTTTTTATGTTCTATAAAGCTCATAATTTTTGATTTAATATAATTTTTATGTATTTTTTAATGACATTTTGACATTTTTAAAAATTTATAATTAGTAAATTTTAGTAGCTGAGTAAAAAGTTTTATAAATTTTTTTATTAAATATTTAGTCGATTTACTTTTTATTTTATGGAACAAAAAAAAACATCTGTACTGGCAGTTAAAGTAATTAATAATTTTTGATAGGTTAAACCTGTGAAAACCAATCGTTGATGTATTGTTAAAAAACCCCGAGCGTTCAATTCAATTTTCTGTTTTACACAAACTTTTGACAACTTCATTGAAATGTACGTCTTATTGTCCCTCATTTAATTTTGTTGATGTTGTTTCGACACCTACATTTGTATCAAGAGATGAATGAATAGAAACTTTAAAAATGTTAAAATTTTCGTCCATTCAAATTAATAAAAACATATATTTTTGACAATACGTGTTTTATTTATTATACAAATTATAGATTTTTGAGTGTAGTTTGTTTTTGCTTGTTCTAAAGCTTTAAATATTCTTTACACTGGTGTACTGATCTTTTGTAACCGAAGGTTTTAAATAGTTTGCTTTAAAACAATTGACTATTTTGTTTTCATTTATCAGTTACGCTAACAAAATTTAGTTTACAGAAAATATTATACTTCATAAGTATCTGAGTTAAATTTCACAGATAAAAATTTACACAAATAGTCCAAGATACATTTTAAATTTAGTACAATAATGTTTTCTAGCAATTATTTTGTAACTATCGTGAAATACCTTACAATAATGTTTTCCAGCAATTATTGTAACTGTCGGAAAACGTCTTACAATATGTTTTCTAGCAATTATTTTGTAAATGTCGTAAAATGTCTTACAATAATATTTTCGAGCAAAATTATTTTGTAACTATCGTAAAATGTCTTATAGGTAATATATTTCCTAGCAATTATTTTGTAACAGCCGTAAAATATCTTACAATACTGTTTCCTAGCTATTATTTTGTAATTATCGCAAAAGTCTAACAATTATTTTTTCTAGCAATTATTTTGTAACTGTCGTAAAAGTCTTACAATAATGTTTTCTAGCAATTATTTTGTAACTGTCGTAAAATATCTTACAATAATATTTTCTAGCCATTATTTTGTAACAATCGTAAAATGTCTTTGATCCAGCTCAGTCAGTCAGATTTTAGAAAGTCACTTAGTACTTTCTCTTGTCATAATGAATATATTTATAGAGAAAGATTATAATAATGATTTCATGTCAATTTTTTGATAATATTGTCTTTTCACCAGAAAAATACGTTTTCAGTTCCCCTGAACCATTAATGTGTGTTTGTAGCGATTGCTCTTTGTATGTGTGTAAACAAATTAGCTAAATTAAAAATTTTAGATCGTGCTGGACAAATTGGCTAAATTTTATGGTATATGTGAACCTACACATTAAAATTTAAAAAACACATTTGTAAAGACACTCAAATGAAGTTCTACTGCACTCAATTATAAATCCATAGGTAGGAGTGATGAGGGAAAACCAAAAAAGATATGGAATATGAAAGATATGGATATGAAAACCTAATCTTTGAAGAGAAAAAGAAAAAAGATTGTACCATTTCTATAATAAAAATTTAGTTCGATAATATAAATCTATATAGTGGTTAGTGAAACTGGCCTCTATGTCAGGAGTCCCAAGTTCCGATTCCTTATCATATCTGGCATATTTTATTGTATCACTTTATACCATTACCTAAGCACAAACCAAGGTGTACGTACGCATTATAACAATTAAAGCATTTTGAAAAAATCTAAAAGGAAAGTGTTGGTTCCAGAATGCTCTAGTGAACTGGAAATTTAAAAATGTTAACGTGAATAATGTGAGTGACAAAATAAATAGGGTTTCCAAGAAACAGTTAGAAATATTTTAAATAAATGGTTAGGTGTGAATAGGCTATTGTGTGACGGTGACCTGCCTAAGGGGTCGGTGTACCTATTTAGATAATTGGCTCTTTTGTAACCTCTTTTATTCAATCATAATAGAATCGTTTATTTCAAAAACCCCATAAGTAACAAAAATGAAATTTTCGGTAAACTGAAAAAAACTACCTGGATTAATAAGCTTAATTTTTACATGAGTGATTTTATGCTTATATTAAAGTACGAGGGTAGGCTGATAAGTAATGCACACATGCTTGTAGAAGACAACTAAATAAACTTCAGTAGCGCGCCTGGTGGCATGTGGAAGTACTATTTCTCCTCTACAAGCCTGCGCAGTTTGAAGGCGTTGCTTTCATTCAGTTTGTTTTGAGTAGTGGAAGTATGGCGTCGTGTTCTGGTGCTATGTCAACGAGAATTAAACAACGCGCTGTTATCGAATTTTTAACTGCTGAGAAAGTGAATCCTAGTGAGATTTATCGTCGTTTAAAGGCTGTTTATTGTGACGATACTGTTGATAGGTCTACTGTGAATCGTTGGGTAATAAAATTTCGTGATTGCCAACCTGGAAAAGCCTTAATTGTTGACAAAACACGCAGTGGACGACCAATCACTGCCTCAGACGATAATCGTTGCAAACTCATCGATGATTTGATTCAAAATGACCGGCGAATCACTCAACAGCGTATCGCAAACCAAATTGGAATATCTAAGGAACGTGTTGGCTTCATTATTGAACAATTGGGATACCGTAAAATCTGTGCACGATGGGTACCACGCCGTCTGACAGACGAGAATAAACAGCGTCGATTGGAATGCTGTGAACAACTTTTGAAGCGCTACCGTGACGAAGGAGACGACTTTCTTTTGAATATTGTGACGGGGGACGAGTCATGGGTTCATCATTACGATCCCGAAGAAAAAAGGCAGAGCGCTGAATATCGTCATCCACATTCTCCTGTTGTGAAAAAGTTCAAAACACAACCGTCCGCAAAAAAAATTCTTTTGACTGTGTTTTGGGATGCTCGCCGAGTTTATGTGACTGATTATCTGGAACGAGGGGCAACGGTAAATTCTGCTCAGTATATACAGACTCTGAAACACCTCCGACGTCGAGTTTGTCGTGTTAGAGGCAACCTGGCGCCAATAATTTTGCAACACGACAATGCTCGTCCACACACTTCGCGTGCAACTGGAGAGGCTCTGAGAAACCTGAAGTTTCAACCAATTTTACACCCTCCGTATTCTCCCGACCTTGCGCCTTGCGATTTTTATTTTTTTCCTCTACTGAAGAGAGACCTTAAGGGTAATCATTACAGCTCGGACAATGAGGTGAAGGCAGCTATTGCGTCCTGGGTTCGAGGAAAGTCGGAAGAATTTTTCAGTGACGGAATGAAAAAACTTGTTAAACGTTGGGAGAAATGTGTAATGCTTAACGGTGACTATATTGAAAAATAAATAGATAATTTGGTAGGTTAAGATTTGTACTTTAATTTGTCATTTACCCCATCTTGCTATTTCTTTTTGTTCGTCTTCTACAAGCATGTGTGCATTACTTATCAGCCTACCCTCGTACATATAAAAACACATCTTTCAGTATAAAAAAACTGTGTTTTTCTTTTTTATTTTGTTAGAAATTTCATTAAATATGGTGCTGTACTTATGGTGTTTTTAAAATAAACAATTTTTTTTGTACAAAATTTAAACAGAAAGTGTTTTTATAAAAAAAAAAAAATTTACTAAAAATTTCAATATTAATTCATATTTTAAATATAATAAGTAGTTCGTGATATATTATTTGATATTTTTTTTAAATTCCATAATTTTCGTCATTAAATATGGTGTTGTACTTATGGTGTTTTTAAAATAAACAATTATTTTTGTACGAAAATAAAATAGAAACAGTGTTTTCATAAAAGAAAACATTTATTTTTACTAAAAATTTTAATATTAATTCATATTTTAAATATAATAAGTGGTTCGTGATACATTATTTGATTTTTTTTAAATTACATCAATTTTCGTCAACTTTACCTTTTGTTAAGATTTATCCAGAAACCGACAAAAAGATTTTATATATGTATACCTTTGTTATTGTAGTACTTTCTAGAACCTAGGATACCTATAAAGAGCGAGCCGTCGTGATGTTTAGTTTAGTTTTCACTAACTAAAGTACCAGTTCTTCGACCATTTTTCTTGGTGCTGTGAACGGTCTGCTGATGTACTGAATTCGATCCCTGTCAGGTGTGATATTCTTTAATCATTCATTGTTATGTATTCATAACTCCTTTCAACGTCAGCATTATTATTAATAATGAAAAAAATATATAGTTGAACGAAAAATAAAAGCGAGATCTTGGTATTTTTAAATTAAGATATGCAGCGCTTTATTATTTTCATAATAAATGAAAGGTAAATCACCATAGGAACACCACGTTGGTTAACTCACAAACTATTAAGAATACTGATTCATTATTGACAATGTGATCGAGAATGGGTGTATAGGGCACTGGTGGATTGGGTAGGTAGATACTGACTGAATGAATACGGGTTTTACCGACGCGTAGGCCTATGTTTATTGTTTTGTTTATTTTGTATGTTAATATTCTTCTAACATGATTAGTTTATTTTTTAAAGTTGGTAACATCTCCGTTATTATGCATGAAAATAAAAAACTGTACATAATTAAACTAGTTGTCTTAAAACGTTTCGTAATTTCGATTCTATAAAAATTTTTGATTCATTGATTTTTAAAGGAGATATTGGTAGTTTTTTATTTACCTCTCCCTCTGAACTCCCCCATCCCTTTATGATATTAAAAAAATTGATAGCCTATTTTCATTTCGATTATGTCCAGGAGCTAAATACCGAAATTCATTGAATTGGGTTCAGCGGTTCTTGCGTGATGCCGTAACATACAAACAGACAAACAGACAAAAAGATAAATAAACAAACAAAAATAGAACTGAACTTAATTTCGGTGATTACGTGGTAGATCTGGCGTAGAAACAAAATTTGGGGCCTTTTGAAAAATTGCACAGACAAAATCACAATTTTATTTATATAGATTTGTTATTCAATGAGTTGAATTTCTCTCGGCGTAGCTGTTACGTTGAAAACATTGGATAACATCTATGTTTATTATGTATCGCGTAATTAATTGGTTGTAACTAGTATTTAATTGAATTAAGTTTGAGATTTATCTAATTAGTTTATTATTTATGGTATTTATTAGTTTAATTGTAGTAGTTGTAATTTATTTTTGTAGATTTAAGTAATATCATAATTTGTAATTTATAGTGTAATAAATACTTGTAAAAATGCCAACTGCACTGGTTTTACAAAATTAAAGAAGAGTTAGAGGAACTTTGGATTTCACTTGAGGAGTTAAAAACTAAGACAAAAAATAATCATAAACTGAAAAATACGAGACTGCAGCAAAAGAAACCAACCAAACCTCCAAAAGCGGTGTATTCTGAGGAAAAGGAAAAGAAGATCTAACGCAATGAAGAATTTTTGGGAGAACATCAAGAAAATGGATAAGTTCCATAAGACGAAATTAAAGATTTTTCAAACTTGAAAAACTTATGTAGTCCATGAGGCTTTAAAAAAAACTTGTAATTTTAAACTATAGTGTGTTAATTATTTATTTTACCCGGATCCCGAAAAGACCTTAGCCATAAGTGCCACAATATATAAAAATAAAATTTCTAAAAATATTTGAAAGAAATTGAAACCAAACGTTTTACTGTTAAAAAGACTTCGGAATTGTTTTTAGGGTTCAAAAGTAGGGATTCATTGAATACTAGTGGTTATAAATTGAAGTTATCGATTTCTTTTCTCAATTACACTTTTTCTCGCTTTACAATGTTGAAATATTTAAATATACATGTTATACTTTTTAAAAGAGACATACTTAATTTAGGAGGTTAAATATTTAAATATTCTATTGTAAAGGTTTGAGAGTAAAAAGGTATACTGAACAAAACCTAGAATAAATTACATTAAAATTTTGTTTGAAAAACGAGTAATCGATAACTTACACTCAATTTGTATGAACGGTATAATAACTACCTCCAACTAAGTTATAAATTATTAAATGGCCCAGTTTTCAATTATTCGGGATTCATTGATTAAAATTTGCGACTCATTAAATTATGAGTAGTAATAATTGCTTTAACGAAATATCATAAGTTCTTTAGTATAATTAAATAAGTTAAATATTTGAAGAGCTGAGTGGATGAAAGTGTTATGTGACATTTTTTTGAAACGTAGTTTTCGTGATTTATTAATATTATTACATTAGGCTACATAATCGTCATTACAGAAATTTCAGTGAGTCATATCCACTAGTTTTGCCCAACCTTACAAGCTGTATAGCTTCCGTGCAACGAATAGTTGTCACTTGTCATACGTGCATAGAACGTTCGTAATTCCATGCTTCTCATCAGTTTTTGTAATTTCATGAGTGTAATCTACTGTAACACACTTTTTTCGAGTCTGGTTGTTATGTTATCTGCAGGCATACTTTTTATTTTTTAATTCCCATTCGTTTCACACATTTTGTTGATATTTTTATGCGTATGCAAAAAACTATACTGTACTTACAGTACCTCCTATCAACATAATTATTTGTGAGTTAAATGCCGCGTAATGATATGACTGTGTGAACGAATAAAGCTTCTCGACAAAATAAAAACTTATCCATCTAACTTAAGCCAATGTAAAACTATCGGAAATAACCGGTGTATCGAGAATTACGATAGCTTGTATCGTGCTCCAAGAAAATAAAATACGCCAAAAGTGGTCATTAAAAGATCATGGAACATCGTAGAATAGAAAACGTGAAGGAAGAGGATCCATTTGTTGAGAAGCGTTGAATGAATGGTTCGCCATTGTAACTTCGCAAGGTGTAAATGACAAAGGTCCAATGCTTAAAACCAAGGTAAAAAGTTTTGCTAAAAAGTTCATCATTTTTCTGATACCCTTTTATTTGTTTCGTGTGTATATGGACAGAACTTACGTGTAAAATGTATGTATGTATGTGATAATTTTAATAAAATATCGTATACGCCACATTTTACGAATTCCTTTATAGGATCAGCCATTTAATTGGGCCAAAATGCTCCGGTCCGATATGACTGTACATAATAATTATTATAATAATATAATATTATATATTTCATAATTTATATAATTATGATAGGAGAGTAAAATAAAGGTTCTCCACACTAACGTAAAGGCTTAATATGGCATCAGCTGAAAAATATCTTCACATTATTCAACCCTAAAGGGAATTTCTCAAGTTGAGATCGATAAAGAATGAACCTTACTTTTTAAAAAACCATTCGTAAAAACCATTCGTAGCTCTTTAATCGTGGAATAAGAGTGACATACTTAGAAAAGACATAATTATCCTGAAATACAAAATACGGTTAATGTAGTCGGTTATTGATTTGTAGCAATTAAAGTTAAACCTTAAAAAGTAAAAAAAGAACTGAATTTTAAAGAGGTTTCATTTGTTGTAAATAAATAAGACAAGTCAAAATTGAATAACCCAATTAGAAATTATTTCTAATTTATTAAAATTATAAAAATAATAATAATAATAATTATAAAAATTTATATTTTATGTATATTCTTATCAAATACTTCTTTCTTGAACATCAATTTTTTTATGTTTCTCTGTTGTTAGTTTTTTTTTTGAATGAGTGAGCTTTAAAACGAGTAGGGAATTTAAGGGATTTGGTTTTAACGCTGATCATCGTACACGATTAATGTCCAAAATTAGTGTAATTTAATTTTAAGTGATCTTTTAACTGGTTTATAGACTGAGCTGTACCAACCAAGAATATTTATTATTTTCTTCATTGACCTTTGAAGTTTTTAGACGCGAATATTTTAGAATGTGTAAATATTTTACAATTTTAGGACTTTTATTACGGTCGCAACGACATTTTTAGTTTTAAGCGACCACATTACAAAACAAAAACAAGATACATAACAAAGGATTCCAATAATATAGTACATAATTTCTGAGAAAAAGAATTCCGAGTCCCTGCATCAGTCCGTACAAATTTCATTTAGGTAAGTGAAATAGTTATTTTGTACTGAATTTTCGTAATTGGGAAGACCTTTTATGAAACGCCCTGTATAATAATGAGCGAATTAATTTGCAGCTAGTTATTTATTTATAAAATATTTCTCAAAATCTTTAATGAAACTTGTTACGGATATTGTAAACAAATTTAAGTTAGCCCTGACCCAGCTACTATTAAGAACAACTACAAGAACCCATTTTATAAAATAATATCACATTAAATAATGCGGAAATAGCAATAAACCAGTATTACCACCTTAGAGTATAATAAATCTAATGCAAAACAATACAAAAATAAAACGTAGTTAAGAACATAACATTATTTTACGATAATATGTATTAGAACTTGAAAGTAGTGACTGCAAAGAAAACTCCAACAATAAAAATAACTCTCTAGATTGTTATATATATTTTTTACACATTTCTAAGAAATAGCTGTACTGGGAAAAGCACAGAATTTATTAGTGAGCATAAAGAAAAGTAATACTGTATTATGTCATAAAATATATGTTATAGTTCATTTAAGTCTAAATTAGTATCCTAGTATTCCTTAGGAATTATAATTGACTGATTATTCTGAAATAAACTATGAGATAAAAAATGTAATTTTATTTCGGACTTTTATATTATAAAGAAATGGATTTCTTTAATATATAGTGACAATATCTAAAGGGAATGTGGATTCGAGAAGATTCGAAGAAGACCGAGATATTAATAATGTTAACGTAAAAAATTTGGTGTGAAACACTCACACAACTTTCTCTTGCCAATGCAAATAATTAACAATAAAATAAAACATTACAAATAACAAAAAACTAACCTCAAAACACATAACCTTACTTTAATCATGAATGAAAGACGCAAAATGAAAGTCAACCACAGTTTGGATTAAAAATACACTCTTTCACGCTAAACTAGGCTCTATAGAGAAAAATGCTCTAAATAAAAGTTATAGATCTTAAATTTCCTATAAACTTGATTATACTTTTTTGACGTAAAATGCATAATAAGGCTGAAATCTTCAAAAAATCAATTTTTTACAAGTTTTCGTGAGAAAAAAAACAGAAAATCGCTAATTACCGCTAAATTAAGCGTTATACAAAACCATTTTTAAAATAAAGTTGTAGGTTTTTGGCTCTCCCTACAAATTACTCCCTCAATATTACCCTCCATTATTGATAGACCAATACCTGGATGTCCTAAGATATGCCCCACTAGCCTATCCCTTCTGGTAAGATGTTCTGACTTTTCATATACTTCTTTTCTTATCCACTCGCCTAAGAACCTCTAAATTACTTATTTTGTCCACCCACCTAATCTTTAACATTTTCCTATAACACCACATTTCAAAAGCTTCTATCCTCTTATTTTCTACAGCCCTATCACCCACGTTTCACTCCCGTATAATGCTACACTCCAAACATAGTGTTTTAAGAAATTTTTCTAATCTATAAATCAATGTTTGAGGTCAGTAAGCTATTTTTCATTTCAAAGGCTTTTTTAGCTTGAGCAATTCTACTTTTGATATCACTTGTGCTTCTACCAGCCTTTGTTATTTTACTCCCTAGATAGCAGAACTCCCCAACTTCCTGTATATTTTCGTTGCCTACTTTTAAATTTTCTGTCTCTTCTAAACCACTCTTGTTGCTGCACAACACTTTCCTTTTGTTCTTGTTGCGTTCGTTTTTGAAAAAATTGTAGAGTTTAAACATTTTCGTCAACTTTAATAATATACAATTTTAGATTAAAATTAATGAATATTAAGGCAGCAATTTTAAAATTCTTTGAACTGATTTAAATACTCAAAATATTAACAATACGTATAAACAAAATCTTTTGATACAAAGATTATCAAGACAAAAAAGTAAATTTTGAGTTAAATATCTTTAAGGAATAATAAATGTTTAGAAGAAAATAAAGGATGATTAAAACTATAAATAATTTTAATTGAATTAAAATAAATTAAAAATTTGAATTGTTACTTTTTGCAAACGAACGTATATAAAAGAATCCATTTAATTGCAAGTAACTTTGTATTTATATCAAAGACCCTAATCCTTTAACGTTTATCCTTGGAAAATTCTTTTCTGCGTTACGGGACCTTAAAAATTGTTAATTGTAGGGTAACGTCTTTAAAATACTTATTAGCATTTCTTTGACCTTAAAGTCTACCATTACATAAAACTAAAATTCGCACAATTACACACATAAAGGCTCAAAAAATTCGATCAAGTTTCTACGCAACCTTCATTCTTCTTTGTATAATTATAAAAATAGCAACGCCTCGTTCATTGCGCTTCATGATAAACGAAACGTAAAGCGTCTAACTTCTCATACAATGTTGAAAGCCAAATCCCAACAGCACAAATAAAGTAAAATAATATTGGAACCGGAATTTCGTTGATATCGGTATAAATTAAGTGAAAATTAAAAAATCTGGCGTGAAACTCTCACACAACGTTCTCTTGCCTATGCAAATAATAAACAATATGACCTAACATTAGTAATAAAACATTAGAAATAAGCAAAAAAACAAACCTCAATAAACAACATATTTATAATCATGAGTGAAAGAGGCAAATTGAAAATCAACCTCAGTTTGGCTTAAAAATATACTCTTTCACGCTTAACTAGACTATGTAGAGAAAAATGCTCAAAATAAAAGTTGTAGATCTTTTAATTTCCTATAAATTTGATTATACACTTTTTTCATAAAATGCATAGTAAGGCTGAAATTTTTTAAAAATCGAAGAAAGTATTGTTCTCACGTCGATTTTTTAAATCGAGTTTTATCAGATATACAAGTTTTCAGAACCTCCGAACATAGAAAACATTTTTTTTAGCGATGGTCTATGTAGGAACTTAATAGCCCTAGTTCGGAAAAATGTCCAAAATAAAACTTGGATTTTAAGTTAGATACCAATACAGGAGTCGACACGAACAATTTCATAAAATTCAGCCAACCGGAAGTAGTATTTAGCTGTTTATTCGTGTGATTTTTCTCTTATCTACAATTTTCTCAAAAACGGCTATTACGATTATTTTTTAAATCACCGCATTGACTACAATTTTGATTCTTAACAAGATGGGATAAGCACCATGTCTGCTGAAATTCTTGAGCGGTCTGTGTTCTCGTAGAAAAATGCGGTTTTCTTAGATTGCAGCCTTAATATGCATCTTAGGGCAGAAGTGTATAAATAATTAAATTTCTAGAACATGTAAAAAATCTATTATTTTCATTAAAAAAACGATTTTTGCTTAGTTTAGTGACAATTTGTGATTTTCTGTATTTTCTTTCTGTCGATATCGGTAAAATATGAATTTTTTAAGAATGCGGCCTTAGTACTGTCTGTCTATAACTTGATGGCCAGCAGAGGGAAGAAATTTGCGGATTGTAAAACCATTTCAGAAAACATACGTCTAATTTTTTTAAGTAACTGAAACTTGTCGGATATGACATATTTTTTCTATAATTTAATTATTTCTCCCTTAATGAGATAATGTATAATTTAGTATAAGTTTTGTTTTTTTAAAGAAAAACCCGTATTTTATCAAATACGTCGTCATTGGTCAATAACTATTTCATGGATTAACATAATATTTGGCAGGTTTGTTTTGTAGTAATTATGGAAAACGATGATGCAATAAAATTTAACAGAAAATTATTACTTTTTAAGTTACGAGGTATTTTCATAAATAAATTTTGTAAAATCACAAACCACGACATAAAAAGTCAGCATGCGAGGAACTTTTCAGTCTTTAAAGATAACTGTACAAATGCAAGAAATGAAATAGAGAAAAATTTAAATTATTTTTAATGAAAGAATTATTCATGTTAGACGTTTTTCTTTAAAAATAAAACTTTTACTACATCATACGTCATTATCTCTTTAAGCGTGTTTTTCGAAATATTTTATACAACAAAAAACATGCAAAATACTTTTTTGTAAAAATACGTAATTTTGAAAAGTTTCAGTTACTTAAAAAACATTGCTTGTATGTTTTCTGAAATGGTTTAAATATTCGCATATTGCTCCCTTCTGTGGAAGGTCATCAAGTTGTAGATAGATTGTATGCATTTTACTACAAAAGGGTACGTAATAAAAGTTATAGAAAATTTAAAAAAAAACTTATAACTTCCAGATCTTAGTTTAGCATTACAGTAATTTTAAATTTTTTTAAGTTCTAGAGATTGATTTTCATTTTGCGTCATTCACTCACAATTTAAATTATGTTATATATTTAATTTGCATTGATTACAAATGATTAAACTTAGATTATATTTTTCATTATCTATATTGACCAGACAAAGTCATCTAAGTGGTTCAAACCAGAATTTTAATACTCATTCCTCGGCAAGTAACCTTTCCCAGAAAATGTTGTAAAAATAAAATTATTTCTTACTAAGTACGCTCTGTCACACGATCTTTACAATTAAACGTCGAAGGGAGAAAATAAAAATCAAATCAAATCACCCTCTAATAAGTTTTTGAAAACTTGTTTTCCCAGTAAATAAAAACGTATTTTACTTACATATTGTCATTTTAAATACATGTCACAATACAGGAGAATATTGACTTAATACATAAAGTATTAACTATACTAACAAAAGGAATCAAGGAACAGTATTTCAATGCTGTCTGTACTATCTGTAGGTGGTTAGTTTATGTTTTCATTTAATTTCAAACTTAAACTTGTCTTGAGAAGGTAACACGTGGTCCTCTTAACAAATTTTGTACCATATATTTTATTAAAACTAAAAGCTATTATTTTATATATGTGTGCTAATGTTTATGACATGTTTTGTTTTACTAAAACAATTCCTTACGTAAATTAGAATTCTTGAATACGGTAATACATTCAAACATACAATTGTTTCTGCATTGTTAAGAGATTATTTGTACCAGACAATAAGTAGTAGTAAATTCATGCTTGTTATAATGCATTTTTTGTGTAAATAACTGCTTCACGTGACTTTATTTTTTATATTACACAAAAATTTATTATTTGTGCTTAAGCGGAGACTGTACTTTGTATCCCATCAATGTTACATTTGCTATTTTGAAGTACATTTTTCTTAAGATTGGTAAATGAAAAAATCTGGTGTGAAACACTCACACAACTTTCTCTTGCCAATGCAAATAATGAACAGTATAACCTAACATTAATAGAAAAACATTAGAAATAAACAAAAAAAACTACCCTCAATAAACATTACCTAATTTTAATCATGATTGTAAGACGCAAAACGAAAAGCAACCTCAATTTGACTTAAAAATACGCAAAATCACTCTTTCACGCTAAACTAGGCTCGGTAGAGAAAATTCTGTAAATAAAAGTAGATCCTTTAATTTTTTATAAAATTTTATTTTATAGGAAAATTTTATTTTTAATTTTATTTTTTTTATACTTTAGTCGTAAAATGCTTACTAAGGCTAAAATCTTAAAAAAATCGAATTTTGTACACAATTTCGTGGAAAAAAAACGCTAATTACTGCTGAGCAAAGTGTTTTACAAAAAAGTGTTTTAAATAAAAGTTTTAGAATTTTAAATTCTCTACAACTTTCATTATACACACTGATAAACTTATACCGACAACCATAGGCCTATCTGTAAGATTTATATTTGCACTTTCATAAGCGATTAATATTATAATAATGAAATTAATATTGATTAATATTGTAATGTATTTTATATCAAACGTGTATCCACTAACACTGTATACACCACTGAATAGAATGATGAACGTTTTAATCGAATTTCTGGTGTTGTCGACTTGGACGACTTTCATCATGATGCTCGCACATTTGAAATTAATTTAAATAATTCAATTAACTCTATTGATTTACTTCCCTCCTATACTGCATAGTTCGTTTTTTGCCATTTGGCGGCGGTAAAGTAAAGGATTTCCCCATAACGTGCAGTTGGAGTGTTACATTAAATTCACTCGATCTAATGGTTCCAGAACTGCAAAAAATAGTTCTGTTTCTTATCACATAGTCAGCCCATAGTATGCCAACTATGTAAGAACAGAAGAGGTAGAGGTGTAAAATGCAGAGTTATGTCAGAGTTATCTCCTCTGAGAGTAATGAAGTTCACTACACAGCCAGATCCTGTGGTGAACGAAGTGAAGGTGACATTAGCAAGGTGGAAAGTAGGTGCCTTTGGAAGGCCTGACATGCTGATAAACATACTCTTTCAACTCAGTGAGGAAGACATTAATAAACCGCCTCACTCCTCGTTTTTACTTAGTAAAACCTCTAGAGCAGTGATTCTTAACCTAGATGAATGAGATGAGAGATCAGGGTCGCGAAACAACTTGTTCAAACACGTCTATATGCATGTTCAAACATTCTCTCACATTGAGTATTATAGAAGGACATTAAATTACAAAGATTACGTACACATCAAGGTGGAACTTGTAAATTGCTCATGTACGAGGTGTGGCTATTAAATAACGAGACTGAAGTTGTAAAAAATTTTATTTTTATTTTATACATAATCACTTATTTTCACCTTCAGTACACACTCCTTCTCTATCCCTACAACGCTCCATGCGAATATTCCAGTGTTTGAAACAGTGCTGGAAGTCATCTTCTGTCAGCTCCTGAAGGACACGTGCCGCTCAAAAATGTTTGAAATGAAGCTCGCAAAAATGTTTGTACTGACACTTTGTATGCGATTGAATATGACCCAAATTTTTTTGGAAACGATAATAACATGTGATGAAACGTGGTTTTTTACTTAGGATCCGGAAACGAAGCGCCAATCCATGCACTGGAAGAGCCGAACTTCACCGAAAGCCAAAGAAGCTCCAATGAGCAAGTCAAGATTTAAAGCAATGATGATTGTATTTTTTTATATCCATGGGATTGGGTATTTTCACTGAGTTCCTGAAGGTCAAACAATTAATTAATATTACTACCTTGAGGTACTTTCTAAACTACGTCAAAGAGTAAGGGAAAAAACGCCCCGAAATGTGGAAGGACAAATCATGTGTTCTCCACAAATACAATGCGCCAGCTCATTCCGCTTTATCTGTCAAGAGGTTCCTAGCCAAGTATAGCATCTCAGTGTTAGACCATCCACCTTACTCACAAGATCTTGCACCATGTGACTTCTACCTGTTCCCTAAGGTGAAATTTGCATTAAAAGGGCCAAGATTTGAGTCTGTGGAAGCTGTAAAAGAGAAAGCGGTACGTGTTCTGAAGGAGCTGACAGAAGATGACTTCTAACACTGTATCCAACAATGGAAAATTCGCATGGACCGTTGTAGGGATAGAGAAGAAGTGTATATTAAAGATAACAGTAAGTGATTACGTATAAAAGTAAAATAAATTTTTTTACAACGTCAGTCTCGCTATTTAATAGCCACACCTCGTATGTGCACATCATACATGCATTTTCATACACGTCGCTACTATAAAAGTACAAACGCAGCAATATAAAATCATTTATCAATAGTTGTATTCTATTGTTTCTGTCAGTATTTTCTTTAAAGACATAAAATTTGTGCTGTTTGATTATAGAATATTAAAAAAAAATTATAATAGCCCTACTTATAAATTATTTTTTTTTCAATATTCTATATTTTGATCGTAATTATTACAGTCAAAATTCAATTATTAATAGTAAGGCTTACTAAGGGGGGGGGTTTAACGAAATGTTAATTTTATTTATTTTTACTATATGGGGGTCGCGGAGCAAGACAGGTTAAGAATCACTGCTCTAGAGGTTCAAACCTGCCTTTCGGCTGGTGACCTAAAAAATATTTTTTGAAATATTTTGAAGGATGAAGTGACATGTATGTTTAATAATCATAATGATTAACAAAATCTGATTTAATATCTCATTTGGTACATTTCGTCGTACAAAATATTTACATATATTTTGGTTCCGCAGTTAAATTAGTCTCAAACTTTTTGAATGAAAGATTATTTGATTGAAGAACATACAGGCCTAACTAATACAGTATTATTTTGTACATAAATATGCGTGTTTACAATAAAAAATGTTACATATTAAAACATTACAACATTTTGAGTTTAAATTTAAATTATTCCAAAAGTTTCCAAATATTTGTTAATATGAATATATAATCAAAATTTGACTATAAAGACAAAATTTTGATTATGTATACGTTTTAAGTGTGTGGGTTTATATAATATCACCACTCATAGGCCTACATTTTGTTTATATTTTCGTAATGAAATATTTATCTGCTTTCTCATCTTTTATCATCAAGATTCAATTGTGTGCGCGTATAACAGAAATTACAAAACTTCTTGATAAAATTAAAATCAAGAGTATAAGGCAAAACAAAAGTTGTTAATCATAGCATATAAGTAAATTCATGTAATCAATTTTACAAAGTAGTTACATTTCGTCGTCTATACCACAAAGTGACATACCTCAAAAAATTCAAAATTTGATTTAGGTCGCCTATGAATGTGTCTGGGTGTACTCTTCACCATCACAAACTGACTTATCTATATCTTTGTTATTAACAAAGATACGAACAAAATAATGTTTCTGCGAAACTTACACAAAGTTGTGGATTGTAAACCACTTACTCTCGTATGTTGTGATAGGTAACTTTGTAAAATTTTAATTGCGATTCCTAACTCTGACATATCTGTAGATTCGTCAGTTTGTGATGCGGTCGCTTAGCTAATGCAACCAAAACTGTTATGTAACGTATTCGAATAAGTACGCCTACATAATTAAATAAAACTAAATAATAAAATTCGCATTTATGTAGGTCTCCTTGGTAGGGTTAGGTAGCAATCGTCAGGATATAATTATCACGATATCCATATTTTCATGCACATATATGTCATCGCATTTGTATAGCGTTGTCTAAATTAATGTAGAATTTATAAAAAAAAAACAGTAATCATAATGTATTTGTTAGTACAGCATTCCCTTGGTATCCACGGGTTTAGCATCCGCGGGTTTCGGTTATCCGCGGACTTTGTCCGAGGGTCTAAAACCTTAAAATACGTACGTTTTCTCACCATGTGGACACCGTACTTGGTGGGGAAGTCATAGAATTTTGAAAACCTGTGTTTGAATAAATTTTTTGGCATCCGTATCATGTTAAGTCAACACTAGTATGGCGACGGCCGCCATGAGCCAAGCTAGATTTCCGCGTACTGTACGTAATGAGCGCGTCACCGGGTACTGGGCCCCGCCGGTGTAACCCCTCCCCTACGCCATACGTACGCTCAGGCACCATACTGTAATTTCTCCGTACGTTTTCCTCTGTGTGTCAGTCTAACTTCTTCGTACGTACGCACAGTTCTTTGTTTGTTTGACGGTCCTGAAATGAAGCCAAGCATTTCTTCACAAACCATCAACGTGATCCTCAGCATGGCAACGCATTGGCTGACCACGTGTTGGAGACGGATCCCGTCATGGAAAGGGCCCTTCAATTCAAAAGAGGACTCAGGAGCTCATGATACCGTACGAAGAAGTCCAGAAGGAGTTTGAAAAGAAGAAGAAGCAAAGAGCCATAACTAACTGTTTTAAAGCAACTTAAATTTTTTAAGCGTAAATTACTGTATTTATTAAACATTCATAGATTATAATAATGGTAAAATGTTCCTAAAATTATAAAACACTTAAAACGACTACAGGACTTTACCTTTAGAACCTAACCCCCATATTTCCGTTCACATAAGGTATCATTATCCGCGGTTTTACTAACCGCGGTAACCCTCCGGAACGTAACTCCCGCGGATAACGAGGGACTACTGTATCCATTTTTGATCTGGATACTTTTATCTGTAGAGATACGTCATTTGTTTATATTACATTATAATTATGTTGCCGTAAATCACGTACTGTCGTAACTCGACAATTTATACTTTATTGAACAAAATCAATAACTTACATTAATATCATACAGTCTTTTGTTGATTATTTAAAGTAATGATTACAGTTTTATTGTAAAGAATTGCTGAGATGTAGGATCGAGAATTTAGCGCAAAACTTTAAACGGCTCTCCTAGAAAAACATGATTTTCAGATACGATGGTTTGTGTTGTAGCCGTCGATTTATGCTGAAGTATTCGTGTGTGTTTCCACATCAAATAAGTGTACCGGCTTTTATGATTACTAAGAAGTTATAATTTATGCCTAATATAAAAATATCAATCCGTATACGGTGTTTTTTTAAATATCAAATCAGAAAAATTACAATCTGTGTTTTACACAGGAATAAGAATAAGTAATTAAGTTAAAATTGAATATAACATGTACAAAATTATTGTACAAGAATAAAACAATGTTGCAGATAACTTGTTATTTGTGCATTTTAGCCTTTCTTCATTTTTTTACATTTAACTAAAATAAAATCAATCTAAAAAAAAATCCCTTAAAACTCATGGCTGGTGTCAATTTTAAAAAAAACTTACCTTTGACTAATGGCAAAAATTATTAGTAATTTCTGTATCTACTCTTTAAGAGGTTTGGAATGACACTAATTTTGTTTCCAAATTCCGACTTCGATTTCTTAACCTTCAGTTGTGGGTTCTTCCGGTCGAAACCGAAACTTCAATTTCAATGATTTCTGTATCTACTCCAGGGCCGTTGAATAAAAGACTCTGTTATTCAACGGCTCTGATCTACTCTTTTAGAGGAATTGAATGGCACTATTTGTTTTTCTAAATTTCGACTTTATTTTCTTGACTTTCAGTTTTAGGCCACATCCGGTTAAAACCGGAACTTCAAACCCAATTCAGGTCCACTTACGTTTTGTGTATAATATGAATCCAAACACAGTTTCTTGCTATCTTTTGTCGTTTCTTACTTTGATTTCTTGACTTCCGGTTTTTGGCTACTTCCAGTTAAAATCGGAACTTCAAACCCAATTTAGACTCACTAACTTTTTGTGTACATTACGAATCCGAAACCGTTTGTTACTATCTCTTGTGGTTTCTGACATCTGCGTGTGAAGGATGGACAAAGGAAAATTATAGATGACAACTTTGAAAATTGCCACAAAAAAATTGTTCATGAGAATGTCGAGTTATCATAATTATTTAACAAATAAAGTTATATCCAATTTAAGATTTTATCAAAATTTAAAACCTTTTAATATGTGCAAATGTTCAATTGTAATTTCAAAATCAAAATGATTTGATTTTTTGTTTTACGTTTCAACTGAAAACAGTTGAAACGTATTTATGGAGATTAAGAAATTTTTAAAATTCCTGTAAACAAAATGAATATTGAGTTAAATGAACATTCAATATTTTTGGCATTAAAATTTTTGAATATTAATGACAAAGAGATATGTCTATTATAATATGTATTCAATGTGTCGCAAATAAACGCACGATAACGCTGATACCTTTTGTTAAATCATTATTGTTGATTGGCGTTATTTCTAATGAATATAGATCTATCATGGGAATGTAAGTAATCCAGTTTCTCTTTGATGACAAAAATTTTGATATGTATTATAAAATAGTGATGTAAAAATGATGTTTATATTTAGGCACAACTAGAACTGTAATCAGTACTTATTAGCATTGAAATTTTATCTAATTTTAAATATATTACAATATACGAGGGTGGTCTGAAAAGTTTCCGACCTAACAAAGATACAAGACATTTTTTCTGAAATTTTGTTTTTATTTTTGAACATAGTCTTCTTGTAACTCTACACACTTTATTCAGCGATGCTCCCATCTCTTTAACCCGTCCAAATAGTACTCGGCATTTTTCTCTGCAAAATAGTTGTTCACGACGGTAATTGCCTCTTTATTTGACGAAAATCTCTGTCCTCCGACCGCAATTGTTAGATGAGAGAACAAAAAAAAAGTTGCTTGGGGATAGATCTGGTGAGTAAGGTGGTTGATCAAGCAGTTCAAACCGTAATTTGTGGATTTTCGTCATGACAACCGCTGAGGTGTGAGACGGTGCGTTTTCTTGGTGAAACAGGATTTTATTTTTCTGCAAATGTGGCCGTTTTTCCACAAATTCTGCCTTTAGCTTATCAAGCAATGATGCGTAGTATGCTTCTGTAATGGTTTTTCCTTTTTTAGATAATCAATTAAAATAACTCCATGACTATCCCAAAAAAACAGTCGCCATCACTTTCCCAGCCGAAAAAACAGTTTTTGCTTTTTTGAAGCCAGTTCCTCCTTTGCAGTCCACTGTTTGGACTGTATTTTTGTTTCGGGCGTATAATAGTGTATCCAAGTTTCATCTACTGTAATTAATCGGCGCCAAAACTCGGATTTATTGCGCCTAAACTGCGCCAACAGAGCGTTGTAAATGTTAATTCGAACACGTTTTTGGTCTAACGTGAGCAAACGCGGCACTCATCGTGCGGACAGCTTCTCATGCCTAAATTTTGATTCAATATGTGACAAACACAAGCTTTTGACATGTTCATAACCTCTGCTGTCTCTCTCACTTTGATTCGGCGGTCGTTTAGCACCATTTGGTGAACTTTGGCGATGTTTTCGTTGGTAGTTGCAGTTTTTGGACGTCCTGAACGTTCATCGTCTCCTGAGCTCTTACGGTCACGTTTAAATTCAGCTGCCCAAAATTTCACTGTGGTAAATGATGGTGCAGAGTCCCCATACACAGAATCCAACTCATCTTTGATTTGCGTAGGGGTATTGCCTTTCAAAAACAAATATTTAATGACAGCTCGATACTCGATTTTGTCCATTTTCACAAAAACACTCACGTCAACTCACTCAAACGACTGTTACATTACAACTGCACATCCAAAATGGCTGAAACTTTGGTGAGTATCTGTCAGCAGATGAACAATGAAATTTACTAGCTTTTGTTTACGAGTGCTGTTATCTGCACGTAGAGGTCGGAAACTTTTCAGACCACCCTCGTAACAGTGATATTTTAGAAATAGTCAAGGGAATAAATTGTTATATAGTAATAAATTGTGTATTGCATGAAATGGTGGGTATTGAACAAAGCCCAGGCCAAGGGTTTTTGAACGAACTTCTTTACTTTTGATACTTTCTTAGAATTAAGCAGTAATGCCATTTGAAAGATAACTCGAGAGACTCCTGGATTTTTATTTCATTAGTTTAATTTTCTTCAGATGGAAAAGGTTTAAATACGTGTACTAGTTCAGCGGTTCTCAAACTGTGGTACGTGGGATCATGGCCGGTGGTACGAAAGTATTTGCTTTTGATCTATTTCATTTTTAAATATTTTTAATCATTTATTTACGAGAAAAAGAAAATAAAAAATTTGCATTTTCTTGTATGTCAAATTTACACGTCACACAATCTGTACGAATCATTTTTAAATTCATTCGTTCTACAGAAAATTAAATATAAAAATTAAAATAAAACAGCTAATACAGTGAACGCTCTGTAGGTACGAGCCGTGTATTCCCGAGCAGTGACATACTGTTATAATGTTTCATTTATTTTTATATAATATAAATTTTAAATATAATTTTTAATTTTTTTCATAAAGTGCGTTTTTTATTACTGTTTGATTTTAGCATAATGAACAAGGTTTTGTTTGTAGTTTCAAGCTAGTTCTAAAAAATGATTTGGTTGAACTCTAATTTATATAATAAAAGGTGGTCACTGATTAATCAATGTGTATTACATATTTACTTATAGTCGTGTTTAAAAATATGATAAGCGCACAGCACCCAAAAATGTTTGAGATCCTCCGTACTAGTTGACTGGAAAACAGTTAAGCTATTGCTTGAGTCCCAGCTGCTTGTAGTTGGAAAGAATAGAATGCGTTGTTATAGTTGTGGGAGAATGAATGAGATAATATTGTTCACAGCTGATACATTTATAGTGGTAGCGTGTACTAACTAGACTAAAAAAATATTCTTATCATATGACGCATTAATGTAACAAATACCTACCGGGTTATTAACTTGGTCGGATTCATATTATTTAACTTACCAATTTATATCAAAATATGTAAATAAATAAAAGTAATAAATACGGAAAGTTTGAAAACGGATGTTTTGTATCAGAGTAATATAACAATCGTTCTCCCAGAATGCGTCTCTCATTCTTTACACCTCACCTGTACCCTTCAACCCGCAACTACACAGAGCTTGGAACCAACCAATAGTTCTTCACCAATTTTAGCCCAAGAACCGTTATTGTTCCGAAGGAATGACACAGGTTTTTGATCTGCTTCATAAATTCAATAATTTTGCAAACCGGAAAGTCAGTGGTAAATGACGATTATTTGACTAATTTTCCATAGATCTGGAAAGTATTCTAGTCGAAAAATAAAGTTGGAAATGTTACGTTATTTATTTTAATGTTTTAAAAGGAAGCTATTGTTGGACTTTTATGTTATGAGATGCCCAAAGCTTTTTTACTGTTGGTGTTTTCAATGTACAATAAGTAAAAAAAAACTTTAATAAAAATGCATGCGGTGGCTTGTTTGAGACTTAGGCCTAAATCTTCCTAAGAATGAACCCGGTACAGTCAGTATAGTTGTAATTGTGTAGGCATATATATATTTTTGGTCTTTAATTTTTATTATGTTATTGTGCATTGGCTGCACAACTTCCGTATATGATAATAAATGGTGGTGCGGAATTTCACTTTAAGTAGGAGAGGTACACAGTGGTACATTCTCCATTTAAAACTGCGGGTATCGTCCGTTATTCAGACCAAAAGGTCTCTACTCCATTTCCGCTTTAGACGTTGCACAGTTGGGAAGTTCCTTGTAGCTAGATCACGAGGACGTGGTTAGCTCCTTCAATGTCAGAATTTTGTTTTATTCCTTAATTTTGTTTTATTATTTAATTCATGTAGGGTTTTATTGCTTACATAAAAGGAGCGCCAGAAGCAAGTCTTAAGAATTTTGATTGAAAGGTCTGGATCGATTTTAAATTACTCTCTGCCGCTACTTCAAAGAGCTGGACACCATAAGTCCAGATTGGTCTTAAAAGGGATTTGTATATTAAAATTTTAGAATGGAGGTTCAATTTTGATTGAACGTTATTTAAGCAGAAAAGTAAGCTTCTGGCGGCGGTTAAGTTTTCACCGTTTTGTAAAAAAAAGATGCTTCCAAGTTAGTCGCCTGTCAAGCCAAGATATCGCACCACTCTGGCCTGTGGGATATGAACGTTATTCACCACGACAGGTGGACAAGTTTGCCGTCGTAAGGTGAACGTAAACCTGTGTTGATTTAATTGGGTTCATTTTAATACGCCAACGGTTAAGCCAGTCCTATATTAATAGAAGATGTCACTGCTAAATTATTGTGTGTGTTATAAATAAATAATTTAGGTGATCAATAATATTTTCGTATCAGCTTAAAAACACATAAAGTTAATTTTTTTCTTTAAATAAACTAAAATGTCTTGTTTTACTAAAGTTTATAGTAGTATTATTTAGTAAAATATTTTATAACAAGATTTTCTTATATTTGAAACTTATTTATGTCGCGTTTCTTAAGGAAAATATATTTTCATCGTTTTCTTTCAGTAGACTTAAAGTGGCATTATTATAAGCAGTTTAAGACCCCAAGGGCAACTTTTTAAAAAATCCTTAATAATTTTTTTCTCGTACGCTACTTTTACTTGTTACAACCGTTTGGGAGGAAACTTAATAATGCTTATTTATAATTATAATAAAGTGCATGTTTTATTTTACTTTTATTCATAAAATAATGAAATAATTTAGCTTCTTAAGCCTGTCTACGACAGGAAAATTTACAATCGTTCATAAAAGACTTGAGTTATATAACTTTACGTTCAGTAAGTCATTTACATCGAATTACAACGATTTATGAAATAAATAATTACAAATCTACGTTGAAATAAACGTTTATAAATTTTATTTAATTTAAAGTCGCATCGACGTCTAGCGTTTACCATAGATTTTAAGGAACGGTCAGTTTGAACGTGCGATAATTTTCCAGACCCAGGCCGTGACTTGAAACTTGGACCTTCGCTTTGCAGAGTAGCACGCTAATCACTGAGTCAATTTTAGTTCTTCTGTTTTAATTTTTCAAAAAATATATACTTATGACTTCTAAACTCTTTAGGGAGGGGGGAATTTAACTTAAAAACCTAATTTTTTTTTGAAAATCAGTGAAAAGAATTTTTGGTATGTGAAAAGCAGTAATTCTTTATAAAAATTACTTAAAAATGTTACCCTTATCCACTAAAATAAAGATGCAGATTATAACATGGTCACTGGTTTCAGAAATGAAAATTTGTCTGTACTTTGACTAATTTATATGAATTTTTTGTCACACTGAAGACAAAATTTCGTTTTCAAAACTATCCATGTACGGTTGAAGTTCTCCCTGCATATTCAATTTTTTTAAAAATTACCACCATTATACAATACGCATAAATTATGTATTATAAATCAAGCATTCTTGTATGCAAGATTTTCTTACATTCAATAAACTTTATTAAATTAAATTACTAATTTTGCTATTTTTGCAGTTTGGCGATAAAAAAAGCCCAAAATATTTTGATCCATAAACGTACAGATATTTTATTGGAAATTGAGTACCTGTTATTACAATATTATGTTGTTTAGGTCATTAGCCGAAAGGCTGGTTTAAATCTGTAGAGGTTTTACTAAGTAAAACGAGTGAGGTGGTTTACAATTGCCTTCCTTACTGAATGGAAAGTATGTTTACCAGCATGCCAGGCCCTCTAAGAAGCATCTACTTTCCATCCTGCAAATGACACCGCTTCATTCATCACAGGATCTGGCTGTATAATGCAATTCATTATTTTCAGAGGATATAACTCTGATTAGTTTCTTTTACACCTCTACCTCTTCTGTTCTTAAATGATTCAGTAATTTAATTGGCTGACCATGTGATAAGAAACAGAACTATTTATTTAGCCCTGCAACAAACAGTATGAGCGTCTAAGAGTAAACGTCATTTAAAAAAAATTAAAAAACATAAATTTTGACGGAAGATTCCCTTCTTAATGTATAACTTAATTGAATGGGAACCAAATTAATGGTGCAACAAAGCCGTTTGTCATTTTACGGATTTCCAAAGTAAATTTTAACAGCTAATTTCTAATTCCCCAATGTATTCAGTATAACATTCACGATGATATACGTTTTCCTTACTTTATTGATAAACATTTCTCAAACGGTAATGTAGCTTCAAAGACAGACTGTAAAATTATAATAATCTCTTACTACGCAATCTAAAGTCTTCCAATTCATCAGAATTCCACAAAGACTAATGAAACGCCAAAGTAATAGAGATCTAATAACAATTAACGTTATATTAACAACGTTAAACTGAAAATTTAAGTTTAACTCAATTTGGATTTTCTAGAGCACTGTCACTCTTCTAACCTATTTTTTTTATAACTGTTAAAACTGAATTAAAAACAATTTATCTTGAGATATTTTGTCCTTCCCTAACACTCACATACAAACCAATTGCTAAAACTTGGTTTTTTACTTTCTTTTGCCTGTATGAATATATAGGAAGGAAAGTATTGTTTTCATGTCGATTTTTTAAATCGAGTTTTCACCGGATCTACACGTTTTCAGACCCCTGAACCGAAAAACATGTTTTTAGCGATTGGTCTGTGTGTGTGTGTGTGTGTGTGTGTGTGTGTGTGTGTGTGTGTGTGTGTGTTTATGTGAACAATATTTCTCAAGAACGGTACATCGTACGAACTTGAAACTTGAAACTTAATTTAGATACCACTAGAGGACGCAACACGAACATTTTCATAAAAATTGGTCACCTGGAAGTTGTAGTTTATTCGAGTCATTTTTTACATTTTTGCGAGTTTTTCAAAAACGCTAACTACGATTTTAGCTTAAAAATTGCCTCATATACTAAATTTTTAACGCTCTATAAGATAGGAGCCATGTCTGCTTAAATTCTTGGAGAGGCTGTGCTTTCGTAGATAAAACATTTCTTTAAGATTGCGGCTTTTGTATGCATTGTAGCGCAAAAATGTAAAAATAAAAGTTGTGGAGTATTTAGAATCCTACACCTTTTATTTCAAACATTTTTTAGTACTATAAAGCGTAGTTTAGCGGTAATTAGCAATTTTCTGCGTTTTTTTGAAAATGTGTAAAAAAATCTTTTGTTTTAAGATTTCAGCCTTAGTATGCATTTTACGACAAAAGTGTTTAAATAAAATTTATAGGAAATGAAAAGATCTACAACTTTTATCTAGAGCATTTTTCTTTACAGAGCCTAATTTAGCGTGATAGTGATTTTCCGTATTTTTTAGCCAAACTGAGGTTGATTTTCATTTTGCGTCTTTCACTCATGATTAAAATTAGTCTAAGTTATGTTTATTAAGGTTAGTTATTTTGTTTATTTCTAATGCTTTATTACTAATGTTAGGTTATATTTTGAATTATTTGCATTGCCAAGAGTGAGTGTTTCACACAAGATTTTCAATAATGGATACTAAGCGGGGGTTGGTTTGGTGGTAAAAGTTGTCACCACAAATCAGCTTTTTAACACCTAATTTTCAGAGATGAAGATTTCTGGTAAAAGTAAATTTATTTTATTGGAATAGTAGACAGAGGTTACCGGTGTACTTTGATGGTTGGGATTCAATTAACTACACTCTCTCAGGAATGGTCGGCCTGTGTCTGCACGAGACTACACTTCATTTCACGTCATACATAGTCATCTTCCTCTCATTGGGTAAGGGGTTTGCATAAATTGCTCCTAAATCGAACAGCTCGCAAAGTACAGACATTAGGGACAAAAAAATAATTGAAAATTATGTAGTCATTAATAAAATAATGTTAGCAATTAATGTAATTATAAATTTCTACTTTAATAGAAATTCCTACACTCTCTCTAGCCTTTTGCTTTTATTAAAATACATCTTTTAATTATAACCTAATTGGTATGTTCATTAAAATACAGTTTTTTTCCGTATAATTAATATCTTCCGCAATGTTTATTTTATTCTATTTGTTAAAATTCAAATATCTCAGTCGGTTGTATATTTCAAAAATCTAAAAATAAAAAACTTTCGTAAAATAAAAAGAACCTTCGTTTCAAAAAAAGAAACGAAGTACAGTTTATTAAATAAGAGTAATTTTATAATTTAATGTTTTTTAATATAAATTCTACAAAATATTTTATAATGGACAAAACAGGCAGGCGGATTGTTAAATTATTTGCACTTGTTTTGCCAGTTCCAGGGCTACAAAAATTTTTCTGTTTTAGTTTTAGTAATAGAATAAGGTATGATATCAAAAATAAAATATATGTTAGAGGTGAAATTAGGCCTAAACACAATAAAACAGTAAAAAAACTGGTGTAAAACACTCACACAACTTTCTCTTGCCAATGCATATAATACACTTTTGTCGTAAAATGCATACTGAGGCTAAAATCTTAAAATAATCGACTTTTTACACGTTTCCATGAGAAAAAACAGAAAATTGCTAATTACCACTAAACTAAGCGTTATACAAAAAAAAAAATGTTTGAAGTAAAAGTCGTAGGATTTTAAATATTTTCTATAACTTTTATTATATATATATATATATATATATATATTTGCGCTGGAATGCATATTAAAGTTGCAATCTTAACAAATAATTTTTTTACGAGAAAACAACTACCCCAAGAATTTCAACAGACATGGCGCCTACTTTATCTTGTAGAGCAAAAACATTTAGCAATTGAGGCGATTTTTAAAAAATCGCTAGAGCCGTTTCTGAGAAAATGGTAAAAAAGTGAAAAATGAAACGAATGAACTACTACTTGCGGTTGACCGATTTTGATGAAAATGTGTCGGGTCCGGTAGTGGTATGTAACTTAAGTTTGAAGTTTCAACTTCGTACGATGTTCCGTTCTTGAGATAATTATTCTGTTCACACACAGACACACAGACCAATCGCTAAAAACATGTTTTTGGGTTCAGGGGGTCTGAAAACATGTAGATCCGGGGAAAACTTGATTTCCAAAAATCAACATGAAAACAACACTTTCCTTCCTATACATTCATATAGGCAAACGAAAGTAAAACGTAGTAGGTAATAACGAGTTTTTTGAGTTAATTTAGGATTTAAATTATAAAACTAAAATAAAATATCAAAATGTTAATGGCGCAGAAGCAGAACGCCGAATGGACAGAAGAAAGGAGAAAAGCCAACTGGGAGCCAACACGAAGAATAACGGCTGCAAAAAGGTTTTCCAAGAACATCAAAAGTCATCTTACATGGTCTAAAATTGGCCGTTTACAAGAAAAACCCCGTATTAGGTGAGATGCATTCTTTAAAGACATTTTTTATTTTTTTCACGTAATTTTTTATTCAAAAAATTAATTATACTTTTAGATACAGTATATTTTCTAAAACCGAATATAATTTGAGAAAAACCTTAATTTGACCTTATATATTCTAATCGTTAAAAATTATATAAAGTTATAAATATGTAAATTTTTCTTATGAGCTGTAAGTTATATCTTAGGTTCAATGAAATTAAAAAAAAAAAAATATTAAAAAGAAAATACATATAAATTGTGCGACAAGTAACCACTGAAGTAAATTCAATTTGATTTATTAAAAATTTATTTCCTTATTCGTTAAAATAACTTATAATTTTTTCAAGAATTTATGAATTTACTTTTGATTTAAATGATTGTATACTACTAGCCTTTAAAGTCAGTTGAAAACTTTCATAAAAGTTGAGTCAGCGTTACTACAGTTGTTAGATAACTTTCAACTAAGTACTAGTTAGCTTTTCTTTCAAAATCAAGTTAAACATATTTCATGAGTTAAGAATCAAATAGAAAATAACTGGTGTGAAACACTCACATGACTTTATATTGCCAATGCAAATAATTAATAACGTAACCTAACATTAGTAATAAAACATTGGAAATAAATAAAAAAGTAACCTCAAAAAACATAACCTTATTTTAATCAAGAGTGAAAGACGAAAAATTAAAATCAATGTCAGTTTGGCTTAAAAATACGGAAAATTACTCTTTCACGCTAAACTACACTCTGTAGAGAAAAATGCGCTGAGTAAAAGTTGTAGATCTTTTAATTTCCTATAAATTTGATTAGGTATACGCTTTTGTCTTGAAATGACGACTAATTTTTATTAAATCGATTTTTTTACACGTTTTCGTGAGAAAAAAACAGAAAATCGCTAATTACCGCTAAACTAAGTGTTATACAAAGAAATGTTTGAAATAAAAGTTGTAGGATTTAAATTCTCTACAACTTTTTATTAGGCCTAATACATTTTTCTGAATCTGACTGTCTACCTGAATTGACAATGTAGTCTGTCAATTCAGGTAGACAGTCCGACAGGATGTCCCGTACATAACCGGGCAACATGGATAGTAGTGCTACCCCCGCATTACCAAGTCTATTTTTCAAAATTTTAAAAACTCTGCCACGACATTGACCAATCAATATTTCATGCTATTAACAAATTTATGCTAAGTCTTGATGCTGAATAAAACGATAGTTTGCCCGTGCCAAACGTTCGAGCGGTTACCGAGATAGCAAGGGTTCAGAATATTGTTAATAAATCAAAATTAAAATAACGTACGAATCTGAAATTTCGTACATGCTGTAAGAATATAATTGTCTATGTTGTGTTAAAATTTTGAACTTTTTGGTCAAATAATTAATAGAGTTACACGCCTCTAATCGCATGAAATTTGTTGCGGTAGAAGAAAAACCGGGTATTGTTGTCTTTCAACCTCGATATGGCAATTTTTAAACAACATTAAAATATAGGTTTATTATGAGTAAACGCAAAATAAAATGAGCTAAATTTTGATGTAAAGTATGTTAAAATCCGACTCACATTTTTGGAGATGCAAGGGTCCAAACTCGGGTGTCTATGATTATGAAACCGTTAGTAGTAAGCCTGTTAGATAAAATTACTTAGTGAGGCGCAATTGGAAAACCTTAACTGCTGAAACTGGAAAAATCCAAAACTTAAAGTAAAATAACTACTAAGGAAGAAAGAAATCAACTGAGAAAATGAAAGCATTTTGGGTTGTAGAAAGAAGGATACTTCTAAAAAGATAAACAATCGTTCATAGGTGCACTTTGAATATTGAGCTTGAATTCCCCAAAGAAATGCGCCATTAAAAAGTCCCTCCCTTTATATTTCTCTTATTATTAACATAGATAGAAAAGTATCTACCAAAAAATATTCGATGAAAAATTACAAAATATTTTCATTAAAGTCGAAAGAAATTTTATTTTATTTAAAGAAGATATACTAGATGAAAGTTCACTAGTGTAACACGTATAAATTAAATATTTAATTTTTCAAATTTTAAATATTTATTTAAAAAAAATAAAAATTAATTTATTCTTTTGCGACATGTCCAAAATTTAAATTCAAAGAAAGGTATTTTTATTTTAGTTACAAGCGTTATAATAAAGAATACAATTTTTAAGAACATTTTATTTATATAAGATATTAAACATTATTTTCATCGTTTTCTCACTAAGATGAACAAACAGATACTTCTAATATATTCCAACGTTAGAATTTTTTTAACCCTACAGCCGGCAATAACATTTTTCTAGACCGGCAGAGAATTTCTAGTCACAGAATCGTAAAGAAATCATTAAAAATTTGCTATAATTCACAAATCTTGTGACGTGACATTAAAATAACAAAAAAACTTAGGAAAATAGAATAAATACATTACCGAAATTTTAATCTTACAGTAAGAGATGCTGAAACTGTTTGAAAATAATTTTTAGACAAATATTTTTCTACAATTTCAGATGATACTACTGTTTAAAACTTTCTTCTGCTCTACTTTCAAAATTCATTATATACTACGAATCATTACATTTAGTGTTTATTTTAAAATAAAACCAAAAAAACGAATCTATGTTCAAAACTAAGAAAATATATACAAAAACACATCCCGTAAAGCAAAAAATAACCAAATTCAGCTCTAGGACAGCGTGGTTTCAACAGAGAAACACAAGCAGAATATGCAACTAAAACTATTGTAATATATGTGGAAATTTACTTTATACATTACTTAACTATTGTACAAAACAGCAACGCTGCCTGTGGATGAAATTAAAACTAAAACGACAACATTGCAATACTATGAAGCAAATCCGATTTTGCGACGCGACCGGTTCAAGAAGCGGTAACATCGTCTCAAAATCGACGTTTACCGGCTCTAGGGTTGTGACACCGGGTTGGTCTAGAGGTAAAGTTGTCGCCAGAATCAGCTGTTTAACAGCTGATTTTCGGAGACGAAGGTTCCTGGTTCAAATCCTAGTAAAGGTAGTTACTTTTATACGGATTTGAATACTAGAATGTGGTTACCGGTGTACTTTGATGGTTGGGGTTTAATTAACCATACTCTCTCAGGAATGGTCGGCCTGGGTCTGTACAAGACTACACCTCATTTACACATCATACACATCATCCTCATCTCATTGGGTCATGGGGTTGCTTATTGTTCTAAATTGAACAGATTGCAACGTACACAAATTAGGAATAAAAAAATAGGGTTGTGACGACTCAAAATCATTGACAGCTGGCTTTGTTTATGTTTTGGTCTGAAGTAAATGAATGTAAATAGACCCAGCTGGTGGAAGTAAAACAATAAAGAATAATTTTTAATTTTAAGAAAGTGATAAACAAAATGGGGTTGCTAGGAGGCTAGTAGGTTAAAAGGATTTGTAAAAAAGAGGATTATTATAAAAATGATTGAGTGGGGCCTGGAGATATGAAAGGGGACAGTACGTTATCATGTATTCTTAATTATTAAGAATTTATTTACTAGATATTTATATATTAATGAAACAAGGATACTATTTATGAAAAGAAAATGTTAGAGAATGTTTGTAAAAGAAAAGAACACTGTTAAAAATAAATAGTAGTTATATTAATGATATACAAGACATTATTAAATAACAACTGTAGAACAATATTTATTAAAATTGATTTAAGAAGAAAACATAAAGTATATGTACTGTTAATGTATAATATAGAATTGAAGCATTAGAACACTGTTAAAATAAAATAATAGTTATTTTTATTAATTTGAATTTAATTTACGCTTCAGGGTTAAATCAATATTATCTAATTTGTAATAGTGATCAAAGTATTTGTAATTGTAAATAAAGTTTTATGTATTTTCTTTTAAAAAATTTTTTTATAAAACATGTGAATTTTGTATAAATTAAAATCTAAATAATTCACTTGGTGCAGTACTCAATTATTAAACCCAAGATTCCAGGTTTAAAAGAGGTATATATAAGATGTGAAAGTAACTGAATTTTGATATTCCATAACAGTAGTGATTAACTGGCGGACCGTCGACTCATGTTTTGCAGACCGCGATCTCTAAAAAATAATTTTTTTAAAATTTATTTTTAATTTTATTTATAAAGATCGCATCAACTACTAGTGGTTATTAGCGACCACAATAGGAATTATACTAATAACAATAAAAACAACAATTTCATAATTTCATAATTGGCGCAGTTTGTAACGTGCTCGCCTCTCATCATACAGTCCCGGGTTCGAATCCCACTCAGGCATGGCATAATCGTTTTAATCAATTTTTTTTCTTAAAGTTAAGAATTTAAATTTTGTATTATGCAGAAAGGCAAGTCACTAATGTAATATTAGTGAAATAAATAAATAGGTCTACTGACTATTGTACAACACAATATTCTTCTGGTCTAACAATGTAAAAATATAATTTTACAAAAAACAAAATAAGTTAGCATTTTATTCCAATTTTTTTCAGAAACACCTTCAGTCTAAATTTTCAATATAACAAATGGCTTATCTTCAGAAAGACAAAAGTTTATATTTTATATTAAAGGGGACAGTTCTCCGAACAAATTGTGTTTCTTAATATTGTATTTTAAAGGTAGTAAATTACCAGTTTTTCATTTTTCCGAAAATTAGGTTTTTGACTTATGTGCTTTGTAAAGTGACCGATTCAATTATTATTAGATTTAGCTTGATGTTCACATTTAAATTTTTAGTCGACAAGTAGACTTAAGTAGAAAAATAGTCGAACCGTTTTACTCCTGTCAAAATTTTAAACGGAACTTATCAGATTTAATTAATAACCACTGTTATATGAAAAGTTTAAAAACTTTTCGTAATATTTTTCCAGCGTACATCAGTATGATTGATACCAAAATCATGAAATATTAATTCCAGTTTTATTTTCTTGGTGTTCGCCCATTAACATCTTGGTTATTAGTGACTACTTTCGGTGAAGGAACGTTGGGTGTTAACTTGTAATAAATTTTCAGATCCTGGCTCTGTTTCCTGGTTCCAAAATTGAATCTGGAACCTCTGCTTTGCAGCATAACATGCTAACCACTGGACCACAGAGGTAGTTTTTTAAAAATTTATTTAATCTGTACAGTTAAACTTGTAGATAAATATTATTAATATGAAGAAATATTATTTTTCAACATCTGAATTTATTTAAAAAGAACTACTGTACGTAAATACGATGAAAGTATTTACATGATAATATGAAACCCGATTGTTTTGCTACTAAAAGAAAACTTAATTATTTAAACTTTTTGAAAATATTATATTAAATCTATTATTTGATAAAATATCCACAAATTAAATAAAGAAAATAATAATTTTTTTCACGTAGGCTATATACGTCATAATCTATCCAAAATATTAAAGTTTTATTATAGTCCATTCACGAATGAAAACACCTGTTTTTAAACAGCAATATCTTTTGAACCACTCTATGTAAAAATAATTATGATACATTAAATGAAAGCTTGTTGTATTTTTGATTTCTGGATATACATTAACATTTTTGGAAATTAATAGTGTATTAAAAAATGTAACAATTACGCATAGAAAGTACCTTTTTTACCACTTTTCCAGTATACCCAACTCCAAGGTACTATTACTTTGTTCACGCGTACTTTAAAATTTGTAGGGCTACAAAGTATTATATTATCTTAATGTAGTCTTGTAACCAACTATAAACCAAGCTTTAATTTGATATATCGTAATTGTTTTTACATTCAACGGTTCAAAAGATATTGCTGTTTAAAGACAGGTGTTTTCTTTCGTGAATCGAACTATAATTTAATCACAGTCGAAAATTGGTAGAGATACCAAATTTAAATTTTGTAGATAATTTAGTAGTTTGGGTTAGCTTATATTAAATTTTTTATACGATTGATCAAATGATCCTTTAGTTGCAAGTAATCAAATTCATCTGAGTTGAAATTTGAAAAAAAACCTGTAATATTTCCTGTATAACATTAAAAAATTTTCGTAAAATACAATATGTACTTTTTAAAATAAAATAAACTTCTTCTTTAGAAATCCTTACTAAAACTAATATGGATGCACAGATGCCAGATTTATGTCACATCTAAAACGTTAATTTTGGCTAAATTACAACTTTTTTAATCAAAACTACTTTACGAACGCATGTAACCTAACACTCCCTTATATATTTTCAATCATACATGGCACGCAGATCTTAACTTTTCTTACATAAGTGCAATCAAAAAATTAAAAATGCAATTTCAAAATTAGGAAACAATAACAACACACACTCTTCATTCGGAACAGTGCAAATTTATCAGGTAATCGTCGGTTCCACAGAAGGTGGAGCAGAGATTTGAGATAAATTTTACATGTCAATTGATTTTTTTTTCTAATTTTTAGTAAAAGTTTAAAAATATATTGTTAAAATTTAATCTGTAATATTTAAACACCAATTTTATCAATTTCATAGAATATTTTTAACGTGAGATTCCTCCTGACCGTTTTTGTGATGTGGTGTTCTCCTGAAAAGTGGTAAATCAATGCAAAAAAAGCTACACATATATTTACTCGTTGTGCAAAGTTGTAAAAAAGTAAAAATAAAATTTAATTATCAAAGATAGAATCATGTTGTAAAAAAATTGATGTAGCTATTTCAAATGATCTGGATGGTTACATTTTTGTAACCTTACAATTTTAAAAAAATTGGATGAAGTAAAATTTTTGACGTTTTGTAAAAATAAATAAATTAATAAAAATTAAAAAATTTCGTTACGAATAGATATAATAAAATATAAATTGGGGGAATTAATTCAAATTTTATAAAATAATACTTTTTCCACATTTATTCGTCATTATACCTAAAGTACTACCACTTTAAAGTATTATCTCTCTAAAGTATTATCACTTATTAATTTAAACACTATCAGAAATTTTTGAAGATACCGAATTTAGATTTCAGATATGATAATATAATAATTTAGGATAGATCATATTAAATTTTTTATTCGATTTGTCAAATGGTATTTCAGTTACAAAAAAGTTCTAAGCTTGAAAAACTGTACTTTTTACTTTAAAACCGTGATAAAATTTCTAAAACATAGTAGAAAACAAAAATGAATGATCATAGAACGTAGAAACATGTAATCAACAACTTTTTGTAGTTTGTTTAAAAATTGGATGAATTGTTTTATTCTTCATAAAACTTAAAATTAATTGCAAAATTTTTGACGTAATATGAATATAAATTGATAAAAATGAGGTATATAGAAAAGGTATATATAAATTTTTAGAATTTTTCGATAATATTTAGTCTTAAAATGATTCAAAATTAATTAATTTTTCTCATTCTCTCATAATTTGTACATAAACTTTTAAATATATAAAAATTATGATATATGTGAAGGGATAGGTGTAAATAAATTTATTTATTATATATTTATATGTGCATAGATAAATATATTGTGTTCAAGTGACATACTTATCATTTTGAAATACTTACTCAGTATGGGAATGTTTTACACACGTGCGCTTGTGAGCTACTGAAACATTTGGCGGGAACGGAACACTGTGAGCCGACGCAAGAGTAATACTTGCTGTTGGTCGCTTTATAACATCCCTTTAGATACTGTTGCTAAAACCTCCCTCCATGTACCATATAAACCCCCGTATTATTGTAAAAAATACACAACCGCCCCCTTCATTGTTATATATATGTTTATATATATATATCATACGTCATTATTTATCATTTTTATCTATTATTAAATTTATTTTATCATACAATTTTAGAACGTATGATTATTTTATGTCATAAATATTTGAATTTATTTGTGGTTTAATTAAATGACAAGGTATAATTATTTATCATAAATTAATTTATGTTTTAATACACTACATTCAAATCTACAGATATGTTATTATATTTAATTTATTATTTGTTTAATTAAGTTATGCTTAATTAGTTTCTTGTATGTAATTATATTCTACAAATTATATATAAAGATATTTTTAAATCGTTCTTGTAAACAACCATAAAGTACCTTATTGTTACTGGGTGAGTGGAAAAAACTAAAATATTAATTTTTACTTTTTCTTCCCTATAAGAATATACAGGAAGGAAAGTATTGTTTTCATGTCGATTTTTCAAAATTGAGTTTTACCTGATCAACGCGTTTTCAGACCCCCGGAACTCAAGAAACATGTTTTTAGCGATTGGTCTGTGTGTGTGTTTGTTTGTGAACAGAATATCTCAAGAACGGAACATTGTACGAACTTGAAATGTGCAACTTAACTTAGGTACCACTAGAGGACCCGACACGAACATTTTCATCAAAGTCGGTCAACCGGAATTAGTAGTTTATTGGTGCAATTTTTAACTTTTTTGCGATTTTCTCAAAAACGGCTCCAAACGACTTTTTAAAAATCGCCTCATTTATTATATTTTTCATGTTCTACAAGATATGGTAGGCGGCATGTCTTCTGAAATTCTTGGGGAGGTTTTCTCGTAAAAATGTTTTTTTTTAATATTACGACTTAAATATGCATTTTTTCGCAAAAATGTACATAATAGAAGTTGTAGAAAACTTAAAACCGTACAACTTTTATTTAAACATTTTTTTTGGATAACGCTTAGTTTAGCGGTAATTAGCGATTTTCTGTTTTTCTTTTACGAAAACGTGTAAAAAAATCGATTTTTTAAAGATTTCAGCCTTAGCATGCATTTTACGTCAAAAATGTATAATCAAATTTATAGGAACTTAAAAGTTTTACAACTTTTATTTAGAGAATTATTTTTCTCTACAAAGCATAGTTTAGCGTGAAAGAGTGATTTTCCGTATTTTTAAGCAAACTGAGATTGGTTTTTCATTTTGCGCCTTTCACTCATGATTGAAATAAGATTATGTTTTTTGAAGTTAGTTTTTTGGTTTATTTCTAATGTTTTATTACTGATGTTGTATTATATTGTTAAATATTTGCACTGGCAAGAGAAAATTGTGTGGGTGTTTCACACCAAATTTTTTTATATTAGCTTCTTATTTTTGACGATATTAGTACTTTCTACACATGTTGAACATTTGGGAGTTCATATCTCTTTTCGTGCCAGGCAGTTTAACCCTTCTAGGACTGATAGGTTTTAGAATACTAACTCTTCAAAAACTATTTTCGAGATCGCGGCGATAGACTTGGCTTTTTTATCCAAAAAAATTGAATTTTTTTAAAAAAAATCAAGAAAACTTCGAGAGATATTTTAAAAACACAAACGTGAAACTCCGGTTGACCGATTATGATGAACATTTTTGTGTCTGGTCTAGTGGGATCTAACTTAAGTTTTAAGTTTTTCGTACGATGTTCGGTTCTTGAGATATTCTGTTCACACTCGCGCGCGCACACACACACACACACACACACACACACACATAGTGAGCTATTGCTAAAAACATGTTTGTTGGGTTCAGGGGTCTGAAAACGTGTACCTATATCTGGTGAAAACTCGATTTAGAAAAATCTACATTAAAACAATACTTTCCTTTCTATCTTTATATTACTAGCGAGCAGATATTTTTTAACACGATTTTAACCACCTAAACCTCCACCGATTTTCCCCGAAGTGGGCTCAAATGAATCATCTGTTTGTGTAGATTTGTAGAAAACTAACCAAAATTACATATTTTGATTTATGACCGTAAAATAGGAGGTCTAAAATAATGAGTAATGATAATAATACTTGAAGTTAATTAGAACGAGAATACGGTAAACGATGCGTCTGTGTAACGAATGCAGTACTACACTACGCATATATCTCTCTCCTTCTCCATCTATCCCTCCCACATCTCACAGCTAATTCAGTTTAGAGTTCACTGAAGTAAAGTATACCAACGCATTGGCAGTGACACATCGTTTTGTACTTTCCAACATGGTTGTTGTTATTTTGAGTAGTGTAGGCGTACAGTGAGTTCTGATATATTTTGCTTTTCCAAATAATGCAACACAACAATAAAACAAAAAATGTTGTTTACAGAGAAGTTCTACAAAAACCAATTTACACTTTTGTACGGATATTTCCGCACGGTTCATCTAGTATATTCATATAGGCAGGAGAAAGTAAGAATTATTAATGACAGGTTTATTATGTTCTGATTCTGTCTCATTTCCGTTGCAATTTTTTAGTGTGAAGTAATTCTACTGTGGGTAATATAGAAAGAGTTTGTAAAATTCAGAAGAAAGCTCTTCAGAGTAGTACGGTTTGTATAGGCAAACTAACTCATCTAATGCAGGCTTCCTTATTTAAGCAGCTTAAGTTGCTTAAAGTTTCTTCACTCTACCTTTTTGAGGTGAAAATGTTGCCTATGATACTTGTTAACAGAATCTAAAAATCAACTATCACAGCACGACAAACTGAACCTGTTACCACATTGTTAATAGCAATATTTATTTTGGTCCAGAGTTCGATTCTCGGTACCGGATTATTTCCAAATCATAATATATAGGCTTAATGAAATGTATATAACCTGATTAATTTTGTACATTAAGTGTGAAGATAATAATTAGCTACAAAAAAAAACTAATAAACTGCTTAATATTAGATTAATTTAATTGACAAAATATTTAAAAAAAATCTTGTGTGAAACACTCATACGACTTTCTCTAGCAATGCAAATAATGAACAATATAACCTAATATTAGTAATAAAACGTTAGAAATTAACAAAAAACTAACCTCAAAAAACATGACCTAATTTTAATCATGAGTGAAAGACGCAAAATGAAAATCAACCTCAGTTTGGCTTAAAATACGGAAAATCACTCTTTCATGCTAAACTAGGCTCTGTAGAGAAAAATACTCTAAATCGAAGTTATAGATCTTTTAATTTCCTATATAGTTTAATATTGCACTTGTGTCGTAAAATGCATACTAAGGCTGAAATCTTATAATTTTAATTTTTTTTACAGATTTTCATAAAAGAATCTAGCAGACATGGCGTCTGGCTTATGTTATAGAGCATTAAGAATGTAGTAAATGTATTATAATACACACTAGCCAGTTTTCCGTTAACGTGGTTTTTTAACGTCCGTTACTCCGTTCAGGCTTTTCATAAAAATTGATGTATAAGTACATTGAAGATCAGAGTTTTTTCTATCATATGAATATTTTAAAAGTTAAATCTTATGTCCGTTTTAATATACCAACTATTTTTTTAAAAAAGTGTTTTTTAGCTCCACGTTAATGTTGGGAAATGATTTTGGACTGAACCATGTATTTTCACAACAGTATTATGTCAAGCAAAGCGTTAAATTTTTTAAATAAAAACATCGTTAAATAATTCAAAATGAGCTACGGAATGAGTTGCAGTAGGAAAAACACATTGAAGTTTGTTTTTCAAAACTCCTATACTCGGAGCAGATACCGCTATAAATCTCAATTTCCTCTCAAAAAGTTTAGAGGCTAATAGAATTTTCTATTATCACCACATAACTATCTATTTCTAATTACAAATTCAAAATACGATACATGGCAAAATACTGCTGTAAAAATGCATGGTTCAGTCCAAAAATCATTTCCCTATCTTTACGTAAAGCCAAAATACACTTTTTTAAAAAAAAATGACCGGCATTTTAAAATGGAACAACAGACTTGTATTTTAAAAAGATCGTATAGAAAGAAACTCTTATCTTCAACGTACTTAAACGCTGTTCTTTTATAAAAGGCCTGGACGGATTAACGGACGTTTAAAAACTACATTTACGGAAAACCGGCTAAAATCTTAGTACTCTTTATCCGTAAATTGCTGCATATACGACTAGTTTCAAAATAAAATAATCTAAATTAAACCAATCAACCCAAGAAAGGACAGGCTTAATTTAGTGTAGTGTTCAAAAATATTCGTTATGTTTTTTTTACATAAAGCTTTTCAAACGAGTGCGGACAGGTGAAGTGGCATGCCTCTCAGCGCATGCGATGCCGCATGCTACATCGCACGAGTGTGGATATTGCTATTTAGTTAAAATACACGAAGTTCATAAAAAAAAAAAATTTAGACAAAGTAATTAAAAATTTATTAGAAAAACCAAAAAATAAACACATATCATCATCTAAGTTGTAAAACAGTGACATTATTATACTTGCTAAAATAATCTAGTAAATATTGTGCAAACCACAACGTATAAGATTTTTAAAAAGTTTTTTATTTGTAATTTGACAGACTAAAAAAAAGAATCCAATATATTTTTAATCTGATAGCTGTGTGAATACCATCTGTTGATATATTGGCGTTAACGCCTACAACAATGCAAGCTTATTCTTTTATGATAAGAGAAACTAAAATGATGCTCCGTTCCCCACGCAGTCACATCTCTCTTACTTTCTGCCTGAGTGGTCGTTTACTTCATTTCTTTCTAATAACTCCTTGGAGATCTTATGATACGCTTCATAATATGTTAATCTGTATTTAGTGTAATTATACACTGTAGTATAATATTGTATACTTTAATCATTTTTAATATTCTGATCCTTCTTTTAAAAATTATAATAATAATCTCCTTACTTTCCACCTTAATTCCGTTGGTTATAAACTTATATATCTCACGTTTCCTTATAAATTTTTAAGGTAAGGAATTCACTAATAAAATTATTTCATGAACAGAAATATTCCCGGTTTTATTGTTCTCTGGTTATTTTAAAATAAAAAACATATCCACTTAAATTTGTAACAAGTATTTATTGACAAATTAGTTACTTACATTAAATTATTACAGCTATAAGAAGCGTTCTCCAGAAAATGGGCACTTAACTGAAAATCATGTTTTTAGGAAAACAGGTTTAAAGTTATTATTGTGTTACATCTAATTAATAACTAAGGTGTCTTAAGTTTATATTAGTGGTGTGCATTATAAAGTAATTTCTAGAAATTTACTGAGTAGTGAACTATTTAAATAATACAGGCAACTTTAAGGAATAGAGTTGCGTGCTCTCCTTCCACAGAACGCAGTAAAGCCGACACTTTTATGAAAAATATTTCACATAAAACTAAACCCATTCAAGATTTATTTTAATATTTTAATTTGATAATTAACAAAACCTGCATTATACGATAGTTAAAAAAATAAACTAATAGGTATTCATTTACCCAAATTAATTTTCCATCTTCTTAAAATTGTTAAAAATGTTGTGTAAAACACTTACACAACTTTCTCTTGCCAATGAAAATAATTAACAATATAACCTAATATTAGAAATAAACGACAAAACTAACTTCAAAAAACATAACCTAAATTTAATCATGATTGAAAGACGCAAAATGAAAATCAACCTCAGTTTGGCTTAAAAATACGGAAAATCACTCTTTCACGCTAAACTAGACTCTGTAGAGAAATACTCTAAAAATAGTTGTAGATCTTTTAATTTCCTATAAATTTGATTAAACTTTTCTTGTAAAATGCGTACTATGGCTGAAATCTTTAAAAAAAATCGATTTTTTCACACATTTTCGTGAAGAAAACAAAAAGTTTCTATTATCGCTAAACTAAGCGTTACACAAAAAATGTTTGAAATAAAAGTTGTAGCATTTTAAATTGTCTACGACTTTTATGATATACATTTTGCACTAAAATGCATATTAAAGCCTTAATCTTAAAAAGACAATTTTCTTACGAGAATAGAGTCTTTCCAAGAATTTCAGCAGACATGGAGACTACCCTATTTTGTAGAGCATAAAACATTTAGTAAATGAGGCGATTATAAAAAAAATTGTAGTAGTCGTTTTTGAGAAAATCGCAAAATGACACGAATAAATTACTACTTCCGGTTGACCGATTCTAACAAAGATTTTTGTGTCGGATCCGGTAGTAGTATCTAACTTAAGTTTCTAATTTCAAGTTCGTACAGTACGGCCGCTTGATGGAGAACGCTGGTATTATGGCATACAGAGTCATACGTAGCAAGCGATGACTCGTGAGCGGGGAACAACACGCTGTTAGAAAAGTTTAACTTATAAATACCGTAACTATCGTTCTGATATTCTATACGTATGTGTACTACATCCTAAAATTTCAATGTCCTGTAATCTATTTGTTTATGGTTGTGCGGTTTTGTAATAGACCTAGGCCTAATGTACTAATATTAAAAACAATGATATAATTACAAATGAAATATGAACACATACTAACAACTATACTAACAAACACTGCACTATACTCACATACTTAACAAACTATCGCAATTCAACACAATAACTTGGAAATCGTAAGATTTAATAAAATAATGGGGTTTTTACTACACACTTATTAAAAACCTTTACGTATGAACATGAAACGCAGCACTGAAGTAGACAACAAAACAATTTACATTTTATAGGCCCAATACTTGCCACAGTTCAGTAAATCTGACAGTGAAATGTAAACAGTAAATGAGTAATGCCTATTAGTAATGTATTATGACTAATCACTGCATCACTGTTTTGTCTACAATTATGCGTTTAATAAATTAGTACGTCTAAATAATTAGCGAAGGACAATACAACTAAATGTATACAGACGTTGTGAATGGGTGTATAGTACAAATAGGCCTACAGTGAATGTAAGCGTGGTATTTATTACGAAGGATCCAATTAGGCTATTTTTTTAAATTGTTTTGAACGTAAATAACTATAAATCACAGCTAATGTACTGTATGTACAAACTTTTTTTACAGCCTGTATGACAGTTGTATGAGTGACAAGAGCGGAGGGGTATACGGGCTGTAAGCTGCCACTGCGCGTGCTCAAACCAGCGTTCTTAGCAATTCGGCAGTACTGTACGATGTTGCGTTCTTCAGATGTTCTGTTCACACGCGCCGACACACACACACAGACCAATCGCTAAAAACGTGTTTTTTTTGGGTTAAGGGGTCCGAAAACGTGTAGATCGGGTGAAAACTTGATTTCAAAAAATCGACATTAAACCAATACTTCCCGTCCTATATATTCATATGAGCAAGAGAAAGTAAATATCATCGTTTTCCTTGAAAAAAGTGTTAGTTATTACTTTATTATTCATTTTTTAAACTAACCTGTCTAAGTTTCTAATTTTAGTTTTAAATTCTGAATGGAATTACTCATTTAAAAAATTAGTTCTTCAGCAACCCTACAAATAGTATAACGTAAATAATCTCAACAAAATCATTGAAATTTGAAAACATGTGTTTGTTTTAAACCATGTACTGTCTTCTAGAGTAGAAATATCTAAACAAAATTTTTACAGGTATAGACGAAAGTTTGAGGCATATTTTTAACTGTTCTGCAGAAAAATGGGCACGTACAGTTATACGATATAAACTAGATACATACGCCGCAATATCTATGCACTACTCTATTATCTTACGTGCCCAGCTAATTATTAGAAACGAATATTAGTTTAAATATCTAATTTTAGTAAAAAATCGTGAACAACAAATTGTCACACCACCGGCCGGTCGGTTAGCAACGTTAAGTTCTCAGCTGTTCTAGGCATAAAAAAGGTCATGGGTTCAGTTTCCAGTACTGCCCTGCTAGGCAAAAAGGCAGTACTGATACCAGCGTATAAGATTGCACTTGTATATGCAACCCGCAGAACATGTGTACTACAGAACCTAAAAACACCACTTAATGGAAACAGGTGATATAAATTTAGATAATGTCATAGTTGTTATTGACAGTCGAGTGCGAGTCAGAGTCCTGAAAGAAGTGAGCTTGCGCTCGGGATGACGACGTCGTAGCTAGGCTACCTTGTCGTTCGGAGAATTGGATGAAAGGAACTTTTTTGGAATTTTTCTTTATTTGGAATTACAGATGATTAATTGAAGGAAAGATGGGCTCGGAATCGGGATAACAGCGAGAACATTGCTTTGGAAAGGGAAGCTTTTTCTAGTCAGGAGTTTCTTTTCTAGTAGGAAATATTTATAGGGATGTTTGTAGGAAGCCTATAGGAAATCGTGGAATAGCTGTTTAATCTTTACTTGTGGCCGTCGAGGTACCGTTCAGATTTCTCTGACAGCTGGCTGTACAGAGCGTTGACCAGCGCGTGAAGGACTCTTAAATTTCGGTGTATGAACTCCTCCAAGGTGGGGGTGAGGACGTAGTCGTGGATGGTTTTATTATTGATGAGGCAGTGGAGGTTGAAAATTTGTCTTACTATGCAGTTGGGAAGGGAGGAGAGTTTTCTTTTATTGACGGAGGAGAGAACGGGCCACCAAACTGGTGCACCGTAAAGAAGGAAGGATCTGATGTTATTGACAGTGAGATGACGTAAAAATATCAGCTGTCAGCATTACTATACTAACACTATGTTTTTAGAAAGGCATGACTATTGCACCGCGTACCTCATTCGGCCTGCACTATCTCTCTCTAGCACAAATGCAATGTTATACGTCGACGTTCATAACTGCAAATTTTTCGATTTTGAGTTTTATATGTATTCTTATGTTTTGGACCACGAGGAATCTAGTGAACTAACTAAAAAAATCCCTATCTACCACGGTTACTTAGATATCGAGGTATTCAAAAGCAGTATCTACATTTTTTTTTGCCAGGCTTACAATGGAAAAGAGCAGTGTATACACACACTAAGGGAAAAGGCAGTACTGCACTGTAGTTACTGCCTTCTCTCTTAGTATGCTACAGATGCTGTTGTTTTACTTACTATAGTTTGATACTGAATTCATTTACTGCTTTGTATATTATTGTTGATTAGTCATGTGAGTTCATCGGTTTTAAAAGTTTAAGGTTACACCACCTTAAATATTAGCCTGTGGGAGAATTATTACGTATGGATTTTAAACAAATAATAAAAAAATATTGGGTGCCAGCCCAAGCAGTAGAGGACGAGAAAATTAAATAAATAAAACCAAGGTAAATAGAAGAGATCTCTTCTATTTACCGTGAATAAAATTATGTTTCTTTGCATTCAACTAAAACATATAATGTATCAATTACTAACAAAATTATCGTTAAATTACTCTAACCTATTATAAATAAAGCCAACCATTATCTGCGGCGACTTTAATAAAACACAAAACTTGAAAACCCCTTAATACTCGTATATACGAAATTAATTTACTTCAAACTAAATATCTCTCTTCTTTCTTCTTCTTCTTTTCCTCGTTCACCTGGTCACCTCATCAAATAATTTCTCCTTTTAAACCACTGTTCCTAGCTGAATTCCCAATGAAACTGATTTCGGTCTCCGATATCCAAAATCAGGAAAACTCTGGTCGACAAGCCTCCCTCTCCTACCAACCCCGTCCAACCAACCAGGTATGTATACTTACTAAAAAAATAAAGCAGTATCTGCTTTTTTCCTTAGTATTTTGTATAATTACTACTGCTTAGTTTTAAAGCAGTATCTTTATTTTTAATTGTTGTAACTAACGGTTTTTTTTAATTTTTAACTTAAGGGGATTCGGAACTGCTATCTTAGCCCATGTTAATGTTTGACCCGTTTTCTCTGTTATATGTGGCCATAAAATCTTCAAATTTTAACCAGTTATTCATTGATATGTTCCTGACATTTCGGTCTCCGATATCCGAAATCAGGAAACCTCTGGTCGACAAGCCTCCCTCTCCTACCAACTCCATCCAACCAACCAGGTATGTTTACTAAGAAAAAAAGCAGTATCTGATTTTTTCCTTAGTATTTTGTATAATTACTACGGCTTAGTTTTAAAGCAGTATCTTTTTTTTAATTGTTGTAACTAACGTTTTTTTTTAATTTTTAACTTACGGGGGTTCTTATGGACTACCTTAGCCCATGTTAATGTTTGACTCGTTTTCTCTGTTATCTATGGCCGTAAAATCTTCAAATTTTAACCAGTTATTCATTGATATGTTACTGACAAATGGACGGAGTCATTATATAATATATAGATTAATAATGTTTTTGTAAATTTTTCCATTAATGCCTACTCCAAAAACTGAAACTTTATAGAAAAAAAAATTGTATTTTTTTATAAATTAAAATAATTTCAAATTCCTCCGTCTGTTGGTGTCAATACAAGTAAGGAATGAGCCATTAAACTTTTATGATATTTGTATTGTAAAATCCAATTTTATGATTCGTATCCCATAACGGGAACTAACTTTGCTTGAAGTTTGACCTTTAGAGATAGATATCTCATGAAACCAAACAATGAAAACAAAACCAGTGAGAGATGTAAGAAAAGTAGTCACTAAAGAGAAAAAGGAAGAAATTAGAGAAAGAGATAAAATGGGTGAATCAATTGAAAGAAAGTAAATTACCTTAGTGGATCACTATCAGAACCCATTAAAAAAGGGGAGAGAATGAGAAAGATATTTCTAGTCTGAATTGTATACAGGTTTGTATCGAGATAACTTTACCTAAATGTACATTCCTTACAATTTCTCACAACTAAAATTTGTTTCATAGCTGCGCTAAATTTCTCACATAATAAACATAACACAGTTATCATTTGCAGTACATCATTAAACAATTTATAAATAATTTTAAGTGTTAAAAAAATTTTGTAAAAATATCAGGTATGAAGCATTCATACGACGTTCGCTTGCCAATGTAGATAATGAAAAATATTACATATGCTAATCATTAGTAAACAAAATAAAATGAAAAACATTACTTAATATTAATCATGACGCAAACTGGAAATCGACTCCGTTGCATTTAAAAAAATACGGAAAATTACTAATTTACGCTAAAATAGGCTATATAGAAAATATCCTTGAAATGAAAGCTGTAGATATTTAAATTTTCTAAAACTTTAATATTCTGGATTAGTAGAATATTATAATAGATATTATATTATAATCGAAAAGAATACAGGAATATTCTAGAAATTGTTAAGGAAATAAATTGTCGATCGAGTGAAAATATTTTAACACTCCACCTGCCTGTTATGGGCAAAGATTTACTACGTAGGTAAATATAACGCTTTACCTGAAAAACTAAAACATAGTAGAAATAATCAATAAGAAGCATACAAAAGAACCACAACCTCTTTTCCAAGAATTCCCGTTCAAAATATTCCATTCATAGTCAATTATTCACTATCCTTAATCTACACACTCCACCACACAAAATACTCGTAATACACAATTTCTTACAAAGAACGATCTTAAAAATTTCTATAATATTACTTTATAATGTTACAATTTTATACCGTACAGCATAATAATTAGTTATGGAACTTTAGGTCAAAATATGACACTAATGACAAATAGGGGATTTCCCTCAACTCTGTGGGGATTACTTGGTAGTAATACTCCCACGGTTCGTCACCTGTTTCTGGACAAGTCATAGGAATATTAAATTACCGATTTAGGAATTGGATAAATAATGAAATACTGTATAAAGATTTAGAAACAATCAAAGTAATCCAATGGAGATTTATAGCACACTGACAAAACTTGACACAATTTGTGAATGACATGAGAGCTTAATAATGATAAACCCATTTGACAGATGTAGTGCACTCTTTTTAAAACGTATACGTAAAATAAATTGAAAAAGAGTTGTTTTACAAAGGAGCGATGAAAGGAATGTACAATTTCGTCAATTCGTTGATAAAGCTTCTATCTTGATTAACTTTGTATAGGTGTGTCTTCCAATTCAATCAGACGAATTTTTAAACTGGAAATAAAGTAACTAATTTTTTTGGCGTATCCTTTAAAAAAAATGATTATTTTATAAGAATGAATCGTATGACTATAACGTTAACACTCACAGATTTATTTTCATAATTTGTATTCTCCAATTTCCTACCATTTTCAAGTTTGTCTTAAAACTTTGTAACAATTCTGTTACATCTGTAGGATTATCATTGACTGAGATAACTACTTCATCATCTGAAAATATTGGCTCTCAATAAACAAATTTTAATGTAGAAATAAATTATGTTAAAAAAATACATTACGATATTGCTTAAATTTTATTAAAGATTCACGATAAAAAATTTTAAAAATTTTCAAAAGTTTATAGTAGGTATTTTATTTTTATGTAAAAATTACCTTATACTTACAATATTGTGTTACACACGCCGGCTGGACCGTGTTTAACTTTACTCACCGTTTGTAAGTGACTTTCAGTGTTTTGATACTGTAATTAATTACTTCCCGACGCCGTATTTGTTCGTTGTTCTTTTAGAATAACGTAGAATATTCTAATGTTTGATTATATATGTCTCTAGATTCTTCGAGAAATTTCGATGTTTTTTTATATAGGTAATTACATAAACTGTTCTTTAGTGTGTCTAGTATTGTTTGAACAACTGTGAAGTAGGTTGGTTAAAAACGTTTTTACCTAATGTGTTGCGTATTGAAGCAGTCTCTCCGTGACAGGCACCTAGCGTACAAGCAGACCTTGGTGCAACAACCGTTTATCTCCAAAAATGGAAAATTTTCAGAAGATACAAAAAACTTCGCCAAAAAATCTGATTCAAAAAGTTTGGAGAACGTTTACATGCGCAGCTGACTTCTTTCACTTTATACAGTCAAACTTCTATAACTCGAATTTTTATATCTCGAATTGAATTTCAGTCCCCTTTAATATTCCCATGCTTTACAATTTGTAAAAAGTCATCTATAACTCTAATTCCGCTATTTTTTTTAAGTCTAACTATTTATTTCGTTTCTGTTGACAAAACTTGTACATAGTTCTCAAAATAGTGGTTTTGGTCTTTTAAAAAAATGAAGGTACAGTGCTGCTTCTTTTATTATAAGAGAATATGTTCGACCATACAAGGGTACAGACCTTTAAAGTCTTCTGGTTGCCTAACTGTATAGGCTTAACAGGCACAAACCAAAACAATGAATTTCTTTGAATCGACGAATCTTCCACAGAACAATAGAACCATAGTCTGTCGGTACAATGTACCGTATTCAGCAAGTACTGCGAAATTTTGGGATACCCAATACAATTTATACACTGTGGACAACTGACGAACTGACACAACTCTTGCTCTACGTGTACACGCAGTTCCGCAAAAAATATATTCATAACCTATTCTTCCAACAAGGTCTACAAATTTTAATATACGCAAATGCCTACAACCTTATTTCAATGTACAAACATCCAAATAATTATTTCATTTTAAAATATGTATTTAGTTAGTCCCAGTAAAGATTTAAATTATAAATTACAAGAACTAAACTGCAAAAATTCACTAAACTATAAACTACAGACGCACGCAACTAGCTAAACAAATTGGTCTGAATATAAATAATAAACAGAAAATCATATGAAACAAAATTAGTCACATCATATGTCTAACAGATTATTAATAACAGTGAAAATCGCCGGCCGCATTGGCGCAGTTGGTAACGTGCTCGCCTCTCATCATGCGGTCCTGGTTTCGAATCCCACTCAGTCATGGCATATTTTCATACGTTACAAAAAAATCAATTTATCCTCCATTGTATATAGTTACACCCCAACGTCGTCGCTAATGACCGTTGTAGTTGATGCGACGTTAAATAAATGAATTTAAAAAAAAAAACAGCGAAAACAAAGCGAAATGACCGTGCGTGAGTCGCACATTACAGAGCGATTGTATACTTTTGTGACTGTACCGTCGTTGCATGGCGAGGGGCAAAGAGTGGAGTAGATAAACATCGAAGCTGCTTGTGCCAATTCGAATTGTCCAATGTATACAGTACTTAGCGCTGCAGACAATAGCTAAGATAAATGCAACGTACAGTACTGTACTACGAAATTACGCATGAGCATTAGGCCTACATATTCCTCATCATGGAGGGTACTGTATTAGCCTATGTGGAATGTTTTGTTGTTTTTTTTTTGTTTTAAATAATTACCCACCGGGTTGGTCTAGAGGTAAAGTCATTCAAATCCTAGTAAAGGTAGTTACTTTTATACGGATTTGAATACTAACCAGTGGTTACCGGTGTGCTTTGATGGTTGGGGTTCAATTAACCATACTCTCTCAGGAATGGTCGGCCTGAGTCTGTACAAGACTACACCTCATTTACACGTCATACATATCATCCTCATCTCATTGGGTCATGGGGTTGCTTATTGTTCTGAATTGAACAGATTGCAACGTACACACATTAGGAATTTAAAAAAAAATAATTGCTTTGTTTTTATGTTTTCCGTAACTCGAAATTTCTGTAACTCGAATTGTTTCCCTATCCATCGAGGATTCGAGTTATAAAAGCTTGACTGTACCAACTAAACGTATGATTGGATTTGACAGTTTGTTGCACCAAACGATAGAGCAATTGTTTTACTATAAAAATGGATCATAACAGAAAAATGTAGATAACCCTTTGTTGCACCAAAGTCTTTAATTTTTATCGGGTTGTGAGATAAAATCATTTTATTTTTTGATGTAAACAGCCATATTTATTTACAGTGTAAGTTTCATTTGTTATGACTGTAAACAGTTAATTAATTTGTAAATAAATATTAATTACAAACTGAAAGATAGTTTAGTTACTTCAAAATAACCAGATCCGGTAAGAACCCGGAATAAATGTCACAATATTTTATTTACATAAATATGGAACATTAATAATTTTATACGAATTTAATTACTATCTACATAATTGTGTATTTGTTTTAATGAGGTTAATTAAGTATGTTACTTCTATTTTATAAAGTCATCGCGTGGTAAATTCAACGAACAGCCTATATTTAAAATTAAACTCGGAAAAATTAATTAGTGTAAATACTCTTAATAATTACCGAAGCATTATGATTATTTTATTTTCAGAGTGCACTTATACATCGTAATTACATTTTTCATCATTTTAGTTCCCAGATTGAATTACGTATTCTATTATTTTTGTATAGGTAGTTAAAAATTTTACCAATAATTATTTTAATTAATAATATCTTGTGGTTAAACAAGAAAAAATTTTGTTCCAAAACAATTTCTGGCACAATTTTAGCATTAACGTGCAGTGAAATGTCCTCTTTAAAAGGGTGGTAACCGACCGGGTTGGCTGAGTGGGAAATTCGTTGCTGCGATCAGCTTATTAATTAAACAGCTGATTTTCGGAGACTAATGTTCCGTGTGGAATCCTAGTTATCTTCCTTAGTAATGTTATCTTCCTCGGTTAATGCTAAACAAGCTTCTGCGAATATTTACAACATGACATTCTTCTCCTTTACCCTTCTGCGACTGATAGGTTTTAGAATATTAACTCTTCGAACACTAATTCCAAGATCGCGCCGATAGACTTGTCTTTTTTTATCCATCTTTTATTCAAAAAAATTGAAATAAGACATAAGAAAACTTAGGTGTTTTAAAAAAATAAACATTAAACTCAATGTTTTTTCACGCTTATCTTGTAGAACAAAAAAATGTAAATATGAGTAAAAAATAAGAAGTAAAAAATATAGCAAATGAGACGAATTTTTAAAAAATCGTGGGAGTCATTTTTGAGAAGTATCCAATACTACTACTTTCGGTTGACCGATTTTGATGAAAATGTTTTTGTTGGGTCCTCTAGTGATACCTAACCTAAGTCCCAAGTTTCAACTTCGTACGATGTTCCGTTCTTGAGATATTTTGTTTACACACACATACATACATACATACATACATACACACACATACATACATACATACACACACACACACATACACACACACACACGCGCGCGCGCACACACACACACACACACACAGCCCAATCGCTAAAAACGTATGTTTTGGTTAAGGAGGTCTGAAATCTGTAGATTCGGTGAAAACTCGATTTCGAAAAATTGATATGAAAACAGTATTTTCCTTCCTATGCATTCATATAGGTAAGAGAAAGTAATAAAATCACTAGATCAAATTTATGTTAACACATTTTAAATTATTTTTTCTTTACACAAATACTGCAGTCCATAGAAATACTAGCGTCTTGGATGACGTGTAGGTGTATGCCATGGATCTATACCACTCTATATGGAAAGCTTTTCTACATAGTTGTTATTTATTATTTACACCGCAGGATAATGGGTAATAAGGAAGTCGGAAATAGTTAAATTATAGACTGTATTGTACGTTTTATACAGTTACAGTATGACTAAAAAGCTACATACATGAATTTTATTGATACTGTCTATCATATAAATAAAATTGTAAACACTTATTGGAATTGTGTGATATTTGTATTTTCTTAGTTGACAAATATATTTTATTTCCTGATTGACTGGTACCTTATAATGGTATTCCATAATATTTGTTTTTTCGTTAGCCGGCATCAACTGTTGTAGTCATCAGCTTTTGTATTTTGTTGTTCCATACTCATTATTATTTATCATCATTATAATAATTGTAATTTATTATATTATATTATATATTGTAGTATATATTATATACTATATTATATTATATACTATATTATTTATAATTGTTGTTTAGGTCATCAGCCGAAAGGCTGGTTTGAACCTAAAGAGGTTTTACTAAGTAAAACGAGTAGTGAGGTGGTTTTCACATTGCCTTCATCACTGAGTGGAAAATTATGCTTATCAGCATGCCGAGCTCTCTGAAAAGCATATATTTTCCACTCTGCAAATGACACCTTCTCTTCATTCACCACAGGGTCTGGCTGTATAATGAAATTCAATACTTTCAGAGGAGATAACTCCAAATAGTGTCTTTTACACCTCTACCTCTTCTGTTCTTAAATGATTCAGTCATTTAATTGGCTGACCATGTGATAAGAAACAGAACAATTTATTTTAGCCCTGCATTATTGATACTGTCTATCATATAATTATTGTGAACTCTTATTGGAATTGTGTGATAGTGTATTTGTATTTTCTTAATAATTGACAAATATATTTTATTCCCTGATTGATTGGTACCTTATAATGGTATTCCATGATATTTGTTTTTTGTTTAGCCGGCATCAACTGTTATAGTCATCAGCTTTTGTATTTTATTGTTCCATACTCATTATTATTTATCATCATTATAATAATTATAACTTATTATATTAAATTATATATTATATTATATATATTTAAAACGCAAAATCACTTCCAATGTATTTTAAATGGGAATTCTTTAAACTCTTAAATACAGAGTTCTACCGAACGGATTTTTATAATTTTTACATGGTTTTAAAGAGTATTCTTTCCTGATTCGGTAAAAAGTTCTAAACTTGAAATTCATGCTAAATTCGAGCTTCATTTTACGAAATGAAAAATAACAAAATATATTGTTTACAACGTATAGCTCTGTAATACCGTACAGCGGGTCTCCCACGTAATGAACACTAATGAATATATGTACACAATACAATATCATAAGGAAAGTCATGGTTAATTTCATTGAAATTCAATGGTAAGTGTTTCATATAAGGCCTTTGATAATAAAATATTTATGAAAATTTGTGTTGTTGTTTAGGTCAACAGCCGAAAGGCTGGTTGGAACCTATAGAGGTTTAACTGAGTAAAAACGAGGAGTGAGGTGGTTTACTATTGCCGTCTCCCTTATCTGCATCTTATTGTGCGAATTTATTCGCACGGGTCCACTAGTATTATAATTATTATATACTATATTAATTATAATTATTATATTGAATTAAAAGGACAAGAGTTGTGGAATCCTGCCAGTCTGGGTCCCAGGAAGTTGACATTAGAAATCCCATATCTGGCTTTTGCTGATGATCTAGCAATAAAATTATAGTTCAAACACAGGAACAAGCAGCGAGACAAGTGGAAGTTCTTATGGAATGTGCTGAGAGGGTTGGTCTCCAAATTTTATGATTCCTCTTCTGGAATCATAAAATTTCAGAGATTTTTTTGATAAATTGGTGACCCGAATTTGATCCCTAGAACCTCCCCTCTCTGGTATCCATCTTCTGCAGTTGAAAATCGCATGTACTGAGTTGTCCTCCTCCGCGTCACAATCCAGACAGCTTGCTTCATCTGATCGTCTGAACCTGTGGAGAGACGCCCGAAGCAACCATGCCCCGTCAATGCCTGCATATCGTAATAACCAACCTCGCCATGTCTTCTACCATTGTTTTAGATCCGGAATTAATACATGTATCCATTGACGGGAAGGAATTTGAAGTGGTATGACCATATCATGAGAATAAAGGAGTGTTGATGGACTAGAAGAATGTGGGAATGGAGTCTGGACGAAATAAGGAAACGTGGACACCCTCCAAAAGAAAAGGTGATAGGAATGATAGAGTAACGATGGAGTGATGAGGCTTAGACAGTAATGGTTGACGTGATAGAAGACTGTGGAGTTTAGAGTGTGAGAAACGGCATAACCTGTAGAAAATTTACTTATCTTAATAAAAACATTGTGATTTTGTTTGTACAATTTTTTAAATTGTCCCAAATTTTGTTTTTACGTCAAATATACTAAGTAATTACCGAAAATAAGTTTAGATGAATTTTTGTCTGTTTTCTGTTTGTATGTTACAGCATCAAGCAAGAACCGCTGAACCAAATTCAATGAATTTCGGTATTTAGTTTCTGAACATTATCGAAATGAAAATAGGCTATACCTTTTTTTAATATCACAAAGGGATGGGAGAATTAAGAGGAAGGGGTAAACAAAAAACTACGAATATCTCCGTAAAAATTAATGTATCAAAAAATATTTTATAGGTAATCAAAATTACGAAACGTTTAAAGACAAATAAGTTAATGTAACGTTTTTCATTTTCATGCATAATATTGGAGATATTACCAATTTTATAAAAATAAACATAGCAATATTTTAGAAAACAAAATAAACAGAACAATAAACATAGGTCTACGCGCCGCTGGTATTCATTCCGAAGCTCTGTACCCTACCACTTCCACCACTATGTAACCTTACACGACACACCCGTTTTTGGTCACGTTGTCAAAAACGAGAGACAGTCACCTTAGTAGTTAACCATCGCGGAGTGTTCCAATTATGATTTACCTTTCATTTCAATTTTTATTGCTCTATAGCGAATAATTTAATTACCTACAATTACGTTACACACAGATTTGTGTGAGTTAAACTTCAAAACATCAATTTTCATTGCTCTATATAAATAGTAAATTTATTTATTTATGTAAAATAATTAACTACGCTTTTGAAAATAATAAAGCGCAGCGTATCATAATTTAAAAACAACTACATCTCGCTTTTATTTTACGACGAACTATTTTGTTTTGTCATTAGTAATAATGCGGACGTTGAAAGGAGGTACGAATAGATAACTATGAATGATTAAAGAATATCAGACCTGACAGGGATCGAACTCAGTACACCAACAGACTGTACACAGCACCAAGAAAACCGTGCGAAGAACAGGCATTTTAGCAAGTACTTAACTAAAATCTTGTAGGGTTCCTAGATATTGCCGTGAATTGTTTTGTCTTTGTTGAATTTGTTAAATCGGGCGAGGTTTTAAATTAATTGAAGATTGATAATTCTAAAAGTTTTAGCTAAAATTGTTTAGGTTATCAGCCAAAAGGCTGGTTTGAACCTCTGGAAACGCTACTAAGTAAAACAAGGAGTAAGGTGATTTACACTGCCTTCCTCACTGAGTGAAAAAGTATGTTTCTCAGCATGCCAGATCCCCTTAAAAGTATCCATTTTCCATCCTACAAAATACTTTTACTTTATTCACCGCAGGGTCTGACTGTATGAGGAATTTTATTGCTTTTAAAGGAGATAACTCCGACTAGTTGTTTCTTTTACACCTCTACCTCTTCTGTTCTTAAACGCTTCAGTCATATAATTGTCTGACTATGTGATAAGAAACAGAACTACTTTTTGTAGCCCTAGAACTAACAGATCGAGTGAAAATAATTAAATACTCCACCTAGCTTCAATTTTAAGATAGAAGACAATAAAGTGTCACGAGATTTTTGAATCATAGTGTACTGTAATGACAAAGATACTCTACACGGGATAAAAATAATATGTTAGAAAATAGGGCGTTTTATTTGCATTTTATTGTGTAAAATATCCCCAGGGAGCGTATCTGTAAAACTTCGCTCTGTGACGTTGGATACAGTAAGCTACTCGAACGTCACACGAGCAGTCTTAGAATATTGGAGCTTATATCTAACGTTTATTGTTTTTTTATAGGAAAGTGACGTACTCTGTGTGAAACTTTACCTACTCGAAATAGTTTTCTCATGTTCTTCTTCTTGTTATTTACTATACATTGTTTTTATTCTTTTACGTTGGTCATATCTATTTATTTTTATTATTTCTTGTGGTTTACATCACTGGAGTAAATACTACAAAAGTTTGATCAAACACTTTAAATATTTAGGTTAATTTTTAATACTGTATTTAATTTTTAGTCATTAATGGGCTAGTATTGAATCGGATTTAATTTTTATTGATTATGTAAAAGATTTCCCAAAGTGATAACAGATTAATTGTGGGAGAAAATTTGAAAAAGAAAGATTTCAAAAAAGTTCACCCTCTAAGGTTCCTATATGCTAAAAAGTTATTCTTCTGTTTTAAAATTTTAAAAGATGATTCTGTTGGTTGATTGACATTTTTTATACAGTTAAAGAAATTCAAAAATAAATCTTTTAAATGAATTAACTTAAAATCAAAATTCTATTTTATATAATATAAATGCCACTTATATAATACTACAACTATATAATACAACACTACTATATCATATAACAAAAGAAAACAACCTAACATAATTACAACAGAAAAGATGAGGGCTGCCAGATCAAATAAAGTAAAAGATCAAAAAATATAAAAAAGGATGTGGGAGAAAAGAGGCAGCAACTAGCTAACTCCGCAGCTCGTTCTTCAAAGTATAAATGAACATGGGATGACTGAAATGCTCCACTTGGGGCGAAAACTAAAAAAAAAACACTTACCTTTTCAGCTGTCTTAGGTCCTTACTATCTACTTACACGTGTTTCGTTGGATCCACTATTGTCAGAGTACACAAAATATCATATGAAACTTAAAACATTTTTATTCAAAAACCTACAGAAGATATTGCATCTTCAGTCATCTATGTAAGTAGATAAACTACGGAAAATCACTTATTGACGCTAAACTTGGCTTTAGAAAAATATTTGAGACAAAACTTCTGGTTTTTTGAATATCCTATAGTAACTATAATTAAATATATAAACTTTTGTCGTAAAATGCATACAAAAGCCGCAAAATATTTAAAAAATTTCCTTTATTACAGATTTTGATGAGCAAAATACAGAAAATCACTAATTGACGTTGAACTAAGGGGTTAGAGGAAAAATGATTGAAGTAAAAGTTTAGGTTTTCTGATTTAGTTTAGCTTTTCCGCTAAAATGCATATTAAGATGGCAATATTAAAAAATACATTTTTTATCACAGAGTCCCAAGAATTACATCAAACATGCTTACCCTGACTTGTAGAGCATAAAACATGCAATTAATAAGTTGATTTTTAAAACCATTGAACAAACCGTTTTTGAGAAAATCCCACAAATAAACTAATTTTCGTTTCTTATCACATGGTCAGTAAATTAAATGATTGAATAATTTAAGAGTAGAAGAGATAGAGGTGTAAAATACACTAATCGCAGTTATCTCCTCTGAGAGTAATGAATTTCATTATACAGCCAGACCCTGCCCTGTGGTGAATGAAGTGAAAGTGTCATTTGCAGGGTGGAAAGTAGATGCTTCTTAGAGGGCCTGGCATACTGATAAGCATACTTTTACTTTCAGTGAGGAAAGCAATATAACCATCTTACTCTTTGTTTTACTTAGTAAAGCGTCTAGAGATTCAAACCAGTCTTTCGCCTGATGACTTAATCAATAAAAATTAGTCATATTACCCCAAAATACACAGCAAGGTATCTTGGGATGACCCTGGATGCAAAGCTGAGGTAGAAGGAACACGTTAAGAAGAAAAAGGAAGAATTAAAAATTAAGTATAGAAAGATGCATCGGCTGCTCGGTAGGACCTCTGAACTGTCAACCTTGAATAAATAGCTTCTATACAAGCAGTGTTAAAACCGGTATGAACCTACGGCCTCCAAATCTATGGCTGCACAAAAGCTAGCAACATAAATAATTATGTACTATCTAAAGGTTCCAGAACAGAGTGCTCGGAAATATTTTAAACGCTCCATAGTATGCCCGCAACAGCGATATCCATCGTGACTTGCAAGTTAATACAGTAGCAGAAGAAGTGTGTAAGTGTGCCAAGAAACACGACGATCGTCTTCACGAGCACGTCAACGTTGAAGCGCTTCAATAGTTGGGTAGTTGTGTAATAGTCAGACGACTGAAAACAACTAAGCCTGCAGATTTAGTTTGTTAAAAAAATATTATTAAAAGTGTAATAGTTAGGCGACTAAAAAGATCTAAGCCGGTAGATTTAGTGTGTTAAGAAAAAGACTATTAAAAACACTATTAAACAATAAATAAGAGAAAATTACTTTTAAATCATGTATATTATAATATAAATTACTAAAAATAATGGTTAGGTTACTTTTAAGTCATGTAGTTATATGTACTTTTTTTCATTTTTTTATTTTTTTTTTAATTTGCGCCCTGGAGACTCCAGGAGGAGTATAGGACATGTCGTCAGATATAACACCTGAAATACGTATAAGAATCACACAATGTATCACTACTATCAAGAAAGAAATTCTTGTATTCTATAAAAAGTTTCACTGATCAAGTAATTTTTCAGATTTTTTTTAAAGGAATTCAAATCCTCACAACACTTTAAAGATTGGGGTAACTTATTCATGAATTTTCTCCCTGCATAAGTAGGTTTTTGTTCAAACAATTTTGTGGAGTGATTAGCCACATAATAATCATTCCTGTTTCTCGTGTTATGATTGTGAACATTGAAATTCTGCATAAAATTATTTTGCCTAATATACATAATCACCTCATATATATTACCCAAGTTAGTAGATTAACAATAGGTTTAATTTAGAGATTTAGGAAATTAATATGTTTATACAACGCTGTGTAAGTGACATTAGAAAATAAGTGCTAGCACCAGTGGGTGACTGCATAATTGTATACATTGGGGGAGGGGATATTATCGCTAAAGAAAAACTGTTCGTTAGCTTTAAGTAACTAGTTGCAGTAAATCTACAATAAAAAAATATATTCCCCCAAAATGATCAAAATGATCATCGTATTCTGTATTCCATTTTCTGTACATAAATATTTTAACGAATTTTTCTCAGCCGCTGTCATCTCGGTTATTTACTATTTCATTAAGTTAATTGATCTTTAACGGGTGAATTTGTATCGTGTAATAGAGTTTATTCGATTGGGTTTATCACAAAGCTGTCTCCGCTATTACTGTTTGCGATGAGTACAGTTTTAACTAAGCACGTTATTAAAAATGTAAACCGTGCGTCATATGCAAAATTCAAACAATAAGAGATTTATTTCTAAAAAAAGTCTGATGACAAAAACTTTTTAATCTGTCAGGGATGCCAACGTTTTTATAACAGTGTTACCAATACTTGCAACATTTTCCAGGAAGAAAATTTACCTGCGTTGTTTGGGTTGAGGTTTTCCTTATCAATCTATTTTTTACTTCCCAATCAGTTTTTAAGCCTCTTTTAAATGATTTTATGAATAATTAATTTCTGTACACTTTTTTGGTGTAACTAAATTTAGAAGCAATTATATTTTTCCTAAATTTCAATAGAATTAATATGTTTATAGTAACTTGGGTGATTTTATTTGAATTTTCAAAAAATAATGTACCTTTCTTGTTGGTTTCTCCAACTAAATTCCTGATTATAAAAATGACAAATATCATTACACTAAATTATCCAGACTTGACAGTTCTATTTTTAAAGAAACAACATTTTTTTCAAGTTGGTATTTTTTGCGACAGATAATTATTTTTTATAAAGTAAGACACAGAAAGTATGTTGATTGTGTGTCCTTTTTAATGCAAAACTTTGTGTTCTAAGTAAGCTAAAAAGTAAAAAAAAAAATTGTTTTATCTAGCCCAACCTGGTACACAATTTTATGTAATTAGAGCCTTCATGACGATTTCAAAATTGCGGAATAACTAAGGTTTTTACTTTTGGTTCCTACGTTTTCGTTTTAAATCACCTCATTTACTACATATATATTTTTGCTACATAAAATAAAAAAGCTACATTTCTGCTGAAAATCGTGGGGTGCTGTGTTCTCTTAGTATTATTTTTAATTGCGGCCATGATATGGATTTCACAGCAAAGGTGAGTACAGTTAAAGTTATAGAAAATTAAAAACCTACAACGTTTATTAATTTTTCTTTTGGTGCTATTATGGTATGTGGCCTACCGCGTTATGTTCAGTGAAGTTTGTATTTGTTGATGTGGTAGCACTGTCCACTTGCACTTTGCGTATACAATAATTGTATACCTTTTACAATAAAAGGATAATTTTAAAGAAAAAAGGATAAGGAAAATGAAAAGGATAATTTACAACAGCAAATTTTTGTCATCAGTCTCTCGGCCGGTTTGATGCAGTTCTCCAAGCTGTCCTATCTTGTGCAAGTCGTTTCATATTTACATACCTCTAACACCCTACATCTTTTGTAATTTGCTTTATATATTCTAATCTTTGCCTCCCTCTACAATTTATTCCCTCAATATTACCCTCCATTATCGATAGCCCAATACCTGGCTGTCTTAAGATATGCCCCATTAGCCTATCCCTTCTTCTGGTAAGATGCTTCCATATACATCTTTTTTCATCCACTCGCCTAAGAACCTCTAAATTACTTATTTTGTCCACCCACCTAATCTTTCACATATTCCTATAACACCACTTTCAAAAGCTTCTATCCTCTTCCTTTCTATAGCCCCTATCACCCACATTTCACTCTCGTATAAAGCTACAATCCAAACATAGTGTCTTAAGAATTTTTTCCTAATCTGTAAGTCAATGTTTGTATTCAGTAAGCTATTTTTCATATCAAAGGCTTTTCTAGTTTGATCAATTCTACTTTTGATATTACTTGTGCTTCCACCATCCTTTGTTATTTTACTCCCTAAATAGCAGAATTCCTCAACTTCCTGTATGTTTTCGTTGCCTACTTTTAAATTTCCCATCTCTTTTAAACCACTCTTGCTGCTGCACAACACTTTCGTTTTGTTTTTATTAATTTTCATAAAAAAAATCCTTTCTTATGATCTCATCCATTCCATTTAAGATATCCTCTAGTTCTTTAAAGTAGTATCAGCTAATACTACTAGGTATATCATTGGTGAATCATTAAATTATACTATCATTTGAATGGGTCAACGGGAAAACGTTGCAAGTAACAGAAAAAATTTTACAGAAAGTGAAAGATACCATCTGATTCTTAGCTGTATAACGATTTTTCACTGTATGACGATTTTGTTTCAAGAATTTCCAAGAATTTAGTTACAGTTCTACCCGTTAGAATTCACTATTATAATCAAATAGAGGATTTATAGAACGTATTCCACTGAAACCTTAATTTCGTAAATTTTGTCGCTAGCAACGTTTTCTGTTAAACCATTCATTTTTATTGTTTCTCCTTGAATTTTTATTCCCGCGTGAAATTTTTCCTTCACTTCACTTATAGACTCTTCTATAAATACAAGTTAAAAAGTAGTGGTGACAATGAACATCCTTGTCGTACACCTTTCGTACAGCTGCCTCTTTTTCGTAGTCCTCAATTCTCAAAACAACCGTTTTTAGAGTTATTTAGTAGAAGATTAAATTTTATTACTAAAGAAGACTGAGTGAAGTGCAGTTCAATTGTTTTTTAACCTTTAATGTCTGTTCTTCTTTCTAAGTCTCCTGCATGTATAACAACATAGGCCTACAAGATATAAAATTTGGTTATATTTTAAAATTAACGATCTAAATTTGTGATCGTAACAAACCACTATAATTCTTACTAATATTATCATTTTGAGCACGGTGTCTGAGTGAAAACGTGTGTAAGATACTTTCCATTGTCAAAGTTAATCCCTGCTCTAAATAAGGCTGATCTTGACCAAAGGCTTTAACGTCATAATGGTCTAATCTAGCCTATTCTCGTGTTATATGGTTTTTATGTTTACCTTTATTTACTGTTTCACCGTCTTTTTTTAGCTGAACAATGTTTGGAAGCTTTTTTTAGATTATATCTCCTTTTTAATGTGACTTTATTTCATTTTCTACATTTTTGTGGTTAATTTATTAAACTGATATATCTTTAGCTATTTTACAAAATATCCTCAAATAATGATGATCAACTTAATTAACTTAAAGAAAGACTGTACTTTGTACCCCGCCAATGTTAAATTTTCTATTTTTAGGTACATTTTTCATAGGATTGGTTAAAAACTGGAAAATAAAAATTTACGCACTTGAAGTTGTCAAGTTGCTCCAGCTACGGAGATTTTTTCAATTTCATCTGTTAGACCATAAAATTAAAAACTAAAATATTGGATGTGAAACACTCACACGACTTTCTCTTGCCAATTCAAATAATGAAGAATATAACATAACATTAGTAATAAAACATTAGAAAAAAACAAAAAAATAAACTCAAAAAACGTAATCTTATTTTTATTATGAGTGAATGATGCTAAATGAAAACCAACCTTAGTTTGGCTTAATAATATGGAAAATCACTCTTTGACGCTCTTTGGCTCTGTAGAGAAATACGCTTTAAATAAAAGTTGTTGATCTTTTAATTTCTTATAAATTTGATTATGGAATTTAAACGTAAAATGCATATTAAGACCGAAATCTTAAAAAGTACATTTTTTTCACAAATTTTCTAGAAAAAAAAAACAGAAAATCACTAATTACCGCTAAACTAAGCTTTATATAAAGAAATGATCATGTTATACTATAAAGAAATGTATACAAGAGAAACAAAGTGGAAGGACACTGGAGACTTTTGCCCAATAGTGAAGTTTACAAAACTATTCATCCAATAACTGAGACGATGAGGAAAAAGAGAATATCATACCTCGGTCACATATTGAGATATCCAGAAAATAGATATGTCAAACAGATATTGAATTTCTGTTGTGGACTCGCTCTCAAACCGGTATGGATGAGAGAAATAAATGAAGATCTGGAGGAGATGGGATTAAAAATTAAAGACCTCCAAAATAAATCCGAAAAATTAAACATCATTAAAAGCTTTAAATTTGCACCTCCTCCAACTAAACAATATAAAACGAGTGTCGTATCAGATGAAGTGAGACTGGCCCGATCGCTTAGAATGAGGGCCTACTGGGAGAAGAGAAAACAATTTAAGACTAAATAAATGTTAAACTAACTTAAAGTGATCCAGTGTGGTCTTAAAAGTAAAAAAAAAAAATGTTCGGGATAAAAGTTGTAGGGTATTAAATTGTCTACAACTTTGGTTTTACACTTTTGAGCTAAAATGCGTATTAAGGCTGCAATATAAAAAAAACCAAAGTTTTCTACGAGAGCACAGCCTCCGTAAGAACTTCTGCAGACATGAGGGTCCTCTAGTGTTTCAACCTCTCTAGTTTTAACTCTAGAAGTTTCAACTTAGTACGAGCTTCCGTTCTTGAAATATTTTGTTCACCCACAGACTCACAGATCAATCGCTAAATACAGGGGGTTCAGAGGATCTGAAAACGTTATATTCGATGAAAACTCGATTTTGAAATTCGACATGAAAACAATACTTTCCTTTCTAAATATTCATAAAATTGACAAGAGAAAGTAAAATTGCCACCAATGACAAAGGATTCTCTCTATTGTACATTTTACTTTCTTCTTCTTCTTCTTTCTCTCTCCCCATGTGCCTTACAGCGTCGGGGTAGTCTCGGACAACTTCCTCCATTGTACTCTATCCGCCGCCAATCGTCTCATTTGCCCTAGGGCCATGCCTCTTTCCTCTCCCAATCCTCTTCTCCGAATCTCACTAACTCCTAGAACACTCATTTTATACCTTTTCATCTCCTCTACTATTTCCTTTTCCTTTCCAGTCAAAGTGCGTATATTCCAATTTCCAAATCGTAAATTAGGTTTGTCCAGTCTTTTATTCCGAAAATTCCTGTCCTGTCCGAGGCCATTTATGTGACTTTGAATCCGCTTTTTCAACGTGTGGGTGATTGGCCCAACGACGTCGTTTTTGGAGTACTTCTTCGTCTGGCTCCTACCCTTTGACCTGTCCGGCTTGGGAGGCCCTGCTGGTAGTTACACTACCGCCGGCATAGCTCTCCGGGTCTTGGGAGCACGCAAGCCCCTCCACCATCTACAAGGTCCTGTACTCCCTAGGAGGGGATTTTACTTTCTCTTGCCTATTTTATGAACATATAGGAAGGAAAGTATTGTTTTCATGTCAATTTTTTTGAAATCGAGTTTTCACCGGATCTCCACGTTTTCAGACCCCCTGAACCCAAAAAATATATTTTTAGTGATTGGTCTGAGTGTGTGTGTGTTTTTGAACAGAATATCTAAAGAACAGAACATCGTACGAACTTGTAACTTCAAACTTAAGTTAGATACTACTACCGGGCCCGACACGACATTTTCATCAAAATCGATCAACTGAAAGTAGTAGGTATTTTCTTCGTGTCATTTTTCACTTTTTTGCGATTTTCTCAAAAACGGCTTCTACGATTTCCTTAAAAATCGCCTTATTTACTAAATTGTTTATGTACAACAAGATAGGTTAGGCGCAATGTCTGCTAAAAATTCTTGGAGAGACTGTTTTTACGTAAAAAATTGTTTTTTTTAAGATTGCGGCTTCAATATCCATTTTAGCGCAAAAATGTATGTTATCATAGTTGTAGAGAATTTAAAATCCTACAACTTTTATTTCAATTATTCTTTTGTATAACGCTTAATTTAGTGATTTTCTGTTCTTTTCTCATGAAAACGTATAAAAAATCGATTTGTTCAAGATTTCACCCTTAGTATTCATTGTACGACAAAAGTGTATAATCAAATTTAAACGAAATTAAAAGACCTACAAGTTTTATTTAAAGGATTTTTCTCTACAGAGCCCAGTTTAGCGTGAAAGAGTGATTTTCTGTATTTTTAAGCCAAACTGAGGTTGATTTTCATTTTGCGTCTTTCACTTATGATTAAAATAAGATTATGTTTTTTGAGGTTAATTTTTTTATGTATGTCTAATTTTAGGTTTATTGTTCATTATTTGCATTGGCAATAGAAAGTCGTATGAGTGTCTTACACCAGATATTTACTTATCTCAGTCTCTCTCTCAGCTGTTTATCACTTTCTTGTACAAACTGTATGGAGAGGGATAAAGTAGTAACGGAAGAGAAATCAAGATAATATTCATCTTTAATCTTGTGTTGTTTAATTTCTTTTCAATATCTTTTTCTTGTCTTAAATAACTCTTAAGTTAGATGTAAATTGCATCAACTAACAAGTGCAAAATTTTAACATTACCGCAATAAAATCTTTCTACAATGAGTAATAGGTAATAAAATCCAATTTTATGCATTCCTAGCAAGTCGTAAAGCTAAATTTACGACTTGGAAGTTCTATCTGTGTTATTCCAATAATATTTTTCATTATCAGCAGTTTTTAAAATAATGACTGAAAATTTTCCTTAGTTCACCTCTATGTTTTTGTTTAATTTTTACCTTCTTTTCTTTTTGTATCCCATCGTATGAAGATTTAGTTCTAAAAATGTTTTTTTGTCTATACAAGATATTTTTATTGCAACCTGTATAAAATTAAACAACAAAACAACAAAAACTGTATAAACTACTGTATAAACTGTGTAAAACTGTAGCCTATACTGCTGTAGTTGTTGTTGTTGTTGTTGTTTAGGTCAACAGCCAAAAGGCTGGTTTGAACCTCTAGAGGTTTTACTAAGTAAAAACGAGGAGTAAGGTGGTTTACCAGTGCCTTCCTCACTGAGTTGAAGCATGCCAGGCCCTCCGAAAAGCACTCGCTTTCCACCCTGCAAATGACGACTTCACTTCATTCACCACAGGGTCTGGCTGCATAGTGAAATTCATTACTATCAGAGGAGATAACTCTGACTAGTGTCTTCTACACCTCTACCACTTCTGTTCTTAAATAGTTCAGTCATATAAGTGGCTGACTATGTGATAAGAAACAGAACTATTTTTTTAGCCCTGGACCAAACAGATAGAGTGCAATTAAAATAACACTCCACCTGCCCGTTTTGGGCATTACACTGCTGTATAAACAAAACAAAAAAATTTGATAAAAAAAAGAACATAAATACTGCCAAATTTTAAGACATTGAGGAGATAGCTGCCCATTGACAGTACTCCAACCGTGATCATCAAGTTAGTTCATTATTTTGTTAATTATTTTCTTATTTTATTTTGTTTTCTTTTAATTTTGACGTCTCATGATATCCCTACTCCAGAGTCATTTCAGTCTTCATATAGGGGCAGTTGGTAAATCTGGTGTGTCTAGGTCAACAATGAGCTGCTTTGGATTATTGGGTAATTTCTTTTTAAATCGTTTGTAAGTGTGTAGGAACACATCATTAATGTATGGGACGTTTCTAAGTATGTGTGTAGTGTATCGTTCGTTACGTAAAAGGGAGCACTAGTTACCTGTATTAACAGTTCGGACTGAAAGCATTGTATTTTCAAAATGACTGATGGTTTGGCACAACAGTAAATTTGGCTGCTACACATCCAAACTGGTCTAAGGTAACACTTACTAACTAATAGTTTTAGATGAAGTGGGAAGAAGATCTGAAAATCAATGAATACAGTTGTTTATGTCTAGCGTCCAAAGTTTTTCGCGTTTCGTTGACATGTTGCTTCCACGTTAGTCTTTTGTGGATGTAGAGACCAAGATACTTTATTCTGTCATGTTGAGGAAGTGGCGCACCATACAAATAGACTGGAGGACAAAGTTGTTTTCGTAAGAAAACATGACTTGTACAGTTTTAGTAGTGTTAATTTTAATCCTCCAGTTTTGAGACCACAATTCAAATGTTATTGTAGTAATTTCCGAACATACGCTAAATGCTGTAGGAAGGTAAATTATGTGTTATCAAAATACAATTGAATTTGAAACAGAACTAAAAATCTGGTGTGAAACACTCACACGACCTTCTCTTGCCAATATAAATAATAAACAATGTAACATTACGTTTAATCATCAATAAACATTTTAAAATGAAAACTTACTTTTTTAATCATGAGTGAATGACCCAAAATATAAATCAACTTCTGTTGGACTTAAAAATATGAAAAATCACCCACTGACACTGAACTAAGCTTTGTAGAGAAAATTTTTTAAATAAAAAATGTAAGTTTTTTAATTTTCTATTACTTTCATCGTTAATTTACACATTTTTCATAAATTGCATACTAAAGCCACAGTCTTAAAACCCAGAAAATCACTAATTGCCACTAAACTAAATGCTTTTCTTCGTTTTGTTCATATTAATTTTCATGATCCTTTCTCATGATCTCATCCATTCCATTTAAGATAAAATCCTCTAGTTCTTTCTTTGTTTATGTATCCATATCCATTTTTTTTATTGAGTAAAAGTAAAGAGAAAAATATCTGATGAACTTTTCATGGATTGTGAGGCTTTAATTACAGTTTTCTATCCAGGAAAATTAATTTTTCTAACAAAAATTGTTTATGTCAACCCATAATTAAGTGCGTCTGTGATAAAAAAACTAATTCTATCCAGAAGGGTTAAATGTAATTAATATTTTTGTATAAAATACAGTATGAAAATGTTTCAATATTTTTATATATCGTTAAAAAAATTTAGTCAGTTTCACCTTCGAGCAACGAATATAATGCATTTCATATTAAATACCTCTGCCCATAACAGACAGTTGGAGTGTCAAATTATTTACACTCAATCTGTTCGTTGCAGGGCTAAAATAAATAGTTCTATTTCTTATCACATGGTCAGCCAATTAAATAACTGAATCATATAAGAACAGAAGAGGTAGAGGAGTAAAAGACACTAATCAGAGTAATCTCCTCTGAAAGTAATGAATTTCATCATACAGCCAGACCCAGTGGTGAATAAAGTGAAGGTGTCATTTGTAGAGTGGAAAATATCTGGTTTTTAGAGGGCTCGGCATGTCGATATGTGTACTTTTCCACTCAGTAAGGAAGGCAATGGTAAACCACCTCACTCCTTGTTTTACTTAATAAAACCTCTAAAGGTTCAAACCAGCCTTTTGGCTGATGACCTAAACAACAATTAAATACCTATACTGATTGAAGAATTTTCTGTGCCGTACATCTTTTCTACGCTATCTTTATGTCAATGTATCTTCATAAATAGTAGTAGGTAATCATAGTAGGTAATCTTAAGTCCACAAAGATTACAGCCAAAATTTCTCAATTTTTCTTTCACGATGACGCAGATTTTAATATTTAATAACTCATTGTTAAAAATGCTTTTAAAATTTTATTAAAACTAATATAACGTATTTAAAAAAATTTAAATGTTTAAATGATTTTGTTATTGAAATTCAGTTTGTTGTAAAATTTATTATTCTTCCTTGGAAACACAAAAGTAAATTATTTATCTGACTAAATTATTTTTAAGAACACTGAAAAGGTTGAAGTTCAATGACATTACAAAGTTCAGTTCTTTGAATGAAAGTACCTAATGTAGTTTTTTAAAAAAACCTATTCTGAAATAACTTGAGATATAAGATACAGGAATGTAGAGAAATTGGATGTCATTGGGGTTGACATAGTGATACACAACAATAAAAACAGGAACAGAAGGCAATTTATTTCACCTCACTCCTAATTTATTCAGGTAAAAGTACTTGTATGTAGCCTACATACCTATTTGAGTATTACCATGACCCTTCACTCTGAAACGGAAAACAAACTAGCAATTAAATTTGCTGTACAAAATTAATTAATATAATATTTAGACTTGTTATTTAAATGTTTGTATAAATTATTTATTAATTATTTACTAAATTTTCTATAGGACACAATCAAAATTTCGGAAACAACTGTACTTCATATAGCTGCTTATTTGGAACTGTTAAGTAGTTTGCAATAAGATTGTTAGACTGCAGCACGTTACAAGTGTACGAAGGTTTTGTTTTATAGAAATTAAATAAATTGTTATTTACGTCTGTATTTTTTTTAATTGAATTCAAAATTTTAAGTTAACACTATAAATAGTTGATTTATAATTTAATTATTTAATTCTGTAGTTATTACACTTTACTGAATTGTTTAACATCTGTTGCATGTTATTTCTAGTGATGTGGTAGCACTGCATGGTTATTGTGTTAACATTGTGCTGTAGTTTGCCGAATCATGGTAAGAATTTCTTTGTATTTTTACTTATTAAATGCATTTTCTTTTTACAATCGTTTTAATAATTAATTTACTAAGTTTTAAATACTAAGTTTTAAACATATTTTATTTATATATTAAGCTTTAAATCTATTTTGTTATCAAATGAGGTTTTGTACACCAACATTATCCGGCTTCTTAACCAAAAAAATCAGAAGTTAATTTTTGAAAGTAATAATCATAATAAATCAGCCGTATTCTTATTTAATGTTAGAAATTTGGGGTGTATCGTGAATTAAAAAAAAATAAACATCTTTGAGTTACTATAGATGTTGATAATAGAGTTACAATTTTTTTTGTGTACATGTCCAAATTTTGCTGAGTTGTTGCCAGACTGACGATTCATGCAGAATGGCTTGTTTGTTACAATAACAATTTAAGTCAAATAAAACTGTACAAATCGTTGTTTCAACCAGGTCTAGTTTGTCAACATAATTGTAAAAAGGAGGGATCTTATTAAAATGTGAGAAAAATCTGTTAGTACTTCTCATTGGGTCTTTTTATCAAATAATAAACTGAAAAAATTATGGATTAATTATTATTTATGTTATTTGTAGAACTCTGTGTTAGTGGATTTCCAGTGTGACTAATTATTACAGTATAGCTAAAGCTTTGTTGCAGTTAGGCCCAATGCTGTTTAGTGATAAATGGGGCTTGGTTAGAATCAAAATAAATTCCCTTTTGTTTATACTTTTCCATGTGTGTAAGGTAACTACTATGACCATCTTTTTTAGTTATTCTTGTAATTTTTATATATTTTCAGCAAAAGTAAAAAAATAAAAAATAATTAAAGATGATACTTAACAAGCATTAAAATATAATATGAGAAGACTGATTATTTAAATTAAGGCATCCAGGAGACTCCAGAAGGGAGTATAAGACATGTCAAGATAAACTGATTAACCTAAATTTTAACATTCTGTTCAAATTCATTTGTTTGCTAGGTACCACTGCTTAATTCGATAAGTGTGTCATCCAAACATTTTTGTCAAATAATACACAATTTACCACAGTGTTTACTTAGATTTTTCAACTAAAAACTATTGGGAAAGGAATTCATGTAGGCCTACTCTGTAAAATGTTTTGTCAATCAAGTATTTTTTTTTTTTTAACAATTTTAAATCACCATAACTCTCTAGTTTCTCTTGCCTATATACATTTATAGGAAGAAATGTATTGTTTTCATGTTGATTTTTTTGGAATTAAGTTTTCACCAGATCTTTACGTTTTCAGACCCCCGGAACCCACAAAGCATGTTTTTAGCGATTGTTCTGTGTTTGTGTGAACAAAATATCTCAAGAACGGAACATCATACAAAGTTGAAACTTGAAACTTAAGTTAGGTACCACTTGAGGACCTTACATGAAGATTTTCTTCCAAATCGGTCATAGTTTATTTGTGTCATTTTTCACTTTTTAGCGATTTTCTCAAAAACTGTTCTTACAATTTTTTTAAACATCACCTCATCTACTAAACGTTTTATGCTCTACAAGATAGGGTAGGATAAGGTAGTTTTCTCTACAGAGCCTTGTTTAGTGTGAAAGAGTGATTTTCTTCAAGAGAAAGAGTAAAACTTAGGATATTTTCATTGTGCGTCTTTCACTCATGATTAAGATTAGGTTATGTTTATTGAGGTTATTTATTTTTTTTATTTGTAATGTTTTATTATTAATGTTAGGTTATATTGTTAATTACTTGCATTAGCAAGAGAAAGTTGTGTGAGTGTTTTACACCGGATTTTTGTGGTTACTTTTTAGGCTAATCCACACCCACTGAGTTGGTAACATCTTTATATATTGTTAGGAAGATAAGAAAAAAAAATTGAAATTTCCTCTTTTAAAAATCATAATCTTTTGCGTATTCAAGTGAAAAATAAATATTTAAACATATTATTTTAATATTAACTTAGTACATTGACATTATGGTATAAAAGGCTGTGCAAAAATTTAATTCAAATCCATGTACAGTTGGCTGAGAAAATGTTCCTTATGTGTCAAAAATTGATACTAACGGGAACAAGAAAAAACTAAAAAAAAAACACATGATTATAAGTATTGAAAATTAGTTAGGCTATGTGAGGTTATAAACACGATGACCATTTAGATTTTATTGTATACACAGAATTCAATGTGTTACATTCACTGCTGGTCTAATGCGAACTTAAAGTTTTAAATATCGTACAAAATAAAAAGAATTTATGAATTTATTTATTGCCATTCAAAAAATAGAGACTTTTATTCAAACTGGTTACGTTTAGAAAATAACATAGGGTTCAACATATTTTTAATTTTTTTTTTTTGGGGGATAAAAACTGCAAAAACACCAACAAATTATATATCATTGGATGCAGAAAACTCTGAACTTCCATGATGTGCAAAAAACCGGTTTTGTGGAAATTTTCAATTTTCTTTGTTCTGGGTATCCTTAAGGGAACCGGCTGGTATAGAAGGCTAGTGTCCTATTGACACATTCACATGTATGACCTGTTATTAGCTGTGTGACCGCTTATCAGCATGGTGAATGGAACTGGAAGGGCTGCTCATCCCAACTTGGCATATGGTGGCTTGGGGCATCCAAGCACAAAGCTGAAAGCAACAGTGCACTGCAGCTTTTCTGTCTGACTAGAATTACTTCGAAACTCCCTCATGTATGATTCTGGTTAGCCTTGCTTAGTATATGCAGATCTTCAAGAATTTCAAGATTACAAAAGATGTAGGATGTTGGAAATATGTAGATATGAAACAACTTGGATAAGATAGAACAGCTTGGAGAACTGGATTAAAACAGTCGAGAGATTGATGACAAAAAAATCTTCCATTGAGCAGTAATAGTAAACATTACTACCATTAGTGTGCCATTGACAGCCTGATATTTAATCAAGTCATGAGTTTGCCCTTGTTTGCAACGAGGGGTATAGGGGGGAAGCATCAGTGCACATGCACAACTACTTTAATTTCAGTACAACAAACATAACTTATACTATACCCAGAGAATACATTATATCGCGGAACCTTTTATAGGTTAATTGTACGAATATAACTGTTTGTTACTGTAAACAGAAATGTAGTTTCTTGAAAACATGGGCAGACTATTCATAGTGCTGAACGAAATCTAATATGCATGTAATAAAAATACTGTAAAGTTAAAGGTAAACAAAAACCTTTCCCCTGCCTCTTAACAAAAGCCATGAGAGAGTGGTTAACTACTGTGATGTTTCTCTTTAAACAATTTGAAAAATAAAGAAGGAAATTAAAGATGTGAAGAATCTATTCTTGAACAGTTTTGTTGACACCTGGTAAAAAAAGAAAATGGTTAGGTAGATACTAGTGAGATTGACAGTGAAGACGCCGGTGACAGCGACAGTAAAGAAGCCGTTCATTCATAGAAAATTTTGTTCCAATGGAAAAAGGTAGCTGGTAATTACAGTAAATCAAACATTTCTGGTCGTGTAGTTAAACTATAGGCAATATTACAGGTCACATTTATTTCTTTTAAGGTTTATGAAGAAAATATTTTCTTTGAATAAACCACAGCTTACAAAATGTATGCAGAACTACACGGTAGTGAAATGTACGAGTAGTGTCTGACTGTTGAGGTTGGCAGCACTACAAATCTTCACTTCCCTTCCTCATAGCCCATCCACACGCAAAAGGCAATCTCGTGACTTCAGTATCTATACATTGTAAGTTTGCAATAATGTAAAAATAGTTATAACTGATTATTTGTGAATAAAATTCAGATGATCACGTTTTATCAAGATTTTTTTTTAATTTTAGTTTCGTAATCAGTACGACAGTGACGTAACTGTATGGAGTCCGCAAGGTCGGCTCCATCAAGTTGAATATGCAATGGAAGCTGTTAAATTGGGTTCAGCTACTGTTGGATTGAAAAATAAAACTCATGCTGTTATCCTAGCATTGAAACGAGCTGCTTCTGAATTGTCCGCCCATCAGAAGAAAATGATATTAATTGATTCTCATATTGGTATTACAATTTCTGGCTTGACGGCTGATGCTCGTGTGCTTAGGTAAGTGGAGGATTGTTTTATTAATTTTGTCAGATATTTTGTGTCGTTATTGTTTAGATCAACAAACAAAGGGCTGGTATGAACCTCTAGAGGTTTTATTAAGTAAAGGTGTAATTAAGTAAAGTATTGAGGTGGTTTACTATTGCCTTCCTCACTGAGTGGAAAAGAATGCTTATCAACATCCTGGGCCCTCTGAAAAGCACCTACTTACCACCTTGTAAATGTTACCTTTAGTTAATTCACCACAGGGTCTGTCTGTATAATGAAATTCATTACTCTCAGAGGAGATAGTTTGGTCTTTTACACTTCTATCTCTTCTGTTCTTGCATGCATCAGTCATAATTGGCTAACCATGTGACCAGAAACAGAACTATTTTTTGTAGCCCTGGAACTAACAGATTGAGTGTAAATAATTTAACACTCCACCTATATGTTATGGCTATATATTTGGTGTATGCTTCTTGAAACTGAATAATTGCTTCTTGTATTTTGACATCATTCAACTGATTTTCTTCCAGTAGGCAGTCTAGAATGAAATCGTTAAAATATGAAACAGTGTTACGTATTTGACCCTTGGGAATAAACAAAAATTATTAATGCTGATAACAAAATATTGGAGGACTAGTTTACATTATTAACCCTTTCAGTACCAACATCTGGAAAACAGGACGTCGATGTATTTTACAGAGTGATAACATCTGGTTTACCGGATATCCGTAAGTTATGCATAAAAAGCCAATGTCCTGATAACCAAAAATTTCCAAAAAAACTTTTAAACAAAAATTAATGGAATAATTTATTTTGAAACCGCCTCCATGGTGTAGTTTGACAAGCGCGCTAGCCTACAAAGTGAAAGGTCTTGGGTTCAATTCCCGGTAAGGGTCTGAAAATTTTAACACGTTAAAACCTCTGTTAACTCTTTCAGGCACAGGACTTTCAACGTTTTTGAACCCTGTGCTGCACAAAAACATTTGTGCTCATAAGTATTTAACACGTGCAAAACACGATTATTCAACAGTAAACTATAAGGTTAAACGTCACATAAGTATTTCATGACACGGACGCTGTCTGTCGGACCTTTTGGTAACTATTAAGTATGTGTACCAAAACTTGCATCGCTGTGCGAATAGAACTAAGACTTTGCTTAAAGTGATTCACAAAATGCATCACTGTGCTGCACTTGTAACAAAATGCGTGATGCAAAATATGAATCACTATGCCTGAAATGTATCAAAACCCACAGTAGTTGCTAATGGCCAAGCTGTCGATGAGACTTAACTAAAAAAAATATTTTGAATATTTTTAGTGTTGGAACAATTTATTTTTTATGAACTCAACAAAAATTAATTTTTAACAGGAAATTTTACTTTTCTGTGACATCGAAATTTTGGTCACCAATGGCTGGCTTACACGTGCAAGTTCTTGAAATAAGGGTTGGCACTGTTCACCCTTTTATAAATTAAATGGCACTTAATATTAAAATTTTAATATTGTTTCGGCTTTGAAAGGGTTAATGAAGGCCTGTAAATGGGGTCTGCAGACAATAAGGACTTTAGAATAGTTTGGGGAAAATGAATAAAAGGACATATGAACGATGAAACAGGGGGGGGGGGGTTTAACACATGAAAATACAATTTAAGTTTAAGTATCAACATCCTAAATGCAGTAAAACCCAAATTGAGGACTCACGGTAGCGGAATCCTTGACATGAACTAGAAAATATACTTACAATAAGCAGCATTTCAAAGATTGAATGCCGGTCTGGATGGAAACGTTGAGTTGTAACACTATAGACACAATAAGTTTGCAAAGTTATTAACCGATACATAAATTTATTCAATTCAATTTTACACAAACGATGTAAACATAGGTAACATATTAACTTAAAATGAAAAAAATTTTGAAATCTGTAAATGCATACACCAAGTTAGTTAGTGTTAATTTGTTGTATGAGGCATATCCAGAAAGTAAGTGTACTAAGGCTCTCACGGCCGAAGGGATTTTATTTTCAAGATGTTGGCTATAGTAACAAGTAGCCTAACTTTTCTCCTTCGCAACGAGACGGTTCGAGGTCAGTACATTGAGAACTGTCGACGCGACATCACGTTTCGTGAAAAATGTCAATCCAATCTCCCGCCAAGTGCGTAATACATGGTGTCATCCGTTATCTTGTTTGGAAGGGAAAACCTCCAGTTGAGGTTTGTAATGAGGTAAAAACTACATATGGTGATAAGGCTATGAATTGTACGAGTGTGTATAAGTAGTGTCACGAGTTTAAAAAGGGTGGTACATCTGTGCATGATGATCAGAGCAAAGGAAGACCTTCAACTATTGTGACTGACAACCGATGAGGAGGTAAAAGTGGAGGTGGACGAAGGGGTTGGCTAGAAACAATTTTGAGGAAGGCATCAAAAAATTGATACCCCGCTTCACCACCTGCATTGGGAGGAATGGCGACTATGTCGGAAAATAGCTTACATAATGTACTAAAGTAACAATGTAATTTTTTTGGTTAAATAAAAAATTTTGAAACCTACAAAAATTCAGTACATTTACTTTCTGGATATGCCTCGTACATTGGGTGTTCTTGTATTCATGTTTCAATATTTTTTGCTTTGTCCTATAAAGTTATTAGTATATGCAACTTTGAGCGTATGCCTTTTTTGATATTTTTTTATTTTTTTATTGTTTAGGTATTATAATTTTATTTATCTTGTATTTCAGTCGTTACATGCGTACAGAGTGCCTTAACCATAAATACGCTCATAATTCATTACTGCCAGTACCAAGATTAATTTCATCTGTTGGAAACAAAATGCAAATTTGTACACAACGATACAATAAACGACCTTTTGGCGTTGGTTTGTTAGTAGCTGGATATGATGTAAGTATTTAAATTTTTCACAGTTTTTATTATTTAAGTAAACATGAGTTTTTTTAGTGCATGAGCCTGCTGCTTTTGAAGATAGAGGAATGATTTTCCCATCTAATTGTAAAACTGCGCATATTCCATGAGCACAGAGTGGAATAAGTATGTGGAGATGTATATTAGCTCTAACAGAAACCTGGATGGAGTAAAAACACATAATTAACCCTTGTGCGACTGATAGGTTTTGGAATATCAACTCTTCGAACTTTAATTCAATTCCGAGATCGCGGCGATAGACTTGGTTCTTTTATCCAAAAAAATTGAAATTTTTATGAGATATAAAGAAAACTTCTAGAGATGTTTTAAAAAAACAAACATGAAAGTCCGTTTTTTTTACGCCAGTTACAGCAAATATTCCAAAAATTTGTTGTAATTTATGCAAAGTCGCATGTGTTAGTCAAAATTTGGCAATAAATATTTTTTTTTTTTTTTTGTAGTCTGGTATTATAGAAAAAGTCTAGCGAGAAATTTGATGTATCAAACGCCGTCGCTTACCACACTATACGACTATTCAATCGTATGTAAAAGCGTCAAGTCAATATGTAAAAATTTCTCTCTTTAAGCTGATGTCATTGACCCATTCCTACAGTTATTTATATGCCATATGTTATTATATGAAGCATGAAATTTTGTGAACACGTGGGTAGAAATAAATTTATAAAAGATAATATTAGAACACTTAGTTTCATTGTGAAGAATGTCTGAAAATAGGCTATTCTACAAATTTTGGAGCGTTTATTCCATTTTACAGTTATTATTCAATTCAACCAGTTTTGCTATAATAGCAACATTGAACAATTTACCTACCTTTACCGTTCAAACTTTCAAATGCGGTTGTAACTCTTTTTAAGTGAGATACGGCCTTTACACGATTTCTTTAAAAAAAAAAAACGGAATTGAGTGGTATCCCAATATTCTTAAATCAATAGAAAATTTGCTACTAACCTGATTGAGTTTCTAAATATAGGGTGATTCAAAAAGAGCGCTGGTTTTGATATATCAAATTAAGAGATTTATTTTATTGAAAAACTGAAAATAAATACATCAACAAGTTCATCTTACCTTCCGATTTCATGTATGAAAAATGATGTCATGCATGTGTCCTCCTCTACTGCGCTGGCACGCATCAACTCTGTCCATGAAATTGGATATTACTGCACGACAAGTTTCGACTTCCATTTGCCCGATAACCCGTCGAATTTCCTCCTTCAAGTCATTGATGTTTCGGGGTTTATTGGCATACACCAATGACTTCAGATGACCCCAAAGATGAAAGTCACAAGGCGTCAAGTCACACGACCTTGGTGGCCATTGATGGTCGGAATTACGAGAAATGATGCGATCCTGGAACCGTTCACGGAGCAACAACATTGTTTCTCATGCAGCGTGACGCGGTTTTCTAAACCCCACATACGGCAGTTCTGTTTATTAACAAAACCGTTTAAGTGGAAGTGCGCCTCATCACTGAAAATGATTTTGTTTGCGAAGGTGTCATCATCCTGCCGTTTTCTCAATACCCAGTCAACAAACTGTCGTCTCTTCTGGTGGTCTGCCACTTTCAAATGTTGCGTCAACTGAATTTTATACGGGTGATATTGGAGATCGTACCGAAGAATTCTCCGTACAGAAGAACATCGTAAACCCAATTGTTGAGAACGGCGACGTATTGATTTTGCTGGGCTAACAGCCACACTCTCACGAACCAACGCAACGTTCTGCTCAGTTCGGCCAGAACGACGACGTCCAGAACTTTTAAGGTCGACTGTTGAACCCGTCTCAAAAAACATTTTCATGAGCCTGCGAACTGTTGATTCATTCGGTGCTTCATTACGTCCTAGAGTACCGCGAAGTCGCCTAACAGTAGCCGCATAACTCTCTCCACTCTGGTAAAATGTTTTGACGATTAACACTCGTGCAATAGTAAACTTCTCCATGGTTAGACACAGACTGCGAGAGTACTACACTGCGAACAAGAGAAACTACAACTGAATCGTCAATCGGAATGTTCTCCGAAATAGAAATGAGGTCTAACAATGCTGCCAACCGATAAACAAAAATTTACCAGCCGTTTAAAAACCGGCGCTCTTTTTGAATCACCCGTTAGCTTACTTTCTTCCTCATAGATTCAGCTATTATTTAACTATAACGTTTACTGGTGTGCCCGTACAAGGACCTTCACTATTACACAAACTGCTGAGTACTTACATACTCATCATCTAACAACCATAAATGGGCTACCTGGCTTCTAAGGGTTAACCCTTTTGCTACTAGTCAGTATTTGACATGGTAACAAAAAAAAATTGTCGAAAAATGAAAGGTATACCAAAAAATACCAGTTCGAAAACTGGCGTTTTTACATACTTTCACTAAAAATGTTATAAAAAATTTCATATCCAAGATATTTTAATATTTTTTTTTAAACAATTCAGAAGACTTAAAACTATACTATAGACATAAAATACAAATGCACTGGACCTTAAAACATCTTTGTTTTTTCATAAATATGCGAAAATTTTCATGAAAGCGAGAAAAAAAAGAAGTTTAAAGCACTGTAGCTTTTAAATAACAAAAATTTTATCTGTGGGAACTCTTAATCAATTTTAAATAGTTTTTACTACAGGTGTGCAAAGTTTGCAGAGATTGTAGCATAAATAATAAAATAATAAAATAATAATTACTAATACTATTTTTACAATAACAAACTACACTTTTCAATAAAAAAACTAAATGAAGTAAAATAAAACTAAGTTACGTTGTTACTAAATTACGTTGTTTACAAAGTACGAGAGCGACTACAAATAAAGAACGGCACTAGTAAATAAACACAAAAACAGCTGTGATGTTACGCCAGGTTAGCACACAAAACCTCTGAAAGAAAATTACTTTATACAAAATTAAAAAAATAAATTCTTAATTATTTGTTTTATTATTGAGTAGTAGCAACATTAGCCTTAATTAAAACTTTTTCTGACGACTTTAAAAATAGTTTAAAGCCTTGAAAATCACGAAATTGTAATTGACGATATTTCGTCAACTGGTATTTCTCGCATATATTCCGGCTGACGATATATCGTCAATTGGTATTTCTCGCATATTTTCCAATTGACGATATATCGTCAGCTGGTAGCCAAAGGGTTAAACTAGTCTGTAGAGTTGGCCGTAAAAGGAGATAATCCTTTGTCACATTGTGTCGATTATCAACTCTTTTTCTTGTAGATTGTATTGTTGGAGGTTATCCACCATTTATCATTAACTTGGTGTTTGAAATAATTATCTTTTCTTAAAATTCTCCTATTTTCTGTCAGTAGTTGGAGTGTTATTATTTCAAAGTTGTTTTCTTTATAATATTATTATATATATTAAAAAAGGTTTATAAAGCATTGTGGAAATCTTGTGTTAGGAGACCACAGTCTAGTTTTTTCTGCAAGCAGTCAGGATGATTATCCACAAGATCTTTACAAAAAAATTATCTGTCATTTAATAAAATGATTTATTAATTAATAAAAATGAATTAGTACCTAATTCATTTTTTTTTTTTTTTGGCTGGCCCGTTGGCGTAGTGGTTAGCGCAGCTGGCTTCTACGCCGGGGTCCCGGGTTCGATTCCCAATCAGGTCTTGCATCTTTTCATCTATCCTTCTCTTTGTCTGCATTAGCAGAAATTGCAAAACAGTCACACATAAAACAAAACAAAAATTATTTTTTGTAACATATATTTTATTCCAAAAATTTGGAAAAAATAGGTACACATTTTTGGTTGTAATATCTGAAATTTTGTTAATTACAGGACCAAGGACCGCATATTTACCAAACGTGTCCGTCTGCTAATTATTTTGACTGTAAAGCGATGGCAGTCGGATCCAGATCACAAAGTGCTCGTACTTATCTTGAAAAACATTTAGAAGAATTTCCTAATTGCGAAACGGAGGAACTTATCAAACATGGTTTAAGAGCGTTGCGTGATACATTGCCAAATGATTTGGAATTGAACACCAAGGTATGTAGGGCCTAATCAATAATTGATTATTGATTTGAAATTTTCTTTGGTTATATTACAGTTACTATCTTTCAAAAAATCTTAAAATTAACACTTTCATGATTACGCTTGTATGCTGTTCAACCAATTTTTAATGTTTGTTCAACCGTTTTAAATGTGTATCCCCATATCATCATGCCGTCTTTTCTATTTTGTAGTTTTAATTCACTAAGAATCTGCTTGTAGTGTTAGTTTTTATATCTATTTTACTGATTTTATCGATATACATGTAGTTGTTTACTGACGAGAAGATGAGCAACGGCTGCGGAAGGGAGCCAGTAGTACAACATTACTGTGACATGTGGTTACCATGACAGCGCGTTCCTAATGTTTGACTTCTTGTAAGTGTACACCCATGTGTTGGTACTCCTTAATTAAACGCCGCCACCATCCTATTAGTACTCTTTATTTCCCTTTGTCAGTGATCACCAACTGCCAACTCAACTTCGTGCAGACCAAGAGCTCTTAGAGAATAACTTTAATCCTTGTACGACTGACAGGTTTTAGAATATTAACTCTTCAAACACTAATTCTGAGATCGCGTCGATAGACTTGACTTTTTTTATCCATCTTTTATCCAAAACAATTGAAATTTTTATGAGTCATTAAGAAAACTTCTAGAGATGTTTAAAAAAAAACATGAAACACCGGTTTTTTTACGCCAGTTACAGCGAATTTACCAAAAATTTGTTGTCATTTATTTTTATTTTTATTTAGTGTGGTATTATACGAGTAGAAAAATGTGTAGCGAAAAATTTGATGTGTCAACCACCCTCGCTTACCACACTATACGGCTATTCAAGCCTATGTAAGAGTATAGTGAAATGGATTTCGTGGTAAAATGCAGGTGGCAAAAATTTCTCACTGAGCTGATGTCATTGACCTATTCCTACAGTTATGACATAAGTTATTATATGAAAGCACGGAATTTTGTGAACACGTGCATGTAGAAAAAAATTATAAAGGATAATATTGGAACATTTTAGTTCTACTGTGAAGAATGTCTGAAAATAGGCTATTCTACGAATTTCGGAGCATTTATTCCATTTTACAGGTCATATTCAATTCAACTGGTTTATTCAAGCTTTCAAATGCAGTTATAACTCTATTTTCAAATGAAATACGGCCTTTACATGGTTTTTTTTCAAGAAAAACAGAATTGAGTGGTATTTCAACATTCACAAATCAATAGAAAATTTTCCACTAACCTGATTGTGTTTCTAAATAGCTGACTTTCTTCCTCATACATTCAGCTTCAATTTAAAAATAATGTTTACTGGTTTGCGCGTACATTGACCTTCACTATTAGCAAACTGTTGAGTACTTACACACTCATCATCTAACAACCGTATATTGGCTATTCGGCTTAAAAGGGTTAATGTGTGCAGATCCTATTTTTGTGTGTGCTGTGAAATTTTTACGTTTAGGCTGAAAGCAACTGGTGATGACAAAACGACATACACCATAGTTTCTCTGAAGAGAACTGATGCTTACTGAACACGTATATGGCTGTGATCAGGCTGAAGGCAACTCCTGACAGTGCCGTTCTACAAAATACAAAAAATACAACTTTTGTACACGGGCCTACAGTAGTACTGTTGTAACATTTTATTGCTCGAACCTTTTCGAAATCAATAATTAAAAAAAGATTTGGCAGGATTACCATGTCTAAATTTTTACAGTCGCCAAAACTTTTTAATATATTTGTGAATTTTTCAATTTTCTTTCAGAATGTTGCTATTGGAATTGTTGGAAAACCACTTGATTCGGAGACTATTGAACCATTTAGAGTTTTCGAGGAAGAGGAAACGGGTAAATATTTAGCGATGATTGAAGGTGAAGAGAGACGTATGCCAAGCACTGCATCTGTTGGTGACTCAGGCCCATCTGACGGACCAGGAGGTGGCGGAGGTGCTGCGGCTGCTGTACCAGCCTCTGCTACTGCGGGGGAAGCTGCAACGGACCCCCAGGCCTCAGTTGCGATGGAAACAGAGTAAATAAATGTGTGTTACAATCGACGCATGTTTTTACATCGCTCTGTTTTACCTGGGTGGTCCTTCTCCAGTTTAAAATTGTAAGGCCGTGGTTGTATGTTAACACATATAGTTATTATGAACAATTTTCAATATTAGTTACTTAAAATTCAAATTCGTGTATTTCAAAATAATATTCTTGTATTTTAATTACTTTATTTCCGTCAAGTAGAAGGTCACTTCAATATTACAGGTTTCAGTGCAGTATTTCGGTATAATCTTTATCGTAAGTTATTAACAATGTCTAAAATAACGGAAATAAATTTATGAACATTTTTCTGACAAAACTTTCCAAGACATTTTAATGTTTATGTACAACCACGGCCAAACATAAAAGAAAATTGTATTAATCAATTCACATTTATTTTTTTGCAGACTTAAAATTGCTTGTTTCCTTATTGTTTATATATATATTTTTTTTGTATGATTTTCACTTTTTTGGTCAAATATAATAAAATTTGAGAAGTAAATGTTTGATATTTGAACCTGTAGCTTTTTTATCTCAAGATGGAATATGGGTCTTCACAGTTAATATATGCAATTTTTTTGTTCTGATTTGGAAAATCGAGGAACAATAAGTGAAGATCTGATAAGTTGATCTAAGATGCCGGGGTCCCGGGTTCGATTCCCGGTCAGGTCTGGCATTTTTTTCATCTTTAAATCACCACATATCATTACCTACGAACAAGCCCAAGGCTTATGTAGGCATCATCACTCAAAAAAAAAAAAAAAAAAAAAAAAAAAAAAGATCATATAAAAGTTTGTTTTCAAGGGTATTTAAGTACAGTAAAACCCCACTTGACAGAAATATTAGGGGCTGACCTGTGATCAGATGTGCAAAATTCCGGATAACTTGCAAAGTCATACTTTTAGGGTTTAAGAATAGTAAAAATGATCATACAGTATTTTCTACGACAATTTATCAGCAAGTTTAAATGAAAATACAGTAATTTCAAGAGAACAGAATGTAATGTTGTACTGTACAACATTATTGCTGGTGTCATTTACTGTAACAGTAAATAACCCTTCGTTACCAGGAAACCACTTTTTTCACATCAGATGTTGCCAGCATCAGACAGCCGTAGCAGACGAATTTATAATGCTTTCAGCGTGTATGATATCTCAAATTACGCGCCTTAAAATGTAGTTTTATTTAATATACTATGAGAATTCCTATTGGTAAGAACTTTTCAACAGCTTGTTAAGTTGGCAACTTGACATCTTCATTTCGTCACTATCAAACTTGGAAATATATGAATTTTGAGTTGGTAATACGATATGCCTTCTCTAGTTCAGTGTCTTTTCATAAGCCGGGTACACACCTACAGTTATAACTGACAGGTCCGCAATATAAAACACAAAAGCTACTAAAATTAAAATAATGAACTATATAATATAAAAACTACTGGATATAAAACTACACAAAACAAATAAAATCCCAAAACAAAATTAAAACAAAGCAAATCACAAGCAGTAAAAAACGTATTTACGCCGCAAGGGAGCACTATTCGTTCAGCACGAGCATGGACAACTGACAGTTAGTATGAAACTGACAGTTAGCCTACACAATAACAGGTCGACTGGCGGGTGAACCGTGCGCCTGCCGAATTTTCAGAAGGGTGACAGGCGACCTGACAGTTGCAAAAACTGACAGTTATTGTTCATCTACATTGTACGTTTGACATGACAGTTTGCCTCTGACGGGTAGACCTGTCAGTTATACCTGTAGGTGTGTACTTGGCTATAGTGTAACCAAGGACATAGCTTATAGAAACCGACGCACAAGTGTTTTGAGAGAGATAATAATGTTCTAGTCTTTGGCCATGGGATGTAGTGGTATTAGTAGAGAAGGAAAGGTTATCCTTTCCTAAAAACCATTATATATGAATAAACCATTATAAACCATTAATTATTAAACCATTATATGAATGTAATAACCTTCATTGACAATGGAATGTGGAGGGAGACCCCTAGGGTTATCAAAACAAGCACGCCGTTTGGTAACTTTAGGAAAAATAGTATAAATTTCAAACTACTGTATATCTGCTAAATTTTACCCAAAATAGTAACGAGATCATCGTTTTATTAACGAAACTGTCTTCTAAAAAATGTGGTATGTACAATTTTATGATAAATTCCAATTTCAGCAAGTTATAGCTTAAATATGAACTTTTTGTGCTCGCGAATTTTTCAAGCCGTCTAGCGAACAGAAAGCGAAACCGATTTTGATATTTGTATATTCAAAATATTTGTACTTATTATAAAAAACAGCTCTAATTTTTTCATAATTTTTTATCTATAATGTAATTAGATAAAATTTATTCGGGAGCATGCTTTGATACTTGAACATTCCCTGTAGTGTGGAGTCGATAGCACAGCAACAACCTGGACTAAAGGTTTAAAGGTTGTATTTTTTTACTTTGTCTTGCCTATATAAATATATAGGAAGGAAAGTATTGTTTTCATGTCGAGTTTTCACCGGATCTACTCGTTTACAGACCCCATGAACCCAAAAAACATTTTTTAGTGATTTGTCTGTGTGTGTGTGTGAACATAATATATTAACTTAAGTTAGATACTACTACTGGACCCAACACAAACATTTTCATCAAAATCTTTTTACCGGAAGTAGTAGTTTATTCGTGTAATTTTTCACTTTTTGCGTTTTTCTCAAAAACTGCATCTACGATTTTTTTTTAATCGCCTCATTTACTAATTTTTTAATACTCTACATGATAGGGTAGGTGCTATATCTGCTGCAATTCTTAGGGAAGTTGTTTACTCGTAAAAAAATTGTTTTTTTAAGATTGCGACTTTAATATGCATTTTAGCACAAAAATATATTTATACAATAAAAGTTGTAGAGAATATGATATTGCACAACTTTTATTTCAAACATTTTTTTGTATAACGCGTAGTTTAGTGGTAATTAGTGATTGTTTTTTTTTTCCACGAAAATGTATAAAAAAATTGATTTTTTTTAAGATATCAGCCTTAGTATGCACTAACGAACAGAAGTGTATTTAATCAAGTTTATAGGAAAGTAAAAGATCTACAACTTTTATTTAGAGCATTTTTCTGTACAGAGCCTAGTTTAGCGTGAAAGAGTGATTTTCCGTATTTTTAAGCCAAACTGAGGTCGATTTTCATTTTGAATCATTCACTTATGATTAAAATAAGGTTAGTTTTTTGTTTATTACTAATGTTAGATTATATTGTTAATTATTTGCATTGGCAAGAGAAAGTTGTATGAGTGGTTCACACCAGATGTTTTTAAATTATTTAGTTTTTTTTTTTAAGTGTGATATTATTGATGAAACAGTTCTTCTTGCAGCAAATTAACATTGTTTTATTAGAAGCACATCCTGAAGTCAAAGTATGCATAAATGAATTACAAGGACAGTGAAACTTCATATTCACAATTTATTTCATCGGGCACTGTTCTGTACTTAAACAGTGCTATTTATTTCAAGTACTGTACTGTGCATGTACACAATATTGAGTAATCACATAATATGGAGAAAAAAAAGTTTTTCAGATCTGTTTTTCGATTAAGATGGGTTTTGTATGATCAGGGTTTTAACTATATTACATTCTGCTTGGAAACAAATCAAATGTATTAACATGGGAAGAAAATGAACTCAAGTTTGTAAATTTGAATTCTACACCCTAATTCAAGGAATGAATTTAACGGTTAATATCTTGTTATAAAATTGGCTGCACATCCCTAAAATTAGTAGCCCTAAATTATTTCTGGGTATAAATAAATAAATACAGTTTTAATCCATAATAAAAATTTATTCACCTATAATATGATGGATAAAATCAAAAACTTCATCTATAGTAATATGTCGTAAACTTCTATTTATCATAAAGTTTGTAAATAATGATAGAAATGTTGTTATTATTCTTTTATATTGATATAATATTTTTACGATTATTGAATTAATTACTTTATTGGTGAAAGTTGAAATTGGTCCTCCTCCGAAAAGTCCTTCAAATTGTACCTGAAAATTAAAGGTGTATGAAATTATTTAACATGTTCTGTGTGGTGGGCACATTTACACGGTTTGTCAAGCACTGCCGGGTGAGACCCATCTATATGTTTTATTGTCTCTTCTTTCTGCATTTTGGTTGGGGTGAATGGTGTTTCTCTTATCGTGCAGTTCTGGAAAAAGGTTCATTCTGTGTGAGTGTGTGATCAGTTCTTGAACAGACGTCACAGGGCTTTTTCGATGAAATTTTGAAAATTGGTCTATTTCCAACTCAGTTTGGGGTTTCCGTGCAATTTTATTTGTTACATATGAATTTTGGTTTTGAGTGAAATACTTTTATGTATAATTAATTATATTATTTACTCTACATTCTTATAATCACGTAAGAAAACTTGCGCATTTTTACAATTTTTCTATGTTTTCTATTCGTGTTAATAATACTATAAAAATTTATCTTATGACATTACTTGCATTAAAATTATTCAATTACACAAAATTAATTGTAAGTATTAAGTATGGTGAATTTAGTTGAGTAAATAATTAAATATTTATAAACGAATATAAAATTCACGGCGGTGTGTCTTTCAGGCTGCAATTCATGCATTTGATAAATTTATGCTGGACTCAATTAAGGATCCCAGAGGACTGGAGAATTGCTACAGTCAAATCTCTGTTTTGAAAAGGAGATAGAAGTTTTTGTGATAACTACAGAGGAATCAGTTTACTGACCGTATTATAGAAGGTATACAGCATGATAATAAAAGGGTAGGATGCAGATTATTGCATCATTATTGCAAGGTTGAATCAGATTATGTGCACGATTGATTTAAAGTCTTAGTTGCTACATCTTCCATTAAAATGTATCCTAAAGACGAATTTAGTCCCACATTTAAATTTGCCGATCTGTAGTGCCGTTCTACGTCCGGTAAACCGGAGTTGTAATGAACGTAAAAATCGAGCAGAGAAACAATACGCTTGTAAGGAAGTTTATGATACCTTGAACTCATCATTCAATTACAACACAGGCAGTTCACTAAATGAAGAGCTGTAGAGCCTCGTTTTAATGAAGAACCGCCAAATTTGAATTTTACGCAGTCAAAGGAAACAGATCTTTTGAAACGAAAACGCCAAATTAAAAGAAGAAAACCAGCTACTTAGAGAAAATTTTAGGCCGCAAATGAAGAATTATTAAAATTAAAATCAATTTCCCTTGTAAACATACCTGAACAGCTATGTTTATAAAAATAATTCTATAATCCTACTGTAACTACGCACCGGCCGAATTGTTAGGGACCAGACTACGTCATCACTCATATTATATCTCACAGAAGCTGCGCATGACCGCTACCATCTACTTAGTAACCATGGAAAAACTTGAAGAGTGACATTGGATTTCAAATACAGTTGAGCCCGGTTTTAACGGCCTCGGACTTAACGTCATTTTTTTAGGCGTTGCGTCAAACTTCTATCTGAAAACCCCTGTTTTAACGTCATTAACTCGGTTGTTGCACAACATTTTTCTGATGAAATCATTTTTTACTTCACGTACAACGATTGTGATTTTGCCGTAATTTATCAGTAAATTGTTTGAAAAAGGAAAAGACAGTACTTATACAGTAATATAGTACAATAGTCTACTTGTGAATAGTGTTTGCTTGTGCGAAGGGATTAAAATGATTTTGTTAAGCTGTTCATATGTGTGTCTATAACTACTGATTGATCTACATCAAGGTCAGTTTTGGGACTGCACCCTCTACGTGACATGTGACACTTACAAGGTAGCACTGTACCTAACTTTCACATCAGACTATCCACATTTAAGAAAATTCTCTAATACTGAGGAAGCGACTGAGCAAGAGGAAGATGAAGAGGACATCGTCACGCCAACATTGCAGGAGGCAATGCTAGCGCCTTAAACTTTTTTCAGATTTCACCGACACCGAGAGACATTACGGAGGGGATTTATTTCGCAGAACGAGGTGTTCAAAAGAAAATCACTGATTTCTTCCAATAAAGTAGATAACGTACCGTTATGTAGTTTAGGTAAATACAAATATGTATTTTGGTTTTCGTATTTTAATACATAATAAAGTCTACCTACTTACACAGAGTGGTTATTAATCTATTTTATTAGGGTATTACGATTTAAAAATCGCAAATAAAAAACGTTTAGCACATTACGTAAATTAGTAGTAATGTATACGAAATATTCTTAGTTTAGTTAGATTTACTTTGACACAAGAGCTAACTTTGCTATAACGTCACTCGGATATAACGGTAAAATTTAATCTGTCCCTTCAATGACGCTATAAGCGAGTTCGACTGTAATATAAAAATTTTTATTTTTATACTGTATTTTATTTTTTGTCTTCATTTGACAGGAAGTGAGCCGTATATTTTCAGTAAGGCATGTGTGTTACTCTCTTTACCTTACCCATGTAATGTCTCTTTTTATTCCATCTGTATTCCTCTATGTATTCTGTTCAGTCGAGATTTAGCTTTCAACATGTGTTTTTGTTCATAGTTATACACTTGTTGAAACAAATTAAACAACAATTTTCATTGCTAACATTATAACAATAGCTAACAATTCTGTGCAGTAGTTGTTTTTTGAAGTAATAATAAGAAGTGGTTAATTGTAATAAGTTTAATTTTTTATTCTTAGTATTACCAATACTTAGTTAAACTGCTCCTGCAGTACTTTATTTTTAAATAATTTACAGAAGTGATTTATTTCATTGAAAGAAAATTTAATTAATTTATTTGTAAAATATATTTTTACAACGGTTTTGTTAGCAACTTAAAAATTTTGTTAACAAACCCGAAACTGGCGTATTTAATACCAACAAACACGCCAGATCTAGCGTTAACAGTCGCGAAAAATAAACTGTTAATACCTAGTTTCAACCACAATAATTGTTGTTACAACCCAATAACTCTTAATACCATGCCAAAAAGGAAATCACAGTTGTCTCGAAGATTTTTTAAGATTGCGGTGTTAGTATAGATTTTATGCTATAGTGTAATAAAAGTTGTAGAAATTTTAAAAACCTACAACTTTTATATCGTTTTTTGTACAATGTTTAAGTTAGCGACAATTAGTGATTTTTTGTATTTTTTCATCAGTCAAAAAAATTTTAATATAAGGCCTTATGATGCATTTTACAACAAAAATATATATAATTAATATTATAGAAAAAAAAAGGTATCGACAACTTTTATTTCAAGCATTTTCGTCGGAAATGCCTAGTTGAGTGTCAATTAGTGATATTCCGTATTTTTAAGTTGAACAGAGGTTGATTTTCATTTGTGTATAAATAAGGGTTTTATTTACATTGGCAATAAAATGTCATATAAGTGTTTCACACCAGATTTTGTTGTAAGGTTTTTTGAAAGCTCAAACAATAAATGTTTTCCATTCATTTAAAAATAAGAAATTATAATTTTAATGACTAATCATGGAAGAACAGTAACATTATTTTTAGTATTTTAAAATGAATTAATTGTTAATAATTATTATAAGTAAATTGTTATAAATTTTGATAGTTACCTGGATTTTACTGACGTCATAATTTACATTAGCCCATTGAATAAAAAGTGTGCGATCGTAAAATTCCCAAATGTACATTTCAATAGTGATGTTTAGTCCTGTTATTGCAATCCTGCGAAAAACCAATATAAATGTTAACGTGTATTAATCAGTTTTTTGTACATTTAATCTTTTATGAAATTGTAAAATCTAACTGTATTAACTTCACCATCTTCAACTTTACTGGTGAGAAAATACTTTAATATGGACTAAAAATATAATAAAAAAGAAGTTGGGTGCCAGCTCTATCAGCAGAAGATGAGAAAAATAAATAAATAAATTATATTTCCTTGCTTTAAACTAAATATTTAATGAATCTACTAACAAAATTATCCTAACCCGGAAAAAGTGGTTGTTGTTCCTTTTACTAGGAAAAGGAAGATTGCTCTGGATGCTTTGACTCTGGAAGGAGTGGATTTAAACTACTCCCCTGAGGTAAAGTATCTGGGGGTTGTCCTGGATGGGGGCCTAACTTGGAAAGGCCACATGTCCAGGACTGTTGAGAAGGCTACAAAGGCCTTATAGATATGTAAGAGTCTGTTTGGGAAGACTTGGGGGCTTAGGCCTCGTATGGTAAAATGGGCTTATGTGAGCATCATTTTGCCAATGGTCACGTACGCAGCTTTTGTATGGTGGCCAAGAATAGATCTGAGGACGGCGCAGGATCGGCTGAGGAAGCTGCAGAGACTGGCCTGCCTAGGGATATGTGGTGCAATGTGCACTTGTCCAACGGCTGCTATGGAGGCAATGTTTGATTTGCCTCCTCTTCATATTCAAGAGAAGAAGGAGGCGATAAGAACTGCCTTGAGGCTGGAGGGCAAGATCGGGGTCCCATCAGGGGAGATGGGCCACACCGAGATCTTCAAAGTGATTGAGGGGATGGGTGTGGTAGGTGGTCCTCGGGACCGTATGAACAAAGCATACGACTTCTCCGACACACTGAGGGTGGAAATTTTTGATCGTCAGGAGTGGGCGGAGGGACAGCCAGTGATACCGAAAGGGGCTACCGTTTGGTATACTGACGACTCAGTGATGAGCGGGATTGGGGGCCGGGGGAAAGATTTCCCTGGCCCTTGGGTGTAACATAACCATCTTCCAAGCTGAAATATTGGCCATTAAGGTCTGGGCGGAGAGGTGTATTGAGAGGCGCCTCAGTGGGTCGCACATTTATATTTTATCCGATAGTCAGGCGGCCATCAAGGCTTTGAGTTCTTGTACTTTTGAGTCGCGATTGGCCTATGATTGTCGGGAAGTTTTGAATACCGTGGCCAAGCGTAACATGGTGACGCTGCGTTGGGTGCCGGGGCACCAGGGAGTGCCTGGAAATGAGAGAGCGGATGCCTTAGCAAAGAAAGGTGCAGCCTCTCACTTCATAGGCCCAGAGCCATTCTGTGGAATTGGTGAAGGCTATTATAGAGGTATAGTTAGGGCCTGGGAAGAGGAGGCTAAAACCTCCTATTGGAATAAGGTGCCAGGCTGTGAACAGGCAAAGAAATTCATTGCCTATTCCAGCAGGAAGGCTGGGATATACAATAGACTAGGAAGACAGGACTTGAGGAGGGTAGTGGGCCTGATGACTGGTCATTGTAATCTTGGGTATCATTTATCCAAGATAGGAGTTGCTGAGGAGAGCCTGTGTAGATTCTGTCATGAGGCAGAAGAGAAGGCTGAGCACATTTTATGCAGTTGCAAAGTGGTTGGCTGCAAAAGAAGAGCGCTGATGGGTAAGGATGTGTTAACACCTTCTCAGGTAAGTGCAATAGATCCTAGGCAGATCCTGTGCTTTATTGAAAGTGTGGGTCTTGCATAAATAAGGAATAGGGGCAATCACAAAAGATCTTTTAGGTCGCGGTGAGGAGGGGCTGCAGAAGCCTGAACGCCCTTGTTGTAAAGTAAAAGTAAAACAAAATTATCCTTAAATTACCTAACCTTTTTTAAAATATAGCCGACTTTTAATCTGCTGCGACTTTAATACAAAAACAAAAAAATTAGACCACCTTTAATGAATACGAAATGAATTTACCTCAAATATTTTCCCCGTTTTTTCTTCTCGTTCTCCTGGTCTCTGCTCGTTCTCCTACTCACATCTTCAAAAACTACCCTTTTTAACAAACTCCTGTGATGTACTCTTAAGTCCCAAGGGAACTGATTTTTTTCCTGGATCCGAACCAGGAAACCTCTGGTTGACAAGCCTACCTCTCCCACCAACCGTTTAACCAACCTGGAGGAACAATGGGAAGGAGAACAACCCCAGTGATTGGCTGAAAGTTGGTAGGTGGAAGAAAGGCCCAAAAACACAGAGGGAGAAATACACCGGCCTAATGAAGAACAGATGGTTGACCGTTGTCTATATTTACAACCTATTGTCTAACTACTTCTAACAATGGGGGTTTTCCCCAGCCATTGTTTAATGGGTTGTTACTGAGTAATTAGGAGTTACCATAACTTCCATTGTTTGTACAGTTGTACTTTTACAACGATACATAATTTATTAGAAAAATTTTATATTTTCAATTTTGCAGTATGTAAATTTTACAAACAAAAAAGTTATTCACATTCCTATAATTATCAATGGCAATCCAGTACCTTTTGCCAACACAGAAAAGTATCTTGGGATGACCCTGGATGCAAAGCTGAGATGGAAGGAACATGTTAAGAATAAAAAGGAAGAATTACAAATTAAGTATAGAAATATGTATTGGCTGCTTGGTAGGACCTCTGAACTGTCAGTCTTCAGCAAATTTTTTCTATACATATAAACAAGTGCTAAAACCGGTATGGACATATGGCCTGCAAATCTATGGCTGCACCAAAAAAAGCAACATAAATGCTATCCAAAGGTTCCAAAACAGAGTGCCCAGGAACATTGTAAACGCTCCGTGGTATGCCCGCAACAGGGATTTAAAAGTGAATACAGTAGCAGAGGAAGTGTGTAAGTGCGCCAAAAAACATGAAGATCATCATCACATCAAGATTGAAGCACTTCAACTGTTGGATAGTAGTGTAATAGTCGGGCAACCGAAAAGGACTAAGCCTGTAGATTTAGTGTGTTAAAATCAGATTACTAAAGTGTAATAGTGTGGCAAGTGAAAGAACTAAGCTGGTAGATTTACTGTTTTAAGGAAAATAATAAAAGTAGAATTGCTCAGCTAGAAAAGCCTTTGAAATGAAAAATAGCTTACTGACTAAACATTGACTTACAGATTAGGAAAAATTTCTTAAAACACTATGTTTGGAGTGTAGCATTAAACGGGAGTGAAAAATGGTTGATAGGGGCTGTAGAAAAGAAGATAAAAGCTTTTGTAATGTGCTGCTATTGGAAAATTTTAAAGATTAGGTGGGTGGACAAAATAAGTAATTTAGAGGTTCTTAGGCGAGTGGATACTAAAAGAAGTATATGAAAACATCTTACCAGAAGGGATAGGCTAGTGGGACATATCCTAGGACGTCCAGGTATTGGTCTATCAATAATGGAGGGTAATATTGAGGGAGTGAATTGTAGGGGGAGGCAAAGGTTAGAATATATAAAGAAAATTACAAAAGATGTAGGGTGTTACAGGTATGAAGATTTGAAAAGACTTGAGCAAGATAGAACAGCTTGGAGAACTGCATCAAACCAGTCAAGAGACAGATGATGAAAAAAAATGTATTATACTTACCCAAATTCACCATTTCCATTTATTAGAATTTCATCAAGCATATTAAAATCCAAATCATAATTCCCAATCACCTGAAGTGTTTCTGAGTTTACAGAGACTCCAAAATATATATTTTTTTTAACAGTATCATTTTTCACGTGGGATGTTATATTTAATCTTGATATATCTGATATAATCAAGTCTTTGAGGAAACCTTTGGAACTGAAATTAAAAATAAAATATATGTTAAGCATTCTATGTTGATTGTTAAAATTCAGGGACTAAATTCATTATGTTGATTATGACATTAACATAATCAAATATCTGGTGTGCAATACTCACATGTCCTTCTCTTGGCAATTTAAATATTTAACAATGTAACCTATATTTAATCATGAGTAAACGATGTAAATTGAAAAACATAACCTAATTTTAATCATGAGTGATTTAGAATGATGCAAAACAAAAATTAACCTCTGTTCAACTTAAAAATACGAGAAATCACTAATTTTGACGTTAAACCATGCTCTGTATTAAACATCAGTGGTTTTGTATGGTGTACCTGTGTGAAGTAGAGCCCTAAGATTTAAAAGTTACAATGGTAGGCTTCTAAGAACGCAGCGGAAACTGGTTCTGAAAGTATGTAGTGCTTTTAGAACTGTATCTACGGAGGCAGCCCTGGTAATTTTGAAGATGCCTCCATGGGATCTAGTGGCATGCGGAAGGGAAGAGGAGCAATTTGGTGCTGATACAAAGGAACATTGGAGTTAATTACTCAGAAGGTGGCAGAGGAGATGGAGTGAAGCTAGGGTCGGGGAGTGGAGAAGGAGGTTCATTCCAAATGTCAAGGTGTGGATAAGGAGGACATTTGGTGATACCACGCACAATAAACCTAAAAGTAACATTTACAATTAGTTGGTAACGTGCTCGCCTCTAATCATGCGGTCCTGGGTTCGAATCCCACTCAGACATGGCATATTTTCATACGTTACAAAAAATCATTTCATCCTCCATTGTATACAGTTACACCCCAACATTGTTGCTAATGACCTTTGTAGTTGATGGGATGATAAATAAATAAAAAAGGTAGCAACTACTGAGCTATAGTATTTAATGTTTGCTTCAAAGCACCATGTTTTGTCATTAATTAAAATAAATAAGAAAGGTAGTAAGTTCAATAACTGTAAGAATACTAACTTAAGTTATTCATGTGATAAATAATGTGAAATTAAAATAATAGAGTAATACTTACTACACAAATTTATTAACAAAATTTAGTGGTAAATATTTCAAATTATAAGGATCATTACCGACTAAAAAATTTTGAATCCATTTAAAAAATAAATCAAATAAATGTTGCAGATCTTCATTCTTGATATCCTTAGTAGATACTGAATTATCTGGAAATAAAATTTTGGTATATAAATTATTTAAAAAGTTATTAAAATCTATAAAAATGTTGGATTAAATTTTTATAACTTAATTGTTAAAAGCCAAGCCATTGCTGTGAGTGCTGGGCTATGCATGCGCATACTTGACTTTGACCCTCTAAATTAATTTTGTTTCCTATCACGTGGTCAGCCAATTATATGATATAATTGGACTCCTCTGAAAGTAATGAATTTCATTATACAGCCAGTCCCTGAGGTGAATAAAGTCAAGTTGTCATTTGCTGGGTGCAAAGCAGGTGCTTTTCGGAGAGCTTGGCATGCTGATAAGAATCATTTTTGTACTCAGTGAGGAAGGCTATGGTAAACTACCTCACTAATTGTTTTACTTAATAAAACCTCTAGAGGTTCAAACCAGCCTTTCGGCTGTTGACCTAAACAGCAATCCCTCCGACCTACAGTTAGATGTACAGTCAGAGTGTTGTTGAAAATTGACAACACCCATTGTATTTTGTAGGCATGCTGTTCCATTGTTGATTACATATACTGCGCTATTGCAGTACATACAAGACTGTACTAATGCAGATACATGTTTTGCCCAGCGCTCTCCGTATTAAAATTAGGCTACACATTATATAAATACTTCTTTATATTGATTTTCTCCATCACCCCTGAACCCAAAAATCATGTTTTTAGTGAGTGTGTGTGTGAATATAATATTTTTAAAACAGAATATTATACAAAGTTGTAACTAGGAACTTAAGTTAGATACCACGAAGGGACCCGACTGAAGATTTTCATCAAAATTAGTCAACTGGAAGCAGTAGTCTGTTCGTGCAATTTTCTTAAAAACGACTGCTATTATTTTCCTAAAAACCATCTCATTTACTACATTTCATACTCTACAAGGTAGAGTAAGTGCCTTGTCTGCTAAAATTCTTGTGAGGTTGTGCTCTTGAGGTAAAAATGTTTTTCTTTTTTTAAAGATTTTGGCCAAAATATGCATTGTAGAGCCAAGTGTATAATAATAACTGAAGTTGTAGAAAATTAAAAACCTATCATTTTTATTTCAAACTTTTTTTTTCTACAATGGATAAGTTAATGGTGGTAGTATAGCATCAATTAGTAAATTTCTGTATTTTTCATATTAAAATTTGTAAAAAACTGGTGATTTTTTAAGATTGTGTCTTTATTAGGGATTATTTTAACGAAAAAAATGTGTATGACAAAAGATATAGAAAATTAAAAACTTACAACTTTTATTTTTAAAATTTTTTTTGGACAGGGCCTACTTTAGCTTCAGTTAGTGAGATTTTTGTATTATTTAAGTCATACAAAGGTTGATTTACATTTATTCATGATTAAATATAGGTAATATTGATCATTATTTTCATTGGCAAGATAAAGTCATGTGAGTGTTTCACAAAATATTTAAAAAAAATTTAAATATATACATACCTTCATAATAATTAAGATTTCTGTAATTAACACTAGCACATTCACTAACTAAACTATAATTCAAAATAATTGAAAGTAATAGAATTTGCAATTTCATTTTCAAAAACAAAAGTTTATTATTTAATCAACAGTACAAATAATATAACAAGTTAGATATAATAAAATGTTAAGTGCATTATTAAGTTCATCTCTTCACTGTAATTTATATTCAAATGTGAATGTTTTTAACACTGATGAATATAATGTTAATTAATATTTATTTTTTACAAAACTTACTGAAATTTTATTACAATTTCAAATTCATTAACCTAAATATTTGATTTAAATTGTTAAGTTAACTGTAAGTTTAGTGGAAAATAAATTATTACTGTACGTTTTTTTTATTGACATTAGAATAAATGATAAAATAAACTTCTTGATAAAATTTTAAAGTACCTAGTTCATGATAAAATTTGAAGTAGATTTTAATGGTATTGTTTTTAATTCCTGGTTGAGATTAATATTCACAGTGATTTTTCAATGACAGTAAGTTTTTTAGAATATTCAACTAATATTGCTATAACTTGTAAATTGATTTAAAATCATCGTTGATTAAATTGTCATTTAGTTTCAAAAAGTTTCCTTCCTTTATATTAGTTCGTAAAGCATTTATAGCCTATTTGTTGTTGTTCTTCTTCTATGGTGCTCATCTGCAAAATCTTAGTAATCAAAATGACTACCTTCGTTCTGTTGGCTACGATTCTGAACAATTTGCTGAATCTTTTCCCATACCACTTCCTCATGATGTCGTATGGTTCAAATTTTTTTAAGGTAAAACTTTTTAAAGTTACTTTTATACAGATTCGAATATTAGGCAGTGGTTACCAGTGAGTTTTGATGGTTGGGTTCAATTAACCATACTCTCTCAAGAATGTTCAACCTGAGTCTGTACAATATGCTTCACCTCATTCACGCGTCATACTTATCATCCTAATCTCATTGGGTCATGGGGGTTGCTTATTTTTCTAAATTAAACAGATTGCAACGTGCGCATACCAGTGTTAAAAAAATAATAACACAAAATATAGTGGGCTACCATTTTATTCAGAATTTGTATAATATGGTAAGCGAAGGCGTTTGATACGAGGTGGGGCTATTAAATAACGAGACTGACGTTGTAAAAAATTTAATTTTAATTTTATACATAATCACTTATTGTCACCTTCAATATACACTCCTTCTCTATCCCTGCAACGCTCCATGTGAATTTCCCATTGTTGGAAACAGTGCTGGAAGTCATCTTCTGTCAGCTCCTTCAGAACACATGCCGCTTTCTCTTTTACAGCTTCCGCAGACTCAAATATTGTCCCTTTTAATGCAGATTTCACCTTAGGGAACAGGTAGAAGTCACATGGTGCAAGATCTGGCGAATAAGGTGGATGTTCTAACACTGAGATGGTGTACTTGGCTAGGAACCTTTTGACAGGTAACGTGGAATGAGCTGGCGCATTGTCTTGGTGGAGAACCCATGATTTGTCCTTCCACATTTTGGGGTGTTTTTTCCTTAATCTTTGACATAGTTTAGAAAGTACCTCAAGGTAGTAATATTGATTAATTGTTTGATCTTCAGGAACCCAATGAAGTTACACAATCCCATGGATATCAGAAAGAACAATCATCACCACTTTAAATTTTGACTTGCTCATTCGAGCTTTTTTGGCTCTCGGTGAAGTTCGGCTCTTCCAGTGCATGGGTTGGTGCTTTGTTTCCGGATCATTAGATTTCCTGACCACGTTTCATCACATCTTCTTCCTGTTCCGTAAGGTGAAAATCTGCATTAAAAGGGACAAGATTTAAGTCTGTGGAAGCTGTAAAAGAGAAAGCGGCACGTGTCCTGAAGGAGCTGACAGAAGATGACTTCCAGTACTGTTTCCAACCAAGGAAAATTTGCATGGAGCGTTGCAGGGATAGAAGGAGTGTATATTGAAGGTGACAATAAATGATTATGTATAAAATTAAAATAAACTTTTTACGTCAGTCTCGTTATTTTAATAGCCACACCTCATATATCAAATTTTTCCCTAGACATTTTTTTGTAATACCAGACTAAAAAAAATATTTATTGCCAAATTTTGAAAAAACGCGCAACTTTGCATAAATTACGACAAATTTTTCTTCAATTAGCTGTAACTGACGTAAAATAACGGAGTTTGACAATCTGGATCGAAGCAAAATGTTTAAAACTTCGAAAAGGATAGGAATTAAATGCAAAGAAAGGAAAGTTATCTGCGGTCTGTATAAGAATCAAACGGCTGTTTCGAGAATTGAGGGGTACGAAAAAGAGGCTGCTATAAGAAAAGGTGTACGACAAGGATGTTCATTGTCACCACTACTTTGTAAATTGTATAATGTAGAAGAGGCTATCAATGAAGTAAAGGAAAAATTTAACACACCAAAATAATTCAAGGAGAAACAATAAAAATGCTACGATTCGCCGATGATATAGTAGTATTAGCTGAGAAAAATGAAGAACTAGAGGATATCTTAAATGGAATGGAAGAGATCAGGAAAAAGGATTACTTCAAGAAAATTAATAAAAACAAAACGAAAGTGTTGTGCAGCAGCAAGAATGGTTTAGAAGAGATGGCAAATTTAAATGTAGACAATGAAAACATACAGGAAGTTGGGGAATTGTGCTATCTAGGGAGTAAAAAAACAAAGGATGGTAGAAGCACAAGTGATGTCAAAAGTAGAATTGCTCAAGCTAGAAAAGCCTTTGAAATGAAAAACAACTTACTGACTACAAACATTGACTTACGAATTAGAAAAAATTTCTTAAAACACTACTTTTGGAGTATAGCATTATATGGGAGTGAAACATGGGTGATAGGGGCTGTAGCAAAGAAGAGGATAGAAGCATTTCAAATGTGTCATAGGAACATGTTAACGATTAGGTGGGTGGACAAAATAAGTAATTTAGAGGTTCTTAGGTGAGTGGATGAAAAAGAAGTATATGGTAGCATCTTACCAGAAGAAGGGATAGGCTAGTGGGGCATATCTTAAGACATCCAGGTATTGGTCTATCAATAATGGAGGGTAATATTGGAGTGAATTGTAGGGGGAGGCAAATGTTAGAATATATAAAGCAAATTATAAAAGATTTAAAGTGTTACAGGTATGTAGATATGAAACGACTTGGGCAAGATATAACAGCTTGGAGAACTGCATCAAACCAGTTGATAGATTGATGGCAAAAAATGTGATATGAAACAGAACTATTTTTTGTAGCCCTGAAACTAGTAGATCCAAGTGCAAATAATTTAACCCTTCACCTGCCTGTAATGGGTATAATAATAGATCTTTCTGAATTTAAATTTTATGACATTCTGAGATAATATTTTTAGAGTTAATAAAAGTTTTGTGTTCTTTTGTTAAATCCAGTGTGAGTATTTCAGTTAGAATGAGGCTGAAAACTCTTTGAATTGTTTGTCTCTCAGAAAACGGCAGTTAAGTTACATTATAGCAGTTAACAGAGAGCAGTAGGGTAAACAAAGGAAGCACAGCTAAGTTAGGTTAGGTGAGAGACTACTTGTTTCAGGAACTCAATGAATTTTTCATCATAAAGACAAATAAGCCTAACATGGGACCTATTAATCGCGGATTACAAGGCATTTCCTTTCTAATGGAATATATAATGATCCTGGTACCAGGGAAGTAGAGCCATGTGCCATCCTACTTTCCCCCCTTAGACTGAGCAGCTTAATATTAACCTGGAACAACTGTTCCGACACTATAAGGGTTAATCTTATTATAAACTAGCAATCGCGTCTGCACTATGACTAGAATTTTTGGCAACATCAGTGGGTTGCTAATTCAGCTTGCTAGAGTGGTCAGTTCTCTCTTGTGGGCCTATTATTAATTATTTTTAGATCGTATTTGGTATCCTAGCATTTTATAATTGCGTCTGGTAGTGTCCATTTATTTTGTCGTTGTTATTTATACTTTCAGCGACAACGTCCGGGAAACAGGACGTCGATATATTTTACGTGGTGATAACATCCGGACGTTCGTAAGTTATGCTTAAAGTGCCAACGTCCGGATAACTGAACATTTCCAAAATAAATTTTAAACAAAAATTTATGAAATAATGTTTTTTGAAACCGCCTTCGTGGCGTAGTGATTAGCGCGCTTGCCTGCAAGGCGAAAGGTCCCGGGTTCGATTTCCGGCTAGGGTCTGGAAATTTTAACACGTTAAAACCAAACACCGTTAAGGTACCTACTAACAAAAACAAACTGTAGTTTCTAATGACCAAGCTGTCGATGTGACTTGAAACAAACTTAGAAAAAACTAATTTGAATATTTTTAGTCTTATAACGATTTTTTTTATGAACACAACATAATTATTGTTTCGCCTGATTATGGCGTAAATCAGGCGAAACAATATGTTGCTCCTTACGGAGATATCAGTTGTGACGGCTAGAGCAGCGAAATTCTTTCTCACTACCGCCGTAGTTTCGCCAGTTCGCCACAGTATCGCTTAAGTACCGCCCGGAATCTGTCGCAGTCGACAGATTTTCGCGTGAAACATTTCAGAATATTGCATTCTGTTATCTTCTGCAAGTATTTTGCTAGTTTATTATTATCATGGATAACATATCGACATATTATTGATTTCATCAGTCAGGCAACGACCTGAAATACACTTCATGAGTCACCCGGACTATAAATCATAAAAAAGCAAAGCGCCTGGTTTAAAATAAAAAAAGAATTAGTAAAATTTTGTTTTAAATTAACTCCTAACAGAAATTACAACACAATGCCAGTCTTTGCTTGCTGGGGACGGCTTCTCTATAATAAGTGTCTTGTTTAGAGATACGAGGTTGTAGTACATTATGAAGCTCTCCAAAGATTTTTTTGTTTATCCGAAATTAATTGTGAAATCGATCCTCACGAGACTGCAGTTCTTTGCACAACACATTTTCTCCCAAATAATTTATTTTTTTGTTTATGTCATGAATCCAAATGCTACGCTTTCTTTTTTGACGCTAAGCCCGGATCAACAGCAATATTTCCTCTTCTTAAGAAGAAGAAATATTTGACATTTTGTATAAACACTACCGAAGCCAATCGACCAATAATGCAAAAGCCCCAGGAATCACACGGTACCTCTTTGAAATTTTCGCGCCGGTATGAAAGTCATTTCACTGCGAAATAACAGCGAAACCGCTGTCACGATATCGCGGCGGCGGAGTGAAACCAGTGTAAGACGTATTAACTAGGTTCTGCATTAGAAGCAGACTCTTCTTTCTGTTCCGTTCCCTATTGGAGGCTGGAAATCATCATAGCGATCTGGGTCCAGTCGACCGCGGCTCTGATTAGTTCCGCCGAACTACACCCGTACTACTACCCCAGATTCCCCAGCCAGGAAAGTCTTCTACGCCCAACACTTCTTTTTCCACTGCCTAGAATTCAAATCCACATAATAGTAATACTACTCTCCACTAGGATTTGAACCACAGAACCTTCGTGTCTGAAAATCAGCTGAATCGTAGCGACAACTTTACCACTAGACCAACCCAATGGATTTAATAATTTTATATAGATAACAACATTTCCTGGAAAATTTATTACTTTCTTTAAGAATGCTGTATTAATTAATAAATAATGAAGAGGAAGTACATTTTTATTTAAGCGATAAATTGTGTTTAACATCAAATAGATGAAGTAAGGTTAGAAAATAACAGTACAATATTGCTCTACGGAGTACTTTTCTATCTCCACGTTATAAATTTATTTGAGATTTATTTGTTTATGGGTCTTAAAACACATCCTAGGATAGGTGGATTAAATGGTATTGGGTCAATACTAAAAACAGAGAACTCAACTATCGCTTTGGGAAATCATATAGGTAACTTATACAGTATAAAACACACATTAACCTTGCATACTTCTATATAACTTATTACCTGTTTGAAATAGTATGAAGGGAGAACGTTGATAACTAGGGAAAACGTTGATAACGTGTGCGTATGAAATTAAAAATTATATTTCAATTATTATTATAAATTGTTAAAATATATAACTTAAAAATTGTTCAGAAATGATATAATCTTTATTAAACCTGTAAATGTTGTTTACAACTTATAGTGTTAATAAAACGGATAAGAAATTTTTTTTTTTATTCCTAATTTGTGTACGTTGCAATCTGTTCAATTTAGAACAATAAGCAACCCCATGACCCAATGAGATGAGGATGATGTGTAATGACGTGTAAATGAGGTGTAGTCTTGTACAGACCCAGGCCGACCACTCCTGAGAGAGTATGGTTAATTAAACCCCAACCATCAAAGTACACCGGTAACCACTGTCTAGTATTCAAATCCGTATAAAAGTAACTACCTTTAATAGGATTTGAACCAGGAACCTTCGTCTCCGAAAATCAGCTGGTAAACAGCTGATTTTGGCAACGACTTTACCTCTAGACCAACCCGGTGGGTCGTTGATAACTAGGGAAAACGTTGATAACGTGTGCGTATGAAATTAAAAATTATATTTCAATTGTTGTTTAGGTCATCAGCCAAACAGCTGGTTTGAACCTGTAGAGGTTTTACTAAGTAAAACGAGGAGTGAGGTGGTTTACCATTGCCTTCCTCACTGAGTGGAAAAGTATGCTTATCAGTATGCCGAGCCCTCTGAAAAGCACAAATTTTTCACTCTGCAAATGACACCTTCACTTCATTCACCACAGGGTCAGGCTGTATAATGAAATTCATTACTTTCAGAGGAGATAACTCTGATTAGTGTCTTTTACACCGCTACCTCTTCTGTTCTTAAATGATTCAGCTATTTAATTGGCTGACCATGTGATAAGAAACAGAACTATTTATTTTAGCCCTGCAACGAACAGATTGGGTGTAAATAATTGACACTCCACCTGTCTGTTACGGGCACAATATTTCAATTATTATTACAAATTGTTAAAATATATAACTTAAAACTTGTTCAGAAATGATATAATCTTTATTAAACCTGTAAATGTTGTTTACAACTTATAGTGTTAATAAAACGGATAAGAAATTAACAGTTCGAAACAGATTAGAAAAATTTATTAGAAAAATTATATGTAAAAAGTATCTCGATTTTCACTGGAAAATAACAGACAACGCTTTTATATTTCGGTTACGAGCTTAAAGCCAATAATATAGAGGCCATGTTCTAATTCTTTATGAAATTCACTTAAAGTCAAGAGTAATTACCTAATTTATAATTTGATCTTGATTTTTTCTTTACCACGAGCGTCTAGCTCTTACGAATTTTAGCAGACATAGCGCTTATCTTACCTTGTAAAGGATAAAAATAAAATAGTAAGAGCTGTTTTTGAGAAAATCACAAAAAGTGAAAAAATTGCACGAATAAACTACTTCCGGTTGAGCGTTATTAATGAAAATGTTCGTGTCGGTTCCCCTAGTAGCATCTAACTTAAGTTCCAAGTTTCAACTTCAGTACGCTATTACGTTCTTGAAATATTTTGTTCTCTCACACACACATGGACGCACTCGCAGAACAAACGCTAGGAAAATGTTTTTGGTTCAGGGACCTGAAAACGTGTATTTCTGGTGAAATTAAAAAAAAATAACATTAGGTAAATACTTAATATATACTTAAAAAGGACTTAAGAATACGGAAAATTACAAAAATTGACACTAAACTAGGGTCTGTAGAAAAAATATCTGAACTCAAAGTTGTTGGCTTTTAATTTCTTACGTGTTGATAACATACACTTCTGCCCTAAAAATTCATTTTAAGGAAACAATTTTTTACCACGAAACCACGCTCCCAAAAATTTCAGCAGATATGACTCTCTTTCTTTTAGAACGTAAACAATACGCCTATAAGGTAATTAAGGTTCTTTAAAAACATCGTATTAGCCGTTTTTGAAAAAATCCCAAGAGAGTGAAAAATTGTATGAGTAAACTATTACTTCCGTTTAACCGATTTTGACCGATCAGGATCGTGTTGGGCCCCTCGTGGTACCAAATTTAATTTAAAAGTTTTAACTTGTACGCTATGCAGTTCTTTATATATTTTGTTCACACACAGACCAATCGCTAAAGAAATGATTTTTAGGTTCAGGGGTCTGAAAATGTTTATTTCTGATAAAATTTTAAAAAAGTGAAATGGGCAAATACTTTCCTTCCCTACATATAATTTATATAGGGCAAGAATTAATAAAGTTACTGTCACCAGATGGCGACATTAAGTGGTGAGTTAAAACCTTTAATTTTTGGGGGCCTTGAAAAGGGCCGTTTAAGCGGTGGTCGTCTTGGAGAAGCGTCGGTCGTAGTCGTCGTGTCGGTCGGAGGCTGGGCGACACGGCGTGTCGTCATCCAGCGGAAACGTCATCTTCTTTCCTCGCAGTCGTCGATGGCTGCTTCGTCGGATCCGGTGGGCGTAAGACTCGGTCAAGGGATCGCTGTGGGCATCGCTCGCGTCAGCGGACGATAACGGTCCGGTCAACGGCTTATGCTGTTGGGTCGGTGAGCGGAAGCATCTTCTCTCTTGCGGGGTCGACGATGAGTCTTCGTTGGAGTCCGGTAGCCGTGTGCCGATGGTGGACGTCTTGTCTGCTGTCTGGATCGGAATTGAATCTCTTGGCTCAGTGGAGCGCTTTTTTATAGTCGCCGAGAGCGCTGTGGTATTAATCTTTATCTTGGCGACAAAGGCTTCTGTCGGTACGCCGCCAAAGGTCTACCACTCCTTTCGGAACTACTGGCGGTTCCCTCTGTCACTACGTCGGAAGCTTTGTAGCCGGCAGCGCAGTACTAAATCAAAAGGGATGACGGTGACATTACTTTAGGTAGAACCGAGTACAGAGAGACAATAATATTTCTTCGTTCAGTTGGCATTTTTGTATCAGTACTAGGAATTAAAAGTATCAGGTACATTGTATTAGTAACCGTTCAGTACTCGTACCGAGTTGTAGGCTACTAGGAACAGAATTATTCTTTTCCGACCCAAGACTCATTCAAACATACTTTTCAGTCATAATTGATTATAAGTAATGTTCATCAATATCTTCGTACTAAACGAAACAAGTTTTATTTAATACGAAATTAATAGGTACTTCATAAAAAAATTTAATATTTTCATTTGTAGGTTACAAGTATATTTTACAGGAAATGATATAAAATATATTGGGTATAATATATACACGGTTACTTTACTAGGCGGTAGGAATCATCAACAATATGCGCAGCGACAAGCCGCGCCCCCTGACGTCACTGGTCACCAGCGACAGCCGACGCACGATACGTACCGTGTCGGTCTGTGATGTTTACCGGTCTTAATACAGTCTGTAATACTTTACTTGTCTTAATTAATGGTTTGTTTTGCGATTACCGGGTGTTCTCATCACGATAGACACCAAAAGGAGTTGGGTATTATACGTTTTCCGTTTCCAAAGGCCATTGAAATTAGATTGAAGTGGATAAATGCTTGCAAACGGGCCGATTCATTTTCTGCTGATTAGTGGTCGTGTAATTAGTGTTTAGTAAATTTACACGAATCGGATAATGTACGCGATTTAAAGTCCGAGTTGCTACGTCATCTTTCATTAAAACGTGTCTTAAAGACGTACTCAGTCCCACATTTAAATTTGCTGATTTGTATAGCCGTTCTACGTCCTGTAAACCCGACTTATAATAAACATAAAAATCGAGCAGAGAAACGATACGCTTGTAAGGAAGTTTATGATATTTTAAACTCATCATCCAATCACAACACAGGCAGTTCACAAAATGAAGGGATAGCCATAGAGCCTCGTTTTAATGAAGAACCGCCAAATGTGAATGTTGCGCAGTCAGAGGAAACTGATCTCTTAAAACGTGAAAACGCCGAATTAAAAGAAAAAAAACAAGTTACTTAGAGAAAAACTTCAGGCCACAAACGAAGAAGTATTAAAATTAAAATCGATTTTCCGTGTAAACATATCTAAACCGCTATGTTTGTAAAAAAAAAAATGCAAAAATCCTACCGTCACTACGCACCGGCCGAGTTGTTGGGGACCAGACTACGTCATCTTATATCTCACAGCAGCTGCGCGTGACCGCTACCGTCTAGTATTAGCATCCGTGGTCATAATTGGGTTATAAGTAATGTTCATCAATATCTTCTTACTAAATGAAACAAGTCTTATTCAATACGAAATTAATACTTCATAACAAAATCTAATATTTTCATTTGTAGGTTATAAGTATATTTTACAGGAAAATGATATAAAATATATTGGTCAATATATGAAAAATAAATGAACCAATGTTATGTAATAATACATCTATATATAAATAAACGCAATTTATTTCATTTATTGTTTCATAATACCATAACATATTTATTTGATCATGAAATTTTATATTTCAAAAATTAAATCCTGTTTCATGTAACGGAGAATACTACTGTACGGTTTTCTTGATCGTTAGCACTTCGATGCTTTAGAATGATTTAATTTGATGATGGAGGGACACCAACATATTCACTTAACTCTCAATCGAGAGGTATACTGATCAAGATTTAATGGCCGAATCAAAAGAAAATCTGCAGAAAAGTCATTTACTTATACGGAATCTATGTGTCACCGTCGTCTCCTTTTATTAGCTACTGAGCTACCGCCGACAAAGATTCCAACATGCCGACGGAGAGAAAGGCCGACAATGATTCCGCCATGCTGACAGACCGTTGAAGAAAATTAAAAATAAACAAAAAAGACATAACCTTATTTTAATCATAAGTGAATGATGCAAAATGAAAATCAACCTCAGTTTGGCTTAAAAATACGAAAAATCACTTTTTCACGCTAAACCTAGGCTCTGTAGAGAAAAACACTCTACAAAAAAGTTGTAGATCTTTTAATTTTCTATAAATTTAATTAAAAATACACTTTTGTCGTAAAATGCATACTAAGGCTAAAATCTTTATATAAATCGATTTTTTACAAATTTTCGTGAAAAACCAGAAAATCGAAAAAGTTGTGGAATTTTAAATTCTCTAAATTTTTGGTTATATAAATCTTTGCGCTAACGTGCATATTAAAGTCGCAATCTTAAAAATCCATTTTTTTCTACGAGACCACAGCCTTCCCAAAAATTTCAGCAGACATGGCGCCTACCGTATCTGATAGAGCATAAAAAATGTACTAATTGAGGCGATTTAACAAAAAATCGTACGAGCCGTTTTTGTGAAAATTACAAAAAAGTTAAAAATGACAAGAATAAACTACTTCTTCCCGTTGACCGATTTTGTTGAAAATGTTTGTTTTAGATCCGGTCGTAGTAGGCCTACTTAACTTAAGCTACAAGTTTCAAGTTTGTGCGATGTTCCGTTCTTAAGATATTTATTCACACAAACACACACACACCAATCTCTAAAAACATGTTTTTGGGTTCAGGGGGTCTGAAAACGAGTAGATCCGGTGAAAACCCGATTTAAAAAATCGATATAAAAACAATACTTTCCTTCATTTATATTCACATAGGCAAGAGAAAGTAAAAATTTATATGACAGCAAAAGATTATCTAAATACTTTCTATAACTTTTCAGATAAAAGTGAATAGATTGATTTAAGTTTTGAAGTATGTTTTGAAATGGATTAGAGTAAATTAAAAATTGTTTTAAGGGCGTTATAAAAGTGTCGCATAATGGGGTATGATGAAAAGACGATAGTATTTTCAGAAGAACGTGACTTAGAGTCAGAAGAAGTTTTAAATTTTGTGAAAGTGAAGTTAAACTAAGAAAGAAGACATGGGTGATGGTGACGTACGTCATTAATATGCATTATGATCAAACAGTAAAGGAAGAAACGCGGAATGTAATTCATTAAGATCAGTCGAACTTAATACTGCTATTACCAAGGTAGTCCAGTAAAATTAGGGCTAAATGAAAAACTCGCTCATTCTAACATCTGTAACGGTTCGACTTACGTAAGTCGAACTCTTGACAGACAAAACAAAAAATTATACAGGGCGTTTCATATTGTTCTTCGGGATTACGAAAATTCAGTACAAAAAAACTATTTCACTTACCTAAATGAAAGTTGTACGGGCCGATGCAGGGACTCAAACAGTTATTTTTAAATATTTATAAATGTTCAATGTGTGCTCCTTTGGTGACACGACACACACCAACACGAAAGTCTAGCTCTTGCCAAATACGTTCTAACATGTCCCTTTCGATAGAGTTGATTGCAATGATTATGCAATAATGTTTATGGTAATAAACGTTTACGGAGGATTCTCCATATCGTTGTTTCGGAATTTCTAACTCTCTACCTGCAGACGCAGTTGATTTTGACGGGCTGTGAATAAAACTTGCACGCACACGTTCGACATTGGCATCTGAGGTTGATGGACGACTAGTTGATTTCCGCTTGCACAATCAACCGGTTTCACTGAATTGTTTATACTATGCACGAATTGAATTGTCACTTGGTGGTTCCTTATTAAATTTCAACCAAAACGCACGTTGCACAGTAACTACTGATTTTGACAGTGGAATTCTAACACACAAAACGACTTCTCGCTTCCCGTGATAGCCATTTCTCTACTGTCTACGCCTAGCGGGCAAGCTGTTAACTAATTGCCCAGAATATGTGGAAAAACAATATGAAGTGCTCTTTGGTACAGTACTTGTTTCATTCTTATAAGTGAAATACTTTTACTAGGAAGTAAAAGTTGATAACTTAATCCTGACGCAATTGGGAAATGAAAAGCGGAGAATGCAACTATGGTGGAGAAAGCATCAAATGCACTCCAGTAAGCGAGTACTGCATACAGATTAATTTACTAATTTGTTCAATTTTATTAATTTTTGTCGTTCCGTGGTTAATATGTTTTTGTCCGTATTGGAATCTACTTTTACTGGACTAAATAGAATTCGGGAATATCCTACCATACAGCCTCTGACGTAATTGGAATTCTTTGAGGCATAAAGAAAACCCCTTGATAGAATTTTTAATTAAACTCTATAGCAGGTTAGCCAACGCTGTATTGGAGATGTGTTAGGGTCGCCAATAAACTTATATTTAATTGCTTCCTAACAATTTCCTTTTCCTTTTTCTTATCTAAACTTCTACTTAACTTTCTTCTTACATAACATTGTGTTACTTTATATTCATTTTGCTTCCCTTTCAACGCGATGTTATTAAAATACTTTTAAAATATATTTTATTGTTTAATAGTAAAACTAGCTAAAGTACCCGTTCTTTGAACGGTTTCCTTGGTGCCGTGGACGGTCGGTTCGTGTACTGAGTTCGATCCCTGTCGGGTCTGATATTCTTTAACTAGTCAGTGTTATCTACCTTCTTTCAACGTCAGCATTATTATTTATGAAAAAAAGTAGTTGAACGTTAAATAAAAGCGAGATCTTGGTGTTTTTTAATTAAGAAAATATGCAGCACTTTATTAATTTCATAACAAATGGAAGGTAAATCACAATAGGAACACCACGATGGTGACCACTATTAAGGCGACTGATTCATTTTTGACAGTGTGACCGAGAAAATGTGTATTAAAATATGAAAATTTGTAAAATGTGTAAATGTGTACCGGTGGAATGGGTAGGTAGGTACTGACTGAACGAATACGGGTATTACCGGCGCGTAGGCCTTTCTTTATTGTTCTGTTTTTTTAATATTCTTCAAAAAATATCGGCTTATTTCTTTTTTTAATTAGTAATATCTCCGTTATTACGCATGAAAATGAAAAACTTTGAATAATCAAACTTATTCGTCTTTAAACTTTTCGTAATTTCGATTATAAAACATTTTTGATACATTGATTTTAAACGGAGATATCGGTTGTTTTTGTTTACCCCTCCCTCTGAACTCCCCCATCACTTTGTGATATTAAAAAAATGCATAGCCTATTTTCATTTCGATTATTTCCAGAACCTAGATACCGAAATTAATTGTATTTGGTTCAGTGGTTCTTGCGTGATGCTGTAATATACAGACAAAAATTCAGCTAAACTTATTTTTGGTGTTTACGTGGTACATCTGGCGTAGATACAAAATTTGAGGCATTTTGAAAAATTGTACACACAAAATCACAATTATATTTACATAGATTTGGTGTTTAAATGAATAAGAATTAAATATTGTGACAATGTGTTGTTGTTTAGGTCAACAGCCGAAAGGCTGGTTTGAACCTCTAGAGGTTTTACTAAGTAAAAACGAGGAGTGAGGTGGTTTACCATTGCCTTCCTCACTGAGTTGAAAGCGTATGCTTATCAGCATGCCAGGCCCTCCGAAAAGCACCCACTTTCCAACCTGCAAATGACACCTTCACTTCATTCACCACAGGGTCTGGCTGTATAGTGAAATTCATTACTATCAGAGGAGATAACTCTGACTAGTGTCTTTTACACCTCTACCTCTTCTGTTCTTAAATAGTTCAGTCATATAATTGTCTGACTATGTGATAAGAAACAGAACTATTTTTTGTAGCCCTGGAACCACAGATCAAGTGCAATTAATTTAACACTCCACCTGCCTGTTATGGGCACATTGGGACAATATCGAAAAGGAAAGAGAGTTCGAGAATGACTGAGAATTTAAAAATGTTAACGTAAATAATTAGAGTAATAAATAGGGTTTTCCGAGAAATAGTTATAAATATCATGTGTAATATAAATGGTATTTTATAGTACAGGTAGTACAGGTTTATTGCTCGTAGTACGGGTATTGGGTGAGCTTGGTACCTATTTAGATAATTGACCATTTTTTGTAACACCTTCTATTCAATCATAATTTGTTTATAGTTTTTAAGATTTATTCAGAAACCGCCAGAAGGATTTTTACTTTCTCTTGCCTATATGAATATATAGGAAGGAAAGTAGGCCTATTGTTTTCATGTCGATTTTTCGAAATCGAGTTTTCACCGGATCTATACGTTTTCAGACCCCCTGAACCCAAAAAACATGTTTTTAGCGATTGGTCTGTGTGTGTGTCTGTGTGTGTGTGTGTGAACAGAGTATCTCAAGAACGGAACATCGTACGAACTTGAAACTTGAAACTTAAGTTACATATCACTACCGGACCCGACACGAACATTTTCATCAAAATCGGTCAACCGGAAGTAGTAGTTTATTCGTATAATTTTTCACTTTTTTGCGATTTTCTCAAAAACTAGTCCTACGATTTTTTTTTAAATCGCCTGGTTTACTACATTTTTTATGCTCTACAATATAGGGTAGGCGCTATGTTTGCTGAAATTCTGCTTGAGGCTGTTTTTACGTAAAAATATTTTCTTTTTAAGATTGCGGCTTTAATATGCATTTTAGCGCAAAACGTTATATAATAAAAGTTGTAGAGAATGTAAAATTCTACAACTTTTATTTCAAACATTTTTTTGTATAACGCTTAGTTTAGCGGTAATTTGCGATTTTCTGTTTTTTTTTCTCACGAAAACGTGAGAAAAATCGATTTTTTAACATTTCGGTCTTAGTATGCATTTTACGACAAAAGTGTATATAATAAAATTTATAGAAAATTAAAAGATCTACAACTTTTGTTTAGAGCATTTTTCTCTACAGAGCCTAGTTTAGCGTGAAAGCGTGATTTTCCGTATTTTTAAGTCAAACTGAGGTTAATTTTCATTTTGCTTCTTTCACTCATGATTAAAATTAGGTTATGTTTATTGCGGTTAGTTTTTTGTTTATTTCTAATGTTTTATTACTAATATTAGGTTTATTGTTAATTATTTCTATTGGCAAGAGAAAGTTGTGTGAGTGTTTCACACCAGATTTTTTTATAGTTTTTAAGATTTATCCAGAAACCGCCAGAAGGATTTTTTATTTTATTATTATATCGAAAATCTTTGTTTTTTCTCGAACTCTCCATTAGCCCACCTATATAGGGCCTAAGCACCGGTTTGTTTACGGTCTAGTTTAGTCTCGATTTGTCTGTGTTTCAAGTGAGTGAATCGCGTAGTGCTTATCGGTTACGTTAGAATAGGTCAACGTTACTGTGTAGTGTTTAACGTGTATTCTGTAAGTAATATTAAGTAAATTGGTTAAGGTACCTATTTATATTAGTAAATTATAATTAGTTTGTTATTTATTAAATCATTTAATTGTAATATACTGCGATTTTAGTCATTTATTTAATATTGTAATTTGTTAGTTGTAGTAAACACTTGTAACTGTAAACTTTATTGTGTTAATTACTTAATATACCCAGATCCCGTTACGGACCTTAGAGATAAGTGTCACAATATTATTCTTCCTTTTATCGTTCATCTACATATCGGTTTGTGACCTTCGTGGAACAAACAAAATTTAAAAATTATTAATTTTTCAATTTACAAAATTTTAAAAATTCTACCCCAACATTGATCAATCAAAAGTTCATGTTAGTAATTCGTTTGTAAAACATTTTTTACGCTGAATAAAACGATAGCTTGCTCATGCCGAACGGTTGAGCGGTTACTACCGAGATAGCAAGGGTCCAGAATATTGTTAATAAATCAAACTTTAAGTGACGTACGAATTAGAAATTTCGTACACACAGTAAAAATCTTATTGGCTATGATGTGTTAAAATTTGAAACTTATCAGTAAAATAATTCTCGAGTTATACGCCTGTAAATGAATGAAATTCTTTGCGGTAGCAAAAAAAACCGACTCTTTTTGTCTTCCAATCTCGATATGATAATTTCTAAGTAACATTAAAATGATAAAACTGTTATAGGTCTACGCAGAATAAAGTGAGCTAAATTTCGATGTAAAGTATATTGAAATCCGGCTCATCGTTTTGGAGATGCAAGGGTTCAAACACGGTTGTAAATAATTATGAAACCGACAGTTGTGTCTTTTACACTTCGAACTCTTCAGTGCTTAAATGCTTCAGTCATATAATTGGGTGACAATGCGATAAGAAATCGAACTATTATTTTAGCCCTGGAACGAGCAGAACGAGAGCTAATAATTGAACACTCCACCTGCCTGTTATGGGCAGAGAGAATTTATATTACATAATAATGTCTAGGTATTGAACATTTTGCACCACCGTCTACTTCCTTACAGATCTAATACTGCGAGTTGAAAGCAAAAAAGTAAAAAATAGGTTCATTATTGTTATCCTATGTGTTGTACTTACAAACATTGATTACCATTTTGTTGAAACGCAATAACTACAGGATAACAAACTAACCAAAGAGGGTTACTACAACAAAGGCAATACTAAATACATAACAGGGGAATAAAAGACACAAAGAGATTACAATTAAAAACAAAAAAAAAATCTTGTTAGTATACTCACTACGACATGGTTGTGCACCAATTAACGCATTCTATCAAAATGCTTAAGGTAATCCTCTTTGTTTAATTCAAAAAGATGCAAGTATTCTAACTAAACAAAAATAAAAATTACAAAGAGTATAAAGGTATTAAATACCTTTTGTTACTTAAAAGAGCTTATATAGTAATTAATCCTGCAATAATTAATTGTAGTTGGTTTTTCTCGATGATTTTCTTCTCGTGTAATCTTTTCTAACAACTTTGTTCAAATATATTTAATTAATTGGATGGAAGATTCATGAACAATATGAATTTGAAGGAGTTAGCATTTAAAAGTGTTATTCCAAAAAATTAACTGTTGGCTCAATGTTCTTGTGAAGCCATGTTAATTCTATTATTTGTTTTTTAATTCGTAATGTGTGTACGTTGCATCTGTTTAATTTAGAACAATAAGACGTAATCTTGTGATCCAATGACATGAGGATGATAGACCTACGTGTGACCTGTAAATGAAATGTCTTGTAAAGATTCAAGCTATTCCTGAAAGAGTACGTTTAATTGAATCCTAACCATTATAGTATACACCGGTAACCACAGTCTAGAATTCAAATTTACTACAATTTGAACCTCGGAACTTTCATCTCTAAAAAATCAGCTTCTAAACAGGTGACTTTACCTCTACCACTACATCAACCGATAGGTAATTCTAAAAAACTGTATTTTTACTTTTTCTTTTGCTTATAGAACTATATAGGAAGAAAAGTATTATTTTCATATAAATTATTGTTTTCATATAGAGTTTTCACCGTATCTACACGTTTTCAGACCCCCTGAACCCAAAAAAACATATTTTTAGCGACTGGTCTGTGTGTGTGTGTGTGTGTGAACAGAAAATTTCAAGAACGAAACATCGTACGAACTTGAAACTTGAATCCTAAGTTACATATCACTAGAGGACCTGAGGCGAAAATTGTTATCAAAATCGGTCAATCGGAAGTAGTAGTTTATACGTGTCATTTACGTCTCAAAAACGGCTCCTACGATTTTTTAAAAATCCCCTCATTACTACACTTTTTATTCTGTACAAGACAGGGTAGGCGCCATGTCTGCTGAAATTCTTGGGAAGACTGTTTTCTCGTAAACAATTTTTTTTAATATTGCGGCTTTAATATGCATTTTAGAGCAAAAATGTATATAACAAAAGTTGTAGAAAATTTAAAATCCTACAACATTTATTTGTAAATTTTTTTTGTATAACGCTTAGTTTAGCGGTAATTAGCGAGTTTTTTTTTCACTAACATGTGTAAAAAGAGCGATTTTCTTTTTAAGATTTCAGCCTTAATATGCTTTTTACGACAAAAATTTTTATAATGAAATTTATAGAAAATTAAAAGATCTACATCTTTTATAAAAAAAGTTTTTTGGCTAGTTTAGCTTAAAAGAGTGATTTCCGTATTTTTAAGCAACACTGAGGTTGATTTTCATTTTGCGTCTTTCACTCATGATTAAAATTAGGTTGAATTTATTGAGGTTAATTTTTTTGTTCATTTCTAATGTTAGGTTATACTGTTAATTATTGCATTGGCAAGAGAAAGTTGTGTGAGTGTGTCACACCAGATTGTTTAAATTGGACAAATAACTAGACAGATCTACATTTCGACAGATGACTGCTATGGGGTACACACATTACAAAATCATAACTTAAATTCACTCTTATACCTACCTAGTAAGTCTAATGGTAACGTTGGCGCCGTGAATCAGCTGATTTTCGGAGATGAAAGTTCCTAGTTCAAATCCTAGTAAAGTTAGTTTCGTTTTTACGGATTTGAGCACTAGAAGTAATTACCGGTGTAATTTGATGATTGTGTGTTCAGTTAAATACTCAGGAATGGTCGACTTGAGTCTGTACAAGACTACACCTCATTTACGCGCCATACACATCATCCGCATCTCATTGGGTTGTATGGTTGCTCATTGTCTAACAGATTAATGGCTTCTGGCTTCTGAAGTTTTTCAAGTCATGTTTATTAACTGGCGAAAAATTTCTATGGGAATGTTCATGTCTGTGTATTATAGTGTTGGATGTATTATACCAAGGCGAGTCTGTGATGTTACAAAGTATTTTAAACTGAAACCTTTGAATTATTTCAATGTTACAGAGAGTTGTATCCTAGAGTTTTATCCCGTATGCCCACACAGGTTTGAGTATTTGATAATTTAATTTGTTTTGTGCTGGTAATTTGGATTTTCTGTTAAGCATCCAATACAGCCGATTGTGTTTCAGATATAACTACTTCTTTTTGTTCCATATATATGAGTTCTCCACGTTAAAAACCAGTTCAGATGTAGGTATTTTGCTGAATGGAATTGTGTAATTTGTACGTTGTTTGAAAACATTAGTAGACATGTTTCCCATTTGTGTGGAAAATATCATATCAAATTAATTTAAAACATTAAAATATGAAATGTAAATTCTATTGAAAATTCAACAGAAATTATGAAGGTCGACAAAAATGATTCTTTTTAAGAACAAAAAGGGTTAAACTCTGTTAAAAAAATCCCTTAAAACGTCTGGACCAATCAATCATAATACATAGGAATGAGTTCCAGATTATTCGATTAACCATTCATAAAATTCTATTTGTTTAATCTTACAAAATACAACAAACTTGATTTGACAATGCTAATATTAAAAGGAAAAACCAAATCGAAATGGAAATGGGAATCAAACATTTCCATTTCATTCTGTCTAGTCAATTTACATAGAGGAAAATTTTTAGACAATTCCAATTTCACACGTCATTTGAGAAGAAAACTTCCCCTCCCATATTCTTTTCTTTTTCCATTTTTTCATCCAACCATTTCTTTACTATTCAGTTTATTTTACAGTACTCATTCATACTGTGTATGTTTTGCATATGACAGCTTATTTTCTTTTATATATATGTATGTACGTACGAATATACTAGACATGCGCTACATGAATTCTCTTAACTGGGTGTTTCAAAAAGAAAAACAACAATTAATTATTATTCAATTTAAAATTTATTATTGAGTAACCCACCGGGTTGGTCTAGAGGTAAAGTCGTCGCCAAAATCAGCTGTGAAACAGCTGATTTTCGGAGACGAAGGTTCCTGGTTCAAATCCTAGTAAAGGTAGTTACTTTTATACGGATTTGAATACTAACCAGTGGTTACCGGTGTGCTTTGATGGTTGGGGTTCAATTAACCATACTCTCTCAGGAATGGTCGGCCTGGATATGTACAAGACTACACCTCATTTACACGTCATACACATCATCCTCATCTCATTGGGTCATGGGGTTGCTTATTGTTCTGAATTGAACAGATTGCAACGTACACAAATTAGGGATTACAAAAAAAATTATTGAGTTTCTTCCATAAGAGTTTTTTGAGTGTTTACATTGGTAATGGAAAATTCTACACTCTTTAGTTTTCTGATAAACAAGTGGTGTTGGCTGAAGGTGAGTGTCATAATGTAGATTATACGACTAGAAAGTTGATCGAAATAGGGAATCCTTCTTAATAGAAAAAGTATTGTCCAATGTGTAGATTGAGGCAAAAGTTTTCACTGCATGAAAAAATTTACGGTTTTTCTGCATCCGCAGAACTCAGATTTTCCTTAAGTTGTTCTTCATTGTAAAAATAAAATAATACAGAAAATCTCCTCCTCCGTCTTTTTCTCCCTCCGCTCTTTTCTCCTTGTTCTTATTCTATTTATTCTTATCAACATCCTAAACCATGTCCATTATCCTTTTTTATCCCAAATAATTTTCCTAATTGATAGCCTATCCTTTTCCTTATTCATATAATTTTCCATTATCAATATTAAAATCCATATACTTATCTATACCCCTATCCATATCCTTTCTATATCCATAACCGTATCCATATCCGTATCCATATCCATATAAATATCCTTGTCCTTGTCCTTATTCTTATCCTTTTCTCTTTAATATTAGCATTGTCAAATCAAGTTTCATGTATCATCAAGATTAAACAAATAGAATTAAATGAATCGTTAATCCTTATCCTTATACGTATCCGTATCCTTATCCATATCTAATCGATATCCTTATCCATATGCTTATTCATATTCTTATTTATCAGACTAGAATCATCCAATGTTGGGCATAGGCCTCCACAATTCTTTGCTCCGTGCCATTTTTGTTCAATTAAATCCAGCCACCGGTTTTAAGTCATCTCTCGGCCGTATTTGTTAACGACCTCTATTTCTCTTTTCCAGCTAGGGCTGTTAAACCACAATGTCCCATCGATCATATATGTGCCTCTTGTGTGTCCACTCCATTGCCATTTCAGTGACCCCACATAGTGTTTCACATTCACTAATCCTTTCCGCTGTCTTCATATCTTACTAGGTGTTTTAATCTAATATTTGGCATCATCCTTTTCGTTGATCTTTGTGTTTTGGCTAGACTCTTCATCATATTTTTTTTTGTAAGGATCATGTTTGTTCAGCATATGAGAGAACAGAAAGTTCACTACTTTTTGTTAGTTAAAAACTACTTTTATTAGTTTTAAGTAACAGAAAGTTCACTACTTTTTGTTAGTTAACAACTACTTTTATTAGTTTTAAGGGCACCGGGGAAATTAAATACCTTGGGTGAACTAAAACTAGCACCTACATCGTATGTTTTGGAATGAGCGGCTACAAACAGCGTCTGATCCTTTTGTTAGCAGCAAGTGAAAATTATACCTCCCAAATCGTCTTGTCAGTGTAGGTAATTATGTCTATAGGTATCAGACGAACTAATGTCCCATAGCCGAGCGAGTGAGAGGGAGATATGTGGCATAACTACGCATGCGCTTAAAGATCTTTACCGTTATAATCCAAATCTGAAAACATACTGCAGTCGTTATCTTGCTTGTTAGTTTACTGCATGCATAAACGCTTGCTCACAACAATGAGTAAAATTATACGACAATGTTATTGGAACGGCGCGTATGGCTTGTGCGAGTAAGAGCGTTATGCATTCTCTCACTCCCACGGCTAGGGGACGTTAGTTCATCTGAATACTGTACTTTAGCCTCTTTATGTCTTCTTAACAATAAGAAAATCATATTGTGGGAAACCGGAAAATCTCTTGCTAGAGGATTGTAAAGTCAGTAATTTTGACTAGTACAAACACCTCAGTCAAATTTTTCGTCTGAACGAACAAACGAGTTGGAAATCAGGAACAGCATGAATGAAGGTAGAAGGTACGTTTTAAAGACTAGAAATATGTTCTAATATAGTAATTTTTTTATTTATTTCTAACGCATTGTATACTTTTTACTTGTAATTTCTGTTCTATGTATTCTCCATGTTTTTATAATATTAATTACTTTATTATACAGATTGAATATTACTTAATCGTGTATTAATCAGCTTAAAGTTCGATCAATTTTCTAGCCATTACAGTCTACCTAGAAAAATAATTTTGAGGTTGTTTCAAAACGCATCTTTTTTATGGACATTTCACGTGCCTGGACAAAAAGAAATGGCCGTGATGTATAACAGTAACAAGAATGGAAGTTTGATAAATACATTTTTTTATATTTTGGAATGTGTTAAAAAATTGATTTTTTATTATTTTTCTGTCTTGGTAGGATACTTCCGAAACATCCTGTTGTGATTCATATGAATCCTTAACAGTTCTTTATATTCTAACAACACAAATTTTGTATAAAATTTAAAAATATCCTTCAAAAATATGTTTGTGTTATTGAATTGAAATAAATAGGCTATATAAATAAATACATGTTAGGTTATATTTTTATTAAACGTCAATACATAGAAAATCTATCATCGCGTAAATAAATCTACTTAATAAAATGTTGTATAGATAAATAGATATTTTTTTCTACACAATAAAGGTCAAAGGTTATCTAAAGGATCAGGCCACAAAACGTTAAGTCATCATCTTCATCTTCTTTAACCCTTTACCAAGTTTTCACGGGTCGGGAAAAGCATCCCTTCTGCATCTTTTTACTTAACTCCTTTTCCAATTTTCCGTTTGATAAAAAAACTTTCCCCATATGTCAATTCTTTAACTTTCTTCAGAACCCTACCATTTAGGTTTATTTCATGTCCCTGACTTTCTCTTCACATTTCTTCTACACTAACACTTTACATTTTTCCTTTGTTGTTGTTTAGGTTATCAGCTGAAAGGCTGATTGAACTTCTAGAGGCTTTACTTAGTAAAAGGAGAAGTGAGGTGATTTACCAATCCCTTCTTCATGCTGATAATTATCAGCATGCCCCGCCTTCCGCAGAGCATTAACTTTTCACCCTGAAAATGACACCTTCACTTCATTCACCAGTGTCTGGCTGTATAATGAAATTCATTACTCTCAGAGCAGATAGCTCTGTTTAATGTCTTTTCGCACCTCTACCTCTTCTTTCATTAAATGCTTCAGTTATATATTTAGCTGACCATGTGGTAACAAACAGAACTATTTTCTTAAACATGACTCTTTCTACAAACTCATTAGGATAAAAAAAGTTGAAATATATTTCAGTATATTTTTATAAAAACTCAATTTTGAAACAATTTAAATTCTTTTGGGTTTTTAAAAACAATATATACTTTCATTTCATATGATATTTGAGTACTGATATATGATATTATTGATATAATAATATCAATAATATATTAATAATAATAATAATATTAATAATATATTATTAATAATATAATATTAATAATAATAAAAATAATAATAATAATATTAATATATAATATATTAATATTAATAATATATTATTGATTATAATATTATTATTTTTATGATATTATGATGATGATGATATTATTGATATATGATATATTGAGTGTTTCATATGATATTTGGGTACTGTTCACAAACATATTCAGACAATTTTTTAAAATATCCTTATTGAAAAATCGGCATGAAAAAATCTGACATTCATGTAAAATCCTTTCTATTCTATGAGTTTTCAAAAACAAAAGAATTTAATTATTGAAACAAAAATATATTTCATATGAAATTTATGGGTAAATTATTAACTTACTAAAAATTAACTTTGTAAAAAAGTTAAACTTTTTGTGATTTTATAAAAGCAGACATTTTACAGGTTAATTAAACATAACGGCCTAACAACTTGCAAGTTCAGATTAAGCTCATTTTGCGTCCTAGTTATTTCTCCCTATTTGCACAGTAGCAAAAAAAGGCAGACAAATATAGTACAATTGTTATCTCTTGTGCAAAACAGTTTCTCCCTAATGCCGTGTATTTAATGGTCATTAAATTCTTTTTTCTTTTAGTACTATAATTATTATTGTACAGTTTTGAACAATAAATTTTATAAGTTTTTACGTTTTTTAAAACAAAATATTTTTTATCTTTTGTAAAACAATATTACTTTTATATGCATTACTGTTAGTTTTCATATTATTTGTTTTACGCATTTTATATACTACACTTTTGTAGTATTGTTGTTAGTTAATCTAATTAGTTTAAATGGTATTTTATTTAAAATTTTATCATTATTTGTGAAATCGTTAACGGATTTAATTAACTTTCTGTCAACTCATAAATATCTACAGTATTATTTAATTGTTACATTGGTGGCAATTTTTACGTTCTTTTGCCTATATGAATATATAGGAAGGAAAGTATTGTTTTCATGTCGATTTTTCGAAATCGAGTTTTCACCGAATCTACTCGTTTTCAGACCCCCTGAACCCAAAAAACATGTTTTTAACGATTGGTATGTGTGTGTGTGTGTGTGTGTGTGTGTGTGTGTGTGTGTGTGTGTGTGTGTGTGTGTGTGTGTGTGTGTGTGTGTGTGTGTGTGTGTGTGTGTGTGTGTGTGTGTGTGTGTGTGTGTGTGTGTGTACTTGTGAACAGAATATCAAAAGAACGAAACATCGTACAAAGTTGAAACTTGAAACTTATGTTAGATACCACTAGAGGACCCGACACGAACATTTTTATCAAAATCGGTCAACCGGAAGTAGTAGTTTATTCAAGTCATTTTTCACTTTTTTGCGATTTTCTCAAAAACTCGTCCTACAATTTTTTTTTAAATCGCCTGGTTTACTAAACTTTTTATGCTTTACAATATAGAGTAAGCGCCATGTTTGCTTAAATTCTTGGTGAGGCTGTTTTCACGTAAAGAAATTTTTTCATTTTAAGATTGCGGCTTTAATATGCATTTTAGCACAAAAATAAATTTAAAAAAAGGAGAGAATTTAAAATTCTACAACTTTTATTTCAAACATTTTTTTGTACATCGCATAGTTTAGCGGTAATTAGCGATTATCTGTTTTTTTCTCACAAAATAGTGTAAAACATCGATTTTTTAAGATTTCAGCCTGAGTATGCATTTTACGATAAAAATGTATATAATAAAATTTATAGGAAATTAGAAGATCTACAACTTTAATTAGAGCATTTTTCTTGACAGAGCCTAGTTCAGGGTGAAAGAGTGATTAATCGTATTTTTAAGCCAAACTGAGGTTGATTTTCATTTTGCGTCTTTCACTCATGATTTAAATAAGGTTATGTTTATTGAAGTTAGTTTTTTGTTTATTTCTAATGTTAGATTATATTGTTTATAAATTGCATTGGCAAGAGAAAGTTATGTGAGTGTTTCACACCAGATTTTTTATTTTAGTTTCCTTTACCAACAAAGTTAACTATGTATTAATATTTTCTATAACCGATTGAATCTGGACAAATCGTTTCCAAATTTATGGATCCGCTAAACCAAGTAATATAGCTTCTCCTAATTCAGACCACTTTGAATTTATAACGAACTCACCTTGGTACGTACCAAACAAACTATTAAGAATTAATAAACTGTGCTTAGCACCTGTGTTCAAATTGAACTAATCGTTTTCATTATCAAGTTTCACACTATGGTTTTGAAGCCCCTGTTCAATAATGTGTAGCATAGGCAGTTATTCTGGAAATGCCTAGAGCGCGTACCTTTTTCAGGTGTGGAAAACAATGGTCAAGCGTTGGTTACCAATCCTATTATCACCAATTCTATATCTTCCCGTGTTCTGTTTGAATCTTAGGTTTTCTCAGGGAATCTATATTACTAAAATTATGATTATTTCTTTACAATTTTTCAAAATGCCCCAAATTTTGTTTCTACACCAGATGTATCACGTAAACACCAAAAATAAGTCCAGCTTAATTTTTTTTTGTTTATCTGTTTGTCTGTTTTTATGTTACGAGATCACGCAAGAACCGCTGAACCGAATTCAATGAATTTCATTATCTAGGTTCTGGACATAATCGAAATGAAAATAGGCTATAAGTTTTTTTAATATCACAAAGAGATGGGAGAGTTCAGGGGAGGGGTAAACAAAAAACTATGAATATCTCCGTTAAAAGTCAATGTATCAAAATATGTTATAGAATCGAAAGTAGGAAACGTTTAAAGAAAAATAAGTTTGATTATGTAAAGTTTTTCATTTTCATCCATAATAACGGAGATGTTACGAATTAAAAAAAAAATAAACTAATATTATTAGAGTATTAACATACAAAATAAACAGAACACTAAACATAAGCCTACGCGCCAGTAAAACCCGTATTCATTCAATCAGTTACCTAGCTACCCATTCCAACAGTACCCTATACATCTTTTCTCGGTCACATTGCCAAAAATAAATCAGTTGTCTTTATACTATCGTGGTGTTCCTATTTTGATTTACCTTTAATTTATTACGAAAATAATAAAGCGATGCAAATCTTTATTTAAAAACCACCAAGATCACGCTTTTATTTTACGTTCAACTACTTTTTTCATACTATAATGCTGACGTCGAAAGAAGGTAGATAATAATGAATAGTTAAGGAATATCAGACCTGACAGGGATCGAACTCGGTACACCAACCACTACGTCACCAAGGAAACCGTTCGAAGAACGGGTACTTTAGCTAGTTACATCATAAAATTTGAAGGGTTGGAGAGTATCACAGTGTAGCGGTGCTCACATTCTTTGAAGAATTACTATTGTACCAATTGTCACAGTTATTAGTAAGTAATTGTATACTTTTAGAGATTATAAGCGGGAACTGAAATTGGGAACTTCAGATTAGGAATTAAATATCCGACCGACTGAACGATAGAAACTTTCAGTGATATATTATTTTCTTATATTATTTATACGTTGTATTTATGCTGACGTATAACTTCAATATTCTATATCAGAAAATAAATTACCTATTCCCTTAGAGGTTAGGAAATGTTATTGTGTAAAAAGCAAAGAAATATAATCCGCTGTTGTGGCATTTCTGTCTATCAAGAGTTAAATAAACAGACATGTAATGTAGAATAAACTGACATTTGTCGGTTGGTTACTTATATTGAATTCTTTTATTGATAATACTAACAAAACTGTAATTTATTTATTATAATAACCAGAAAAATTGGTAGTGCAGTTGGAAGAGCTGCGAAGGTATAATAAAACTACTACATCGCGTAGTTTGTTCTAACTATTGGAGTAATGTTTCCACCATTGTGCTTTTCCAATCTGTGTTATCCTCAAGAGTAAATCAATTTATGAAATATTTATATGAAACTAAGGCGTAATCATATTTTTTGGTGAGTGTTATCTAACCTACGACTGCCAAAAATTTTTGAGAAAGACTTACAGAGGTTACAGATAACAATCCAACAAAAACAATGTATGTAAACTCATTTAATTAAAAAAATAAATCAATGATCATCAATCCGGATAAAAACGATAAACAAAACCATGATTCTTTTAAATAAATTTAAGCAAAACTTTAGATAATAATAATAATAATATTTATTTATTCCACTTTATACAAATGCAAAATTATATCTTATCTACTACGAATAAATAATCATATATTTCGCTTATTATTATTATTATTATACACGTTGTAGACCCTTATGGATTACGTGAAGCTTCTATGGTTCTTCCTGCGGGTTCTCCATGACATCTTCATCTTCTCACTCATGGCTCTCTTCCTCTCCTCTGTCCACGTAGTGCCGGTCTTCTTGGCTCTGATCTCTGGCTGCACTTCCCACTCATCTATTCTTTTTCTATACGTATCGCGGTCTGTCGCGTCTTCAGAAGTGAGTTGAGCATTATCAAGGTCTCTTCTTACTTGTTCGGCCCATGTCATGCCTTTAAGATTTTCTGTAGCAAGAAGAATCTGGTGGGTAAGTCTGTGTTCAGGAAGTCGTTGTATGTGTCCATAGAATTCAAGTCGTCTTTTTCTAATGTCTGCTGAAATGTTTGAAATTTTCTCTGTGGTTCTGTTGGTTTGTAGCCGGTACCCACTGTCATTATACATATTTCGTTTATATATTATTACTCGCCACTCCAGCGGCGCTTCGCGCCGCTTCCGTGTCTCGACCTCAGAGGGGTAGGTGGATCAGAATTCATAAGTGGATCAGAATCATTTGCCACAAGATGAAGTTCGGCCGCCAGTGGGGCTGGGTGGATCACAATATTTAGAAATTTCAGGATGTGAAAGTTTAAAGATAAAGGTTAAAGTTTCAAAATTTAAAATTTGAAGGTTTTAAAATTTTAGATTAATGTTTAAAGTTTCAAAATTTCAACTTTAAATGTTGTGGTTTGAATCTATGATACTTAGAGTTTTTCGTTTTCTCATGTGACCTGAAAATTTTTGGGTTACCAAATTTTTCTGTAATTTTCTTCGCTAAATAACATGTCGTTAAAAGATTATTTGTATTCCGAAAATTTTAAAATTTTTGTTCGGGTAGTAATCACCATAGGACCCTGACCTACATTTTTCGTGACTCTAGGGGTATGTGTAACGTTTTGTTAATAAACGTTTGTGAAAAAACCGTTGTGAAGGTGTAAAAAAGAAAAACGTGAAAACGGCAAGTTTTAAAAGCCGGAATGCTAGTGCTTTGAGTTTTCTCAGCGAAGAGGTAGGTTAAGAGAAACTTTAGCTACAAGGCCTTTGAAGTACTTTGGGAGAGGCACAAAATTTATATTTATATTTATTATTATAAATATAATAATATTTCACTTTCGTTGATAAAATTAAGAAACTGTTTTCAAATAAATGAACCATTAGTAAATATAGATCAAAATCTTATGAGAATTAATTCAATGTCACCGGATGGGGACATTAAGTGGCGAGTTGAAACCTTCACTGTTTGGTGGCCCTGAAAAGGGCCGTTTAAATGGTGGGCGTCTTGGCGAAACGTCGGTCGTACTCGTCGTGGGGGTCGGGGAGCTGGGCTACTCGGTGTATCATCATCCAGCGGAGACGTCATTTTCTTGCCTTGCAGTAGTGCGTTGATGACTGCTTCGTCAGATCCGGTGTGCGTAAGACTCGGTCGAGGGACCGCTGTGGACATTGATCGCGGCAGCGGTTTATGACAGTCCCGTTCGACGGCTTACGGTATCGGATCGACGAGCGGAAGCATCATCTTCTCTCTTGCGGGGTCGTCGATGAGTCTTCGTTGGAGTCCGGTAGCCGTGTGCCGATGTAAGAAGTCTCATCGATGCTGTAGACTGGCATGGAATCGAATCTTCTTTTGTGGATTGGAAATAATCTCATCGGGCTCAGTGGAGCGCTCTTTATACAGTCGCTGAGTTTGCTGTGGTAGGGGGCGGTTATTGTCTCGACCTTGGCGACAAAGGCCACTGTCAGTACGCCGCCACAGGCCTACCGCCGCTTTCGCAATCTATTTTCCGCCCTGCAAATGACAACTTTACTTCATTCACCACCGGGTCTGGCTGTTTGATGAAATTCATTAATCTCAGAGGAGATAACTCTGACTAGTGTATTTTACATCTCTACTTTTTCTGTTCCTAAATGCTTCAGTCATATAACTGGCTGACCAAGTGATAAGACAAACAAATTATTTATTTTAGCCCTGCAACTAACAGATTGAGTATAAATAATTTAACACTGGACCTGCCAGTGATAGGAAAATTATTACATTAAGTGGATTGTTGTTTAGGTCATCACCCGAAGGGCTGGTTTGAACCTGCAGAGGTTTTACTAAGTAAAGCAAGGAGTGAAGTGGTTTTCATTTGCTTTCCTCATTGAGTGAAAACGTATCCTTATCAGCATGCTGGGCCCTCTGAAAATCATCTACTTTCCGCCCTGCAAATGCCACCTTCACTTCATTCACCACAAGGTCTGTCTGTATAATAAAATTCATTACTCTCAGAGGAGATAACTCTGACTAGTGTATTTTACATCTCTACTTCTTCTGTTTTTAAATGCTTCAGTCCTATAACTAGCTGACCAAGTGATAAGAAACATAACTATTTTTTGTAGCCCTGGAGTTACCAGATCGAGTGCTAATAATTTAAAACTGCACCTGCTAGTCATGGGAAAATTATTATATTAAGTGGGTTGTTGTTTAGGTCATCAGCCGAAAGGCTGGTTTGAACCTGCAGAGGTTTTACTAAGTAAAAAAAAGAGTGAGGTGGTTTACTATTGCCTTCCTTACTGAGTGGAAAAGTACGCTTATCAGCATGCCGGGCTTTCTGAAAACCACATATTTTCTACTCTGCGAATGCCACCTTTACTTCATTCACCTCAGGGTCTGGCTGTATAATAAAATTCATTATTTTCAGAGGAAATAACTCTGATCTAGATCGAGTACAAGTTATTCGATAGTCCACATGCCAGTCATGGGAAAATTATTATATTAAGTGGGGTAAATTATTAATTATGTAGGGGTGTTACAAGCTTCTATGTCTTTTATTAAATTTTTAAATGTTTTTTACATTTTTACAATTTTTTAATAAATCAGGTACTTTGAAGATTTGTGACAGTAATACAGAAGATGTATTAGTTGGGATTTCGATGTGTTTTGGAGACAAAATATTCTTTCGGGAAAACAGAAAAAAGAAATCTAGGAATTTATTTTTATCTAGGATGAGAAATTTTCTGGATATCAGAGGAAATATTAGATGGATTTAGAAAAGCTTTAGTATATGTTGTATAGGTAAGGATGATTTAGAATGAAAAATTTGTTTATATATATTTATATAATATGTATTAAATTGAGCGGTATTTTAAGAGAAGAAATATTTACTTACTAAAGAAAATAAACGTACCTATAAATGAATGAATGAATGAACAAATTTGAAACAAATTTAAAGAGAGGTTCGATTGGAAAAGTAGTAAATCGTGTGTAAACCTTGTTTAAAAAATACAGTAGCTTACTTAATCGGACAGTGATTCAGAGGTTTACAGAATTGGAAGAATGAAGTGTGTTGTTATAGAATAAAATTGAGGTGATGGGTTTTTTTGGTTGGAAGTGGGGGGAGAGGGTTAGAGAGAAACTAGAGTTGATGTGAACGATTTGTAAAAGGGGCCTAAGTGAATTGAATCAACCAAGAGACGTTGACTCATCTGTACAAATCAAGGAGAAATAAAAAGCAGAAGAAAAAGAAGAATAAAATAGCAATGGATGTAGAGAAAGTGAAAGTGTGCGGTACTGGATGAAAGTGATGGGGTGTAGAAGAGTGACTAAAGAAAGAGAGAGATAGAAAATTTGTTGAAGTACGTATACAGGGTGGAGCAAAAAGTGTTACTAGAAGGGAGGTAATTCGTGTCACAGGTTCAATTCAATTCATTTCCCATCAAAAGTTACATTAATTATATTAGCAAATTATTAAAAACAGTAAACTATATAGGCTATATGTAATATAAATGAAATTGTGATTTTGGCTGTAAAATTTTTCAAAATGACCCAAATTTTGTTTCTATGCCAGATCTATCAAGTGAACACTGAAAATAAGTTCAGCTGAATTTTTATCTCTTTGTCTGTTTATCTGTTTGTATGTTACGGCATCACGCAAGAACTACTGAATCAAATTCAATGAATTTCGGTATGTAGGTTGTGAACATAATCGAAATGAAAATAGGCTATAAATTTTTTTAATATTACAAAGGGATGAGGGAGTTCAGACGGAAAGTAAACAAAAAACTACGAATATCTTTGTAAAAATTAATGCATCAAAAAATATTATATAAGTTAGGTAATCAAAATTACGAAACGTTTAAAGACAAATAAGTTTATGCAAAGTTTTTCATTTCATGCCTAATAACGGAGATATTACCAATTAAAAAAAAAATAAACATATCAATATTTTTAGAATAACATACAAAATAAACAGAACAATAAATTAGGCATACGCGCCGGTATAACCCGCATTCATTTTGTCAGTTACCTACGTACCCATTCCACCGGTAACCTACGCACCCATTCTTGGTCACATTTTCAAAAATGAATCGATATCCTTAATAGTTTGTTAGTTAACCATCGTGGTGTTTCTATTGTGAATTGCCTTTTATTTATTATGAAAATAATAAAGCGCTGCATACCTTAATTTAAAAATACCAAGATATATCACTTTTATTTTACGTCCAACTATTCTCTTTTCTTTGATAATAATGCTGACGTTGAAAGGAGGTACGAGTAGATAATAATGAATGATTAAAGAATATCAGACCTGACAGGAATCGAACTCGGTACACCAACAGACCGTCCACAGCACCAAGAAAACCGTTCGAAGAACGGGCATTATAGCTAGTATATAGGCCTATATATAAAAAAAATATATATTGGAAAAGAAAAACAATATTTTATATAAATCTCTTTCCCTCTTATCTCACTTACTCTCATCATTACTTCTTCTTGCCGGCCGCATTGGCGAAGTTGGTAACGTGCTCGCCTCTCATCATGCAGTCTTGGGTTCAAATCCCATTCAGGCACGGTATTTTTTCATACGTTACAAAAAATCATTTCATCATTCACCGTCTGCATTAGCAGTAATTCAGTCGGACGTTAAACAAAAAAAAAAAAAAAAAAAAAAACATTACTTCTTCCTTTACAGTTACAAATATACAGGAAATCATATCTACAAAGGTTTAACCACCTGTGCGCAGGCATAATTTGCGGAAATATCAATTTTACATGAATCATCCGTGGATAATACACCTTGTACAGCAATTGATGAACGAAAATAAAATAATATTTAAAAATTACAATGATTCAATGATTATAATCTAACACAAAAAGAAGTAATTGTATTAAAATAGAACATCGGAAATATTGTTATTTGATTTGGCATTAGGTTGATAAGTGTCTTTATTAAATAATAATAAAAATTTATTCGTGACATTACACATAATATAAAAAAGAAATTACTATATTATAAAATACTAGACTAGATTTGAATATAATTAAAATACTAGGATTTGAATACTAGACAGTGGTTACCGGTGTACTTTGATGGTCGGGGTTCAATTAACCATACTCTCTCAGGAATGGTCGGCCTGAGTCTGTACAAGACTACACCTCATTTACACGTCATACACATCATCCTCATCTCATTGGGTCATGGGGTTGCTTATTGTTCTGAATTGAACAGATTGCAACGTACACATTTTTATTAGGAATTAAAAAAAAAAAAAATATTATAAAATTTCATACATTGTACTACTATACTATTATGACGGTAGAGGTGTTGGAAATTATCCCACCCAACTATGGACAAAACTACGAGGGGGTAACCAAAAGTATCCGGAATAGCTCTGCTGTGGGCGGAGCTTGTGCAGTACAAATTTCCGCCCCTAGGCTGCTTGTAGCGCTACTCATTGCCAGTTCAATGCCATTTTGTTCGTTGATCTAGCTTGTTCTGTTCTCGTGCAGTGATTGTTCTCGCTAGTGCTGTTTTGTGCTCGTGTCGTTTTTCATGATGGCAAGTTTTAATGAACAACGTGCGGCTGTGAAATTTTGCTTCTTGCTCGGTAAAAACGCCCCGGAAACAGTTGTAATGTTGAACACAGCTTACAAAGACGACGCTATTGGAAAAACCCAAGTGTACGAGTGGTTTTTGCGCTTTAAAAATGGCGACATGTCGATTGAGAACAAACCTCGTTCTGGACGACCGTCGACTTCCCGAACAGACGAAAATGTTGTGAAAGTGAAAGAAATTGTACGAACAGACCGACGACAGACCATTGACCAAATATCACAGGTTAGTGGGTTATCATGGAGCTCAGTCCAACGCATTTTAACAGAAGACTTGACAATGAAAAGAGTCGCTGCCAAGTTTGTGCCTCGGGTTCTGACAGACACTCAAAAGGAACGTCGAATTGAAACGTGTAGTGATTTGAAACAACAGCTTGAAACTGATCCAGATTTCATGTCAAAGATCATTACGGGTGACGAGTCTTGGTGCTATGGGTACGACCCAGAAACCAAACAACAATCCAGTCAATGGAAGACTTCATTATCACCCCGACCAAAAAAAAGTCGTCAAGTCAGATTGAACATCAAAACAATGCTGATTTGTTTTTTTGATGTGAGGGGAATTGTCCATTCAGAGTTCGTTCCACCAGGCCAGACGGTAAATCAAGCTTTTTATCTTGAAGTGTTAAGAAGACTACGAAACAGCATTCGTCGTAAAAGACCTAATTTGTGGCAGACAGGGGACTGGTTTTTCCACCACGACAACGCGCCTGCACACTCGGCAATCTCGGTTACCCAGTTTTTGGCGAAAAACGGCATGGTTTTGCTACCACACGCACCGTACTCACCCGATCTGGCTCCGTGTGATTTTTTCTTGTTCCCACGCATGAAAAGGGGCATGAAAGGTCTCCAATTTAACAACGTTGATGATGTCAAGAAAAAAACGACGGATGAGCTGGCAGCCATCACTGAAGAGGAGTACAAAAAGTGTTTTGAACAGTGGAAGCACCGGTGGGACAAATGTATTAGTTGTAATGGAGAGTATTTTGAAGGGGATAAGGTTCTTTTGTAAAAAAATTAAAAATAAATAGTTTTAAAAAATAATTCCGGTTTCTTTTGGGTACCCCCTCGTATAATGTTAGGATGGGTAGGAAACATTTAATTAAAATATCCAAAAAAACATCTGGTGTGAAACACTCACACAACTTTCTCTTGCCAATGCAAATAATGAACAATATAACCTAACATTAGAAATAAATAAAAAAACTAACCTCAAAAAACATAACCTTAGGTATTTTAATCGTGAGTGAAAGACGCAAAATGAAAATCAACATCAGTTTGGCTTAAAAATACGGAATATCACCGCTTCCACGCTAAATTTGGCTCTGTAGAGAAAATGTGATGCCCTCTCACCGATGCTCTTCAACTTATATTCGGAGGCCATTTTGTCGGAAGCTTTGGATGGATGCAGAGAAGGCATTATAGTGAATGGAGAGGGCATCAACAACCTGAGATATGCCGACGATACAGCGCTGATTGCAGATAGCGAGGAAGATCTCCAAGTGTTGCTGGAACGCGTCAACACAATTAGCAATGCATACGGACTACGGATGAATATACGTAAAACCAAGTTCATGGTGATCGGTGAAGAGGAGGTCAACGCAGGAATCACACTCGCTGGCTCCGCCATTGAACAGGTGCACACGTACAAATACCTTGGGTGCTGCCTAAATGACAAATGGGACTACGGTCAGGAAGTGAAAGTGCGTATCGAGCAAGCCAGAGCGGTGTTCACGAAACTAAAACATCTATTGTGCCAGCGTGATCTTAGTCTCAACATGAGGCTCCGAATTCTGAGGTGCTACGTACTTCCTGTACTTCTTTACGGGCAGGAAGGATGGACACTAACGAAACTTCTAGAAAGGAGGCTGGAGGCGTTTGAGATGTGGCTATACCGCCGCATGCTCCGTATATCGTGGACCGACAGAGTACGAAACACGGACGTACTGACTCGGATGGGCAAGGAGATGGAACTGCTATACGACATCAAGCGACGAAAACTGCAGTACTTCGGCCATGTTCTTCGAAACGGGAAATACAGACTTCTTCAGCTGATAATGGAAGGAAAGATAGCAGGAAAGCGCCGGCCGGGTAAAAGGAAAGCGTCCTGGCTGAAGAATTTGAGAGATTGGTTTGGTCTCAACTCCACGTCACTGTTCCGAGCAGCTGTTTCGAAAGTTAGAATAGCAATGATGATCGCCAACCTCCGACGCGGAGACGGCACTTGAAGAAGAAGAAGAGAAAATCGCTCAAAATAAAAGTTGTAGACCTTTTAATTTTCTATAAATTTGATTATACACTTTTGTCGTAAAATGCATACTAAGGCTGAAATTTTAAAAAAGTAGATTTTTTTACACGTATTCGTGAGAAAAAAAAACAGAAAATCATTAATTACCGCTTAACTAAGCGTTGTCCAAAAAACATGTTTAATTAAAAGTTGTAGTATTTTAAATTCTCTACAACTTTTATTATATACATTTTTGCGCTAAAATTCATATTAAAGTCGCAATCTTGAAAAAACCATTTTTTTACGAAAAAACAACCTTTCCAAGAATTTCAGCAGACATGACATCTACTCTAACTTGTAGAACATGAAAAGTTTAGTAAATAAGGTGATTTAAAAAAAACATTGTAGGAGCTGTTTTTGAGAAAATCGCAAAACAGTGAATAATGACACGAATAAACTACTACTTCCGGTTGACCGATTTTGATGAAAATGTTTGTGTTAGGTCCTCTAGTGGTACCTAACTTAAGTTTTAAGTTTCAAGTTTGTACGATGTTCCGTTCTTGAGATATTCTTTTTACATTCACACGCACAGACGAATCGCTAAAAACATGTAACATGTTTTTTGGGTTCAAGGGTCTGAAAGCGTGTAGATCCGGTGAAAACTCGATTTCAAAAAATTGACATGAAAAAATACTTTCCTTCCTATTCATAAGGCAAGAGAAAGTAAAAATAAAATGTACTATCATTGTTTAACATTTTGTTTTTCTCCTGTCTCTTTTATTTCATTTTTTCCTCATAACAGAAAGGTGGAGTGTTAAATTATTTGGACTGAATCTGTTAGGTCCAGAGCTACAAAAAATAGTTATGTCTCTTATCACAAAATCACTAACCGATTAAATAACTGAATCATTTAAAAAGTGAAGAGGTTGTGGCTAAAAAAACATTAAACAGAGTTATCTCTTTTGAAAGAAATGAATTCATTATACAGGTAACCCTGTGGTGAATGAAATGAAGATGTCATTTGTAGGGTGGAAAATATGTGAATTTCAGAAGACAAGCTGATAATCATACTTTTCAACTTAGTGAGGAAGACAATGTAAAACCTCTAGTAAAACTCTTAATGAAACCTCTACAGGTTCAAACCAGCAGTTGTTGTTTAGGCTGTTGACCTAAATCTAAGTTAGAGGTTCCGACACGAACATTTTCTTCGAAATTGTTCAACTAATGATAGTAATTGGAGTATTTATGCAATTTTTCACTATTTTTGCTACTTTATCAAAAACCGGTTTTCTACATTTTCTATCCCTTACAAGGTAGGGTAAGCATCATGTCTGTTGAAATTATTGGAGTCTTAGGGCTCTCGTAGTAAAATTAATATATATCTTAGGATTACGGCCTTAGTGTGCATTTTAGGGCAAAATTGTATAATAATCAACGTTGCAGAAAATGCAACTTTTATTTGAAACAATTTTTCAAAATGCTTAGCTTAAATTAGTAAATGTCTGTATTATGGTCATTAACATCGGTAAAAAAGGTATTTTTTAAGATTATGGCCTTAGTGTAAATTATATGACAGAACTTTATAATATCTTAGTTAATTAAATTAATAAAATCCTTTAAGGTTCTAACATTTGTTTCTTAAGAGCCTATTTTTATTTAGTTTCATTCTCTAATAATTCAAAATAACGTATATTTTTTAACTTTACTTAAAGTTAAATACGTCATTTTGTTTATTATTTACATTGGCATAAAAATGTTGCGTAGACAATTCCTTTATGTTGCGAAAACATAAAGGAAGTTAGGGAATTTTGCTATCTAGGGAGTAAAATAAAAAAGGATGGTAGAAGCCCAAGTGATATCATACATAGAACTTTTCAAGCTAGCAAAGCCTTTGAAATGAAAAACAGCTTACTGACTACAAACATTGACTTACAGATTAGGAAAAATTTCTTAAAGCATTATGTTTTAAGTGTGTATGGGAGTGAAACGTGGGTGATAGGGGCTGTAGAAAGGAAAGAGATAGACACTTTTGAAATGTGGTGTTATAGGAAAATGTTAAATATTGGGTGGGTAGACAAAATAAGTAATTTAGAGGTTATTAAGCTAGTGGATGAAAGAAAAAGTATATGGAAGCATCTTATCAGAAGAAGGGATAGGCTAGTGGGCATACCTTAAGGCATCTAGGTATTGGTCTATCAATAATGGAGGGTAATATTGAGGGAGTAAATTGTAGGGGGAGGAAAAGGTTAGACTATATACAGCAAATTACAAAATACTTAGGGTGATACAGGTATGTAGACATGAAGCGACTTGCGCAAGATAGAACAGATCGGAGAACTGGATCCAACCAGTCGAGAGATGACAAAAAAGCATGACTGATGACAAAAAAACCATGGTTCATTGTTTACATTGGAAAGAGAAAGTCGTGTGAGGGTTACATACTAGATTATTTTTAGAATTGTATAAAAAATTTAGTTGGATTGAGATGTAAACTTTTGTCTCTTCCTATAGTACAAAAGAGAGAGAAAGACAGATATGGAGTTCTACACTCCAATTTCACACCCTGTCAACCGCAAAGAGGTAACTAACAAAACCTTTCTCCCTTGGCCCGTCAACCTCTTCCTAATACAAGGAATAGTGCGACTATAGTCATTTTCTTCTATTATATACTCACTCCTTCGACCTTAATCTTCTTCTTCGTTCCCTTACATTTTTTCACATCTTCAAAATGATGTCAATGTTCATGATTATCAACATTATCCATTTTGTTCTACCTCCTGCAATTTCTCATGTTCCCATTTTATCAATGTAAGTAGAACAAGAAAAGAACCACAAATTTTCATTTCAGGATTTTCATTAGAAAATCTTTTCAAGAAAACCCCAGTCCAGAAAAAGGTTTTACTTTTATTAATTCTACTAACGAAAAAACTGATTGATTTTTTTAATGAAATTTGCTAAAATAATTAACTATCAAACAATTTTTAATCAGTAACTACAACAGCTTTTCTTCTTTAGTTACAAAACAAAACATTCCATTTTCTATATTTAAGAAATGTTAACCGTCACCAAATGAAATAATTATTTTTTAACGTAATTATATTTTTAATTTGTTAAACAACACTACACTATTGTTGTTTATTCCAGTTTAGACTTTCCCATTTATTACTCTCTCTTTAGTTTTGCATAGAACTTGATGAACTCAGTAAATGCGAATTTCTATTTGAATTTTCTTAACTTTTAATGACTTCATCTTGATGAATGTAATTATTTAATGGAAGTTAATGTAATTAATTAACAGCGAAAAGTGATTCACGAAAGTTGAAGAAAAAGGGAAATAAAATAAAATGGGATTATATAATATTAAATAATCTAAATAAAATGATTCTTACTAAAACCATGATAATCTCTACATATGCTGAAGTTCAAGGAAACTAATCTGAAATTTCAAAGAACATTAACAACAACTGTTTATTCCGCTTCTCAGAAAAATGATTTAAGGAATAATTTGGTGGGGTAAAACTTGTCTATCCTAAAAGTTTACAAAGTTTTATTTTACAAATCTTTTTACTGTTTTCTAAAATATTCGTCTATTAGTTTTGTACAATTTTTACATGTTTTTGTGTTCAATTCTTGAAATATTTTTCCACTCTGAAGGTACTGGAATCTCTAAAACATGGTTTTTGAAAGCTTCAAAAGCAACTTGAGGTGATGAAAATCGCTGCCCACGACGTTTTCTTTTGACATTCAGGAATATAACGAATTCGTTAGGCAATAATTATCATCATCTGTCGTAATTATCTCAATGACCTGTTCCGGCATTCATCTTTATGAGGTCTTCCCAAGTCTCACTTCCTTCTAGGTTTATATTTCCATGATTGTAGAGGAAGTCTGTGCGCTGACATGTGCAGTAAATGGTAGGATCAGTTTCTGTTATATATATTCTTAATGTTTCATACAGTGACTGAAAATTTAAATCGGCGCGTATAGTTTCGTTACGTACTTTATCTAACCGGGTAAAACCCTTTGACTTCCCGCAAAAATTTAATTTCAGCAGCCTGGATAAGAGATTCATTCCTCTGTAGTGGCACCCATGTTTCACTCCCATATATTATGAGTAGTACAGCCATTGCTCTATAAAATTTCATTTGAAAGTCCTGTCTCGTTTTCTTTCTTATTGTCCTGCGAATAAAATTGGATACGGCGCTGAATTTTGCCAGTTTCAGTTATGCAATAAATCAGGTGAATACGGGGAATGAGATATTAATTTTATTTTTGTCTTTCAAGTAATGAATTGTTATATGTGATGTTTAAGAGCATTGTCATGATGAAGGATAATGCGACGTTTCTGGTTGTTTTCACAATTTCATCAATGACTTGTGGCAAAAAAATTGTTGTAACCATATGGCATTATATGTTTTTTACAAACATTATTCCTACCTGTCCAGTACAATGAAAGAAACAAGATGTCATTTCCTTTGAAGTGCTTCATGGATGAACAACTTTTATTGGATTCAATTCATCTTTGAACACCCAAACAGTTGATTGTTGCTTTGTTTCCTGCTGGTATTAAAAAACAAAGTTTCGTCCCCTTGTTACGACATTGTATACAGATTTTGCAGTTCCTCTTTTGTATTTTTGAATCATTTCCGTACTCTAATTTACACCAGCCTTTTTCTCAGATTTTGTCAAATCATGCGGAATCCAAAGTGAAAAGATCTTTCTCACTCCTAAAAAGCATGCAAAATCAAATATACTGGAGGCTTTGTTTTAATTTGTGAACAGTCAATTTTGAAAGTGCTTCATTATTAAAAGTTGAACAAAGTGATTCGGGAAATTTTCGTTGAGTAGGTCCTTACTATAATCGTAAAAAGTAATCTAATGGTAATTTTCATGATTAATTTCTGTTTTTTCACATAATTACTTCTTTTAAACTCAACGAAAAACTACTCGGCCGATTTTTCAACTGTAACTTTTCCAACAATGAAAATGTTAAATTTTACAAAAAAAACCATTGACATTATATTATCGCAATAGCACCATATATTGGGCGTTTGTAAAAACTTAAAAGGTGACGCTTAAAGCTCATTGAAGAAACTGTTTCGATACGCAACGTGTTATGTACATCTTATTTTAACTCACTCCATAACTGTTCAAAACAACCTGTAAGTAACTTTAAAAGGCAGCTGATTTTATAAGAAAAACGATAGGATGTGGAACAATCAGATAAATAAAAAAACCTGATTATGCTAGACAATTAATATTCTAGAAAAACAACAAGTGGCTAGTGATATCAAGAAGGTAATTAATTACACTATCACAACGTGAAGGTCATTCGCACACACAAGCGGCGCTCAGTCAAAATACCATCGTCCAGCTGGATTGTGTCACAATATTCACATAAATCATAAATATTATGGCCCATTCCTTGTTAATTGGTTATTTATTACTAATTAATTACTCAATATTAATTGGGTGTTTAAGTATGTTACAAATTTATAGTAGTTATTAGGATTTACCATACTTTAGAGGCAAAGTTGTTGCCGCAAGTCAACAGATTTTTGGAGACAAAGCTCCTGGTTCAAATCTTAGGAACTAATTATATATTCCGTAGATAGATTTATATAGTGTGTGATTTATTGAATATTTAAAGCTTTACTATACGGAATTGAATACTAGACAGTGGTTCCCAGTGTATTTTGATGATTGTTCAATAAACCCTACTTCCTCAGGAATGATCGGCTTGAGTCTGTGCAATACTACACTTCAATAACACGTTACACACATCATCCTCATCTCATTGGGTCATGACGGTGCTTATCGTTCTTAATAGAACATATTACAACGTACATATATTAGGGATAAACAAAACATACTTGTTTACATTGTGAAGGATGTTATACCTTTCAAAAATGGTACAAATCGTTAAAACCTTTCCAATTTAATTTCACTTTTTAAATAAATGACCATGATTTTACGTTCCTGAACAAAAATTCACTTTTTGTTTGTGATTATTTCATTCAGAACATACTATTAAATGTCTAGTTCACCAGTGGAAATAATAATTTATAAACGAAAATCGTTTTAGGTTCAATAAAATTCTACCTTTTATTGTTTTGTACGTATATTTTTAATAATAATGGTAAAGTTTCGTTTATACGTGGAGATTTATTGAGTTTATATTGGAGCATTTAATTTTCTTCTATATTCGAATAAGTGGTAATAAAATGGCTTTTACATTGTGAGGTTAATTGTATCCATTTTTCAATATTATTGCCAATATGTTACACAATAATAATAATTGTTTAATACATTTCTGTTTTACAGCTGTTTTCATAAAGGTGTAGCTACAGTATTTATTGAGTAGAAGGAAATTGATTCTGTAATGGCTAAATAATAACTAAAATGAGTCTGCGTGCACGTGTTTATTTGTATACTGGGGAGAGAGAAAGGGGAATTGAGAGAGCGCGAAATTATGGTTAATACAGACGATGAAGGGTGATAGATAGAAATGAGTGACGAAAGGTACTATTCATGGTTGGGAATCAAACCCGAGACCCCTGGTGTAGAAGTCAGTTTTACAGTTCATGACACAACAAGCAGAAAGAGAGAGAGAGAGAGAGAGAGCGATTAAGTGAGTTAGTGAGAGAGCGAGAGAGATTGACAGGTGAACATATTATAAAGAGTGAGAAATCGAGAGCGTGAGCTGGCGAGGAAGAGTGAGGGGGACATTATAGAGATAGCGGAGAAATGAAGATATTAGGGGGAAAGAGGAAAAGAGAGAGAATGAGCGAGAAGGGAGAGATTTTTTATCTCTACCGACTGTTTTACAATTACTGCTACCTAATGCAGACGATGAGAAGAGTGTTAGATGAAAATGAAAGATGAAAACATGCCAGACCTGACCGGAAATCGAAACCGGGACTTCGTAGAAACCAGTTGTTCTGACCAATACACCACAGGCCTGTCAAGAGAAGGAAGAATAGAGAGGAAAGAGATGGAAAGCGTTGATGGGGAAGAGCGGGAGGAAATATATTTCTGCAAAGCACCCAGGCTACATGATCAGTTACATTTACAACTTAAGAATAAACTAGACATATAATTTTTAAAAATGTAGTAACCATGTTAATGGAAGTTGGCTGATAAAAGATAAGGGGGGTGGTGAGAGGGTGGGAGAGTGTGTGGTAATGATTGGAAAGGGGTTAGAGGGAGGGAGGAATATAGGTGGAGTGGGAAGGAAGGAAAGAATTGATAGAGAGATTGGGAGATATAGGTAGGGATAAGTATCTAAATGGAGGGTGGGGAAACCTAGGGAGCGAGAGAGTGTGTGAAGAGAGTGCGGGAGTTAGATAGAAAAAGAGAGAAAATTAGTACATGAAGGAATGTCACGTAAACCGAGAGAGCGTTATGATATACACAATTGGCAAAAATATTCCCGGATAAAAATGTTATAATTCAAAACGTGTTTATTCAGATGTACTTGAGATTTTTACCACCGTTTCTAAAACCGATGGATTAGTGGAAAAATAAAGAACGTAGATTCTATCTGTGTTTCGGAACTTTTCTGCCTAAACCAATGATAAACATTTCGAGAAATTCACTATCTAACGATACAAATTGTAATGTCGAGAGATTCATAAATTCATTATTTATTATTGTAGAATTTCATATTTATTTTGATTAAGATGGTTATAAAGATTTTTGTATTAATTGAATAACCCACCAGGTTTGTCTAGAGGTAAAATAGTTACTGCGAGTCAGCTGGTTGACAGGTGATTGCAGAGTTGAAGTTCCCATGGTTCAAATCCTAGAAAAGTTATAAACTTTGATTTTATTTTTTGTCATCAGTCTCTCGACTGGTTTGATGCAGTTCTCCAAGCTGTTCTATCTTGCGCAAGTCATTTCATATCTACATACCTGTAACACCCTACATCTTTTGTAATTTCCTTTATATATTCTAACCTTTGCCTCCCTCTACAATTCACTCCCTCAATATTAGTCTCCAATTTTGATAGACCAATACCTGGATGTCTGAAGATATGGCCCATTAGCCTATCCCTTCTTCTGGTAAGATGCTTCCATATACTTCTTTTTTCATCCACTCGCCTAAAAACCTCTAAATTACTTATCTTTTTCACCCAGCTAATCTTTAACATATTCCTACAACACCACATTTCAAAAGCTTCTATTCTCTTCCTTTTTACAGCCCCTATCACCCACGTTTCACTTCCGTATAGTGCTACACTCAAAACATAGTGTTTTTAAAAATTTTTCCCAATCTGTAAATCAGTGTTTGTAGTCAGTAAGCTGTTTTTCCTTTCAAAGCCTTTTCTAGCTTGAGCTACTTTTGATAGCACTTGTGCTTCTACCATCCTTTGTTATTTTACTCCCTAGATAGCAGAGTTCCCTAACTTCCTGTATGTTTTCGTTTCCTACTTTTAAATTTCTTATCTCTTCTAAACCACTCTTGCTGGTGCACAACACTCGTTTCGTTCTTATTAATTTTTATGAAGTCCTTTCTCATGATCTCATTCATTCCATTTAAGATATCCTCTAATTCTTTTATTGTCTCGGCTAATACTACTATCATCGGCGAATCTCAGCATTTTTATTGTTTCTCCTTTAATAAGACGCTTTTTATAAAAGCCTTGAATAAACTTTTATATGGATTTATATAGTAGACAGTTGTTACCGGTGTACTTTGATAATTAGGGTTTAATTAGCCATTCCCTCTCAGGAATGATCGGTCTTAGTTTGTACGAGGCTATACCTCCTTAACATCTTCATCTTATTGGGTCATAAGATTGCTTATTGTTCTTAAATTGAACAGATTGCAACGTACACATTAGGGATTAATAAAAAAGAAATTTAGAAGGTCTCTGACTAATTAAAAAAATAAATGACAGTAAACCAAAAGACAATCTAAGTAACTTTTTAATAGTACGTTCTTTATGAATTTGTTCATACATATTATGGTTTACGGTTAGTAACGAAGTGTTATGTAAATCGGCTTTTAATATTAAAGAAAGGAAAATAATTATGCTAATTTAAGAAAACTTTTAAATCACACCAAATGCTTGGTTCGCTGAAAACTTGTTTTTTTTTGTCCGGGGATCTGAAAACGTGTATTTCTGGTGATTTTTAAGTCATCAGCCAAAAGGCTGGTTTGAACCTGTAGAGATTTCACTAATTAAAACGATAAGTGAGGTGGTTTACCAGCTTTCCTCATTGAGTGGAAAAGTACGCTTATCAGCATGCCAGGCCCTCTGAAAACCACAATTTTCCACTCTGCAAATAACACGTTCACTTCATTCACACCAGGGTCTGGCTGTATAATGAAATTCATTACTCTTAGAGAATATAACTCTGATTAATGTCTTTTACACCTCTGCCTCTTCTATTCTTAAATGATTCAGTCATTTAATGGCTAACCAGATGATAAGGAACAAAACTATTTATTTTAGCCTTGCAACTAACAGATTGAGCGTAAATAATTTGTGGTAATAATTCAATTTAGAAAAATCGACGTGAAAAAAAATATTTCCTTTATAATAATAAAAAAATATTTTTTTAAATATACGTAATTATTATTAGGCCTACTTATTTTTTGTATGTTTGTTTGGATTAAAAGAAGCGTTTTTGTTAATATTGTAATTATAATGGTTATGTCTTTATCATATTCGATACTGCAGGAAAATACCGGGTGAGCATAAAGTCTTACCCTGATTATAAAATTTTATTACAGAATAATCGTTTGACGTAATAATTTAAATCTGGCGCTGTTACATAGGTTATTGTTAGTAGATTTTGTGACCAATAGATGGCGCTAGTGCTCCTCAACAATGACATGGTCTGTTAGTTCACGTTAGTTGCTGGCGAAATGGCGTTGAAGCAGGAGAAAGCACAATGTGTGCTTTGGTTTCACGAAACGAAATCGCCCATCAGTGTTCAGCGTAATTTTCGGGCTTTTTATGGACGCAGCCCTCCTGATGTTAAATCAATAAAGAGATGGTATGAAAGGTTTAAAGAAACAGGTAGCGTTGAAGATCTTCCTAGAAGTGGCAGGCCTAGTGTGAGTGAAGCAACTGTTGATCTTGTTCAGGAATCGTTTCAACGGAGTCCGTCTAAATCAACTCGTCAAGCATCACGTGAACTTCAAATACCGCAAGCAAGTGTGGTGAAAATTCTTCATAAAAGGCTTAGGTTGCATGCTTATAAAGTGCAAATCGTGCCGGCCTTGCAACCGAATGATTTGCTGAGACGTGCAGAATTCGCAACTGAGATTCTCAACAGGATTAACGGCGCTAACGATTACTTAAATCGTATATGCTTTACCGATGAATCCACCTTTCATGTCAGTGGAATGGTAAATAGGCATAATGTCCGTATATGGGGATCAGAGAATCCACATGCTACTGTACAGTTACAGCGAGACAGCAAAAATGTGAATGTTTGGTGCGGCCTCATGCATAATAAGGTTTTCGGGCCGTTTTTCTTCACGGAAAACACCATTAACGCTAACATTTACTTAGATGTTTTGCAACAGTTCATTGCACCACAATTAGAAGAATATCAACCATGGATAATTTTCCAGCAAGATGGGGCACCACCCCACTGGGCTTTGATAGTGCGTAATTTCCTGGATGAAACATTTCCGGATCGGTGGATTGGAAGGGATGGTCCAACACCCTGGCCACCCTGCTCTCCAGACATTACTCCCCTTGACTTTTTTTCTGGGGCTATATCAAGGATAGAGTCTTCGCCACACCAGTTGCTGACGTTGACGAACTGAAGGCTAGGATACAAGCTGCTGTGGGTACTGTGACAGAACACATGTTACAAAACACCTGGCGGGAACTGGAATACCGCTTCGACATTCTCCGAGCTACCAAGGGGGCACACGTTGAAGTTTACTAATGTAAGTAATCTTAAAAAAAGACTTTTAACACTAACCTATGTAACAGCATCAAATTTAAATTATTATGTCAAACAGTTATTCTGCAATAAATTTTTATAATCAGGGAAAGACTTTATGCTCACCCGGTATAACTAAATATTTTTCTGGTTAAACATTTTTTTTTACGATAGGAAACCGAATTTATCGGTATGTCGTTAACTGGAGTATGCGGAGCTCTGCCAAAGGCAACTATCCGCCTAAACCTCTCAGTTCTTTTCTATCTCATACCGACTTGTCGCGGGATCACCGTTAGGCATAACTTCACAACAAGCCAGAGGTTCTTTATTAGCTGGATAACGTTATCTCAGCGATTTATCTTTTTATCACCCATTAATCACCTTTTTGAGTGATTTGTTTTGGGACTAACGCAGCTGGGTCTCTCTGCTTTTCATCCCTTTCTGGATGAGCTCCTCAATGGCCTTCCAGCTTGCTTCTTCTGGAATCATAAAATCACAGAAATTTTCTGGAGATATCGGGGACCCAAGCTTGGTCTCTAGAATCTCCCTCTCTGGTTTCCATCTTCTGCAGTCGAAAATTGCATGTATTCCGTTGTCCTCCTCCACCTCATAATCCAGACAGTTTGCTTCATCTGTTCGTCTGAACCGGTGAAGATACGCCCGAAAGCAACCATGCCCCGTCAATGCCTGCGTAAGTTAATAACCAACCTTGCCATACCCCCTACTGGTTAAACATTAGTTAAATATAACAAGGATTTTCTTTTTACATAAATAAAAAATATTACATGTTAAAAATGATTAATGATGGTATATATATTAATAAAATATCAATTTGTTATTTTCTGAGATTTATTTTTGTTTATCATTATTTTTTGAAAATACGATGCTGAAGTTGACATTATTATTGAAAAGAAAATTGTGCGAGATGACAAGTATAAGAGAGAATAGGGTGTTGACAAATAATAATAACAATAATAATAATAATAATAATAATAATAATAATAATAATAATAATAATCTGGATGGTGTTAGGTTAGATGTGTGTATACGTGTACTTAGTCAGCTTGTGGTGAGTTCTGTAGATGCAGAGGTACTGTTTCTGGAAGTAACAGCTTATAGGATGGGTGGAACAGTATAGTTTGTTCTATATCAGCAAATGGATTGCCCTATTACACCTGAGCACTACGTATCCAGTAAATAAAGTTGGGGTGGGTACGAAACCTCCCGTATACGTACACTTCGTCCTTTCTATAACGCTTACCCAACTGCTCGACCCATCTTTTTCATTCCACCTTCTTTTCTGTCTGTTAATTAATAAGAAACCTTAATGAGCTCAAAGTCCTTTTTCTGTACTTACTTTTTTGTTTATTATAAAAGCAATCCTATCCAGCCTTTCGACCGCACTGTACATTTCGTATAAAGAAATGTTTTCCTTGCTTTCACATTATTTCTTAAGTTCTATTATCCTCATGATTTTCATTTTCTTGATAGTTTCTATTAGTTTTGTTGAAGTACATCATATTATCATTTTTTTTTATATCTGGGTCATCAGGTCAAATTTTTGTTTGAACTTCTAAAGTCTTATTTATCAGATCATATTAAAGGGTGAGTCTGACAAACATAAAAACCTTTCATAGAAAGGGACTAGGGCAGCCATCACCTTGTAAAACGTTATCTGAATTTCTTTTCTAGTTTTTTTTTGCTTTGGGTTCTGGACCAAATTACTACTGAGAAAATACAAAATGAAATGGGAGTGGTGAGAATTGTTTTCTCGCATTTTCTGCGTCATATTGAGGATGAGAAATTGATTTGGTATGGGTTTGTGAGAAGGGAATATGGATAGCGGTGGATAGTCCAGTTGAAACGTTCAAGAGAAGAGAAGTGGACGAGTCCATGGAGAAGAGAGAACTTCCTGGATCGGATCTGGATGGATCAGGATAAATAAAAGCAAAGGTTGAAAGAGCGGAGTCAGTGACAACCATAGGAAATCTCTAAAACAAAGGAATACACTTCATTCAGTCAGACTCCGGTGCCCAATGGTTAGAAGGCTACAATATGCTGCAGACTGGAAGGCGGGAGATTCCGTGTTTAATTTCCTAATAATATGAACATTACTAAGTTAAAAACATCCACCGATGCCGTCTTGTAAGCCTTAGGAATCGCTAATATCCAAAGAATTCTACGTCAATTTACATAAGTGAGTTACTTATATTTAAACATAAATGAGATATCCGTGCGTCTGGATGACGTTAAAATTATTAGTCCAATGTTGTACAAATATGGAGAAGTTGAATGAAATAGAGGATATCCCATCGAAATACAGATATGAGAAAAATTTAACGAAGAAAGAAATAGTGATCTTGATTAGATTACAGATAGGGATTACCAGGTTCATCTCTAAATTCATGCTAGCTGGTACTAATAGACCCGTATATGAAAAGTACACCTCTCACAGTTAAACACATATTTGAAAGGGTGTACAAATAGCACAGGTATTTAAAGAAGATTAAAAATGAAAGGAAGAATTTCAGAGGATTAGCAACTTATTTTAGGGTTTGGAAACAATATGATAGACTTGTTAAAGTAAGGTGGATTATTTAGATAAATGTGAAACGAATAAGTTTGAACATTTAGTTATTTCATGTACATTTGACGTACAGTATATGTACGAGTTTTAAATATTTAACGTTTGATGGAGTTCCTTTAATAACTTAAATATATTTAGTTTTAAACTGTAAATGTTTTACATTACACTCTGGATAGTAATTAAGTTTGCATTTATAACTAATGAAGTTTCAGCGAATATAATTTAAAAAATTATGTTGACAACTCCAGATTTCCGGTTGTAGTAAGTTGCTTGAATGTTTTTTGTTTTTTAAAAGAATTTCGAAGAGGGCTAATAACCAAGGTAATTGATGTCCGATAAATTACTAATAAAAAAAGATGAATATTTTGTTATCTAATTTCATATCTTATAAACTATCTATAGTTGTAAAAGAAATGTTGTATCTTTTAAATTACATTTTGACATATTTTTGACAGTTATATTTAGTTGTTAAACGAAAGAATTTATAGCACAACTAAGAGGAGATATTTCTAGAAAACGTTTATCTCATTTAGTTTACAGATATACATTAATATAAGTGGACAAAAGAAGTGGAAAGTAAACTGAGGTGAAATACAAACAAATAAATAACTCTGTTATACCGGGAGACAAACGTTTCTGAGGCACGTACAATACTGTACAGTTTCGCAAAGAGAGAAATATTATGGTGCAAGTAGTAGGTAGAGTTTTACTCGTACAATTGCACCCAATAAATCCTCAGTACATATCGTCGTTTATTACATTACGTAGGCTTTTATTATTTAAACCTTCTATTTCATTAAACAGAGAAACTAAGCAACAGAGCTAACAAAAATATTATTTAATATTATTATTAAATATTTTCTATAGTCGATCTACTGTCCGCGCGAGGCAAGCGCCTATACGTTGTAAACGAAAGTTTTACACTAGTTGGCGCGTATCTACCTCTCTGCCTGACAATATATCATCTTACACTATGTTCCATCATAAAAATCCTACATCCAGCCAAATAAACATTATCCTTAACCCTTGCTAACCGGGAAGCCAGAAATCACGCATGCGTCATCACGTTTCTTTAAACTGAATTTTCTCCGCAACTATTCATTTTATTTTCCAACGGGTTTAGTTTTAAAGGATAGAGAATTTACTCCTCTTTAATTTGATGTATCTTCCATATTTTTACGATAAAAATTGACGATGTAGTAGTAGAGGAAGAATGTCTGTACTGGGACAACCTTGACCTTTGACCCTGACCTTGACAAAAAAAAAAAAAAAAAAAAAAAAAAAAAAAAAAAAAAAAATCCCGCCAAATTTTTTTCCCGCCAAATTTTCAAACTCAATTTTCTCCGCAACCGCTGGACCGATTTTGACGCGCGTGGTACCCACGTGACCGGGAGATCGAGATCTACAAGATAAGCCCTAATCCGTAGCCGTATCCCCGATGGAACCTGAGATCGCTTGTAACACGTGACCTGAGGGTCGGATCGACGAGGTTTAGGTGCGCGCAGGATCCGGACGACCCGTAGAACGCGTTACGTCCGGTTTCGACCGTTAGGTTCCTTCGGGATCCGAACAATCGGTAATTTTGGTAATTTTGTTTCGGAACACCCTATACTTTAATTTATTAGCATTGACGTCATTCGTTTTTATCTATGCACGTGATAGACTATTGATTCAGATGATGCAACTTGTTTATTACGAATTTAAATGTACAGTTAATTTTTTTAAATGCTGCAACGTATTATTTAAAATCACGAGTCGTCGGGTCAGCGATAAGTTGTTTGTTTCAATTTTTAAAACCAACAACGTCATACCGCATGTTATTATGTGTCAAACCGCAGATTCAGCTTTTCCAATGCATTAGCATAGGATAATTATTTGTATAAAAGGCCGCCGATTGTCCCATTGTACCATAATTCAACTACCACTGCTCTACACTGCTAGACACATCTTCTTCTCTTACCTGCTGCTACGCTGCTAGAACAGTTCTTCTTCTCCACCTACCTGCTGCTACGCTGCTAGAACAGTTCTTCTTCTCCACCTACCTGCTGCTAGACACAGTTCTTCTTCTCCTACCTGTTGACCTACCGTTAATTGAAGGTGAGTTTTATTATACTTTAAATATTTTTTAAATTTGAAAGACTCTAGCACCTTTATGAAATATACACTTTTAATCTTTAATAAAATTAAAACCTAAAATCTGTTTATGAAATTAAGACGTAGAACCTGTTGGTACGGCAACATTACCAGTTTTAGCCGTTGTTGGTGCAGCAACAACAACAACAACAACAACTACCGTAACTGTACACTGAATATGTAGTCTGATGTTTTAATCTGCAGCAGCAAGAACCGTTATTGACGTAAACGTAGAATTAATTACATTTGAACTCTATTGTTTTAATCTGCATCAACAACAACCGTTATTGATGTAAACGTAGAATTAAATAAATTTGAACCTAAAACCTTTTTGTAAATTAAGACTTTGACAATAGTCGTAAGTTGAACTTCGAACGTAGTAGTTTAAAAAATCGGTTTATATTTTCCTTTGACAGCATGATTTACGCTATAACAATATTCCTATGCGTTATAGCGTTACTGTTCATAGCGCTGTTTTACCTGCTATACAAAATCTACGACATGATAGTAGGCGAGTGTAGCGCCACATCGATCTCAAAAGAAAAACCTCTATGCTATTTCGTATAATACATGAGGTATTTACATACTAACTATTTTGTTTAAGAGACTGAAGGACTAACACCCGCTCAAAATAGACGGACTGTTAGAGTGTATTGGCCCGGATGGAGAGGGTTCATGTAGTTATCATGGTTTTTATCAGACTTGTGTTTATTTTTTGTTTTAGAAATGGAGGCGCTACTAAAAAAGATGAATGAAGATACCATGAGGGTGTCTGAATTAGTGTTGAACAAGGAATACCGGTTTACGAAGGTCGGCAGGGCGCAGACCATGTACGGAGAGCAAATAATTATATACATCGGCAATTCGAAGGTGTTCCTACCATCAAGATTTACAAAAACGCTGACCGATGAAGATATCGCTTTACTGAACTATAACGGGGGAGGGATAATAGTGTACAAGGGAAATAAAGACTTGGGTGATGGGAAAACAATGAATATAGTAGAATTTAAAAAATGAATAAGAACTCTCAAGAGTAAACCAAAGGCTGTATTATTTAATTAATAAATGTATATATAAAAATAACGTCTTTTCCATTCAAAATCCCTATTTAACCTAGATATAAGCAGTGTCGCTCTCAGTGCATCGCACGATGAGCTTGAGAAGTGGTATAGCGCGCGAGCTTCACAAGCAAGCCCGCAGGAACTATCCCACCAGAAACGTAGAGCTGAAGGGTATCGACGACTTGTATCAGGCCGATCTGGTAGAGATGATCCCATACGCCAGAGTCAATAAGGGCTACAGATACATAATGACAGTAATAAATTGTTTTTCTAAATTTGCTATTGCCGTACCGCTCAAGAGCAAGACGGCTGAAGAAGTCGCTAGCGCTCTCGTCCCATACTGGAAAAACACAAGATGCGCCATTTTCATACCGACGAGGGTAAAGAGTGGTATAACGCGTCTGTAAGGTCTCTGCTGTCTAAGCACGGGATCAACCACTACTCCACTTACTCTCCGAAGAAGGCCTCGATAGTAGAGCGGTTCAACAGGACGCTGAAGGAGATGATGTGGAGAAAGTTTACAGAACGGGGCAATTACGTTTGGGTAGGTCTTTTAGACGACCTCCTGTCTCAGTACAATAACAGGTCTCACAGGACTATAGGTTTCAAACCTGTAGATGTTAATAAGAGGAACGAAGGTGAGGTGCTAAGAAATATATTGTCCAATACTCGTAAGAAACGCGCCCCCCAAACCGTCAAGTTTGAGCCGGGAGATAAGGTCAGGATCAGCAAGTACAAAAAGACTTTCGACAAGGGTTACATACCGAATTGGACCAATGAGGTGTTTACCGTAGATCGTATTTTGCACACCCGTCCCGTCACATACTCGCTCAAAGACGAAAAAGGACATGTGATCAAAGGTAGTTTTTACACACAGGAACTGAGTAAGACGAAATACGGTGACGTATTTCTCGTCGAGAAGGTATTGAAGAGAAAAGGTGACAGGTTGTTGGTCAGGTGGTTAGGGTATGACGAGAGTCACGATTCATGGATCGACAAGAAAGACCTTATATAAGAGCTGTAATGTAGGTTTATCGGTTACTAACGCAAAATGAGGTGTAGGGAGCAGAAAGAGAAACTCCCTGTCGTCAACTTAGATGTGCTTATCGAGTCGGGAGAAATAGGCGAAACGAGAAACAGACACGGTCGCCTCTTGCCGAATAGTATCAGATGTTTGGCCGTAGGTCCGTCGAATTGTGGCAAGACAAACGCAATAATCAACCTGCTGTTCGACCCCAACGGGCTGAGGTTCTGCAATGTGTACGTATTTTCAAAATCTCTGCACCAACCCAAGTATAGGTTTTTGGAGCGCGTGTTTCATGATATGGAGGGTGTAGACTATCACGAATTCAGCGACAATGCGCAAGTCCCGCCTCCGGAAGAGGTAGAGCCCAATTCCGTGATGATGTTTGACGATGTTGTATGCGAGAAACAACACAACGTGGTAAAATACTTTGCTATGGGGAGACATAACAACCTGGACGTATTTTACCTATGTCAGACATATAGTAAGGCGCCTAAACAGCTCGTTAGAGATAATGCAAATTTTTTACTCGTGTTCCGTCAGGACGAGCGCAACCTACGTCATATCTTTAACGATCACGTAGTCCCTGATATGACTTTTGAGGAGTTCAAGAATCTGTGCGGTGAGGCGTGGTCTCGAAACATGAACGGGTTTCTAGTAGTCGACAAAGAGAGAAAAACCCTCGGCGGCCGCTATAGATTTAATTACGACACGTTCATCACCGAACTACGGGCCGTTTAGACCGACATACAGCAGGAAAAAGCTGCGCAGCTAGCAGGAATAAGCAGGAAAAAGCTGCGCAGCTAGCAGGAATAAGCTGCGCAGCTAGCAGGAATAAGCAGGAAAAAGCTGCGCAGCTAGCAGGAATAAGCAGGAAAAAGCTGCGCAGCTAGCAGGAAAAAGCTGCGCAGCTAGCAGGAAAAAGCTGGAAAAAGCTGCGCAGCTAGCAGGAATAAGCAGGAAAAAGCTGCGCAGCTAGCAGGAATAAGCAGGAAAAAGCTGCGCAGCTAGCAGGAAAAAGCTGGAAAAAGCTGCGCAGCTAGCAGGAATAAGCAGGAAAAAGCTGCGCAGCTAGCAGGAATAAGCAGGAAAAAGCTGCGCAGCTAGCAGGAATAAGCAGGAAAAAGCTGCGCAGCTAGCAGGAAAAAGCTGCGCAGCTAGCAGGAAAAAGCTGAAAAAAGCTGCGCAGCTAGCAGGAATAAGCAGGAAAAAGCTGCGCAGCTAGCAGGAATAAGCAGGAAAAAGCTGCGCAGCTAGCAGGAAAAAGCTGGAAAAAGCTGCGCAGCTAGCAGGAATAAGCAGGAAAAAGCTGCGCAGCTAGCAGGAATAAGCAGGAAAAAGCTGCGCAGCTAGCAGGAAAAAGCTGGAAAAAGCTGCGCAGCTAACAGGAAAAAGCTGCGCAGCTAGCAGGAATATGCAGGAAAAAGCTGCGCAGCTAGCAGGAATAAGCAGGAAAAAGCTGCGCAGCTAGCAGGAATAAGCAGGAAAAAGCTGTGCAGCTAGCAGGAAAAAGCTGGAAAAAGCTGATTAGTCGCAGGTCGTGTATATATTGACGGTAGTGGAAAGGTACTGCGTTAATAGACGATGAGATGGCTTCGAGACAGGTCGACGAGAATCTAGTGCTGGAGATCGCAGAGTTACGCAGGAGGATAAGAGAGAAGCAACTAGTTCTGAAGCATGGCTTGACTGAGGAAGATCTCAGGATACAGAAGCAGCTCAAACCGCTAACCGACCCACTATCGAAGCTGTTGAACGAGAAGAAAGCCGAGACCGACCCTTCCTCAACGAGCGAACCGTTGAAGGGAGTAAAGCGTAGGGAGACATTGAAGCCTTTTAGGACGAAACCTGAAAAGCGGCCTTTTAGCCGGGTTAAAGCTCTTGACGATGATGATGATGATGATGATGATGATGATGATGACGAAGAAGACAGAGTCGCAGGTAAAAGTATCGACGACTCATGGAAGGATCTGATGACCGGACCCTACAGGTATTCCAATCTGAAGAGGAGTAGCGACGGGTTCGGACCTCGGCATACTAAGAAGAAGACCTCGGACGAACCGATGGATGCGGGAGACCCCCATAGGATGGATAAGATGGATACGAGCGTCAGCCTCCCAGTGGAGTTCACGGAGGACGATGCAACTGTCGGGAATTCCACTGAGATGAGGGACGCTTCCAGACCTCACGTCACCCCGGCGAGGACTTTACCTCGCGAGGAGGAGTTTAGCACGCCTACCACTATAGAGGAGATGCTTTCGACGCCTCTAGGTAAGGTTCGAGCTTCCGTATGGGTCAAGAACACGTTTCCCGGACGTCTGGCCCGTCAGTACATGCATGAGGCCATCACAGACTCCGACAACAATACGGATTCTACATACGGGGTACACTTCGAAGGCAGCGAATTGGTGATGGGTGATTCTACGGTACAACTCAAGCCTGACGACTCGATAATCGTCGGAGACGTATCGTACCCAGGCACGCACGGTCTGTACGAGCTGATATTCAAAAGGAAACCCGATCCGTTCATCTACTCGGAAGAAGACTTGGAGGAGTACAAAAACTTATTGGAAGCCACAAGCGCCCACAGAAGGAACAACTCGGCGCTAGGTCAAGTGAAGGCCAACACAGGGAAAAAGTACGTCTCAATCATAAGCCGGCTTTTCCCTCCGAAGCCGGACCGACCGAAGCGCGGTAAGGGTATACGAGCCGGGCCTATGATGGAGCTGAACGGAAACAGGAAGACCGAGTACGTATATTTCGACGATCCCAACGAGCTTTGCGACAGGCTTAGACTCCTCGTAGCTTCTAAAGACTCGGGCCATACGGGTCACGACAGCGAGATAAATTCAATAGTCGAGGAACTCAAAGAGCTGGGGCTTATAAGAGGAGATCTACGTCTGTAACCCTCATTCTCGCTATGGACACTGGAAGATCCGTACGTCGTTTTCTCACCCCTTACAGGGTTACCGCGGATGGAGATATGGACATGAGAGACCGGAGAATCTGTCGCGTAGGCGTAGCCCAGTCGTATACGGACGCGGTCAACGTCAACGAATGCATGAGGCTCATCCAAGCTTACGCTGAAGATTACGGTGTCCTCGAGGTCTTGGAGGAGGGCGGTGGCGAACCTTACTACGACCTTTACGGTCGCAGGATGGCGCAAGTAGGAGACCCGATCGATGAAGAAGACGCCGTAAACCTCAAGTACTTGAAAGAGTACCTTTCCTCCTACGCCGAAGAGATGAAAGTTTCAGATCCTGTCAAAGACGAGCGAGTCGACGAAATTTTGAAAATGCGCGATGAGATCCAAAAGCTGCGCAAAGAGTTTGAGGACGTATCGTCACGCCTGGAGGGAAAAAGCGCACCATAAATAAAGAAAAACGGGTCTTCGAGCTTCATTCCGGCCTTAAAATGGGGAGACGCAACACATTTCGCGACAGATCGCATTCAGGAGCCGGACTGGTAGGGAGCATCGCGAGCGGAGTCTTAGGAGCTGCAGAGAACCTTGTGGGGACAGCTTTGAACAGAGCGATAGACGTTTTACCCGTGGAACTCCACATACCAGGATATCAGTACTGCGGACCCGGCACGGACCTGCAGAAGAGATTGAGAAGAGGAGACCCAGGCATCAACCCTCTCGACGCAGCGTGCAAACAGCACGACATAGCCTACCACAACCGTAAAGACTCTGCGGGCAGGGCCGAAGCAGACCGCGTGTTAGCAGATAGAGCCTGGGAGAGGGTGAGAGCGTCCGACTCCAGCATAGCGGAGAAAGCGGCCGCCTGGGCGGTGACCAACATAATGAAAGCTAAAAGCAAGTTCGGTGGGAGGATCAAGCGAAGGCAGACCGGGAAGACCGCCCGTAGGAAGACCGCTCGTAGGAAGACCCTTCGTAAGACCTCTAGCAAGACTACCCGTCGCACCACCCGCAGGACTAACCGTAGCACTACCCGACGAGGTGAGGGACTGTATTTGAGACCGTACCCTACGCAGCACGCGGGATGCGGACTAAGGAAAAAAAAACTTCGTTGAAACTTCCTAACAAACCCCTGTCCGATAGTCAATTGATGGCGGCTGCCGACGCACTCGAAATCTCGAACTTTAGAGGGGTGTTTATGCGTGACACGCTCCCCCATAGACCCTACGAGAACGAATCAGCCATCGTCAACTTGGACAGCGCGAGGAACGAAGGGACCCACTGGGTATGTTACAGGAAGACCGGTGCAGTCGTAGAGTACTTTGACAGCTACGGTAACCTGAGGCCTCCCGTAGAGCTGGTAAGGTACCTCGAGAACGGAGAAGACGGACCGAACATCATAAGATATAATTACGCCAGGAGGCAGGACTTTGATTCAGTCGTCTGCGGACATCTATGCCTAGAGTTTCTATCGGGTAAGGATGTTGTGCCTAAGCGGTAAGAGCTCTACGATCGAGGTCGATTACTTTCCTCCCATAGACCTCGGAGAGGACCAGTGGGAGATAGGCCTGGTAGATTTCATGAGCTACAACAACATACCCAACGTGCGGAAAGGGGTGAACAACCTGTTCTGCTTCGGCGACGGGATGAAGGTGGAGCTGCCCGAAGGCATGTACGAGATTGACGACATCCACTCAAAGATCAAATACGAGATGTTGGAGATGTACGGCGGAGTGAACTGCGGCAGCAGCAGAGACGCGGAGCAAGACGAAAACCGTACCGATGTTGAAGACGCAGGATCCCTCAAGTACCAAAAGCACTCGAAGGAGCGGAAAAAGGAACAGAAAGGAAAAAGGAAAGAGAGATCGAGTACCGACCCTCTCGCGGAGGTCTTTAAGAGATTGGATAATGCGGCGAAGGCGGCTGCGAAAAGGGCAGAGGAGGAAGCTAAAGCGAAAAGGGAGGAGGAGGAAGCGAAAGCGAAAGCCTTAAGCGATGCGAAGAAGGAGACGTCAAGGGGATCAAAGACGGAATGCCGTCCGCTCCCAAGACTTAACATGGTCGTAGACCCCACCACTCTAAAGTGCTCGATATTCTGCGGAGAAAAGGTAGACTTTTCCGTACCCGGAACCATCAGAGAGGTGTTGGGGTTCGATGCGGTGATCCTCGAACCTAATAAATGGTACACGTCCCAGCGCCCTGTCAACATTACGGCCGTGAACGCCATCCGGTTGACTTGCAACATCGTGCGGGGCTCGTACACTAACGGTTCCGAAGGGCATACCCTCCACGAGTTCTTCCCGCAGGTGGAACGGGGTTATAAGATAATCGAAGTTCCCAAGAACGTCATCTACCTACCCGTAAACACATCGAGGATAGGAAGACTGTCCGTCTCTGTGGTGGATCAGGACGGAAGACCGATAAGCTTTCAGAACGAAGTCATCAGCCTCAGGCTTCACCTTAAAAGACGTACGCGATGGGGTTAGTCTACCTGGAAGAGGGTTATAAAAGAGCCGTACCGGACGGAGCGAAGAACATTCGTCCTGCGGAGCCCGACCCGCCACTTGGTGAAGTGAAAAAGAAGAGACTCTCTACATATAACGCTGCTTTTCTAAGATCGTTGGGTTTCATCGTGCTGCAGAAATGAGCTATATAATAGACGTGGGATCCTCTAACGCCGTAGCGGACGATGCCATCATAGGCATGGAGATGCATACTCACACTCCGTACGCGTCAGCGACTTTCAACAACAACGACGAGATAAGGATACCCGTGAACCAACAGGATGTGTACACCCTACCTTGCGACAGCCTGCTGTTTGTGGACGTGAAACTTTCGGCGTCCGACGGTACTTTGGATGCGGCCCTGGCTCTTTCTGACAACTGGCCCGCTTTCCTGTTTGAAGAGATAAGGCTGGAGATGAACGGTATCGAAGTGGACAGGGTGCGAAACGTCGGTGTAACGACGGCCTTGAAAAATATTCCGTCCTTCAGGTACGGCGAACAACACTCTATAGACGTGGAAGGGTGGAACAAGGACGCCGTAACGGCTATCGCCAACAGCACAACAGGTAGGCTTTCGGCTTACGTTCCGCTGAAGAGGATCATGGGATTCTGCGAGGATTACCGTCGCATAATAGTCAACGCTAAGCTGGAACTTATCATGCTAAGGTCGGCTACCGACGATCGCGCCGTAGCGGTACCCGCAGGCAAGGACTACAAGCTGACTCTTACCAAGGTGGAGTGGAAGATGCCTTACGTCAGGCTTTCCGATCAGCACAGACTCCCGTTGCTCAGGATGGTGGATCAGGACGCGCCCATATCGATGGCCTTCCGCAGATGGAACCTGTACGAATATCCTATCTTACCGCAGAGCACCGACGTGATCTGGACCGTCAAATCCTCCTCCCAGGCGGATAAGCCCCGTTACGTCATAGTAGGACTGCAAACGGACAAGAAGACCAAGACGGCGGTATCATCCCATTTCGACCACTGCGAGCTCCAGGACATCAAACTCTACCTCAATTCCGTGTACTACCCGTACGAAAACGCTAAGGGGGAATACTCGTTGTTTTACGAAAACTTTAAGCGGTTCCATAAGGTCTACTACGGAGTTCAGGTCAACCACCCCCTAATCGATTTTGCGAACTTCAAGACCAAAGTCCCCCTCTTCTTTATCGACTGCTCGAAGCAGAACGAGTCGCTGAACACTGGCGCCATAGACATCAGGATCGAGATAGAGTGTAAAAACAACATCCCTACCAATACGACGGCCTATTGCTTGATAATCACAGATTGCATCCTTCAGTACTCGCCTTTAACAGGGACCGTCAGGAGGGTAAATTAGCCATTGTGTGCTAGGTCTCGTCGCGCGCAACAACATGCCTTCCTTCATTGTAGATTTTCAGGTCATCAGACCTTCGGATTACGAGACGATCATCAAGGAGCTGGTAGTCCTCTCGGTAGAAGGTAGCGTGAAGCATCATTATCTGTTCAAACCTCCTTACGACTTTTACGGTGTACTCACACCGTCCAAGAAAACGCGCATCTGGGAAGGACAAGACAGAATCGGGATACGATGGAACAGTGGGTTCGTCGACTACACACAGCTCTACCACTTGCTGACGGGGGCCGTGTCTGGCGGGAAGATCTTCGTCAAAGGAAAGGAAAACAGGAAAACATTAGAGGGACTATTGATGTGCAACGATCTAAAGGTTTCAGACCTCGACGACTACGGCTGTCCCTCGATCGAACACCTCATGTATATGCACGGATCAGACATACAGTGTCCGTTTTCCCACTCGGACTGCTCCCTCAAGAGGGCCGAGGCTATGAGGGCGTGGTGGAAAGAAAGGAGCGTCGTCTTCGACACGGTAAACAAAGTAGGGGAGTGCATAAAAAAGGTGTTGGACTCGGGCTTCAACAACCCTGGGCCTGAAGCCCTCCGCTACTTACCCAAGGAATTTCTCTTGGACCATTACGGCAACTGTATATCCAACGTATACAACGACTTACCGTCATACCTCAAGAATGATAAAGAACTACTCTTGGAGATGCCCTGCGAAGAACACGTCCAACAGGAGAGCGAAGACGGCGAAGACGAATGGACCATTACCAAGAAGAGAAAACACTGCATGCAATGCAGTTTTAACTGTTGCGTCAGCCAGTAAAGCCGCGTCCTGTAACCTCGATTCGTTTTTTTCTCACATGTACGGCTGCTTGTAGAGTCTGAACTTTTGTAACATTAGTCTAGTACTTTGATTTCAGAATATATGTATTAACTCTATTCGAACTTGTTTTTATTCATCATCCTTCTCACCTTAGATAAATAAGTATTGCTAAAGCCAGAGGGCTTTGCAGATCGTGAAGCGAAAGCGCAGCACGGTGCGAGGATCTGTCGTGGACAGACCCTCTCAAGAATCGAGCATATATAAGTATTGCTAAAGCCAGAGGGCTTTGCCGATCGTGAAGCGAAAGCGCAGCACGATGCGAGGATCTGTCGGGGACAGACCCTCTCAGGAATCGAGCATCGATCCTGTCTCCATGTGTTTTAGGTACTATATGTGGTTTAGTGTTGGAGAAATGAAAAGACTAACTCATTGCGTAACATACAATTTATTAATATAAAAAATTGCGTAACATACAATTTATTAATATATAACATATTTATGATGATGATGATGATGGTGATGAAAACGAATACGTGTGTGACGACATACAATTGATTAATATATAAGATGTTTATGATGATGATGATGATGATGACGATAGCGATGATGAAAACGAATACGTGTGGATTATCATACATAGACATAGGGAACGAATTGCGGCCATCGATCGTGGATTGCATGATATATGGTTCGCGCATGTGCGCCTTCCTCTACATCAATCGCCATGTGAGATGGGAAATCTATAGGACCGACATCGGTTTCCTCAACCCTTACATAATTGCTATTTATGTAAATCGGTCTTACGCGGCAGTAGAAAAAGGTTCGCTCGACAAATCGAAAGAAATCTCCGACCTGTCTGAGGTCCTCTACTTCTTCGACACATATTCGAAACGAATATCCGAATTCGTCCCCTACGTTCCGGCACAACGGGCAGACTACCTCGACCTCAGAGTCTACGAGGCCATCCGTGGACACTTCCTCGTCCTCGGAGTCTACGAGATCGTCCATGGATGGTTCCTCGCCCTCTGAGTCTACGAGGTCGCCCACGGTCTCATGCGCCGTCAAGTCCATGTGGTTACCGATGGGCTCATACGTCACTGAGTCCATGTCGGCCTCTTCGACGGCGACCGTCCCGATCGACAAGACGTCGTCGCCTGCCTCCGAATCATCCTCAAACATCTCCGCTTCTACCTCCTCGATCGTAAACATCTTTGGCTCATTCCTCTCGATGTACATAGCCTATAACAAAAATAGACATGGTATCATACTACCGATTGCTAGGAAATGGGCGACCGGATCAGGTAAAGTATGAGATGTACGGTACGCACTGTGGCCACCTATCATGGACAGAATGGTAGATATGACTTATGGAAGTCAAAGCATCTGTACGTATATGGACGGCGCATGGGACCATAGTCTCTAGCGGATACAACATCTCGTAAGAGTACGAGGGGAACAGCACCCTCAGTTCCTGAAGAAACTGATGCGCGTCTTCGCCGATGTCATCAGGCTCGTCTAGATCGTCCAGATCGTCCTGAAGTTCGTAAAGATCTATTATAAAGGCCGTCCCCTCTTCATCGTTTAACTCCTCGCACTGCTCGCATACCTCCTCGCCCTGTTCATCTTCAATCTCCTCTTCAGTCTCTACATTTTCAAAAATGTCCGAGACCTCAGGCAGCGGCTTGGGGAGACACATTATATGTCTGAAATATAAAATAAGAATTTTTTAAAAACTACATGTGCAGACACATCCAATCGCGTAATGCGGCTCGACAGGTTCGAGTGAGGCGCAAACTCATTCGTCCTAGTTTTTCGAGATTAATAACAATATACCTATGTTCTTACAACTAGTAATACTGGTGCGGCGTAAACTCCAATACTGACGCTGTTCAACGTTTAGAGGTCGAATATAGTCGGCTAGTAGACATATGTGGAGGATTAACGGGGTGTACGGGAGGGATGGAACCTAACCTAAAACGTTACGGAGCTCAGGCGGGACGTTTCTGTGTCCGTACGCCAAGGTGCGGGCGATATCTACGGCGATGCGCTTGTCGTCGTAGTTGCACAGCGCAAGCTTGCTAGTCACAATGGTGTTTACTATATGCTTGAGGGAATGAAACATTTTCATGTCCCTGTACAACCACAACGAGGGATCTTCGAGGCACTTTTTATAGTCGTCAAAAGTGATGTCTTTCTTGACCACATTCTTTTTGACGCCTTTAGCCTTCTTCTGGATATCTCCCTCGCCAGTCCTGAAGGTGTAGAGTTTCGCTCTCAAACCTATGAACTCGGCGATCGGGACACCGTTGCACTCATCTTTGAACTTCCCGAGCACTTTTTTGTTGGTAGTGGAATGGCACGGATGTGTCGGGGGGTAGTCGGAGGTGTCGAAGAAGGTCTTGAATTCTAGTTCCTGCATGTCGCGGTAAAAATCGGGGGTCTCGATGTCATAAAAGAAGCTGTCTGTATCCATGTACAGGAGGTCGATTTTCGACCCGTACCTCTTCTTCATGACATCGTAATGAAACGAATACATTAAGGTCTTACTGGAGTCCAGGACTGTAGCGCCTACGTAAATAGGTTTGTCTAAACGGACCGAGGTCTTGAACAGTTCGACAGCGCATAGCGACTCGTCGTATATGATCCGGTCCTTGAAAGAGGGTTTGGTGATCAGCTTCATCAACCTCTTTGAATTGCTAACCAGCTCCAGTTTCATACGTTTACGGACGTTCTCCATACACTTGCCGAAGACGGCATTGTTCAACAGTTTGAAGAAGTCCTTCTCGAAGGCGTTTCGGGCAGACTGTCTGTTGCAGGTATTCAAGTCTATGTAAGGCTTGAGCCATGCAGACTGTTGAAATTGGAGGACCCTGTGGACTTTGGTCACCTTTAGACCGTGTGCCATGGCCTGTTTAAGTAGGGTGTAATGACATACGTACTTGGTCTTGTTTTGCAGGGTGGTCAAAAGTTTGGAGGTCTTTGATCTGGGAGGGGTCGCGTTTTCGACCATGAACGGGAGGTCGTTGTGGCAGTCTTGCGTCTCATCGTCCGCAGGATATTCCACATCTACCTCTAGGAAGAAGCCTAGCTGGGAGTCGTCGTGGATGGCACTTAAATTCGAAACTAGCCTGTTCTTTCTCTCTTCATCCTCGACCCAGTAAAAATTCTTGTAGGGGAGGTACCCACTCATCGCCCAACCATATAGGTTGTTCGCGTCCACATACATGAGGTAGTTGGAGGGCAGCTCGGGGTTGAAACCTTCCACATAAGGGTTGTTGGCCTTGGCATGTTTCTTGACGCATACAGAGATTCCTCCTCGGATTCCTCGCTCTAAGAACATGTACATATCATAATCGGTTATGAGTTCCAGTTCTACTCGCGTCTTGTAGAGCATGGCGTCGAAAGAAAAACCTGGAACAGTAAAGTAATGGCCGCAATCGAGCCCGTATTCCTTCCTGCACAGTGACCTAAAATTCTCAAAGACGTCGGCCAACAGGAGGACATCGCACTTGAGGTATAAGTCAGAGTACTCCCCCAGCGTGCGGATGTTAAAAGTGTCCCACACTTTCAGAGCATGACGATAGTCATCGTCTGAAATGTGCTCCCCGGTGAGGCTGCTATAGAATGCTTCCTGAGGCGGAAGTTCCGTCTCATCGAGTCTCTCCCAAGAGTCGGTGTACTCGTAAGGGTACACGCCTTTCCTCTTCACTAGGGACAGTTGCGTCCCGTTAAAGAAAGACTCTGTATGGGTGAAGCCTTCGGGAGGGAGGTTGCCTACCAGAGCGCTCAGGCTGCTGGCCATGAACCTAAAGGTGTCGACAAACCTCACGGCTAGCGTCTTGGTTATGTTTTTGGAGAAGGAAACGTACCTCTCCGTAGAATTAGGTATGACGGATATCCTCTTCTCGTCATAGCCGAGCTGTCTGACTATGAAATGAGAATCGTAATTGGAGGAGTTGTGGATAAAGACGGGCAAGAACTTCTGGTTCTGTCTCATCAGATTGCATTTCGAGCAGAGAGCTGTCCTATACTTTCCAGTAAGATGACAATGGTCCCTGACGGGTCTCACCTCAGGCCCGAACGTAACGTCACACATCTGGCATCTTATGGCGGCTTTGAACGAAAGCTCGTCCTGAGCCGTAAAGACCATAGGGACGTTACGGTCCGACGCTGCGGCTATCCGCTCGACTATTTCTTTGAGGGTGCGCATAAAGTGCTCGGTAGCGTTGAGGCCGCGGTAAATCATAGGGGTTTTAGGGACTAATTCTCTAATGTCTTCAGGCAGAGTCGGGTCGACCACAAAGTACATTCCATAGCTCATGGGAACGTGACGCTCCGTGGCTATAGTGAAAGAAGATGACGGTTTAGGGAGATAGCCCTCGGTAGGTTTCAGTATGCACTCAAAGTCTGCATACGCTACTATAGGGACTGGGAATATGTGATGGTAATTTTTGAATTTCATCACAGGAGGAGTACCGTCATCATTAGGTGTGGGTAGCGTGATCCTGCATGGAGGATTGTCCATACAGTACTCCCTGTGGGCGGTCATCGCCTCGTGACCCGTAGGGTGGACGTTGTAGAAGGTGAAACACCTCTTGCATATATCTATTTGACCGGTATTTTTTGTCAGCTGCGGTCTGATGAAACGGCTAAAATTTTCGATGAAGCAATAGTGATGCTTATCACCGGCAGCTATGAGTAGCAGGTCGAAATGATCGTCCTTTTCGACATCTGACACGAATAGAGGCTCTATTACCTCTTTTTCGGCTATCCCATATACGTTTACGGACACCCCGTTGGCCTTGACGAAGGCCTTCACTTGACCGAGGGAAGTGGGGAAATCTAGCATGCTGAAATCGTACTTGTCAAGCAGGGCGTCGTATCGTCTATCGATTCTTTCCCTGTGAGGACCTGTTACATGTTTACATAGGATAGCCCACTTGAAGCACCTTTCGTCTCGGTTCTGAACGTTGATAACCGCTTTGCGGTTCTTTACGAACGGTGGAAGAGGTAGGTAAGAGGAACCTCTGAGCGGCCTGTATCGATTGATCCTGAGAAGGATCCCATCTACAGATACTAAAGACCATCCGCTCCCCTTTCCCAAAAACTCCGCCTCCTCGTCTATAAGCTTTTGGATACTCCTGTCTAAAAGCGCTTCTATATTCGACCCGGGAAAGACGCAAGTGTTGGCGGTCTTAAAACCTATATCGTGCACCTCTCCCGTCGCCGCCTTATCATACGTACACTCCACTAAGATATTAAATTTGAACGATCTTATGGAGGTCGACATCTCCTTGAGCAGCGATTCCATCTCTTCCCTCAGGTGGATAAGGAGCACTGGTATGTCCTTAAGTTCCTCGTTTGTGTTCTTGTAGTAATACGTCCGGAGGTTACATCCGAACGCATTCTCCAAGACGCAAAAGGTGTCAGTCTCTTGAACTTGATCCAACCTGATTCGTTTGGCTTGACTTTCCATATTTCCTGCAAAACCATATGTTTTAGTGTAGCGGTAAACGTATGGTACTTCGAAATGAAAACAATTATAAACAGTTTAATACATTTATTCTGCTAATACGATATAAATTTAACAGTAATACACTAATTTTTTTGCTAAGATTCATCTGCACAGGGAACATTTAGCATTAGAACCTTTTGGATAGAATAAGTTAGATCAATATATAACAGCATCCCAGCAATTACGTCTTCTTCGACCTTCAACGAACTGAAAGAGCGTAACGTTACGCATAAGCATGCACCGGCCAGTTCGCTGTAGCAGATGTCGTTAATTTCATAGGCGCATACCGCCTCTAACAGGAGATCGTAAGACATATCTCTGACCTTCTTCAGGTCTCGGTCATCTACAGTAGGGAAAATCCTAGACAAAATCGGATGAATAAAGTCGTGAGGTAACACTATAGATACCCTCCACGACAGCTCCTTCAGCACTTCCATCTCCCATTGCAGGATGGACTCTATGCTACAGGAATCGGCGGTGGAAGCCGCCAACTCGTCAGAAGTAAAGCATCCATACGCCTCGTAAAATTTTGAACTTACCAGCATGCATGAGCATGCCAGTAATTGTAAATCATTCGGTTCAGTATCAGGCTTGCGGTTAAGGAACCGGTCGAAATATATCACTGCGGCTGCGGCCACCTTGTGGTACATTCGCCTGTACTGGCATAAATCTTTTATCCATCCTACTACTACGGTTCTCATATTCTTTCGGATCTTAGATCCATCACATAGATATGAGTAAACGGTAGGTGGAGGCTGGGATGAAAGCAGATTGTACAACACTACGTCACTTGCAAGGTTTGTATCTGCATATGCCACAGTCTCGGCTGCGGTTTCTAAACATAGAAGGTTTGCAGCCATGTTCTCTATGCCTACGATATTCTCTTAATAACTAACTACTTAATTTATTTCCGCTGCCGACAAAATACTTACGGAGAGGTATGTAGCCTGGTACTGTTGATGGAGCTGAAGAAGGAGATGTTGGCGTAGACGACGAGGTGCCGGGGTTGTTGGTGGAGTTAAAGAAGGCGATGATGACGGTATGAGATGATGGATGTTGCTGGGGTGTTGTTGGTGATGGTGGAGTTACTGTAAACTGACGGAGGAGGATGTTGTTGTTGATGATGGTGGAGTTACTGCGTTGATTTTGCCGGTATTGTCGGCGGCGGTGGTGATGGTGGTGATGATTATTGATTTAAACTGAAACATAACAAAAACAGAAACATGTAGAAGAGACTACCCAAGAGTTTATAAAATAAAACTCGTCGCATGCGGTTAAAACAAATATCCCATTATTTTTAGTATGTAATTGTATGTAAATGTATTATTATTCCAGTATAGTATTTATAATAAGACCAACCTTTACAATACGAGCTGGATGATCCCCAAATTGATATTGTTGTTGGTTGTTGATTGTTGCCGGTTGTTGGTGTTGTTGGTAACTGAAACATACCGAAAACAGAAACATGTAGTCGAGACTAACCAAGAAAATAAATATTTCTTTGAATTCGCTTTGAAACTCGTCGCATGCGGTTAAAACAAATATCCCTTTATTTTTAGTATGTAAATTATTATTCCAGTATAGTATTTATAATAAGACCAACCTTTACAATATGAGTTGGTGATCTCCAAATTGCTATTGTTGTTGGGTGTTGATTGTTACCGGTTGTTGGTTGTTGCCGGTTGTTGGGGTTGTTGGTGTTGTTGGTAACTAAAACATACCAAAAACAGAAACATGTAGTAGAGACGAACCAGGAAAATAAATATTTATTTGAATTCGCTTTGCTAAACTACCGATATGCGGCCAGAACAATTTAAATTAGGTATGGAAATTGTTATTCCGTACTTGTAATAGTAAACGATAAAACTGGTGTTGTTACAGTTGTTGTTGTTGTTGATGTACCAACAACGGTTACAACTGGTGATGTTGCAGTACCAACAATGTATTACCTATGTATGAGGTTCTACGTCTTAATTTCATAAACAGATTTTAGGTTTTAATTTTATTAAAGATTCAAAGTGTATATTTCATAAAAGTGCTAGAGTCTTTTTAATTTTTAAAAATATTTAAAGTAGAATAAAACTCACCTTCAATTAACAACAGGTAGAGAAGAAGAACTGTCTAGCAGCGTAGCAACAGCTAGGAGAAGAAGAACTGTATCTAGAAGAAGAACTGTTCTAGCGGTGTAGAGCAGTGGTTATGATACGGTGGGAAAATCGGTGACCTTTTATATACATAATTGTCCTATGCTACTGCATTGGAAACGCTGCGTATGCAGTTCGGTTCATAATAACATGCGGTATGACGTTGTTGGTTTTTAAAATTGAAACAAACAACTTATCGCTGACTCGACGACTCGTGTAGAAAAATTAACTGTACATTTAAATTTGCAGTAAACAAGTTGCATCATCTGAATCAATAGTCTTTCACGTGCAAAGATAAAAAACGAATGACGTCAATGATAAAAACTAAAGTAATTTTTTGGGGTCAAAGGTCAATTTTTTTTTTTTTTTTTTTTTTTTTTTTTTTGGCAAATTTCCAAACTCGATTTTCTCCGCAACCGCTGGGCCGATTTTGATGCGGGTGGCACCCACGTGACCAGCAGATCGAGATCTACATGATAAGCCCTAATCCGTAGCCGTATCCCCGATGGAACCTGAGATAGCTTGTAACACGTGACCTGGTTATCGGATCGATGAGGTTTAGGGCTTATCTTGTAGATCTCGATCTCCTGGTCACGTGGATACCACCCGCATCAAAATCGGACCAGCGGTTGCGGAGAAAATCGAGTTTGGAACTTTGCCAAAAAAAAAAAAAAAAAAAAAAAAAAAAAAAAAAAAAAAAATTATGGCGAGAATTTTTTTTTTTTTTTTTTTTTTTTTTTTTTTTTTTTTTTGAAAATTTCAAACTCGATTTTCTCCTCAACCACTGGTCCGATTTTGATGTGGGCGGTATCCACGTGACCAGGAGCTCGAGATCTACAAGATAAGCCCTAATCCGTAGCCGTATCCCCGATGGAACCTGAGATAGCTTGTAACACGTGACCTGGTTATCAGATCGACAAGGTTTAGGGCTTATCTTATAGATCTCGATCTCCTGGTCACGTGGATACCACCCGCATCAAAATCGGTCCAGCGGTTGCGGAGAAAATCGGGTTTGAAAATTTGCCATTTTTTTATTTCTTTTTAAATTTTCAAACTTGATTTTCTCCGTAACCGCTGGACCGATTTTGATGCGGGCGGTACCCACGTGACCAGGAGATCAAGATCTACATGATAAGCCCTAATCCGTAGCCGTATCCCCGATGGAACCTGAGATAGCTTGTAACACGTGACCTGGTTATCTGATCGATGAGGTTTAGGGCTTATCTTGTAGATCTCGATCTCCTGGTCACGAGGATACCACCCGCATCAAAATCGGACCAGCGGTTGAGGAGAAAATCGAGTTTCAAAATTTACCCCAAAAAAAAAAAAAAAAAAAAAAAAAAAAAAAAAAAAAAAAAATGGCGAGAATTTTTTTTATTTTTTAATTTTCAAACTTGATTTTCTCCTCAACCGCTGGTCCGATTTTGGTGTGGGTGGTATCCACGTGACCAGGAGATCGAGATCTACAAGATAGGCCCTAATTTGTAGCCGTATCCCCGATGGAACCTGAGATCGTTTGTAACACGTGACCTGGTTATCAGATCGATGAGATTTAGGGCTTATCTTGTAGATCTCGATCTCCTGGTCACGTGGGTACCGCCCACATCAAAATCGGACCAGCGGTTGCGGAGATAATCGGGTTTGAAAATTTGCCATTTTTTTAATTTTTTTAAATTTTCAAACCTGATTTTCTCCGCAACCGCTGGGCCGATTTTGACGCGGGCGGTACCCACGTGACCAGGAGATCGAGATCTACAAGATAAGCCCTAATCCGTAGCCGTATCCCCTATGCAACCTGAGATAGCTTGTAACACGTGACCTGGTTATCGGATCGACGAGTTTTAGGGCTTATCTTGTAGATCTCGATCTCCCGGTCACGTGGGTACCACGCGCGTCAAAATCGGTCCAGCGGTTGCGGAGAAAATTGAGTTTGAAAATTTGGCGGGAAAAAAATTTGGCGGGATTTTTTTTTTTTTTTTTTTTTTTTTTTTAATTTTTTTTTTTTTTTTTTTTTTTTTTTTTTTTTTTTTTTTGGTCAAGGTCAGGGTCAAAGGTCAAGGTTGTCCCAGTACAGACATTCTTCCTCTACTTGTAGTGTTACGCAAAAGAAAAAAATTTATTTTGACGAGCCAGTACTAAAATTTGAACGTTTTCGTCAATAACTTTTCAACAAAACAAGCTATTTATAATTACTAAACGTTGTTATTTTTATAATGAATTGCTTTATTTATGTATATAGCTAAACATATTTTTTGTATTTTTTAGTGATTTAGTGACACTTTTTCGTACGTAAATAATTGATATTTCTAAAAGAAAATATTTTTTTTAATTTTCAATTTTTATTCTGGTCGTAAATGAAAACGGAAAAATTTGGTTTAAACGTTGTTCTAATAACAAATTCTTTATAAATAAATGGTAATTTTTTGAAAGTTTTAGGAATGAAATTGAATGAAATAAAAGAGTTTTTATTAGGCGTAAAATGACAGTCCGCGTGATTGTTAAAATCGCCGTTCTCGTCGGGTTAAAGTTTTCAATTATATTGCTCAAATTACTTGTAACTATTGTAGTTTATAAAGCGACTTGTTAATTGTTTTTTAACCATTACATTCAACAAAAGAATTTTTTCTTACTAAGGGAATTAAAGACATTTAGAATAATTTTTTTCTACTTTTTAATAGTTTACCGCTTTTATGTTTCAAAAACTCAACACATTCACTATCATACATTTTAACAAAACACAGCTTCCAAAACGTCTCAACTTCAGTGTACTAAGAAAATCGAAACGAACCGATACAATACCAAAACATAACTACTAAAACCAAAAATGAGTTAAACACGGGAAAATGCAAACAGTTGTATTAAACTAGTCACAGACATCAATATTAATGATATGAAATAAACAATCTGAAATGATACATAACGAATCACTGGAATTGTTTACTGTCCTGTTTTAATTGAAAATCATTAGTCTGTTATATTACTTGTGACCAAAATTAAAACTGAGTCTATAAAGAAAAAATATAGTATACTCATAGTTAATAATGTAAGTCAATAATGTCACGAAAAATAACAATGTAAGAGTAACAATAGAAAAAGAAGAATAACAATGGTAAAAGTTTTAGTTATTAATGGTAAACTAAGGTTCGATTAATGAAACATTTTCTAACAAATGAATTTAACGTGTTTATCATATTAATCTTACAACGAACGAATTAGTCAGTCATGCTACATGAAATTTTGTTTTTGATCATATTGTGCATATTTTAAATTAATACTCATGCTCACTTGTATTGCTGGTTGCCTACTGTCGGAGTACTCTTAGCGTAGACGGATTTTATATTTATTTGTCTCGTTATTAATTAAACATCCCTAGAAGAAAAACTATTGACCACGAAATTGCGAGCTTCATGCTGTCAGTATATAACATGATGGCTTCCGGCAGAGAGGAGCAATATGCGGATTATAAAACCATTTCAGAAAACATTCAATATTTTAAGTAACTAAAACTTGTAGGAAATTACGTATTTTTATAAAAAAAGTATTTCGCATGCTTTATTTTTCAATAAAATTATTTTGAAAAATTGCTTAATGGGATGATAATGTGTAATGTAGTAAAAGTTTTGTTTTTGAAGAAAAAACTGTCATAACTAAACAAGTAATAATTTTCTCTAAAATTTTATTGCTTTTGTCATAATTGTTACAAAACAAATCTGCCAAGTATTATGTTAATCCATGAAATAGTTGTTGAAAAATGACGACGTATTTAAAAAATGCGATATTTTTTGAAAAACAAAACTTTAAGTAAATTATATATTATCTCATTTGGCGTGTGTTTGCAAAATAATTTTATAGAACAAAAAACATGTGAAATACTTTGTTTTATAAAAAATACGTCATTTCAGACAAGTTTCAGTTACTTAAAAAAATAAGATATGTTTTCTGAAATGGTTTTACAATCCGCATACTGCTGCTCTCTGCTGGAGGCCATCAAGTTAAAGAAAGACAGTAGTAAGCCAAGCAGTTGTTTAACTCCACCCGTCCTACCATACAGTGTTGCCACTCCACCCGCCCTGCCAATGGTATTGGAATTTCTTCACTCAGTCAGTTCAGTGTAAGCGTGATATACACAACGTTTCGCAACGTTTGTGGGCTGTTTTTTAAAAATTCATTTTCGTTTAAAAAAATTGGTTATTTTATAGACCTTCCGTTTAATTGTATTATCCAGTCTTTCGTGAAGAGGTGTTAAAATTTTAAGTGTTATTTTTCAGTGCATTTAATGTATTGTGACAATTTCGGAAAGGAAAGAGTATTCGAAAATTTTAGAGAAAGACCGGGAGTTTAAAAATGTTAACGTAAATAATAATTTATTTTTTATTTTATATATTTTGGTTAAACGTCCGACTGCTTTGGAATTACTGCTAATGCAGACGATGAAGGATGAAATGATTTTTTGTAACGTATGAAAATATGCCGTGCTTGAATGGGATTCGAACCCAAGACCGCATGATGAGAGGCGAGCACGTTATCAACTACACCGATGCGGCCGGCGTTGGCGTAAATAATAAGAGTAATAATAGAGTAATAAAAGGTTTCCAAGAAATAGTTATAAACGGTTTTTATAATAGCGGCCTGGCTTTTGTTGTACAAATATTGTGAAAAAGCAGGTACCTATTTAGATAACTGGCCTGTTTGTAACACCTTCTATTCAATCCTAATTTGTTTACAGTTGTTAAGATTTATCCAGAAGCCGTCAGAAGGATTTAGAACTTTAATTTGTATGTCTAAATTCTCTGTCTTTCTCGAAATCTCCATTAGCCTACCTATGTAAGCGCCAGTTTGTTTACGGTCAAGTTCAGTAAAGTTTTTTGTCTGTGAACTAGTGAGTGAAATTTGTAACAGTGCGTTTGAAAAGGTAGACGTTACTGTGAATTACTGTGTATTGTTAAACGTTATTTCTGTATTTTTTGTAAGTAGTATTAGTAAATTGGTTAAGTTGTTCATTGTTATTTCTTATTATATTTAGTTTGTTATTCATTATAAGTAATATAGTTCTAATTCACCTGTTGATTTTAGTCACTTTTTGTAATTTTTTTTAGTCGTATTAAATACTTGTAATGTTAATCTTTAGCGTGTTAATTATTTAATATACTCAGATCCCGGAACAGACCTTAGAGATAAGTGTCGCAATATATTCAGTTGTAAATATGAATGAATTTAGTGATTTTGACGAACTACCCGGTAAATCAACTTCGAACAACGACAGTCGTTATTGAAAAAAAGACCTTAGAAAACAAAGTAAAGAAATAATCAGTAATGTTTAATAAGTTTAAAAATTTGGCTAACAGTCCTGAAGCAAGAACAAAGTTAAATTTCTAATTTTTATGATAATAAGATAAAAAATTCGTTCGCACACTGCCAAATACGGTTATACTGCATTTTACTGTCTTTTAAGATCCAGACTCGTAATTTCATGGTTACTATACTAAGAACAAAAGATTTAGGCGGGTCGAGTTCTCGCTCGTGTATCCCTTCCACAACCTCATACGTACTCATATACTCCCCTTACGCTCTCTACAATGTTACAAGAAGTACACTGATTTTACGTGTTAGATTAAATAAAAGTAGTTTGTTCACTATATTTTTTCATTTACTGTATTTTTTATTTTATTGTATTTATTTATTGCAGTTCGATAATATATTATTATATTAATATACATAAAGTATAAATAGAATTGTATAACAGGTATCCCGATGAGATAATTATGATTTACATAAAAAATAATGAACACTGGGAAAATAATCACAACTGAACTTCACGTCCAATAATCTTTTCAAGACTAAAAGCCAACTGACCAACCAGCAGCCCTGCTTGTAGACTATAATCGTATTGTTTTGTTCTCTGTTATAAAACTTTTGACTATTTATAATACTGTAGATTTATAAACTCATTAAAATGTGAACCATACATAAAGATAAATTTTGTAGCATTACAGCAGCACTGAAGGCAGTAAATTATGAATGTAGACAAAACGTCCATGTCTGGACGACTCGAAAATAATGAACAGCCTTCCGTATTTTATTTTAATTTTTATGTACAGTCATAAAAACTTAATACATTACATCACATTATAACAATGTTTATGCCAAACTTTGGTTTTTCGTAATTTTGAATCCACGCAATTAAATTATTTATTTTGAAAAACATTAATCGTAGGGTATGAAACATTTAATTTTCGTACGAAATTTAAATTTTACAGGTAATAAGACATAAGTCCTGTGCAATCAAATTTTTAAACACGAAAATAGAACAGTTTGAATTTATTTTTTATTTGAATTTGTTTTGAACGTATTGGCACAAATATAACAAGCTATCTATTGATGTGTATTAGATATTATACGCGGAGTACATTTTTGAGCGTAAGGAGTGAAGTAAACTTAAATTAGGTATAAGTTTCAAGTCAACAGGAGCAATAAGAGAGGAGAAATTGCTCGACTGGTGGGAGTAGCGAGGTGAGGAAGTGGTGAAGTGCACAGCAAACTCCCAACCGCCTAAATGTTTCGTGCTAATTATAGTATAGTTGAAAATTGCCATGGTGATAAATGCGATTTTCTGTAAATAAATGTTTGGAATGTAAATATATTCCCTAAAGAGAAAGACATGAAAATTCAAAAGTTTAAGAATAATGATTAACATGTTCACAGTTGTGAATATAATATTGAAGAAAACAATGATTGTAACATCCACAACATTAATTACATGTTAATGATGTAAAATTTATTAATTTATTTAAATTCAAGTTACTTTAACATAAGTTATTAATCTTTTCTTCTGCATCATTAATTAATCTGGGTGACTACAAGTTAAACGTAAGTTATTGGATGGGTAGCCATATTTAATTTTGCGTTAGAACGTAATTGCAATTTGCAAAACAAACTTACTTACCTCCCCCTATTCCGATATTCATCATACTGCTTTTTACCCCTCCTTTTCAAAAGTTTTACTCTTGTTAAACTTCTTAGAGCTTTTCCTCAATCGTGTACTTTTTTGATTTTGTTTTGGATCATTCTTCACTTTTGTTATTCTCTTCTAATTCTCCATCTTGCTTTATTTCTCTCTCCCTCTAACTTTTACCCTCACAAACACATTCACACACAATCAAAATTATTGTTTCTAATCTTTCTTTTTCTCTGCTCTTTACAACATTGTCTTTAACTACCCCTTCTCAATCTATTACCCCTTACTCCACTGAATTTCCTCCCTTTTACATCAATCTAATTCTCATCCTCCAAACATTTTATCCCTCATTATCGTTCTCTCTTTACCTACCCAATTCCCCCTCTTTATCACTCAATAGCTATCTCTCTTTTCTATTCGCTTACTTGTATTATCTCGTTCCAAATCTTTTTATCCAAAATAACTACTGTTTCTATCCTACTTCACTCGCTCTTTAAATTAAGTATTAAGTTTTTCTATGGAACTTGTTAATATCTACCATTTAAAAATTATTGCTCCATTTTATAACTTTTATTTATTTTTTTGCAAATAGCAATATCAATTTTAAAAAGCTTAATTTGAACATGATATTATTCAATAGTATAAAATTCTGCTTCCAATAATTCTTTTATATACTGTACTTCAAATTATTTCGTAAAAATTTACATAAAATAATTTTGAACACTAATTAATTAACGTTTCGGTTGGAGTGTTAGATTATTTAATTTAAAAAATATAAAAAAATAATATTCTAATATCATTCTAGAAATAGTTGGTTTAGGCTCTTTTTAGGCTTACGTTTTTTAGGCTCTTACGATCTTTTAAATAATTTTTTAAATACTATTATTTTGTAATGTTTAAGTCAGGTTGTACTGGCATCTGGGTAAAATTGATAAAGAAATTTCTACAAATGATAACTATTATTTACAAATTAATATGTTTTTGTTTAGATCATTAGCCGCAAGGCTGGTTTGAACCTGTAGAGGTTTTACTAAGTAAAAGGAGGAGTAAGGTTGTTTACCAAGCCTTCCTCACTGAGTGGAAAAGTACGCTTATCAGCATGCCGGGCCGTCTGAAAAGCACATATTTTCCACTCTGCAAATGACATCTTCACTTAATTCACAACAGGGTCTGGCTGTATAATGAAATTTATTACTCTCAGAGGAGATAACTCTCATTAGTGTCTTTTACACCTCTACTTCTTCTGTTCTTAAATGATTCAGCCATTTAATTGGCTGACCATGTGATAAAAAAACATAACTATTTTTATTTTAGCTCTGCAACGAACAGATTGAGTGTAAATAATTTTACACTCCACCTTTCTGTTATGGGCAGACAAGCCAATATGTCAAAATAAATCATTACTGTTGGGCTATTAGTTAAATACTATTACATTACTTAACTTTAGATGAGGATGGTTAAATGTACGAAGATGGTTTAAATGTACGAAGAATAAGGATGTTTTTAGTGCCAATTTTTTAAATTATCATGTATCTTTTTTCTGACTATCACACTTAGATGCCAGAAACTACAAGAGTTAGCAACAAACGCTTTTCGGATTTGTAATTCTGCAAAAAAAGGTAGTGTGCCTAAATTGGGGTTGAAGTTCCGGTTTTATCCGAAAGTGGCCAAAAACCGGAAGTCAAAAAATTGAGGTCAGAAATTACAAAATATAGCAACAAACGGATTTCAGATTCATAATCTGCACAAAAAGTAAAGGGGCATCAATTGGGTTTACAGTTACGGTTTTGACCGGAAGTGCCTCAAAACCGGAGGTCAAGAAATCAAAGTCGAAATTTTAAAACAAAAAGAATATCATTCGATTCCTTTTACAGTATATACAGAAATCATTGGGTTTGAAGTCTCGGTTTCGACCGGAAATGGCCCTAAACTTGAAGTCAATAAATCAAATTGGGAGTTTGGAAATAAAAGTAGTGTAAAGGTGCGGTTTCGTTTATGTGATCGTCGCATACGATTACTGCATGCAGCCGCTGCATGCCTCACTGCTATTACTCATTAAATGGAGTTTTTAAGAAGTGGTTCCGTTTATGCGTCTGACGCAGAGGTCGCATGAGTCGGCTGGATCGACTGCTTTGGCAACCAGTCGCATGCGTCTGGAAGTTGAAAATGAGTTTTTCCAAAGACGATGACGTAAAACTCATTGAATTAGCTGCAGAAAAACTACAACTATTCGATCCTTCAAACTTGCTTTCATCGTCTAATAGATACAGTAAACTCTGTCTAATCCGAAATAATGGGTGAGCCGATTTCGGACAAGCCGGGTTTTTTACATAACAAGAAAATGGTTTTTTATTGTAAAAAAAATATTACTGTGTCCTAAACTATTATTCGTAAGATTTAATTGTCAAATATTTTCCGTACATTTTAATTCGTTTTTAGAAAAGTCAGAATTTTTTTTGGTTTTTATTTCAGTTCAGTTTGCTTAAACAGTATTTTGGTACAGAAATACAATTTACAGTTGTTTTTATTACAGTTATTTGTAGAAAAATTACATTTAAAATACTGAGTACTTTTTGATGTTTCGGGTAACCCGGACGTGCAGCTGGATCGCACGTTCCACTGCACAAACGAAACTACCCGACCTATGCGACGATCGCACAAACGAAACCACACCTTCACTCAATTACTCATAAAGAGAAGACACAGAAATCACTAACGGTTGCTAAGTAACATTATAGAAAATAAATATATTAATAAATTTATAGGGTGCCGTAGCGGTAAGAAAAGCTTACCATCGTTACGTAAGTAACTTTGTTTTACCGTTTTTTGCAAATTAAGTTTTTTGCGGGTAGTTAAATATTGAAACGAACATAACTTTTGATCTAAAGAAGTTGGAGCTGTAATATTTTAAAAAATTATTCCCATTTTTACAGTCTGTGATCTGATTTTGGCGTTTTTACTGTAACTTTATGTAGAATTTTTAAAATTAGCTCAATTACATAAAAATGAAGGAAATGTTTGCTTACTAAATAAAAAAATTATTTTGTTCCTTACAAACGATATTTAAAAAAAAGCTTTTTACTGATTACAGAGCAGAATTTTAGTTTTAATTTGACATAACTTTAAATAAATTTGATTAAATAATTAAAACGATATAATGTTCGTTCTAAGAGTGCGCTAAAATCTACCATTTTGGTTTATTGTAGGGGTGCGGGTAAGTATTTTTTAAACTACGAATACTTTTTTAAATGTTATTACACATGCTATTTTATTGTGCTAAAAAGTTTATTGCTTCTGAGTATCAGTAAAATATTAAAAATTAAGGTAGACACCTCCCTTAAAGTATAAAACTGATTGCAAATAATGTAAATTGTCAATAAAATGGTTATTTATAAGTAGAATGTGTAATATGGGTAAACAATCTTAATTTTGATTACGCAGATAATAATTGCCAGCGTTTAAAATAAAGAGGAAAATTCGTTCAATGTCTCTAGTTTCTGACAGAAAATCTTTATTCTCAATAAAAAGTTAACAGAGATGGTTCAAAGTAGCATAGGAGAAGATGAGGAAATAGTAGGAGGGGTTTTAGAGAGAAAATGTTTCTCCATGGTGGTGATGAAGAGGGAGAGCCAGTGACTGTAGAAATGCAACGGAGAGTCGGAGGAGGCGAAGAAGAGAGGTTTTAGATTGTAGCAGCTGCAATGTCTAAGATACATAAATCACTCCATGTCAGGTTTTCTCACTCATTCTACATTTTCTTTCTTTCTTTGTATCATGGTATATGTATATATTTCTGTCTTTCTTTTTAAGACAATGTCACACCAATACTCGACTTCTTTTGCTCAAAATAAAATAACTTCAAGGTATGATAACATTAATAATAAACATCGAAATTTGTCTCGAACACTTGGGGTATGTAGGGAAAATGAAGTACTGTAAATCATATAATAAAGTTTGAATTATTAAACTGTTGTTGAACCACTAATTTTTGTGTAATGTTCAGAAATGAATTTACTTATAAATTAATTTTAGGTTTAAATTAAAATACTTCTGATTATTTAATATATTTAAAGTATGAACTTGGGTTTGATCTGTTAGACGCTACGCATTCTGTTAGCGCGCCTACAAAAAACTGAATACGCAACATGCAATACAATACACTATTGCGGGTTGCAGAATATACAGGGGGTATTTATATGCTTTACGTGCATTGATACATACCTTGTTTGTAATGTGATGAAGTTGCACGTAAGGAGGAGGCCAGAATGTTGATGAAGTTTTAGTAAAATATATTAACACAGGTATTTTAGTATTAATACTAGAAGACACAGAAAAACGGGAACTCTTAGAAAACTAATAAAAAAGAATACTTTCAATAACAAAAAATTTATTGACTATAACTTTGAACCACTACAAATTACCTTTTAAAAAACAACAATCCAAATTATCAATTTCTGAAAATTACATCCAGCAGATAGCGACCTTGTCTACGTATACAATCTTTTAATCTGCTGTTTAGGTTCCCAATTGATCGCTGCAACATTCAGCTAGGATACCACGACCTTGCTGGCGTGTAAAGGGCGTTCTTGACCTTCTTTAGGGTTGCTGTCTGCCTAGTAACGATAGTTTTGTTTATGTACTAAACCCAAAAGGTTAAAATGGGCCTCATCTTACATCCGTAGCTTGTCCAAAAATTCATTGTCATAATTTGATGACTGAATTGTAATTGCAACTATAGTTCTCCTTCAGTTGTTGCACAATTTGCTTCTTGTACGAATGAAAATTTAAATCAAATTTTAGAATTCGGCGAACACTCTCTTGGGACATTCTGAATGTTTGCTTATGAATTGAACTTTGTGAGCCCTGTAAGACTGAAACGTCTTACGTCTTACGTTATAGTTTCAATATTCTGTTGAGTATGAACACTTCTTGGCCGTCCTGTCGGTTTCTTTATCAGTGCAGATTCAGTCTCCTCAAAGTTTTGAATCTAAGTTTCATCGCTTGTTTTGAAGGAACGCGACCATGACGCCCTAAGTTGAAAAAGCAATGGAACTCCCTCTGCACTTCTTTTAAACTATCGTCGGTTTTGTAAAACATTTATATAGTGAAAGCATGCTGTCTACTGATCCACTCCTCCATTATTAATGAATGGCGTGACTACAGATTTTCTACAGCTCACAGACCCACTTCTGTAACGCTGCCAACTGTACTTGGCTGCCACTACGCACCTCAAAAGTTCCCGTTTTTCTGTGTCACCTATTATTAATAGTGTATTAAAAACCTACAATTTTTATTTTAAGTTTTTTTCCTTACGGAACTTAGTTTAGCGTCAATAGTTTTTCGTATTTATTAGTCATGCAAAATTTGATTTTGATTTAGTATCATTCACTTATGACAAGCCTTTTGTAACTGATAGGTTTTAGGTATTAACTCTTCGAACACTAATTCCGAGATCGCGCCGATAGACTTGGCTTTTTTTAGCCATCTTTTATACAAAAAATTTGAAATGTTTAGGAGATACGTATTAAGAAAATTTCGAGAGATGTTTTAAAATAACAAACATGAAACTCCGTTATTTTACACCAGTTACAGTGAATTTACGAAAAATCTGTTGTAATTTATGCAAAGTTACGCGTTTTTGTCAAAACTTGGCAATAAATATGTTTTATTCATATTTTTTCTGGTATTATACAAAAATGTCTAGCGAAGAATTTGATATATCAAGAGCCCTCGGTTACCACACTATACGACTATTCAAGCGTATGTAAGAGTCAATTGAATATGGATTCTGTGGTAAAATACAAGCCATAAAAATTTCTCTCTTTGAGCTGATGTCATTGACCCATTCCTACAGTTATATGGCATATGTTATTATATGAAAGCACGGAATTTTGTGAACACTTGTATGTAGAAAAAAATTATAAAAGATAATATTAGAACACTGTTGCATTGTGAAGAATGTCTGAAAATAGGCTATTCTACGAATTTCTGAGCTTTTATTCCCTCTTACAGCTTTTATTCAATTCAACCGGTTTTGCTATAAAAGCAAGATTGAACAATATTTCTTTACAATTTAAGCTTTCAGAAGCGGTTATAATTCTATTTTTAAATGAGATACGCCATTTACACGGTTTTCTTAAAAAAAACTCCCAGAATCGAGTGGTATCCCAATATTCACAAATCAATAGAAAATTTCCCACTAACCTAATTGTGTTTCTAAATAGCTTTACTTTCTTCCACATACTACTTTACTTTCTTCCGCATAGATTCAGCTACAATTTAACTATAATGTTTACTGGTGTGCGCGTACATTGGCCTTCACTATTACACAAGCTGTTTAGTGATTACACACTCGTAATCTAACAAAACTATATGGGCTATCCGCCCGTTAAGGGTTAAAAGTAATTTGTGTGTTTTTCCTTTTATATTATTTACTCATGATTAAACAAGAGTAATATATTTTTATTTACATTACCAAGAGAAAGCCATGTAAGAGTTTCACACCAGATGGTTTTGCATTCCTTTCGTGGAAATCTTTTAAGCAGGTATTTTAACCGTCTCCGTTCTGACACGATAAAGCAGCTGAAAATGTTGTTTGTTTGTTATCTATTGTTCACCATAAAAATTAAATTGATGGTCAGTAAAAATATTATTTAAAAAAATTTTGTTTTAATATTTACAACATCATTTTTATAATGTTTGTAGTAAATTTGTGTCAATTTGATGTCAAATTTTGCGTCGGTTTTTCAGGGTTCATAACAACTGTTACATTGAATTTTGTTAACTTTTGTAAGAAAGTAGGCTTACGATAAAGTCTAAAACAGATTTTTGACTTTGTAACAACTTTTTAATTAATAAATTTTTACATTAAATTAACGTAATTCAAAAATTTGAACCAGATTATTTGAGTACATTAATTAGCTATGCTTTACCGTAATTTAAATTTATAAACGGGTGAGTGAGAGAGGGGTTAAGAAAACTGTTTATTATATAATTAAATATTATACAGAAGGCGAACCATATTGACAGCAACGAAAGTTTTGTTTACCAAACTTTCATTAGTTCTAGAGATGCTCTTTTGGTCGCGGGGGTAGGAGTGGGTGTTCTGTATGTGGAGAGGGATGCAGAATGATAGGATTGGTAGGGGAAGAGTGGTGGGTGGGAAGTTGTCCGACTTTACTAAACTTTCTAATAAGATTAGTAAGTAACTTTCAAAGTCTGAGACTTATACTGAACCAAGATACGCCGTCCTGAAATGTTTCTTTGTTTCTAATTATCGAAAATGGAAAGTTCCCTTCCTAAGCTAGGCCTCGTTTTCTATTCTAAAATAACTGAACGATACGCTCCCTTTCTATATTTAACCCACTTACGGCTGTCTTGGTCTGATCATTCCGTTTTAGTGGTTGCAAAATCGTAACTTTTAAAAATTATTCAACTTTGACTTCCCTATCTTTTGAATTCATTAAAGAAAAAATACACTCGTTAATTGTCATTAACACCAAATCTTCTCTTGCTTAGCTTCATAGTAAACTGAGCTTAGAACATCTAACTTCTCACACATCTATACATGTTGAAAGAAAAACACCAATCTAATATCCTATTCCCACGATGCTGGTTTACTATACTATTTTTCAAAGTTGATGAGCTCTGAACGTACGCATTGCCCCCTAACCATTTCATAGCTAGCCAATGGCTTGCCAGCAACGTTGCCAATACTTGCTCCTGTTGTAGACACGAATAAACTACTACTTCCGGTTGACCGATTTTGATGAAAATGTTCGTGTCGGGTTCAGTAATGGTATCTAACTTAAGTTTCAAGTTTCAAGTACGTACGATGTTCCGTTCTTAAGATATTCTGTTCACACGAGCGGCGCACATACGCACGCGCGCACACACACAGAGTCCAATCACTAAAAACGTGTTTTTTGGGTTCAGTCGGTCTGAAAACGTGTAGATCCAGTGAAAACTCGATTACGAAAAATCGACATGAAAACAATACTTTCCTTCCTATATGTTCTTATAGGCAAGAAAAAGTAATAAATAAACAAATAAAACTTTGATTGGCGATAGTTGTCACCACGGTAAATAGAAGAGACGGTAGGGGTCACGTAAGGATGCGCAGTAGCCGATGACGTCACCGTTGCTTAATAACGTGGTCAGCAGTTTGTATTATTTCGGTATTTGTGAATGTTGTCAGTTAATCTAATTAGCGACTAACGGTATTACGACGTGAATTCTTTGCGTATTAGTTTTATCATATATGTATTATTGAAAATAAAAAGTAAATATTTAGGCCTACTAATACTTACACATTTATTTACTTTTTTGCTACTTCTAATATTTTAGTAGTGCTTATATCTAGTGAGTTCTAATAAAATTACATTGAAAATTGTTGTGGGTTGTGCTATCAATGAAAAAAATATATATGAAAGATTTTTATTTCACAGTTTTCCGAAAGATAAAACCTCATGATTGCATTATTGCAGACGTGCAAACAATTTTTCGGTTGATTTTGCGCGTGTTTGTGGTGCTCACTTTGAAGACTATGACTTCGAACGCGATTTAAAAACTGAAATTTGTGACTTAAACGCTACAAGAAAATTAAAATTGTCTGCAGTTCCAGATCATTAGATACTAACTCAAATTGTTGAAAATTTGAGTGACTCCGAAAGAAACTTGAGACATGAGAAAAGGAAAATAGAAAAATAGTAGAATTTCTTATTTCTCAAGGAAAAAATTATGCTTGTTACGAACCTCCTATTGCTAATGAAAATAATCCTCTTCTGTCAACAACCTACAACACAAAAGAATCTAAAGAGTTTATAGCGCTGAGAAACGGAAATTTGTGTCTATGAAAAATTACTAAACTTTTGCGGGAAATAACGTATATTAAAGCCGAAAACACTGATTAAAAAAATAAACTCACTGAATACGGGTTAGCAAATGTGGCTGAAAATCGCCACATTTGATCTTTCTGTGATCTTAATGAATTCACAGTAACTTGTTATGATTGTGAGAACTAGGACTTTTATAAGAATAAGTATATTAGTAAGCGACAATCGTTGAAAAGAAAATCATACGACGATGAGAAAAGTGATTCGGGAAGGAAAAGCCAAAGAAGTTTAGTAAACTCGTCCAATAAATTTTTACGGTAAAATACGTTGTTTCATTTTTCCAAAATATAAACTATAAATATTTGAATAAGAGTAGGCCTAACTGTTAAATATTCACAACCATTTTATTTTTTTACAAGTAGGCTACCGAATATCATGTATTTATTTATATTACAATTACAGACCTGTTTAAAAAGTTTTTATTACATAATGTGAATGTCTAAAGACAATTTGCTTACTTAAATCGTCAACGAAAAATGGCAGTAATAATTTTATATTTTACTTACATTTCACTTCTTTATTATCATTGTTGTTATTATAACGGGTGTTTCAAAAAGGGCGCACTTCAAAGTTTAAGGGTTAATATTGTTAGTAGACAAAACAAAATTATTACAGCCCAATATTCGTCTCGAATGAAGAAGAAAGATATTACAAAAGTGGTGTTTTCAGCACCGGTGACGTCATTTGCTAGTGACGGTATGTACTCATAACGGCCGGTCAAGCACGTGACCCCTACCGTCTCTTCTATTTACCGTGGTTGTCACTGCTAATTTTTAATTTTGTCTGTACAATTAGTCAAAAATTTTGAAACGTTTCAGGATGTGATAGCGGTTACTATTATCTAAAAAGTCAAATACCAAATAGTTTAGGTGACGTTCAAGTCTGTCTTGGTATTTTTGTTTCATGTTTATATGTAACTCATGGTGAATTCCATCATTGGTTATTAACAAAGAGGAGTCCATAATAGTTCTAAGAATTTCCGGTTGTAGACGCTGCAAGATGTCAATATTAGATGAGATTACTGATCCCCAGAATTCAATTCCGTACGTCCATGCTGGTTTTATTATTATTTTTTTTTAATCCTTAATATGTGTTCGTTGCAATCTGCTCAGTTTAAGAACAATGAACAACCTCATGATTCAATGAGATGAGGATGATGTTTATGACGTGTGAATGAGGTTTAGTGTTGTACAGACTCAGGTCGATCATTCCTGAGCCCCAACAATCTAAGAACAATGGTAACAACTTGTCTAATATTCAAATATGTATAAAAGTAATTAAATAACTTTTCTAGGATTTGAACCAGGAACCTTCGTCTCCCAAAATAAGCTGTTAAACACCTGATGACTTTACCACTAGACCAACCCGGTGGATTAAAAAATTTATTGCCTAGTGAAAGACGTGACATTCTGCTTAATATGAAATATATTACGCATGTTTTGTACAGTGATGTTATATTTTAACAATATATAAAATTGAATAAACTAATTTTCCCCAAAATAAAGAAAAACAATGAATTAGAAAGAGAAAAATTAAGAAATTTTACAAAACTTTTTAAGTAAAGAAACAAATGAAATGTCATGTTTATACAAAGGGAGAATTGAACAAATGCATAATGTAATGCGACATAAAATTTTCATTAGCTAAATATTCGTAATTGATTTTTCCATTCTAATTTTCAACTTTGTTATCTGAAAAAATAGCGTGGAATAAAGGAAGAAAGAACTCTTTAAAAAAGAAGAAAGAAACGGGAAAATTGAAGTGGTCTTGGTTTGAGTTTATACAGCATAAATAGGCCTACTTTTTTTTAAAAAAAAAGAAGAAGCAAGGCAAAATAATATTCAAGCATTTCAAGACTTTTCCATTATAGTGTCGAGTTGCTTCTATTGACAAAACAATGCAAATTTGAAACCTTTCTTCCAGCCGTTTCATTCATTTCGATTTTGGGACTGCATCATTCATGAATACCCTTACAGTCCCTTTTTGGTCTCTTGAATAAATAAGTACAGAATGTAAACATAAAAATTATTTCTAAAGTACTTTTTGTTTCTGTAGCGTTTATGAAGAGATTTTCTAAAATTTAACAAACATTAAATTTATTATAATCGTTTTGTTGAATTTCTTATCTCTCTGTGCGTCTACGATGGTCTGACTTCTTACTAGTATTGTCTTGTGTACATTTCATTTTTGTATATTGTAACAATTAAACCGAAGTTCGTTTGGGATTCGGGTATAATAAATAATAAATAATAAACAGTATGGGTGCGAAACTTTATTCGAATTAAACCAGAAAAAAAGAATAGATAAAATCCAAAAACTTGAAAGGGGAATCCTTAGGACCTGCATCGGAAAGAGAGACCAAGTAGATGTAGAATGGAGATTATTACCAAATGAACAGGTCTACCAGGAGACCGAATCAGTAATAGATACGATGAGGAAAAAGAGAATATCCTTCTTTGGACATATAATCAGAACACCCATAGATAGAATCACAAACCAAATAGTCAGAAAACTCTACCAGAAAAAGACAGAAGTAATGTGGTTAAAAGAAATTAAGAAAGATATGGAAGAAAATTAGGCATCACCTTCGAAGATCTAGCAAAAAACTGAACAGCTGAAACTATTAAAAGATAAAAATATTTGGTTCCAAGGAAAGGTACATAAAAGAGGAAGCAGGAAAGTGATCTTTTCGGAAGCAGTAAGGCAAAGAAGATCTGCCAGAATGAAAGAATAATGGAGGAACATCAAAGTAAAGAACCAGAAGAGAGTGTCCAGAAACTGACTCAAGTGATCCACTGCGGTCTCAAAAAAATAAAAAAATAAATAAAATAAATAAACAAACTTATAACATTTTATATAAATCCCTTTCATGAGACGCTGCGTCTTATGGCTCGTAGCAGTTTGAAAAAACGGTTACCTTTGACTTATGGCAAAAACTATATGTGATTTCTGTAAGTATTCTTAAAGAGGAATTGAATGACACTATTTTTGTTTCCAAATTCTTGACTTTCAGTTTTGAGCCACTTCTGGCCGAACCGGAACTTCAAACCCAATCCAGGCCCATTAACATATTTATACGTAAATTACGAATCTGAAAACCGTTTGTTGCTATCTTTTGTAGTTTCAGACTTTTGATTTTGTTGACTTCTGGTTAAGAGGTAAAGAGGAAAAAGAAAAATGATAGATGATAGTTTAAAAAAAGTTAAAAACAACAATTAGGTATTTATTGACACCATTTACACTTTTGCCAAAAAATGCACCAAACCAAAAATATAATTTTACCGACTTCACTATTTTACACTATCTTGTAGCACAAAAAATGTAATAAATCAACGATTTCAAAATCGTAGAAGTCGATATTGAGACAATTGAAAAAAGTGAAATATTCCACGAATAAGCTTTTTTACGATTCAGCGATTTTGTGAAAATTTCCGTGTCACGGCTTCTTGTAACATATGTTTTAAGTTTCAACTTCGTACGATTTTTCGTTTTGAAATATTTTGTTCATACGTAATAATCGGGGAAAAATATCTTTGGAGCTCAGGGGAAATGAAAACATGTATTTCTAGTGAAAATTTGATTCGAAAAAATGACATGAAAATATAACTTTCCCATTAGTACATACAGTATGGCTCATAAGTCAGTTGTCAAAAATGTGTTTGGTGTAATAAATAAAATTAAACAAATGAAAATACAAGTTTATTATTCACACAGAAATCCATACAGAGTTCGATTAATCTACAAAATGTTCAAAGTGATTTCTATGCTATTCTAAGCAAGCGTTGCATCTTTTCAACTTAATTTTAAAATTTTTTCAAAAACTTTTGGTTTTAAAATTCTGATTGGACTCGTCCTTTAAATGCTCAACATCACGAATCTTGATGGAATAAATCTAATTTTTTAGCACACATACACTAAAAAATCCATGGGTGTGATATCAGGTGATCGTGGAGGCTGTTCAATACTGCTTCGTCTGCCAATTCATTCATCAAAGTTTTAATTCAGAAAGTTTCTCACAATATCTCCATAATGTCGGGGTGCTCCATCTTGGTTTTGAGATAACAGACAACAAATAACATAACTTCAAAATGCTAGTGCCAACTGACTTATGGGTACTACGCACTATAGTATATCCCACAGAACCGTGCAGCAGATATAAACAGACTACGGGTTGAAAGTCAGTAAAAAGGATGCGTAATCTTGTTTCATTTTACCAACGCTTACAGTAAAAACAACCGGAGACAGACCGGATGTTTTATAATAGGCCTACCGAGTTCTTTCTGCTGGTACTGTCGTATTTTGTATTTAGTATATTTTCATGTTTCATATTAGTATATAGCAAGTTTCATCTGATAAGCAAAAAACATGTTTTGTAACTCGAATAGATTGCGCTACGTTTAAACACAAATTTGAATACATGTACGGTATGACGTGCTACACGGTTCCACGAGATAGAGTATAGTCAAGTTCACAACTGAGTACCATTACGCTAGAAAAAAAAGCTAAGGATTGCTAATGACAACTGACTTATGGGTCATCTGGTATATCATGTCGGACAATGGAAAGTGAAAATAAGCAAAATGTGAGAGAATTACGGTAAAAACGAAAAAATAAGAGAAATTGTCGTTGGCTACCGTTTAATCACAGGCAATACTAGTATGAAACAGACTTAATTATAATTATACAATATAATGAAGGTTATTAATCAATGATTTGTTATAGGAATTAACAGTTGCCTAAGGTTTGGAAATATATTTTCTTTTTTCTTTTTTGAAATCTTGGACAAATGAACAAAAACATTACAAAAATCTGAATACAAAATAAAGTTTATAACATTGAAGAATCACACCAGAAAATAATACCGAAATTGTCCGGTCTATAAACCAAATGACCCAGTAACATTATTTTAATACACGGAAAAACGGAACGAGAAAAATCAGAATGATTTACAGAATCAGAGGGCAGTCTGTCTCGATCTAGAAACCATTTGATATACCACTGGGAAAACAACCCCTGCTTTTTATTTTATTTTTTCCAAATAGGGATGAAATAAAATCGCAATGGAAAACTCGTTAAATCGCTAATTTTACTATCGGGATATTCAAAGATTGATCTATTTGAATGTAACAGTTTTTCAACAAAAAAGGAATAAAAGAAAGTCATTTAACGAGTATCCTGGGTTTGTAGATAAAATTTTTAAACGCTTAATAATGTTGTTTATAATACATTAATTTAAGGTAATCAATCATTGACAATCTCAACAACTCTGGGAATTGGTTAAATACAAGTAATAAAATTTTCAGGTAAAAAGTTACTTCATTAATGTAACATTATCCATAACAGATTTAAATTTTATTTTATAGATACTGAAGTCACGAGGTTGCCTTTAGCGTATGTTTGGGGTGTGAGGAAAGGAAGTGAAATATTTGCAGTCCTGCCAAATTCAACACTGAGACACTACTCGTTCATTTCACTACCGTGCAGTTTCTACATAGTAGAAACTGGACGGTAAACCGTCCAGTTGTTGGCACTTTAAGGACATGCACAACTGTAAACAGCGCTTGTGACACTATAGTTGTTTGTTTTGATTATCTTTATATGTTAAGTAATTCAGAAAAACTCACAGATTGTTGTCATATAAATATTAACGTTTTACTACAATGTCATTCTTTAGAAATGACTGGTAAAGAAAAAAGTTGAAAAAACCCAGTTGTTGGCACATTTTTCCTAGATGTTGGCACTCACTGACCCAGTTGTTGGCACTTGTATTTATTTCTTTATTTTTGTTATTTCTTCTAATATTTAGGCTTATTTTCAATTGAAAACAAAGATTAAACCATTTGTACCTCAGTACTACTTAAGGTTATAAATGTGAAAAGGTAATTTAGGGAAAAATGCTTAAAATTAATAAACTTATGGAATTACAAGTTTGCTTATATTGAATGCTTTTGTATAGGTGCATGACAACAAAAGAAAATTACTTTGCATTACAATTTTCAAACTACTTTTATTTTTTTAATTATTAACATTAATATGTTAAAAACAACAGTCAGCCAGAAAACTGAATAACATAAAAAATATAAGAGTAGGCAAATTCAAATTAGTGTAGCTAATAATCAAACAAAAATAAATCAAATATTTTATAAACTAGCCTAAAATGCTCTAAACTTAACTGTTTGGTGTTGATATGACTTTAAAACAACAAATAAAAAATAAAACACTGATGTAAAAGTAATATAAAGATTATTAAAATATAAAATAATATTAAAATTTACTGATCTAGCCTACTTGTACAATATTTTTACTTTAGTCTAATGGTTCGAATAACGCAAAAAATTCCTCATCTAACTCATCTTGCATAATGTAACATGTGTGGCACAAAAATAAGTCATCATCAAATTCATCTGGGATGTGAGGACGATGCTGGACAGGAATGCAGCCACTGTGATAAGCCTTTTCACATTTCGAGCACCGTAATCCTTGCTTAACAGTTTGTGTGCAAACATAGCACATATTTGTAAAATAGGTTTTTTATGCTCCTCATTTACTGTTGAGTGGCTTAGAGGTACTTTTTCAGAAGTGAATTCAATAGTAGTTGACTGTTCAGTTGGTCCTCTAAATGATGAAGCGTCATGAAATGTATATTGTGTATTTTTAGAGGTTTTTGAATGATGATTTGGTCACTTTCGGGTTGGACAAGGTTGTTAATATCATATTTTTCTTTCTTTTTTGTTCAGCGATTTTTTCTTTTGCTTCTTTTCTCCTTTGTCTTTCTAGTCTCTTGCTTTCTTTTTCCAATTCAGTTTTTTGTTTCTTCCTTTTCTTCTGCTATTGTTTTTCAATCCATTTACCTGATGTTACAACAAAAGGTAACCTTTCAAAACCTCTAGTCCCTTTTCTTTTAGGTGTTTCAGACCAGATAACAACATCATTTAAAGGAGTATTACAACTTTTCTTTGGATTGGTTAACTGCTGTTCATTCAAAGTTTCAGTCGGTGGTGGGCTGAACATACCAGTATTTGTATTTGTTGTTTCATCCATTGCAATTTCAGAATTTATATTATTGATCTGTACTGTTTCTTTAGTCTGGTTTATCTCTTCCATCTGGTTTGTATGTTCTAACTGTCCAATCTTTTTGTTAGTACATCGATGTTTGTTTTTCTCCTGGTTTGTCTGTTGCACCCCTTGGTGACTAGAATGTTTTCCTCATGTATGCTTAACACAGGTGCTGGGCCATGTGTTGTTTTGACAAATTTTTCACTACACCTAAACTAAATTGTCGTCGAGGAACGTTGCATGTTTTTGCGGCAGTTTTGAATGGCATTCCATTTTTAACTGCTTTAATGACAGAATTAATTTGCTCATCTGTATATTTTTTAGGCATCTGCAACAGAAAATAGAAAACCTCAAATTACCATCAAAACTATGAATTACAGAGTTTTGAAATGGACCCAATATGATAATCATTTTTAATAATCTAAATTAAATTTAAAATTAGACTCATATAAGCATTTTGTCAATAACTGGCTGGTTAAGTTTTTAACTAATTGCACTGAATCTGCTAGTTCCAGGACTATAAAAAATATTTCTGTTTTATATCACACGGTCAGCCAATTGTACGACTGGACAGAACAGAATAGGTAGAGGTGTAAAATACACTAGTCAAGACTTATCTCCTATGACAGTAATGAATTTCACTGTACAACCAGACCCTGCGGTGAATGAAATAAATGAGTCATTTGCAGGGTTGAAAAGTACGTGCTTTTTGGAGGGCCTGGCAAGTTGATAAGTATGTCACCTCAACCCTCGTTTTACTTAATTGAACCTTTAAAGGTTGAAATTAACCTTTCTGCTGTTGACCTAAACAACAACACAAATAGGCCTCCATAGTAGCTAGACATTTACAAAAGCATATATATTTTAATTTCACCATTAAACTGACATTTCTTACATTTAAATTTCAATTCCAGTTGTTAGCACCCTCCAGTCCAGTAATTGGCACCCCATGCCGACAACTGGTAAAATCCATTTCCTATTTGCAAAATCGATTTTTTTTACAACCTTACCTGATTTTGTGTCAAAATAAGGTATTTAAGTAAGTTTGACACAAAAATTGTCAAATGTCAGTTATTGGCACTGAGTGCCAACTACGGGAAATCTCACAAAATGTTAAACCAGTAATTGGCACCCTCATAAAAAACTTAAAAGTGAAGATATCATAAGCATGATACAAAATTATGAAAGAAAAAGAGTTACTTAAACAATCTGTACCACGAAAACATTAAAATAATAAAAACATTAAGAAATACTAAGGAAATAATTCAATTAATATGTTACGTACCTCGCTAAATTTAGTTTGATTCCAAATCAGATGTTGTCATGTATTCAGTCACTGGCCGCCATTAACTCAAAATTGAAGCCTGGAGGGAAAAAAGTAACTACACATGTTAAGAAAATTTAAAACTATGCAACCAGCCAGTTCCACGATTTGTAACTGCAGTTTTAACCTTATTTTCACAAATAAATAAAATTAGTGCCAACAACTGGATCAGTGCCAATAATAGGACATCTTCCCCTACATTTTGTAAGCTGTAATTTATTCCGAAAAAAATTTTTCTTCATAAACCTTATAAGAAATAAATGCGACATGTAATATTGCCTATTACTTAAATACATGACTAGAAATGTTTGATTTACTGTAATTACGAATGAATCGCCTTCTTTACTATTGCTTTCACCGGCGTTTTCATTATCAGTCTGGTATCTCTGGTATACTCTCTGGTATCTACATAACCGTTTTCTTTTTTTTTACCAGGTGTTAACAAATCTGGTAAAGAATAACTTCTTCACGTCCTTAATTTCCTTATTTATTTTTCGAATTGTGGAAAGAGAAACACCACAGTAGTTAGCTGCTCGCTCACGGCTTTTGTTAAGAAGAACGGATAGGCATTTTTGGTTAGCTTCAACTTCACAACATTTTATTACATCGCATATTAGATTTCGTCAGCACTGTGAATACTTTGACCACGTTTTCGAGAAACCGACATTTCTGTTTATGGTAACAAACAGTTATATTCGTACAGTTAACCTATAAGGAGGACATTTGGTGATACCACCCACAAGCTGACGCAGTTGCTAACAGGGCATGGTTGCTTTGGGGCATATATGACTAAGTTTAAACTTCTTGAAGTACCTAAATGTCGGAATGTCGGCTGTGCGATAGTGAAAAGAAGGAGTCCGTTTCGCATATATTTAAAAGATGTCCCTATTTTGGCCTCGACAGAATGGAGACATCTCAGAAGATAGGCGTTGCACAGTGGATTTCAGAGAGAGTAGGGACAGCGATGCTGCAGGATGAGGAGAGCTGAGAGTTGGTCGCTCAGTTTGCGGAGAGGGTGGTCGGGAGACTGCGGAGGGAGGAGACATATGGAGATCAGTGGGATCGCCCTCTCCCATAGTGAATCAATCCTGTCCCGATCTCAGTAGGTAAGGTAGGCACACTAATTTCCTGAGCTGGTGATGAATGAAAGTGAGAGAGAGAGTGTTGGTCAGTGGCAGCAAGAGGGGAATTAGGCTACGGTTCTCTTTCACGATCCGCTCACAGTATGTAAATTTTTTTTAACCCAACATTTCCCTTGTAGTATTATATAAACAGTTACGAGGGAGGTGGAGGGTTGTTAGCTGATGTCGGATCAAAAGGCCAAGCGGCGGGTTTTTGGTTGGTAAGGCGGTTGCGGCCTCCTTGAGGCTGGACGAGGACGCCTCAACTGAGTCCAACACTACTTCCCCATCGTGAGGGAGTGAGCATGATTTTTTCTCGCCGCCTCGGATACAAAAAAAAAGTTAACCTAAAAACGATTCCGCGATATATTGTATATGCTCTGGGTATTGTATGAGTTGTTATGTTTATCGTACTGAAATAAAAGTAATCGCGCATGCGCACTGATGATTTTCTTCATTTATCCCTCGTTGCTAACAAGCGCTCTATAATAATGAAATAGAAATTGTAAATTGTTTTAGAAACTTATACATGACGTATTTTTATTAAACCACCTTTGTGGCTCAGTGGTTAAAGCGCCAAACTAAACTATACATAGCAAAGTGGAAGATCTTGGTTCGATTCCCAGCTAAAGTCTAGAATTATGACAAGTAAAACCAATCTATACTCCATTGTGAACCATAGTAGTAGATAATAGCCAAATCAATCGGTAATCTTGTTATTACTTTCTCTTGCCAACATGAATATATAGGAAGGAAAGTATTGTGTTTTCATGTTGATTTTTGAAATCGAGTTTTCACTGGATAAACACGTTTTCAGACTTCCTGAATCCAAAAAACATGTTTTTAGCGATTTGTCTGTGTGTGTGTTTGTGTGAACAGAATATCTCAAGAATGTCGTAAGTAGTTGAAACTTAATACTTAAGTTAGATATCACTAGAGGACGCGATAGGAACTTTTTCATCAAAATCGGTCAATTAAAAGTAGTAGTTTATTCGGGTCTTTTTTTACTTATTGCGATTTTCTCAAAAATGATTCTTACGATTTTTTTAAAATTGCCTAATTTACTACATTTTTATGCTCTTCTAGCTATCTAGTGAAGCTTAGGGGTATTTTTTTTGTTTAAGGTCGACTATTCTGCATTTACTGCTAATGCAGATGGAGTCTAGGGGTAGGCGCCATGTCTGCTGAAATTCTTGGGGAGGCTGTTCTCTCGTAGAAAAAAATGGTTTTTTAAGATTGCGGCCTTAATATGCATTTTAAAGCAAAAGAGTATAAAAAAACAAATTGTAGGCCAGCCGCATGGGTATAGTTGGTAACATCCTCGCCTCTCATCATGCGGTCGTGGGTTCGAATCCCACTCAGGCACGGCATATTTTCATACGTTACCAAACCTTATTTAATCCTCCATTGTATATAGTTACACCCCAACGTAGTCGCTAATAACCTTTCCAGTTGATGCGATATTAAATAAATGAATAAAAAAACGTTGTAAAAAATTTAAACTTTTTATATGAAATTTTCTACACTTCATTCACCAATGAGTCTGGCTGTATAATGAAGTTCATTACTCTTAGAGGAGATAACTCTGACTAGTGTCTTTTACACCTCTACCTCTTCTGTTCTTAAATGCTTTAGTCACACAATTGGCTAACCGTATTGTTATAGAACCCGTGACTGTTGTTGGATCTGCTATCGGGGGCCGCCCCTGGCGATGGGGTACGCTCACCTCCTAGGAGGGGAGTACTGGGGAAATAAAATACCCAGGGTGGACAAAAACCAACCAGGAAATCCTACAGCGTCTGTCTTGCATCAAGCGGCTTGTAGGTCAGCGTCTGTCACCAGAGGTGCGGCTGAATATCCAGGAGAAGGACACTCTTTTGTCCTGGGGTTGAGGAATTGGCCCCAAAGGCGGATAAACCAGCTTATTTGGTAAACGGCATAAGAATGTAGATGGCAACGGGCAACCGCTACATTAAAGATCCCATGGGATTGCCCTAGTAAAACCATGAATGGCAGGCATCAGGACCAAATTATCCGGAGTTTCAAGTCTCCCAGTCGGTTCCGGGGGGGACAGTTTTGATGAATGCTTCTAAAATTAAAACTCTTCGAAGTAAATTAAGAATAGGCACCTGGAATGTGAGGAGCATGCTTGAACTTGGTAAGGCCCACAATATTGTCCAGGAAATGAACAGGTTAAATATACAAATAATGGGTATCAGTGAGTGTAGATGGAAGGATAGTGGACAGAGAGACCTACATGATAGTACCATTTATTATTCGGGTAGCAATTAAAATTCAAACTTGAATGGTGTAGCGGTAATAATTGATAAATCTATCAAGAGTGCAGTGAAAAATTTTCTTCCTTTGTCGGATAGAGTAATGCTTCTTCAGTTCCATTTGGACATTGGCACACTGAATCTGATTCAGGTCTATGCTCCAACAGCAGACGGGGGGAGGAACTGATAGAGAGATTCTATGAAGATGTCAACACTGTGATGAATATGTTCAAAAATCAAGATGTTACTATAGTCATGGGTGACTTGAATGCAAAGATAGGACAAGGTCAAAGTAACCAATGGATTGGTCGTTTTGAATTGGACGAAAGGAATGAGAGAGGAGACCGTCTCCTTCAGTTCTGCCAAGAAAACAGCATGGTCATCGCTAATACTCTGTTCGAGCTACCGAAAAGACGACTTTATACTTGGAAATCGCCTCAAGACTCCAATGTGAGAATCATTCGCAATCAGATTGATTATATCATGATCAACCAGAGGTATAGAAATGCTGTAAAAAGTGCTAAAACATACCCAGGTGCTGACATTAGCTCAGATCACAATCTACTAGTGGCAGAAATGAAAGTAAGACTGAAGAGAGCAAAACCGGTGAAAATACATACTCAGTTGGATACCAAAAAGCTCAAGAATGCTACAGTAAGAGAAAACGTTTCTTGTGAGATCAATGAAAAGCTGGAGTTCATGTGTAATCAAGTCTGTGGAGTTGATGAGCCTGAATTGATATGGAAGGAGTTCAAGACAGCGCTACTGCAACCGTGTAGGAAGTATCTCAAGTGCCAGAGAACAAATAAAGGTAAACATTGGATGACAGAGGAAATTCTAGATCTGATGGAGGAACGCCGTAAATTCAGAACTAGTAACAAGCAAACATATAAGGAAATCAATAACCAGATCCGATACAAATGTAGAAGGGCAAAGGAAGCATGGTTGAGGGAGAAATGTGAGGAAATGGAAAGGTTACAAGTCCTAAACGACTCTCATAACATGCACAAGAAAATAAGAGAATTTACTGGCAAGCAAAGTAACAGAAGCTATTTCATGACTGATGATAATGGGAGAATAATTCTTGATACAGGGGAACAGTTGAAGCTGTGGGAAGATTACATCCAGGAGCTTTTTGATGACGAAAGGAAAGTTCTTTGTTGCAATAGTAATGACAGCTCTGGTCCAGACATATTGACAAGTGAGGTAGAATTTGCCATTAAAAATATTAAAAGTGGGAAAGCTGTAGGCCCAGACGAACTCCCTGGAGATATTCTCAAACTCATTGACGAAGACTATGTGAGAATACTTACTCACTTATATAATCAGATATATAAGACTGGTGTGATCCCTGCTGAATGGCTGAAGTCAATATTTATAACGCTTCCAAAGAAAGCGAATGCTAAGAAGTGTCAAGATTACCGAACCATAAGCCTCATGAGCCATACAATGAAGACATTTCTCAAAATAATACATAGGAGAATACACAGAAAACTGGAAGAAAACCTGTCAGATACTCAATTCAGCTTCAGAAATGGCTTGGGCACACGAGAAGCTCTGTTTGCTTTCAATATTCTTTCTCAGCGTTGCCTGGATGTAAATCAGCCAATATTTGCCTGTTTTATTGACTACCATAAGGCTTTTGATAAGGTGCAACATACAAAATTATTTGAGATTTTAAAAGAAGTTCAAATAGATGCACGCGATTTTCGTCTGATAAGTAATCTATATTTCCACCAAAAGGCCACAGTACGGGTGCAGTCAGAGTACAGTAAATAGCTAAATATCAATCGTGGGGTACGTCAGGGTTGTGTGCTTTCACCGCTCCTGTTCAATATCTATTCCGAGAGAGTGATAAGCAAAGCGCTAGAAGAGGAGACAGGAGGAATAAAAATAAATGGCATATCCATCAACAATCTGAGGTATGCAGATGACACTGTCCTTCTGGCAGAAAACATGGAAGATCTCCAGAGAATGCTCAGCCATGTCATTGCTGAGAGTGAATTGAGTGGTTTGAGTCTTAATACAAGAAAGACCAAGTACATGGTAATTACCAAAGACACACCACCTCCTGTGGGGTATCTTCTGGCGGGAAGTGATGTGCTAGAGCGAGTGGATGCATACACGTACCTTGGAGCTCGAGTGTGTTGCAGTGGTGATCACTGTGCTGAAATAAAAATTAGAATGGAGAAAGCACGCGCTACTTTTATCAGAATGAAGAAGGTACTAACATCACGAGATATAAATCTCGAATTACGAATGCGTCTCCTTAAATGTTTCGTGTTCCCTGTCCTGTTGTACGGTGTGGAAGCTTGGACTCTCAATAGATTCAGTGAGAAGAAACTACAGGCTTTTGAGCTGTGGACCTACCGTAGAATGTTGAGGATCTCATATACTGAGCATATCACGAATGAAGAGGTCCTCAGTAGAATGGGAAAGCAGCTGGAACTCATGGTGGAAGTTAAGGCACGAAAATTAAGGTATCTTGGTCATGTTATGAGGGGACCAAAGTATCAAATATTGCATCTCATCATTCAAGGCAAAATATTAGGAAAAAGATCGGTGGGCAGGAGAAGGATATCCTGGCTGTGTAATTTGAGAAAGTGGTTCAGGTGTTCCTCAAACGAACTCTTTAAAGCAGCGGTCAACAAAATTCGTATCGCCATAATGATAGCCGACCTCCGTCATGGAGATGGTACGTGAAGAAGAAGATTGTTATAGAAAACGGAACTATTATTTGTTGAACTAGTAGTACTAGCAGATCGAGTGCAAATAATTTAACACTCCATGTGCCTGTTATGGGCAAACGGCTCAGATTAAAAAATTTTTATATGATAACAGATGAGTTTATTTTTGTGTCAATAAAACAAATGAATTATAAGACAGAAAAAATAAATTTTAGATTAAATTATTCTCCATTATTTTTCCAAATGTAAAAAATATTTTAGAGAAAAATCAAGAACTTAAGTATTAGTCTCACCGGATTAAAAACCCATCCATTCTTTAAGAAATAAATAAAAGAAAAGAAAAACAAAAAGAATTGTTTTAGTCAATTAGATACTAGAGATATTTACTTAGCCATTTATGTAGAATTCTTTTATACAAGCAAACTTTGTCTACTGATAAAAGCTTTTTAAAGAGTGTAAATAAAATGATTTATTTAAAGAACTTTTCCACAGTGATTATATCTCGCCTTATTGAAATTTAATCTGTAGGCTTACTTAATGTATTTATTCTTCCATTAAAAATTGAGCCAGTAATAGATTGTTGAGGGATTAAAAAAGATTTGTTTTTCTGGAGCATTTATCTTTATTTACTATTATGAGGACATACATTTACCACAGAGTAACAAGTACTTTTATTACTATACTTTTGTTGGTGTTTAGGTCATCAACCGAAAGGCTGGTATGAACCTGTAGAGGTTTTACTAAGTAAAACGAGGAGTGTGGTGGTTTACAATTGCCTTCCTCACTGAGTGGAAAAACACGCTTATCAGCATGCCGGGCCCTCTGAAAAGCACACATTTTCCACTCTGCAAAATACACCTTCACTTCATTCAATACAGGGTCTGGCTGTATAATGAAATTCATTACGTGCAGAGGAGATAACTCTGATCAATGTCTTTAACACCTTACCTCTTGTTCTTAAATGATTAAGTCATTTAATTGGCTGACCATGTGATACGAAACAGAACTATTTATTTTAGCCCTGCAACGAACAGATTGAGTATAAATAATTTGACACTCCACCTGTTTGTTATGGGCAACTATACTTTTAGAACTAATTTTACATCTAGTAAAATCATTGTGGGAACGAACAACTAGCAGCTAGTTTAGTGAAAGCGTTAGTATTCATTAGTGCGCTAGTGACTTTCAACATGTTTGATTTTACTAGCACTAGTAGAGGCGTAAAGGTCACGTGATCGACTAGCGCTAGTAGGGGATTAAAGGTCATGTGATTGACTAGCGCCAGTAAACTAGCTCGGTGTGAACGTTGCTTACTTGCGCTAGTAGGGGAGAAAAAGTCACGTGATTGACTAGCTCGGTGTAAACGTTTAGAAACGTTGCTAGTTACAAATAAACTGTTGGTGTTAGCTGCTATTAAACTAGCGTTAAAGTAATAGGTCTTAAGAATCAGACCTTCTGATTTGGTTAAGCACGCCACTTCTTGGCCAAAAGTCATCAGTGGGCAGTCAGAAATATTTTTAATAATAATATTGACCTGTTATAATTTGATAAGTAGGCAGCCTCCGTACCGTAGTGATAGCGCGCTAGCCTACAACGTGGAGGTTGCCGATTAGATTCCCGGCTAGGAAAATTTTCAAAAGTTAATACCTACCGTAGTTGCTAATAACCGAGCAGTTGATACGACTTTAAATAAACTAAAACAAAAACTATGATTAGTTTTTTTTAATAACAATAAATAAATTTATTACCCAGAAAACAAATTATACCTTCTTTTGTCCTGTATAAATTTGTAGACTATATAACTTATTTATATAGGACAGAAAGTATCGTTTTTATGTCGATTTTTCGAAATCGAGTTTTCAACAGAAATACTCGTTTACAGGCCCCCAGAATCCAAAACCGTTTTCTACCCGTTGGCCGGCGTGTGTATGTGTGTGTTCACGTGCGCGCGCGCGTGTATGTGTGTGTGAGAGAGTGCGCGCGCGCGCGTGTTTATTTTTGTGTTCGAAATATCTCAAGAATGGAGTATCGTTTAAAATTTGGAATTAAAGTTCAGTAGTACAAGGAATTCTCAACGAAAATTTAGAGCAAAAAGAAGTATTCTTTGTTGTACTGTAATTATCAGATTGAGTGCAAATAATTTAACACTCCTCCTCTATGTTATGGGCGTAGTATAAAAATAATAATACGTTTTGAATTTAATACTCGGTAACATTGGAACCACCACATAACAGTGGAACATCACAGTAACATTGGAACATTGGGGAGAAATTGTGTGCAGAGGAATTTTGTGATTGCTGTTTTCCTATCGGTAAGGTGGACAATTTTAAGTACCTTGGAGTCAATATTGATCAATTTTTGAAATGGGATGTGAATGTTGATTACACCTAGTGAAACGTTTGAGAATTATGAATTTCAATTTTGTGAGATGAGAGGGAATGTTCCGCTGAATGTGATGTGCAAAGGTTATCTGAGCTCGGTGCAGTCCTTTTTACAGTATGGGATTATTGGATGGGGGCTGCTTTTAATAGCAGGAAAGGGTCATTAATTGTCATACAAAAAAAAATTATGAGATCAATAATAAAAAAGGACTCCTTGCATCTTTCTCAGCCTCTTTTTGAACAGCTTTCTGTCTTTAACATTGGTTAGTTGTACACCAAAACCTGCAGGAACCTGCCAGGTCACGTATTTGTGGTGGAGTAATTAAATTAAATAAATAAATAGGGCCTAAAACATGGGTTCGTCATTCCAGACTGTAAAATCGAAAGTCTCTAATTCAATTCTCGATTAGATTCTGAAATTAATTACGGTCAAAATATATATCCGTATGTCTAAAGTAGTTAATAATAACTTTACCAGTTGATGTGAAAAACTTTAAAAGAAACAAAACAAAAACCTTTCACCTTTTAACGAAATTTCACAACATATAAAAATGTGAAAAATAAAAAAGAAATAAAACAAATTACTAGATAGATATCAAGTTTATTACAGGGGAATTATGGAAAATGCCTCAGGGAAATGAGCGAAAACTCATATATTCAGAACCAGGAAAAGGGAAAAAGACGAATGAAAGTTTCTGGAGGGATGTAGACGGTAAAAAAAAACACACAAGAACAGTTGATAGGGATGAAGAGGTTAAAAATGAAAAATCGCGTATTCGACCCTAATTTGTTCCATAGGGGCGTTCTGACACCACCGCGGGATGCATTTTCCACCCACTAAAGCCCCCTGTAACCCCTTATCCTTTACTCTTCCATTAGAACATATTTTACCCTTCCACCTGCAGGGCGATTGATTGACTAATGTATGTCGATGCTTCACTTCTTTGTTCTTTAATATTTTCTATGTTTCTTATTCACGTTTCTTGAAATAAGTTTTCAGTCTGTACTAACATAATTTATATTTTAGTGTAATTTTAAATTGCTTATATCGATTTCCCCTGAAACGATTATAAGTTAATATCGATATGAGTTTAAAATACACTACCTCTAACCAAGATAAGAATATATTAATCAATTACAAATTATGATCAAAAGTTTTATTCTCAAAAAACTTTTCAACTAATTGCATAGAAAATCAGATATCCATTTCCAAATGTTTTTTAATTTTATTTGGTACTTATAACTGTATACCGGGTGTTTTACGAAATTTTAACCATCATCATCATCTTCACTTCCAAGGATTAAGTTACATGAACCTGTTCCGGTACCCATCTCCCTCTCGGCCTCCCTACATCTCTTCTGCCAACTGGTTGATAATTTAAAGCTGCCACTGGCATCCTTTCGTTTGGCATTCTGTCCAGGTGACTACACCATCTTTGTCTATTTTTTATTATCTTTTCATGCAAAGACTGAACTGATAGTGCGCTTCTAATATCCACATTCCTTATTCTATCCATTCTGGTACATCCATGCACACTTCGTAAAAACTTCATTTCCGCAGCTTGAATTTTACAATCGCTTTTAGCAGTATGCATCCAAGACTCACTGCCATATAGGAGTGTTGGAACCGCAATAGTGTTGAAAAATTTGAGGCGTGTTTCCTTCCTCGTTTTATTCTTCAGATGTCTGTGAATATTTCCACAAACATTCTGAAATTTGGCCAGTTTAACTGTTATGTCTTTATCAAAATCGTATGAAACATCACTCCCAAGATATTGAAAATGTTTAACCTGTTCTATTGCCCTTCCATTCATCTCTATTCTCGTCCTTATTGTATATTTACCTTTAAAAGCTATAGTTTTAGATTTTGTGGATGATATTTCCAGATTGTATTGTTTTGCAACTTGTTCCAACATAAATACCGATTTTGTAACTCGTCTTCATTCTGTTGTATTACAACTTTGTCATCCGCATATAAAAGAGAGTTCATAAAGAAGCCATCCGAGATCCGTATACCTGGGTCTACATTACATTTCCACGTTCTCACAGTATCTTCGTACAGGCTCTGCAATATCCTGATCAAAAGCCTTTACAAAATCTATAAATGCAAGATGGGTTTCAAGGTTGTATTCTCGTCTCTTAGCTATAATTTGTTTTAAAGTAAAAATAGCATCCGAACACGATCTACCTTTCCGGGACCCCATCTGTTCTTCCATAATCAAACTTTTAACCATAAGGAAATAACTTTGACTTTCATTAGTGTGTTCCAAGGAATAAATAAAGACTTGTTATAGTCAGGAATCATTAGAATATTTATTTAGCTCTTTAAAAAATATCAATTTTGATACATTTTAAGCTGTAATTTAGGTTAAACTCATTTAAAAACAGATATATTTACTTAAATGCAAACGGTTTCTGTTTAAAAAGTTTAAGTTTTACATAATTATTTCTGTGATCTCTGTGGAGAGACGATTAGCGTAGTGGTTCATCATTAAGAGAGACCAGGTTCAAATCTTAAGTGTAATGGTTTTTTCTTATTGAATAATTTTTTTATCATTTTTTATTTATCGTTTAAGAACAAAAAAATCTTTTTTTATTTATAAAACAAAAATGCCCATAACAGGCAGGTAAAGTGTTAAATTATTTGCGTTCGATCTGTTAGTTCCAGGGCTACAAAAAACAGTCTGTTTCTTATCACATGGTTAGCCAATTATATGACTGTAGCAATTAAGAACCGAAAAGGTAAAGGTGTAAAAAACACTTATCAGAGTTATATCCTGTGAAAGTAATGAATTTCATTATACAGTCAGATTCTGTGGTGAATGAAGTGAAAGTGTCATTTGTAGAGTGGAAAGTAGATGCTTTTCAGAGGGCTTGGCATGTTGATAAGCATACTATTTCACTCAGTGAGGAAGGCAATTGTAAATCTTCTCACTCCTCGTTTTACTTAGTAAAGTCTTTAAAGGTTCAAACCAGCCCTGTGGCTGATGATCTAAACAACAGTAAAAACAAAAATAATTTATAATATTCTTTATTATTATATAGTATATATTATTGATAAAAACAATTCACCGCAATGAATTCGAATCACCAATTGCTATCTTTCACACTGCAACGCTAACTTTTACTCCACACAGATAACCAAAACTTCTTCGTAAAATGTTCAATACTTTAATAGAAAACGGTTTAGAAATTTAGGTATTTTAAGTTAAAATACAGCTTAAATTGTATCAATTGATATTTTGTTAAGATCTAAACATTTTCTAATGATTCCTGATTATAAGAAGTCTTCATTTATTCGTGGGAAGAAAATATTAACAAACTGATGAAAATCAATGATATTTTCCTATTGTTCAATTTCCGTAGGACACCTGGTATAAGACATATATATAATACACTAAGTAAAGGGTGTTTTATTAAGGATGCAAACCTGAATTTAAGAAGGTCGAAGTAATACATGGGTAAATTTTTTGTCTCCCAACCTGTATGTTGGCAACAGTGTACTCAAGTCTAACTTTCTGAGACAATTGAAATGTGAATATAATGTATCATGGATTAGTGGTCGTTCACATCAGTCATTTCGTTACGTTGTTTCAGCTATGGGGTTTTTCCAAGGATGAACCCGTGTTTATTGTAGAGGCCTATTTGCGTTTAAATCTTACAAATCTGTACAATATAAAGTTTTAGTTGGAGTTTTTCTGTTATTCCGTTCCAAATAATCGACAATATTTTGTTTGATCAACAAATTCCGTAAAACTGGGAGTGTACCCGATGAAAAACCATACCGCCCGCCAATAAGGTTACCCGGCGAAGTTTTCGAAGTTTTAATTGCGGATGATGTGTGGATTGTGCAGGAGACAGAAGATGATCTTTGACGGGTGGTCCATGTGTTACACGAACTGTGTAAAGATTTTGGATTAAAAATTTCTATTGATAAATCCAAAATAATGGCTTTTAAGGGCAAATATCCCGTTCGTTCAAAAATAGTTGTGATAATACTTGTATGGAGAGAGTATCTCACTTTCGTTATTTAGGATGCAATGTGGGATTTAATTCAGATTTGGATATAGAGGAGAAGTTAAGCCAATACCAGAAGATATGCGGGACTGTAAGCAGAATATTGGGTAATAGAGCGAGAAAGATCACAAAACGTAAGTTCTACAAAGTTATAGCAGCTCCAGTTAGTCTGGAAGTGAGGCATAGACAACAAAAAACCCAAGAGCGGAGAGTCCAGACACCAGAGATGCGATTTCTTCGAAGAACTGAGGAATGTACACGCTTGGGCAGAATTAGGAATCTAGAAATCTGGTCAGAATTGGGTATTTACCACTTGAGCGAAAACATAAAGGATTATCGCCAAAGTTGGAAACAGCAAATGGCAAGGATGTCAGATGACAGGATTCCTAAGCAGGCACACTGGTATGCTCCTAAAGGTAAAACGGATGTCGGTAGACCTAGGAGAAGATGAAGATACATGATAGATATTGTGAGTTCGGAACAGGCTGCGGCCTAATCCTTGGTTGGAAGAAGAAGAAGAAGAAGTTATCAAAGATTTGAACAATCGTTTGACTCACCCAGAATATCGCTGAGAATGTTATCATCACAAGCTGAGCTGACATTCACTACTGTCTTCCGAGCAACGAAAAAGTTACATTTGCATCCTCATCGCATTTGACGTAAATAATGAACTGAAAGCTTGTTGATTTCGATCTTAGGTTCCTGAAAATGGTGTTCAAGTGTTGGAGCATTTTTATTTTAGTGATGAAGCGTGGTTTCATAGTCAGACTACATCCACTGTATCTGCTTTCTACCCTGCAAATGACACCTTCACATCATTGACTACAGATTCTGATTGTTTAGTGAAATTCATTACTCTCAGAAGAGATAACCCTGATTAGCATATTTTACAACTCTACCTTTTCTGTTCTTAAATGCTTGTCATAAATAAATTGGCTGACCATGTGATATGAAACAGAACTATTTTGTAGGCCTAATTTAGTATTTATATTCATTGTTAAATTATATGAAGAATTATTCTGTAATTTACTACACGAGAGAAAATGATTTAATATTTATGTCAAAAAATAATGGGGAAACTTTACAAATTTGTGAATAAAATTTCAAATTTAACAACATATATAAATTTAGTAAAGATTGATATACAAACAAAGCAAGAAAAAGATTTATGGTTATACGAAAGTTGTATGCATATAAAATCAGAATCTTAACTACGGTACTTTTTAAAATATGACAGAATAAGTAAAATATTACAAAAACCATTGTTTGTATCTATAGTAAGCTTTCATATCAGTTTATATGTCCGCTTTTCCTGTCAACACACTAAAATAGTGAAAATGCTAATCCTGCAAGTCTAAAAGATGGAAAAATTGTAATGTTTACATAAAACATAACCCTATTTAGTTGTAACATTAGTCTCTTGACAAGCGATCTGTAAATGACATTCGTATTTCTTTATTTTTCATTCGTTTTTTGAAATTTTTACAGACAGTTGATATTAATGAATGTTTTGTCCTGGTTATTTTTATTTTCTATCCGTTCTGCTTTATTTTCGATTTTGTTTGAGAAAATTCCATTGAATAAAAGAATATTTTATCGAATGAATGCACAATACAAAAATGTTAGCTGGGCAAATATTTTGGTAGAAAGTCCCTGTCACCAAACTCAAGTCATAAGCACAATTGAAAATTTTTTTACCGTTATGTTATTCATTCTGTTTAATCATATATGTTGAGAAATTAATGTTTCTCATTTCGTCTTTAGTGTTTTAAGTATGTAAATACCTATTTCTATTTTTAGAAGCTGAAGTGAATAAAATACAGTAAAACCTCCTCAAAACGACCACGTATGGTGAACTCAATAAGTGGTTGGTTTGAGAGGTGGTCGTTTTGGAGAAGTGGAGGTCAGGAGAATAATTGGTAAACCTCTAGTATGTGCGCCATTGAACCACGCAAAAGTAAGTTCATTAATGTCTTTAAACCGTTGATTACAATCTCTTTTGAAATCCTTATTTCCATTTCGATGCCATTTGTCTCTAATATGATCCTTCATTTATTCCTTCATGTATTTGCTGAATCTGGATCTTTCCGCAACCATATTTTTCCACCAAACGACGCTGCGACAATCCTATTTTATTATCATTAATTACGTCTGCACGTATTTTAAGAGTTAAAATTGTTTGTTTATAACCTTTCGGAGACATTTTACTTTAAACAAAAAAATTAAAAACAATGTACTCTATCAACGACTGTAATTTTGATTACTGTACTGATTTAGGAAACAAAACAGATATTAAAAATTTTATGAAATAAGAAAAGTAGATTTGAAACAAAATCAGATGGAAGAACCAACCCAAGCATGAAGAAACCGGTCATTCCAGAGGAAGTTCGGCAAGCAAGAACAGCCCGAATGAAGACGTACTGGCAGAATATCAAGCTAAAGAATATTGTGACAATATCGAAGAAGGGCAAGGTTCGCGAAATTTCTAGTACTTTATTCATAAAATAATGGTAAAGAGTAGATAATAGAGTGAAAAAGTAACAATAGGGTTGGCTATAAAAGGAGATACCTATTCATAAAAATTATTTAAAAGAACTGCGCTATTGTGTATGATAAGGTCATTGTTGTACAACTATTTATGAAGGGTCGGTTGATTACCTGTTTACATTAAATAAGACTTCTCTAGAAAGAATTTTTATATCGAATTTCGGTGACTTTCGGGAAGATTCTTTGAACCGCTTATATAAATAGAACCCCGAGCGCGGTCACTTAGTTAGTATCCGCTAGATCTTTGACGAGTGGCTATCGGTGTGTAGTGCAGGGACGTTCCGGGAATTGTGTTGGTCAACCATTGTTATGCTGTCTTTGTGTGTGTGCATTGTGTAAAGTTATTGTGTATGTGCATTGTGTATTCAGTTTCATTTTGTATGTGCATTCTATATAATTGTTGTAAGTAGTATTAAGTAAATTATTAAGTTATTTATTGTATTACTTCATTATCATTAGTTTATTATATATTTTGTAAATCTTTTAGTTGTAATAAATACTTTTTTTCATATAAACTTTAGTGTATTAATTATTTAATTACCTAGATCCCGAAACGGACCTTAGCGATAAGTGTCAAAATATGAATAATTTCTGAATCCACTGTGGTCATAAAAACAAAAAATAAGAAAATACAATAAATAAAACGTCAGCGTTCTCATATCCTACTCTCATAAAATATATCTTTTGATTAGATATTTTGTGTGTATGTAGGTATAGCAATGAACAAAAACAAATAACGAACTGTGGACAAACAAATATTTTTCTGTGACTGGTTAAAAAAACACTGATTTAAAAATAGTTAAAATTTTAACAAGTACTGTATTCACTTTTATTTTTACGTAATTATGCTTTAAACTTTTGTTAAGTTACAACTAGGTGAATTGGTTGTAGGTACTCTATCATGAATAATAAATGATATTCAGTTTCGTTTTAAAATATAGTAATCTCTCTTGTTAAACTTGTGCTAATTTCTGAGTAATTAATTATACCCTCAGAACACTATCGCGCATAATCTACAGCAGTTTGTTAGAGAGTACAGACGTTTATTAGTAGCTCCATAAAATATGAATGGGGTAGGTTCAACTTGATTGGCATGTGCCGCCTAACAGTATCATGAGATACTTTCATAGTCCAGTGAAAGTAGTATTCAACCTGACTGATATAACAAAATTCAAAATAAATAACCTTTAAAACAAAGTCATATACAGTCTATTCCGGAAAATTGGGGCAGATCGGGACCGGAGCATTTTGGCCCAAATAAACAGCTGGGTCTAATAAACGAATTCGTTAACTGTTGCGTATACGATACTGTATTTTATTAAAATTATCACATACATAAATTTTACATGCAAGTTCTATCCATATACACACGAAACAAATAAACGGATATCAGAACAATGATTAACTTTTTAGGAAAACCTTTTGGCTTGGTTTTAAGCATTTGACCATTGATACTAACACCTTGCAAAGTTACAATGGCGTACCATTCATTCAACACTTCTCAACAAATGTATCCTTCATTCACATTTTATTTTTTGAGATAATATAACTTATGAAAAATATTTTAACGAGAAAGGAATACATTTTTAAAGTTATCTTTAAAGGATTTTTATCGGTAACTCTTTTGGAGATTGGTAGAAAAGAAAAAGTCGAGGACTGATAGATGAAAATAACTGTTGAACTATAAGACCTAACTGGGAATCGATCCCAAGAACTCTTATATAATCAAGGGTTGACCTACGTTTACTGGACTATTACAGGATGGTTTTATTGTAATGTTATGATAGTGGTAAAAGTAGGCTGTTCTATACTATCATCGAGATGATGTAGATGATGAAGAAGAAGCTGAAACATCGAGAGAGAGAAAGAGTGAGAGCAAGAGAGATTGGTTAGTGAGTAATTAAAGGGGTGAGTTATGATCCACCTGAGCGCAAGCCCATCCATACAAAGTACTCGTACTATATAAACAACAAGACCAAACAACCGACCTAGTAGACTTCAACTTCACGGAGATAAAGTGTGGTGGTGTGGTTGAAATTTTAAGGGATGGTACAGGTTAGATGAATTGAGCAGAAAGTTATAGAAGATGGGAAAAGTAAGTACACGTTGCCCACAAAATTCTACAATATTTCAACTAATCATTCCGAAATTATCAAAGGAATCTGTGAAATCTACAAATTATTTACTGTACTGTGCAAATTAATTGTAGATTTAGAGAAAGCATTTGTCAGTCTGGACTGGAGTAAAATGTTTAAAACTTTGAAAAGGCTAGGAATTAAATACAAAGAGAGAAAAGTTATCTACGGCCTGTATAAGAATCAAATGGCTGTTTTGAGAATATTGAGGGGTATGAAAAAGAGGCTGCTGTAAGAAAAGGTCTACGACACTACTTTTAACTTTCACTACTTTTTAACTCGTATATTAGAGAGGCCATAAATAAAGTGGAGGAAAAATTTGACGCAGGAATAAAAATTCAAGGAGAAACAATAAAAATACTGAGATTCACCGTTGATAAAGTTGTATTAGCCGAGACAAAGAAATAACTAAAGGATGTCTTAAATGGAACGAATGAGATCATGAGAAAGGATTACTTCATGAAAATAAATAAGAACAAAACGAAAGTGCTGTGCTGCAGCAAGAGTGGTTTAGAAGAGATGGGAAATTTAAAAGAGGGCAACAAAAGCATACAGGAAGTTAGGGAATTCTGCTTTCTAGGGAGTAAAATAACAAAGGATGGTAGAAGCACAAGTGATATCAAAAGTAGAGTTGCTCAGCTAGAAAAGCCTTTGAAAGAAAAAACAGTTTATTGACTACAAACATTGATTTACAGATGAAGAAAAATTTCTTAAAATACTGTGTTTGGAGTGTAGTATTATACGGGAGTGAAACGTGGGTGATAGGGACTGCAGGAAGGAAGAGGATAGAAGTTTTTGAAATGTGGTGTTATAGTAAAATGTTAACGATTAGATGGGTGGACAAGATAAGTAATTTAGAGGTTCTTAGGCGAGTGGATGAAAAAGAAGTATATGGAAACATCTTACCAGATGAAGGGATAGGCTAGTGGGGCTTATCTTAAGACATCCAGGTTATTGGTCTATCAATAATGGAGGGTAATATTGTGGAAGTGAATTGTAGGGGGAGGCAAAGGTTAGAATATATAAAGAAATTACAAAAGATGTAGGGTGTTACAGGTACGTAGAAACGAAACGACTTGCGCAAGATAGAACAGTTTGAAGAACTGTATCAAACCAGTCGAGAGACTGGTGAAAAGAAAGTCGCTTCTTTTGTTTATTTTCCCTTTTTTTATTCGTAATCCGTGTAACCTGTTCAATTTAGAACGATAAGCAACTTCTTGACCCAACGAGATGAGTATTATATGTGTGACGTGTAAATGAGGTTCAGTCTTGTACAGACTCAGGCTGATCATTCCTGAGAAAGTATTGTCCCATCCTAGTACGTGGTTTTGTCCATAGTTGGATGGGATAATTTTCACCATCTCTAGCGTAATAGGATAATGGTATACTGTAAGAAATTTTGTATTATTGTAATTTCTTTTTTATGTAATGCGTAATATCATAGGAATAAATAAATTGTTATTATTATTATTGTTATTATTATTTATTATTGTTAATTAAACACCAAACATCAATGTAGGCCTGTAACCACTATCCAAATCCATATAAAAGTAACTACCTTTACAGAATTTCGTTTTTAACTGTATTTAAGAAACATAAACTACAACTGAGTAACTTTTTAACACCAGGCTGGCCTGTTGGCGTAGTTATTAGCGCAACTGGCTTTTACGCCGGGGCCCGGGTTCGATTCCCGATCAGATCATTTTTTTCATCACTCATTTTCATATATCATCGTTCTCTACCGTCTGTATTAGCAGAAATTACAAAACAGTCAGACGTAAAACAAAAAAAAAATATTAAATACAACCAGCAGTTATAATGTCAGAAGTTTTATGTAATAATTATGGTTTTAGTCTCACTTGTGTGAGGTAGTCGCTTAGCGGCAACCCCTCAAGACGATTCAGAAAAGATCTCTATTCCATTGGCTTTTCAATAATAAGCTAAATTTTGAAGTAAAGTTTGTTAAAATCTGACTCATTGTTTTGGAGATGCAAGGGTTCAAACTCCGGTGTCTATATTACGAAACCGATAGTAGTGGCGATGACTTTACCAATAGCCCAATCCAATGGATTATTTTACGTTAGTCACAATATTTTCGTATTTTTATAACTTATTTTACCTTAGGATTATAATCTGATGTATTTTACAATGATTTTTGAACACCCTGTAGAACTAACTTGGTGGTTGTAAGGGCAGGAAATATGAAGGAAAAGCAAAGATATTTTCCACTGTCTAATAAATGAACATAAAGCATACTGGCCTAACTTTACTTATAGGCAAACAATTTAACTCTACTCACACTTCATTCCCCATCTAAAATTTCTCGCCCTTCCAAAACCATATCTTGTCGTGTTAGTTTGTTTTATACATGTACTGACAGTTTATTAGTTTTACTTGTTTATTCCAACAAAACAAAATATAGTATATATGTATCTGCTTTCATATTATATATATCACAGTTAACCCTTAAGCTAATTTTACACTAATTTAACGTAACAGAATTATAATTCCCCCTATCTTACCCAACTTTATTAATTGAATTTAACATTTAATTTATAGACTGATTACTATACCGATGCAAAATTTCAACTTAAATTTAATAAACTGCGCAGAAAGTCTTTCAAGAACCTTTCATCTCAACTTATCTCAACTATATCTCAATTTTCTAGAAACTTTAAAGTTAAATTAAGTTTTTATAATTTATTTTACATTTCAATTAAATTTTATAGTTTTAATTTTGTTAATTTTGTTTTAATTGCATCATCGTTTTGAAATCTTTTTAGCCTATACAAATGCTGATGATTTTACTACTTTTATTGTGATGTTTATCCCGAGTTCTTTCGGGATCTGTTTATTTATTTATGATATATGAAACTTTTTTTAAATTACTGTAACTAGTTACTTAAAACTAACGAACAGTTTTTCTTTTTATATTATTTCCCTCCGCCCTTGTTTAACCATGCAGCCACCCACTGCTGCTAGCACTTATTTTCTAATGTCACTTACACTGTGTACTATACACATATTAATTTCTTAAATCTCTATCTTAATTTTATTGTTAATTTAAACATTAATTTAATAACTTATGTAAATATAAATAAATATATAATAAAAATATAAATAAATATCCCTTAAAAGTAACTTAAAAAAATGTTTATAGCTAACCATTAGTTTTAGAAACTTATATTATTTATATGACTTAAATGTAATTTATAGTTTAACAATATTTTAAGAGTTTTTTTAACACACTATATCTGCAGGCTTAGTCCTTTTCAGACGCCTTACCATTACACTACTATCCAACAGTTGAATTGCTTCAATGTTGATGTGATCATGAAGACGATCTTCATGTTTTTTGGCACACTTACACACTTCTTCTGCTACTGTGTTCACTTGTAAATCACGATGGATATCGCTGTTGCGGGCATACCACGGAGAGTTTACAATGTTACTAAGCACTCTATTTTGGAACCTTTGGATAATGTTTAAGTTGCTTGTTTTGGTGGAGCTATAGATCTGCAGGCCATAATTATGTCCATACCGGTTTTAACACTTGCTTGTAAAGAAGCAATTTATTGAAGATTGACAGTCCAGAGGTCCTATCGAGTAGCCAATACATCTCTCTATATTTGATTTGTAGTTCGTCCTTTTTCTTCTTAAAATGTTCCTTCCACCTCAGCTTTGCGTCTAAGGTCATCCCAAGATACTTTGCTGTGTTGGCAAAAGGTACTAGATTGCCATTAATAGTAGTGAGAATGTGCCTTATTCTTTGTTTGTAAAGTTTATGTTATTGACTTATTTTGATTAAGTCTGATCTTCCAATTCTTGATCCACATACTACCTGCTGTTACAGATTGCTGTAGTTTCTCGGTCGAATCCTCTACCGAATTTCCTGGCGCCTATAAATGAAACTTACTTTTAAATTTATAACAAGTATTTATATAGAATTAAATACAGTCGGACCTCTATTTATCGAACTTCTATGTATCGAAATTCTCTATATATCGAGGTATTTCCTGAGTCCCGTGACATTTTAATGGAAAAATGTTTCTGTACATCGAAAGAAAATTCTATAGATTGAACTTAATTTTAGTGAAAATATAAATAGAACTCCATGAAGCCCTCCCATAACACACTAGTCAATCCAAAACATAGAGAGAGGGCAACGTGTCAATACATTACGTTGACCACTGTGTCAACGTATAAGAGTAGTGTAGTACTCTTGTACTAGTACTCGTATACTATGTACGATCAAAAATATGTAAATACGATGATGTAAACGAAGCAGTTCTCAAATGGATAAAAAAGTTACGAGATAAACACGTGTCTAAGCAAAAACGAAAAGTTGTTCTTTTTGTGGACATTTGCCCTGCACATCCGTCTTCTATCTCAAAAAAGTTAATAAATATGAAGCGTGTTTCTCCCTCCAAATACTACGTCGAAACGACAACTTATGGACCAAGATGTTATAGAAACTAAAAATTTATTATAGAAAACTGTTTCTCAAGAGACTTATTCTTGCGTTGAACAATGACAAACTTATTGAAAATGTTAATATCCTCAGGCTGTCTGTATCAAAATTAGTAAAGGTGTAGCAAAATGATGTAGCGGAATCGACGATAAAAAAATTGTTAAAAGCCGGCTTCTCTGAAAAAAAAACTGTTGTGTAAGAAGTTAATGCACTCCCTAACATGAGGATTGTTGGGTCCATTTACAGTGGGTAGGCACGATTATGACGATATTTCACTCAATGAATTTCTAAGGGTAGATGAAAAACTTATTGTAGCAGAATATCCGACAGATGGATGTTTTTCATTACTGTTTTTATTAAATTATTTAAAAATAAATACAGTATCATTTACGTACGTACCTTATAAATACTGTTTTGTAAATAATACGGGTACAATCGAGTAATCTCACGTGATATAAGTAGTAGTTTTATTGAGAAAAAAATAGTGTTTCTCTTTATTGAAGTTTTTATACATAAAACTTTTTATAAGGAACCTACAATTTCGATATGTGGAGGTCCGACTGTACGTACTTACATGAATTATCCTACAGCCTTAACAACTAAAAATTTCAAAATAATTATTGAAAATTAGGATAATATTGATGTTTTCTTCGTGTCTTCTATAGGCTTACTAAGTGTTTTATTTTGTAAAAATAAAAAGGCAAGTATTCTACTTTGGAAAAAAAAATCAGTAAATGGTTTTCTCGTTCGACTGCAGACACAAAAATTAGAATACATACGTTATTCATGTAACATTTTACATTGGACAACGGACTTTAATATAATAGTGAGTGTCAAGTGATTTTACATTTAGGTAATTTCCTTCGTGGAATATTGATTTTGTGTATTTAGGATTTGGATTTAGGAAATTATACAGTCTAGAGGTATCAGATTTACATCAATATTTCGATTCACGTTTGTAATTCTCCTTAAAGAGGAGGTAGTTTTGATACAATACAAACACTTCTTAATTCATTTAAACTTATCATTGAACATCGAGGATTGTAAATTAAATAACATTACAAAATTTCAATTACCTAGTTAATTTTTTTCCAAAAAAAAGGTTACAAGGTTTCAAATTAAATATATTCACTATATTTTGAATTCGATTAGGTAGCATATATTTTATTTGGTATGTCTTGGGAAAGTTCATGAAAGAATTTTCATGTGTTTCCAAAATTAATTTTTCAAGATTATTGGTTTTAGGTGCATTTGCATATTCCGTTTCCAAATTATCAGTTTGATTTTTCCAAAGAATCATTCCAAAAACCTATAATTACTCAAAGTATTTCACATTACCGTATATCCTCGATTCTAAGACGCGGTTTTTTCGCATTTGATACCTCGAAAAGCGAGGTGTGTCTTACATTCGAGGGTATCTTGCAGTCACATTCACTTTTTATCTTTGAACCGGTATATTAGCACTCTAAACTACATATAAGACATCAACTACGCATGACAAAATAAAATAAATTATATTTTAAAAGAAAAATTAAATAAACCTTTTTAAATAATTATCGGAAGTCGTAGAAGCGACACGCACACAAACGAAATCTTTGATTATGAAACATAGCTTGTGAATTTCCAGCGACATGTTATTAACTTACAAACTGAAAATATCTACACTATTAATCAGATAGGTAATACAGATGGAACTCCAGTCTACTTCAGTATGCCTAAAAACTGCATGGTTGATGTGAAAGGTGCCAAAGAAGTACAATAGAAAACTACTGGGTACGAGATACTGCGAATAACATTTATGTTATGCATAAGAGCGATGGTAACAAACTTCCTCCTTATTTGATACTCAATCAAAAAAGTTATTATTTCTATCAATATCATGTTACATTAATTCTGTTTCATCGACCATTTCAGATAATAAAATTTCACTTTGTATTAGAAAAAGATTTTGACGATTTTCCTAGATTTTATTTTTTCCAAAATTTGTACTGCGATTTAATTCTTCGACAGTTTCTGGTAATTTTAATAATTTTATTTACAATAATATAAGAAATATAAAGTATTTTTGGTTATCGTTAGTTCAGCAAGTTAGTATCATTCGAAATAAACCGTTAAAGTTAACAAGCGTAACGTTATAAGATTTTTAATGATACATTTCAAGGAAATTAAACACTTTAATTTTTTGTAATGACATTTTTTGTGTAAGATAACGCCATTATTTTTAACGAAAGTAATTTATTCAAAGCAATAAAAGATAATACTGCTTTAAATTTGTTTAGAAGGCACATTGAATTTAATTCTTTGAAGTTTATAGAATAATATTTTCATTAAAACAGAACATTAAATTAATATCTACCCTAAAGTTGATTTAATATCCTAACCATTTTATATTATTCGTTTTTGAATACAAATATATGCCTTATCATTTTTCTTCAAGATTAAAAAGAAATCCGAAGAAAACAAATTGAAGTAAAATTTCAACCATTGTTGTGTATCCGACAGAATGACTTAAGGGATGTTTTTGATATATATAAGGGAACAGCAAGTAAGGGATGAAGGATTACAAGGGGTAGCTACCACCCTTAATGAGTTCTTCTTGGTAATAACTTGGCCTAAACTTAATATTTATTACGGCGGCTTTCAATTTAGCTTAAAATTCCATTGCATAGAGACGGCAGTCCCGTTTTATCTTCTTGAGTTCCGCTAGATTACATATATAATAACGTCACATAGGGTTTAAGATGTGTAGGCGGCTAGGAGTAGACCCACTAAACTAACACATAACCTAATAGGCAAAGATATGGTAATAGTTCATTATCAGTGACGATGGAAATTTAAATTATCCGAAATAGCTAAAATCTATTATATACCGATATTACATCATTTACACTAATGTAAATTCTGAGAATTTCGGAAATTATGAACAATCACCCAAGGCTTTGAAAACATGATAGATATGTAAATATTTTGGGTAAATTACGTATGTCCAATTTGCAAGAACTATTTTGGCTTGTACTTTATCTTTTCCTATATGAATATAACAGGAATAGAAAATATTGTTTTCATATCGAGGTATTTACAGTAAATAAAATAAAACCCCGATAATCCGAAACCCGGTTATCCGCAATATCGATTATCCGAAGTCTGGTATTTTATTTTTTTTACTACTACTGCTGTACCTACTTAATCTGGTAGGCAACGCTACGTGTACTACAAGTCGTCAACTTTTAATGAATTTAAAGACATTAGCAAGTAAATGCGAATCAGTTGCGCGAATAACAGCTATTATCTGTGCAAATTTAACTGGTTAACATAAAATACAAGTAGTCAAGGATTTGAAGCGTTAGAAACAGCTTTAATTTGGTATTAAATGCGGCCTGAAGTAGATTTTTCTTCTCTCCTGACTGTCAAACGAGTCAGGGATCTAATAGCATTAAAGCAAAAGAACAATGTTAAACAACGCATAATAAACGTATTTTTAAAAAAAATAATGACCAGCAATAGGTAAATGATTTTTGTTTCCTATAAAAACTTATAATATCTATTTTTATTTATTACAATTCTGTACAAATTGACAATTTTCATTGTTTTTCTACTATTCTTCTTCTTCTGTTAGTGCCTATTTGTTCCGAATATTGGCGATCAGTCTGACTATGGCTATCCTATTTACAGCCATCCTGAAAAGTTCTGTTGTAGTCTTGGAGAACCAGGTACGCAGGTTCTTCAGCCATGACATTCTTCTTCTTCCTGGTCCTCTTCTGCCATAGATCTTTCCTTGGAGAACGGATTTCAGCAGGCCGTATTTTTCTTCATTCCTCATGATATGGCCGAAATATGCAGGCTTCCTGCTCTTGATGGTGTTCATCACTTCCAAATCCTTATTCATTCGCTCCAATACAGCTTTGTTGGTCCCATTTGCCCCCCCCCCCCGGAGAACCGATCGGGGAGCTTGAGACTCCGGACTTTTTTCTACTATTAAAATTGATATTTTTCACTACTAAGTATATTTATCTTTTCACTATTGCCTTTCCCGAGTGTGATCGATTGTCTGAAAAAATCGGTCATCCGAAATTGTGATACCCTAATTATTTCGGTTAATCGGTTTCTGCCCATAACAGACAGGTTGGGTCTCAAATTGTTTACACTCAATCTGTTCGTTGCAGGGCTAAAATGAATAGATCTGTTTCTTATAACATGGTTGGCCAATAAATGACTGAATCATTTAAGAACAGAAGAGTAATAAACTGAAAGTAATGAATTTCATAATACAGCCAAAACCTGTGGTGAATGAAGTGAAGGTGTCATTTGCAGAGTGGAAAATATGTGGTTTAATTAAAGAGGGCCCGGCATGTTGATAAGCGTACTTTTCCACTCAGTGAGGAAGGCAAGGTAAACCATCACTCCTAATTTTACTTAGTAAAACCTCCACTGGTTCAAACCACCCTTTTGGCTGCTGACCTAAACAACAACAATCGGTATTTTACTATACTTATTTTCAGGCTCCACGAACAACAAATAAAAACATCTATTTACCGAATAGCCTGTGTATTTCTCTGTGTGTGTGTGTGTGTGTGTGTGTGTGTGTGTGTGTGTGTGTGTGTTTATGCGCGTGTATGCATGCGTGTGCGTGCGTGAGCACGCGTTTGAGTGAAAATCTAAGTGCGCGCGTGTACGTGTTAAAAAGTATCTCAAAAGCGGTAAACCGTTCGAAGTTGAAACTTGGAACTAAAGTTAAGTAGACTACTACAGGAAACCCATCACGAACATTTTCATCAAAATCGGTCAACCAGCAGAAGTAGATTATTCGTACAATTTTTCATTTGTTTACAACTGTTTTAAAACGGCGGTCATTTTGTTTTACTACCTTTTTTTATTGCATTTTTGTGCTGTACAAGATAGGGTATTGCCCACAACAGGCAAGTGAAGTGTTATTTGCATTCGATCTGATAGTTTCAGAGCTATAAAACATAGTTCTCTTTCTTATCACATCGTCAGCCAATTGACCGTATAACCAATGACTGAAGCATTAAAGAACAGAAGAGGTATAGGTGTAAAATACAATAATCTGTGCCATATCCTCTGACAGTACCAAATTTCATCATTATACAGTCAGATTCTGGTGGTGAATGAAAGTATCATTTGAAGGGGTGAAAAGTACATTTCAGAGTGCCTGACATACCGATAAGTATACTTTTCCACTCAGTGAGGAAGGTAGTTGTAAACCACCTCACTCCTCGTTTTACCTAGTAAAGCCTCTAGAGGTTTAAACTACTCTTTAGACTGATGACCTCCACAGCAACAACAAGACAGAGTAAGTTACATATCTGCAAAATTTCTTGGGTGGCTGTGCCCTCGTGGTAAAAAAATTGTTCTTTTAAGATTATGGTCGTAATATGTGTTTTAGGACAAAAGCAAATATAACCAAAGTTTTAGAAATTTGCAAAAAAAATCATAACTTTAATTTAAAATATTTTGTTTCTACAACGCTTAGATTAGCATTAATATCTTGTGAAGTGTTAAAACGAGTAGGCTATAGAAGTAAAATTCCAAAAATATTATTTTTTGACCTTTCCATCTCCTTAAAGTAACTTGATTTATTGTATAAATCGATATGAAATTATAATGAGAAGTTAAAAAAAGGGTTACTTAAACTTTGTTTATTTATAGGTAAGATGTCCTATTATTGGCACTGATCCAGTTGTTGGCACTAATTTTATTTATTTGTGAAAATAAGGTTAAAACTGAAGTTACAAATCGTGGAACTGGCTGGTTGCATAGTTTTAGATTTTCTTAACATGTGTAGTTACTTTTTTCCACCAGGCTTCAATTTTGAGTTAATGGCAGCCAGTGACTGGATGCATGACAACATCTGATTTGGAATCAAACTAAATTTAGCGAGGTACGTAACATATTAATTGAATTATTTTCTTAGTATTTCTTAATGTTTTTATTATTTTAATGTTTTTGTAGTACAGATTGTTTAAGTAACTCTTTTTCTTTCATAATTTCGTATCATGCTTATGATATCTTCACTTTTAAGTTTTTTATGAGGGTGCCAATTACTGGTTTAACATTTTGTGAGATTTCCCGTAGTTGGCACTCAGTGCCAATAACTGGAATTTGACAATTTTTGTGTCAAACTTACTTAAATACCTTATTTTGACACAAAATCAGGTAAGGTTGTAAAAAAAATCGATTTTGCAAATAGGAAATGGATTTTACCAGTTGTCGGCATGGGGTGCCAATTACTGGACTGGAGGGTGCTAACAACTGGAATTGAAATTTAAATGTAAGAAATGTCAGTTTAATGGTGAATTTAAAATATATATGCTCTTGTAAATGTCTAGCTACTATGGAGGCCTATTTGGGTTGTTGTTTAGGTCAACAGCAGAAAGGCTAATTTCAACCTTTAAAGGTTTAATTAAGTAAAACGAGGGTTGAGGTGACATACTTATCAACTTGCCAGGCCCTCCAAAAAGCACGTACTTTTCAACCCTGCAAATGACTCATTTACTTCATTCACCGCAGGGTCTGGCTGTACAGTGAAATTCATTACTGTCATAGGAGATAAGTCTTGACTAGTGTATTTTACACCTCTACCTATTCTGTTCTGTCCAGTCGTACAATTGGCTGACCATGTGATATAAAACAGAAATATTTTTTATAGTCCTGGAACTAGCAGATTCCGTGCAATTAGTTAAAAACTTAACCAGCCAGTTATTGACAAAATGCTTATATGAGTCTAATTTTAAATTTAATTTAGATTATTAAAAATGATTATCATATTGGGTCCATTTCAGAACTCTGTAATTCATAGTTTTGATGGTAATTTGAGTTTTCTATTTTCTGTTGCAGATGCCTAAAAAATATACAGAAGAGCAAATTAATTCTGTCATTAAAGCAGTTAAAAATGGAATGCCATTCAAAACTGCCGCAAAAACATGCAACGTTCCTCGACGACAATTCAGTTTAAGTGTAGTGAAAAATTTGTCAAAACAACACATGGCCCAGCACCTGTGTTAAGCATACATGAGGAAAACATTCTAGTCACCAAGGGGTGCAACAGACAAACCAGGAGAAAAACAAACATCGATGTACTAACAAAGAGATTGGACAGTTAGAACATACAAACCAGATGGAAGAGATGGACCAGACTAAAGAAACAGTACAGATCAATAATATAAATTCTGAAATTGCAATGGATGAAACAACAAATACAAATACTGGTATGTTCAGCACACCACCGACTGAAACTTTGAATGAACAGCAGTTAACCAATCCAAAGAAAAGTTGTAATACTCCTTTAAATGATGTTATTATCTGGTCTGAAACACCTAAAAGAAAAGGGACTAGAGATTTTGAAAGGTTGCCTTTTGTTGTAATATCAGGTAAATGGATTGAAATACAATAGCAGAAGAAAAGAAAGAAACAAAAAACTGAGTTGGAAAAAGAAAGCAAGAGACTAGAAGGACAAAGGGGAAAAGAAGCAAAAGAAAAAAATCGCTGAACAAAAAAGAAAGAAGAAGATGATATTAACAACCTTGTCAAACCCCAAAATGAGCAAATCATCATTCAAAAACCTCTAAAAATACACAATATACATTTCATGACGCTTCATCATTGAGAGGACCAATTGGACAGTCAACTACTATTGAATTCACTTCTGAAAAAGTACCTCTAATCCACTCAACAGTAAATGAGGAGCATAAAAAACCTATTTTACAAATGTGATATGTTTGTACACAAACTGTTAAGCAAGAATTACGGTGCTCGAAATGTGAAAAGGCTTATCTCAGTGGCTGCATTCCTGTCCAGCATCGTCCTCACATCCCAGATGAATCTGATGATGACTTATTTTTGTGCCACACATGTTACATTATGCAAGATGAGTCAGATGAGGAATTTTTTGCGTTATTCGAACCATTAGACTAAAGTAAAAATATTGTACAAGTAGGCTAGATCAGTCAATTTTAATATTATTTTATATTTAAATAATCTTTATATTACTTTTACATCAGTGTTTTATTTCTTATTTGTTGTTTTAAAGTCATATCAACACCAAACAGTTAAGTTTAGAGCATTTTAGGCTAGTTTATAAAATATTTGATTTATTTTTGTTTGATTATTAGCTACACTAATTTGAATTAGCCTACTCTTATATTTTTTATGTTATTCAGTTTTCTGGCTGACTTTTGTTTTTAACATATTAATGTAATAAAATTTAAAAAATAAAAGTAGTTTGAAAATTATAATGTAAAGTAATTTTCTTTTGTTGTCATGCACCTATACAAAAGCATTCAATATAAGCAAACTTGTAATTCCATAAGTTTATTAATTTTAAGCGTTTTTCCCTAAATTACCTTTTCACATTTATAGCCGTAAGTAGTACTGAGGTACAAATGGTTTAATCTTTGTTTTCAATTGAAAATAAGCCTAAATATTAGAAGAAATAACAAAAATAAAGAAATAAATACAAGTGCCAACAACTGGGTCAGTGAGTGCCAACATCTAGGAAAAATGTGCCAACAACTGGGTTTTTTCAACTTTTTTCTTTACCAGTCATTTCTAAAGAATGACATTGTAGTAAATCGTTAATATTTATATGACAACAATCTGTGAGTTTTTCTGAATTACTTTACATATAAAGATAATCAAAACAAACAACTATAGTGTCACAAGCGCTGTTTACAGTTGTGCATGTCCTTAAAGTGCCAACAACTGGACGGTTTACCCTACCTAAATAGTAATGAACAAAAAATAATTAACATAAAGTTTTCATTGTTTTCGAAAAGGAGGAAAATTGAATTCAAGTATAATAGAATGAGTATTTATTATTCATGATATTTTTTTAAAGAAAAAGTACCGGGATGAATAAGGGGGAAATTCTTAAGGGTAGCTTACCAAAGAGGGTGATTTACAAGAAAAAACACGGTGGTAAAATTCTTCATACCTTAGTTACTGTGATATTAAATTTTACTTTACGTTAGGGTTTTCCAATTTTACAAACAATGAAATATTTGGGTGAATTTAGATTTTGCAGTGATTGTCCCTTACATGTAGGTAGATTACATAAACGTAAAATATTGTAAGAAAGGAGGGTGGATTAAATAGAAGAAGAGGGAGGAGAATTGGCCAAAAGATAATAGTGCAAAGTGGGAACAGGAAGGTTAAAATGATGTGGAGTTTACAGAGTGAAAGAGATTAACTTTATCCCTCCTTAATGGGATTGCAAAGGGTAGGGGGATGTAAACTATGCATCCCTATCAACATTTACCACCCTTAAACTGTAAATTTAACAAACCAGTCTGTACATCATATTAAAAACGAAAAAAATAATGAGATTTTAGGTGTGTTAAATTAACTTTAAATTCAGTATAAGAGGGGAAAGTTTTATGTCTACATTATATAATTAATTATGTAATAGTATGCAAATTATAATTTTAGAACTTTAGGGTTAAAAAATTAAAATTATTAATTTTTTTCGTTGATCCATGAATAATATAATTCCAATTTGTTTCTATCCCAAAGTTTTTGTGTTAGATATCAAAGTTTACGCCATATTTATCAAAAATGTAGTCCATATTTTTTTTAAACTGTATCATCGAGACTTCAACGTAGCCATAATGTATTGAGCTCTTTCTAGTAAAATCTACCTGTTTCTTACTCTAGAACTTGAAAGAAAATCTTTGTACTTGTTTTACGTGTTTGCTGCCTTGTATTTCTATTCCTTTCTAGAAACGTAATAGGTATAATTATAGTTAGCTCCTTCTGTCGGTCAGTTAGTTAAATTCAGTCAGTTCAAGTTGTCATACGGAGTGCTATTAGCCTGAATACATTGTACGTTAACAAAAGGTCTGCGTGGTGTACACATTGTATTTGGTCGTAGGTAAGAAGTAATTGTTAAATGTAAAATCATTTCTATTTATAGTTAAGTTGGTTTGAGTTTTACGTTTTTACTTTCTCTTGCCTATGTGAATATATAGGAAGGAAATATTGTTTTTATGTCGATTTTTCGAAATTGTATTTTCACCGGATACACACGTTTTCAGACCTTCCGAGCCCAAAAAACAAGTTTTTAGCGATTGGTCTGTGTGTGTTGTGTGTCTGTGTGTGAACAGAATATCTCAAGAACGGAACATTGTACGAAGTTGAAACTTGAAACTTTAGTTAGGTACTACTAGAGGACCCAAAACAAAGATTTGCATCAAAATAGATCAACCGGAAGTATTAGTTTATACGAGTCATTTTTAACATTTTTGCGATTTTCTCAAAAACGGCTCCTACGATTTTTTTAAATCGCCTTATTTACTACATGTTTTATGCTGTACAAGACAGGGTAGGCGCCATGCCTTCTAAAACTCTTGGGGAGCTGTCCTCTCGTAGAAAAATATGGTTTTTATAAGATTGCGGCCTTAATATGCATTTTAGCGTAAAAGTCTATATATTACGAGTTTCAGACAATTTAAAAACTTACGACGTTTATTTCAAACATTTCTTTGTATAACCCTTCGTTTAGCGGTAATTTATGATTTTCTGTTCTTTTTCATGAAAACTTTTATAAAAAATGAATTTTTCAAGATTTCGGCCTTAGTATGCATTTTATGACAAGAATGCACGTCATACAATTGATAGAAAATTAAAAGAATTTAAGAATTGAATTAAATTAAATTAAAATTTAAGAATTTTTCTCTACAGAGCCTAGTTTAGCGTGAAAAAGTGATTTTACCGTAGTATTATTAAGTACAAAAATCTGGTGTGAACACTCACGCGACTTTCTCTTGCCAATGCAAATAATGAACAACATAACCTAACATTAGTAATAATATATTAGAAATAAACAAAAACAAACGTCAAAAACATAAATAACCTTATTTTAATAATAATTGAATGAAGCAAAATACAAATCTGCCCTAGTTTGGCTTTTAAGTAACTCGGTTGTAATTTCTTGGTGAAATTATTAATTATATCAATAAATAATTTGTTATAAAATTACAGAAAGTTCATATCTTATAAGAAACTTCACTGATATTCTACTGATACCGCTTATGTTATTGAACGGAGCACAGGTGTAATTGATAAACAAATTAATATAGAAATACAGTCATTAAAATCTAACACTGAGTACAAATTATTAATATTAATGTGAATTTATTTCATTAAGTACTACATTTCAATCCGTGTAAAATCAGAATTAAGTTACTTGGAAGTTAGATTTATCTATTAGACAAGTTTGGAATTCTATGTACACGATACGTGTTATATTTCTGTAAAAGCAAGGAGGAGAGTATAAGGAATTAAGTTGAAAGGAGTTCAATCCCTCCTTTGACAACCCCCGTCCCTTGTTTTTAAGGGGATGAAAAGGGGATTCAACTAAAATATTCCATTATGTACAATGAATGTAGTTTTAGTATTTAGGAAGTAACTGTTAGAGTAGTACAGTTTAAGTTTTAAGCGTGTATATATATCTCACTGAAATTCCAGTTAAGCTACAGGAATAACCATGGAGTAACATGGTTGGTGTACATGAAACACATAAACATATACAGTCATACATATACAGGCTGTTACAAAAGTGTTATTCGTTTTATCAATAGACTAACAATTTACTCCGCTCATTTAACGGCTAACTTAATGCGTTTAACTTCACACAAAATTTTGCACATTGAAAACAAAAACATTTTTACTCAAATAAACCAATTAGAATACTAGAGAAAGGAATATTATCGAAATTAGAATGAATCACCTATTAAAAAGTCGGTGTGATTCCTTTTATCTTTGGAAAGTTTACATAAGTTTCCATGCAAAAACAGGAACGTTCCATGACGTAATTTTGCTTTACTTTGTCCTGTATGGATGTTTTTTTAGGTCATCCGCCAAAAGGTTGATTTGAATCTCTAGTCTAGAGGCTTTATTAACCAAAACGAGGAGTGAGATGGTTTATACCGCCTTCCTCACCGAGTGGAAAAGTATGCGTATCAGCATGCCAAATCCTCCAAAAGCACATAATTTCCACCCTGCAAATGACACCTTCACTTCCTTCACCACAGGGTCTGGATAAATAATGAAATTCATTACTTTCAGAGGAGATAACTCTGACTAGTGTCTTTTACACCTTTTCCTTTTCTGTTCTTAAATACTTCAGTCATGGATAAGAAATCAAACTATTTTTGTAGCCCTGAAACTAACAGATTGAGTGCAAATAATTAAACATTCCACCTGTCTTTTTTATAAAGTATTATTTTCATGTAGATATTTTGATACATACCAAACAGAACTAGACTTAGCGTCTTGAACATCTTCTTCTCTTTATGAGTTAGGAATTTCTACCTGTTCCGGCCAGTCAATATCCCTGCTTCACACAGGTTTAAATCTTCTTGCTAAACCAGATAAATGGCTTCCTGGTATTCTATTTAAATGGTCGACCCATTGGGCACGGTACAATTTTAATTTAAACATTTTCTTCAAAATTTTAATCTGGATTTTTCTTCATTATTGTGTCTTTTTTATGTTCTATCACAGTTGTACCTTGATATTTACATACCAAACAGAACATCATTTAGGATCTTGAACATCTTCTTCTTCTCTTCACGGGTTAGGATTCTACCTGTTCTGGCACCCGTTTTTTCTTCGGCCAGTTAAAATCTCTGCTTCCAACAGGTTTGAATCTTGTTGCTAAACCAGGCTTTCTGGCATTCTATTGAAGGCCGGGCGTATACTGGAGCTCAGGTGGCACAGTGCGTTCGAGACGGACACAAGTAGGGCAAGGTAGGCAAAGCAGATATTTCTCCCAGCGTATTCTGGAGACGCAGGACAGGCGAATATTTTTTCAGGTTCAGAAAGTAGCACATGTTTAGCCATTTAGCGCGTTCGATCATTTTAGTGAGAGTGACATGTAAGTAACGGATTCGTCCGATTCCAGTAAAGAAGAATTAATTTAACTTGCATTGAATTGTATTGAATTACTTAACTAAATTGTCGTATTTCAAAGCCAAGGAAGAAAAGTTTGTGGCAAAGTGACTATAGAAAAACCGTAAAACGCATGGCAAGTTCAAGTTAACACAAGTTTGACGAATCATTCAAGAATATTATACGAGGTTTAGAACTGAAGAGTTTTTCATGTAATCAGGATGATTGTTATCATACAATAAAGTTTCGGTATGCCGAAATCTTATTAGTTTCTCTTGGACCGACCTGTTTCCTGTTCAATGCGTGCACTGAAACTGTGCCTTGACTACAAACTGTGGCTGCTTGACACAGACACTTTACTGTGCCATACATGTCTGCCTCCCAATGTACGGTACGCTACAGACAACAAGGGTGCACAGGTTACAGGACCAAGAATTGAAATTAAAGAAAATTAATGAAAATATTATTTCTTTACAATATATAATTTAGAACTAACTTTTTAGCAAATGTGTGGACAAATTATTTTAAGAACTTGTACAAACGTTTTGGGTCTGACATCACTGCTCTATCCACACTATTTCTTTTGGAGAATATTTCTGGGCCATCGGCACTCGAGTTATTTCCAGTGATTTTTGTGAATGCTATTAAGTTATTCTTATTCGACTTTGCCTGTCCAGTTATATTGCTTCTTATATTACGGTCCTAATACGAGGCTAACTTTCGATGCTTGCCCGTAATAATTTTTCCCCAGGCCGAGTATTAGCCCTGCGCTGGATAGTCCAGTGGTGGGTCTGCCACCTTAGAACCTCAAAACGGGTCCTGGGGCTCATTTGAAGACCCACCTCCTACGTTTGTCCACCCTCTCCATCGTTGGGAAAATTTCTCCTCCCCCTCTGAGACCGTTGACCATTTTTCCGGGCTCAATTGTCCTGGATTTTATTTGGGTTGACTCCCTAGGCTCATCCGCCCTCCACGCCATTAGAAATCCTCCATCTCTGCCGTGAAGACTGTTGACCAGTTTTCACCTCAGTCCATCCGCGGGTACTTATTTGGCTCCATCTCAGTGTTTCATACAAGGTTAAGCTTAGCCCCTAATCGATTCAAAACCAAACCTACGCATGAGCTGAACGAGCATGGTTAGATAGAGTACGTAACGAAGGTGTCCACGTCGAGTTAAATGTTCAGTCACTGTTGGAAACGTTAAGAGAAACTGATCCATCTATTTATTTTCCATGCCAGCTCACAAACTTCTTCTGCTAGCATGGAAATATAAACCAAAAGGGAAGCGAGGCTTGGGAAGCCCTAAAAAGAGATGGATGCCGGAACATGCCATTGAGCCTAATCCTTGACAGATGATAATGATGTTGATAGTTTTGTGAATGGATCTGTTGTACACACGAATTTTGTTTGTATAAAATTTAATCGAAATAGGTTTGTGAATGTATTTTGCTACATCTGTGTTTATTTTAAAAGAAGGTTGTTATGTTTTGAGGTATTGTTGGTATAGAAGGAAGTTGAAGTAAGTATTTTACAATAAATCGCATATATAATAAAAATACCTTTATAAATTTATCAAGATCATTATTCCCAACACATAAAATTAGACACATATTTATAGCAGATTTATTCACGACGTACCAGGAAACTCAGGCACGTATGGTTCAGAGACCTTCTTCAAAGAACTAGTGTGGGTGCTGCAGCGATGTCACCAACATTTTTTGTTGGAGGTCTTCTAGACATTTTGCTATATGTCATCTACATGAACACATAAATGTATTGTTGAGTTTATGCATATAAAACTCAACAAAGTTGAGTCTGGTAGTGTCACAATTTCATGTTAAAAATCTTGCAGGTGTTTCTTTTTAATTTTTAGTATAGGGTTATCATAAAAGAATGGTGGAGTTTTGGACATGGATTAAATGTAAACAGAAATACTTAGCTGACATTGTTTTTTTATGGAATTGTTAGTCTCAAAATAGTTTTTTACTTAGTACTAATAAATTTCAATTTATGTGCACCATTGGTCGCTCGGCAAATGTCCAATCGATACTCAGTCTGACCAAACGTTAGTTAACATATCTTCTGTTACGGTTGTTAATGCTTTATTAATTCTTTTCCTTTAAATGGTTTAGGTCACGATTTTTTTGAATAAACAATGTTTTTGATGTACTCCCACAAGAAAATATTACAAGTATCAGGTATGGACTCCTGTAAAGGTGATTGCCGGCTTATCCAATAATGTGGAAATTTTTCATTCAAGGCCTGAGTGACATATGTATTAAATTGTTGGGTTGGGCCATTTTGATCCAGATTTTGCTTTCTCTTGCCTGTTATGAATATATAGGAAGAAAACTATTGTTGTCATGTCAATTTTTCGAAATCAAGTTTTTACCGGATCTACACGTTTTCAAACAAAAAAACATGGTTTTAGCAATTGGTCTGTGTGTGTTATGAACAGAATATCTGAAAAACGGAACATCGTACGAACTTGAAACTTAAAACTTAAGTTAAATACTACTGCCGGACTCGACACGAACATATTTATCAAAATCGGTCAACCGGAAGTAGCATTTTATTCGTGTCATTTCTCACTTTTTTGTGATATTCTCAAAAACGGCTTTCACGAGTTTTTTAAAAATCGCTTTATTTACTAAATTTTTTATGCTCTACATGATAGTGTAGGCGCCATGTTTGCTGAAATTCTTGGGGAGACTGTTTTCTCGTAACAATATTGCAAATTTATTTAATTTATTTATTAAATTAAATATTTATTTAATTTATTTATTGCAAAAAATGTATAAAAAACGTTGTAGAGAATTGAAAATCCTACAACTTCTACTTCAAATATTTTTTTGTATAACTCTTAGTTAGCGGTAATTAGCGATTTTCTGTTTCTTTTTCACGAAAATGTGTAAAACAAATCGATTGTTTTAAGATTTCAGCCTTAGTATGCATTTTACGACAAAAGGGTATATAATAAAATCTATAGAAAATTAAAAGATCTACAATTTTTATATAAAACCTTTTTTCTCTACACAGCCTAGTTTAGCGTGAAAGAGTGAATTTAATGTATTATTAAGGCAAACTGAGGTTGATTTTCATTTTGCGTCTTTCACTCATGGTTAAAATTAGGTTATGTTTATTGAGGTTAGTTTTTTTGTTTATTTCTAATGTTTTATTACTAATGTTAAGTTATATTGTTAATAATTTACATTGGCAAAAGAAAGTTGTGTGAGTGTTTTACACCAGATTTTTTGATAACAAAAGAGCTTAAGACTGCTAATATTAGTTAGGGAGACGTCTGAAAATTTTTGCCGACTCGAATAAATGTGCGGGCAGCGATCTGGCAACAATGCTTCAACTAACATCGGACCATTTCCGTGCGTTCTGTTTTAATGATTAAACGTGGATCACATTTTTCATTATTTACATTGGAAAGAGAAATTCGTGTGTATTTTACACAAAAATTTTGTAAATTTTTTCATTAAAAAGTCAATACTTTTTAACCATCTTGTATGTAAAAGAGAATAGCACAGACGTGCATAGTATTAGTTCACGTACTTCTTTGATATAGTGCACTGAGAATGAATGTGTTAGTTTATTTATGTGTGTAGTGACAACAGTTATAGTTAATACTAGTAGTCTAGTAATCTCTTGTGGTCCCCACTTAGTTCTCTTAAGGGAAGAAGAAGAATGGGAGAATGACAAGATGGAGAAAGCGGAAGACATGGTGAGGAAGGAAGAAAGGGAAGATGACTTAGGGAAAGAAGAGCCACCCAACCTTCTGCATGCAATAACGCTAGCTACTTCAGTTTAAAATTTCTTGTTCTTCTTATTCATGTAGTGTTTGTACCCAATCCTCTCCCAACCCCCACCTCACCGATTTACAAGCAAATGAACCCTTTTAAACAAAAGACATTGATTAATTATACTGTGTCCCCATTTTAATGTTTGCTAACAGAAACACTCCATATACTTCTACTTAATTACTCAATTTCTCTGTAATTTATCCAAAGTTATTTTCTATCAACAAATTAAAAGGAAATTATAAAAGAATCAAGAAAGAAAATCTTATCTAAAAGAATTGCAACTTTTTAATATTGGGTATAAATATTGTACCCAACATTTTTCTTTCAAGGAAACTAACAATTTACTTTATATACAAGAGGAAAATAAGAACATATAAATATTATCATCCTTAAATAGTGACTGTATGTAACACGTAAGCCTACGTTCGTTCGGGATCTGGGTATAATAAATAATAACAAATTTTCTTTAAACGTATATAAATTTGTAAAATCCTTGTGTGTCGTTGGAATCTGTTCAATACAAGAACTTTAAGCATCCCCATGACCCAATGAAATGATGAAAGGATGATGCGTAACACGTGTAAATGAAGTCTAGTCTTGTACAAAAATATCTTGAATTTAAATCAATAAAAATAAATATTGAATTAAAATTTAAAAAAATAAAATATTGAAAATATTTTATTTTTTTATTTTGTTTTAAATAAAGAGGTAGGGCCCCTAGGCCAGCCCAGTCAGTCAGCTGGTAGGAAACCGCTATATTTTTTAAGAAACACTGGTTGGGCAAACGACTTTGTATGGCGACCAGCTGATAGCCAACCATAAACAAACTCTACTGGGAGTCCCTGTTCTATTTCATGCCTAATCCACTTATTCCACCGTTCATACAATCGATGGAAACTCTCCTGAAAGCCATTTTCCAAAAGTTCTATCAGCTGTTTCGTCGCATTTTTCATCACCTCTGATATATCAGCATACCGTTGTCCCTTCAAAGTCATTTTCAGTTGTGGGAACAGGTAAACATCCGGTGGTGCAAGATCGGAAGAATATTGGAGGGTGTTCCAGAGTGGTAACATTGTTCTTTGCAAGTTATTGTTTGACTATTAGGGATCGATGTGACAGGGCATTGTCATGCAACAAAAACGAATCATTACCCGCCCATTTGCCTATTTTTTAGGCCGTTTTCGTCGAATGCATTTCGTAACCGTTTTAAGATCTCTGTGTACGTTAAGATCTTTGTTAAATGTTTTCCCTGTTGTCGCCTATTAGCACGGACAAGTTGTCAAAAGCGCTCAACATCTCATCTGTGGTAGAAGTGGAAGGCCACTTAGTCCGAACGTCATCTTTAATAATTGTTGTGCGACTGTCATGAATGTTTGTGCCACTCGTAAACTGCCGTTTTGTTCATTGCATCATTTCTGTATGCTTTCTTCAGCATCTCAAAAGTCTCCAACGGTGATTTCTCCAACAACACAGAGACTTTGATATAGGCACGCTTCTTTGCTGATGACATTTCACAACCGACGAAAGAAAAAAAAGCTACGTATAATATCATACACCGCACGCAGAAATCCAACTCTAACTGCCTGCTGAATGGCTCAGCATCTTTCCTAGTAGTGATACCAACCTCCCAAACAAATATTTCCTTTCCAACAAACAAATTCTTGACTGCATGTGACCATTACGAGAACTTTTTGACCCTACCTCGTATTTTATAAATTAAAATTTAAATATTGAAAATATTTTTTTTAGTTTTTTTTAAACAAAATATTCCTGTTTTGTGCAAAGCATTGTAACTTAAGAAGATAAAATTTTAATAGTTATTTGATCAATATTAATATATAACATGAAATAAATGAGTCCTTGGTCCTCCATTACATTACATAATTCTGTGGCTACATGATTCAATTTATAAATACCAACCATACGTCAAATCAGGTACTATTACAAAAGACAAATGTGCCATAAATTCAATAGTTATATAATATATGAAAACGATAGCTAATTTATCAAGCACAGTATGGATAAACGTACACAAAAATATCTTTGAAGAAACTTTCCAGACAATGACGCCAAATATATCTTATGATTAATGATAAAAATAAACAGTCAGATACAAAAATAACACCTTTTAATCTCAAATATAAAAAAAACTTTCCTCAAACATCTTAACTTACAAATACAGTAGCAATCAAAATTAAAAATATAGTCACGTCTATACTTCTGAAACAGGAAACCTAACTTTTATCAGAGATCTTCAAACCGTATAACAGGAAGCTCGTTTTGTTCTTTCACTTAAAAATTTATCACGATTACACAAAATCACACAAAACTCTTTCATACAAACTGGAATGAATATAAAGATATTTGAATTAACAATACTAAAATAGGTTATATATTCCAAAAAATTTACACTATATTATTGTGATAATCAATTTAAAAAATAATTGTAACATGTGGTTGTTTAGGTCATCAGCCGAAAGGCTGGTTAGAAAAGTCTCGAGGCTTTACTAAGTAAAAACAAAAAAATAGGTGGTTTACCAATGCTTCCCTCACTGAGTGGAAAAGTATGCTTATCAGCATGCTAGACCCTTCAAAAAGTATCTACTTTTCACCCTGCAAAATTAATGAAACCTTCAATTCATTCATCACAAGGTCTGGCTGTATAATTAAATTCATTTCTGTCAGAGGAAATAACTCTTATTAGTGTCTATTGCACCTCTTCTGTCTTAAATGCTTTATTCATTAATTGGCCGACCATGTGATAAGAAACAGAACTACTTTTGTAGCCCTGAAACTAGCAGATTGAGGGCAAATAATTTACATTCCACCTCCCTGGTATGTGATAATATTATAATAAAAACCTCTATTAATTGATTAATAGTATTTGTAGTGGCACAAGAATGTGATCCTTAAATGATTTGTTTTTTTAATTAAATGATAATTTAACCAGATTACATTTTATCAAGTAACAGTTTATTCATTAATATTGTTTTAATAATTTTTTCAGTTATAATTTTTTTGATTTAATATCGATTTGTATACTTCAATAATTGTTCATTGTTTAAAATATTTATTTTATAAGAAGAATATTTTTCTAAACTTGACTTATGGTCTAGAAGTCGAATAGTGAAGTTGTGTTTTATTGAATAAGAACAGCCAAAGGCCTAGTTGAATTTTTTTTACCTTTACGGCCTCATTGGACCACTTGAATCAAATTTAAAAATCCTTCTTGGTTTGTTTTTAGGATTCTTAGGCATTTCCCAATAATTCTAATAAATAATTATATAATTATAAATTAAATAAAACTATCAATAATTATTCTAATTTATAATAAAATTATTTATTTTATCTGCAATGTAACGCAATGAAGTCTGAAAATTTTTTAGTTTTATATTTTTTATAATAAGTAATTTAAAAATGAAATTCTGAAAACTGTTAAATAACAAGTTTAACTCATATTACTATAATAATTTTCCCGGCATAATTATATAAAAAGGTAATTTTTCAAACGGGTATATAATCTAATTTTTCTGCTGAGAAAGAAGTACCTACTGGAATAAATTATTACATGATTTCTAAAAAAAATAGAAAAATTATCTTATTACGTATTCATAAAACGGATTCGTTGAAATTTTAAAATTGCATTTCTACGTACAGTATTTCTTATATTTTAATCCCTGGACACATTATGCTGCAGGATTTTTTCTTAAGTTATTTTACAAGAGAATATTTTTTACTATTTCCATCTTTGCCCATAACAGGAAGGTGAAGTGTTAAATTATTTGCACTGATCTTCTAGTTCCAGAGCTACAAAAAATACTTCTGGTTCTCATCACATGGTCAGCCAATTATATGACTGGAGTATTTCAGAACACAAGAGATAGAGGTGTAAAATACACCAATCACAGTTTTCTTCTCTGAGAATGATGAATTTCATTATAAAGTCAGACCCTTTGGTGAATGAAATAAAGGTGTCATTTACAGGGTAGAAAGTAGATACTTTTCAGAGGGGTTATCGTGTAGAAATGCATACTTTTCCACTCAGTGAGGAAGGCAATTGTAAACCACACAATCCTCGTTTTACTTAGTAAATACTCTAGAGATTCAAACTAGCTTTCGGCTGATGACCAAAACAACTAGGTAATTTTGCTTGTTCCATTATATCCATTTTTTTGTCATCGGTCTTTCGACTGATTTGATGCAGTTCTCCAAGTTGTTCTATCTTGCGCAAGTCCTTTCATATCTACATACCTGTAACACCCTACATCTTTTGTAATTTGCTTTATTATATCCATATTGAAATGAAAAAATGGTTAATAAACAAAATTAATTAACTGCTACTTACAAAACCAAATATTGTACTCAACTTGATTACGGAGAACTACTTACATGTAAAACTTTAAGTGGTCAACTAGTTTAATAAATTACACGGTCGAATAGCATTTGCCATACGTTGTCCAAAACTAACTAACGTGTTAACATGTAAGTGTTTTTATATAAAAGGGGAGAGAATTAACCAGAAAAAATTAATAAAGAATTCTTTCTAAATGTAGTGAATATATAATAACTGGATAGATTATATGAAAAAAGAGAGAGAAAAGGATTTCTAAGAAATATTAATGTTATATATTTTTATTTTTCTGCTTAATTTAATTTCATTATTTTATGATTATAATTGAATAATTTTGAATTTAAGATTTCTGTCAACAACGCAGCCATCGTATTCTGTTGGTTGTGAAAAAAAAGATTGATTATTGATTAGCACTGTACTTTTTTACCCATAAGGTTTTTGTAATTGCTACATTATTTTGTTTTTATACTTCATTTATGCTCTATTAATTTTATATTAACTGTATGATTTGGTTTTTGCAATAAACAAATAAATAATAATAAAATTCCACTGGATATTGAATTTTTCCCGTTTCGTCGTTAAATATAGACTGTCTTTAAAAAAGTAGACTTCTTCTTAAAAAGTTTCTTATGTGAATATAAACCTAAACATTTGTCACATTCAATTTGAGCGATGTCTTTGCTTACAAGGTAAACATTCGGCAGTTACGTGGCTGCATATTAGGCAAAAATGTAATAATTAATTTTATTTGTGTGTTTCTTTGCCCGCAAACGTATAATCTTAATCACCAACCTTTTTATGTAAAATTCATTTAAAAAATTTGAAATTAATTGAATATGGTAGATCAAATATGTAACCACAATATTGTAGCAGAGAAGGAATATTGAAACAGAAAATTAATTGTAAGAGAGAGGAGTAAAGATTAATGACAATTGCGAGGGATACGTTGTAGAGGAATGAAGGGGGTAAATAGCAACGAGCATTATATCGTGTCGCCGGCACAAAACTGCAATTACAATGATATATATTGAAAGAGGAATTCGCGGCAGTAAATATAGTGTGACCTAATAATGTTTTTGGAGTGTTGGGACATCAAATGAGAGAGGAAAATGAGGAAATGGTATGAGGTAAAGTCAAAAGAGTGAATGAGATGAAGATATTGTGATTGAGAAAGACAGAAATCGTTTTGTGTTCTCAAAATTGTTTTCAACAATACTGCGGCGATTCCCCTCCCATCAACTTCATGCCAAAGCAGTTTCAAGTCTCTTTTGTAGATACTAACCGAGAAAACTCTATTACTAGAACTATTATTACACCACGTGACCTTTTGAAAATGTAATTGCAATTGCTAGCTAAACGTCTTCATTACAACTATTCAAAACAGATTGCTTTTCCCCCACATGCTTTTCCTTCTGTATTTTTCCCCCCTCTAATGTTTTAATCTTCAATTTCTACTCGTCACTAGTCATTCTTTTTTAAAGTCTCTCATTTACAATTCTCTTTTATATCCACAGAATATGCAGTACATGCTTTTCAAATGAAAATTTAAATATCTAACAATAATTGGTTTCAGTCGAAATAAGTATAGTATTTACATACTCCATATATCGAATGTTTTTGATACCAGATAGTCCATATTCAGTACAAAATTTTTGTCATTATCATTTTGTACTTTACTATATTGTGCATTTGTATAATATTAATTTGTATAACATTATCGTTCTTTTCAGAAATCTATTACATTGTTACATAACTTAGTTTAATTACTTACAACATTAAGATTTATTTTATAATGTAATAAAATTTACTTTTTCACATAACAGGCAGGTGGAATGTTAAATTATTTGCACTCGACCGTGTAAAGTTTGAAAAATGAAGGAAAGAAATTTTAAAAAGCTGGTGTGAAACACTCAAACAACATTCTGTTGTCAATGAAAACAATTAACAATATAACCTAACATTAGTAATAAAACGTTAGAAATAAACAAAAAACTAACACAAATAATAATAACCTAATTTTAATCATGAGTGAAAGACGCAAATTGAAAATCAACTTCAGTTTGGCTTAAGAAAACCGAAAATCACTCTTTCACGCTAAACTAGGCTCTGTAGAGAAAAAATGCTTTAAATAAAAGTTGTAGATTTTTTAACTTCGGTAAATTTGATTGCATACGTTTTTGTCGTAAAATGCATACTAAGGCCGAAATCTTAAAAAAATTCTATTTTTTACACGTTTTCGTGAGAAAAAACAGAAAATCGCTAAATTAAGCGTTGTACAAAAAAATGTTAGAAATAAAAGTTGTAACTTATGAGTTTTAATTTTCTACAATTTTTATTATATACATTTTTGCGCTAAAATGCGTAGGCTATTAAAGCCGCAATCTTAAAAAAACAAGTGTTTTACGTCAAAACAGCCTTTCTAAGAATTTCAGCAGACATGACCCCTATTCTTTCTTGTGAAGCATAAAAAATTTAGTAAACGAGGCTATTTTTAAAAAAATCGTAGGACCCGTTATTGAGAAAATCGCAAAAAAGTAAAAAATGACACGACTAAACTACTACTTCCGGTTGACCGATTTTGATGAAAATGTTCGTGTCGGGTCCTCTAGTGGTATCTAACTTCAGTTTCAAGTTTCAAGTTCGTTCGATGTTCCGTTCTTGAGATATTCTGTTCACACACACACACAGACCAATAGCTAAAAACATGTTTTTTTTTGGGTTCAGGGGGTCTGAAAACGCGTAGATCCGGAAAACGTGTCCATTATAATAAAAATGAATGAAAAATTTTTGTTTAATGAACAAAAATTAATGAAAAAAATTACGTTTAATAAATTAAACTGATTTTTTTTTAAATTATTTTATTACTAATTGATGATACTGTAAATATAATTTCAATTACGTTAATGAATTTACTGGTATAAAATATTGCAATACAGTATAAGTTAATCTGAAAAAATTTAATAATATTTAATCAGCTCATTACAAATTAACAGTTTGTAGTTACGACTTATTCTTGACTTCTTGCAGTCTTCTGGTTTGTTTCTTATCCATCAATCGATTGACAATCAAATGAGGCATCGATGCATTGTTGCAATCAGTTTTATAGTATTTAACAAATTCCTTTAAATTTCATCTGCTTACTTTAAAATTATCAAATTGTTGCAGTTGGTTCCATAATTAAAATAAATTTTGATGTTTTTGTATTTTATTTTAATTCTTTGCTAATTTGTTCAAATTACTTATTCAAAATCATACTTTTGTTTTTCTTGCTTCATATTTAATCAAATTTAGATATTTCGCTTCTGAAATATTTTATTTATAATTTTATATTTTCTTCTGACAATTTAGCTTGATATATTTAGTTTTAATTTGGAATAATTTTAATTTAACTAAAAATTTATTTATTTTGATGATTAATTATGATTATTTAAAATGATTTTTTTTTGAATTGTTTACCTCATTAAGCTGGTTCTTAGATCAATGATATTCTGGAGCACAGTCTACTATTCTACAACCTGCTATTTCCAGGGCTACAAAATATAGTTCTGTTTCTTATCATATGGTCAACCAAAATAATAACCGAATCATTTAAGAACAGAAGAGGTGTAAAATATGCTAGTCAGAGTTATCGCCTCTTAAAGTAATGAATTTCATCATACAGCCAGACCCTGTGGTGAATGAAGTGAAGATATCATTTGCAGGATGGAAAATATGTGCTTTTCACGAACCAGCCATTTTGATAAGCATACTTTTCAGCTCAATGATGAAGGCATGGTAAACCACCAAACTGGTGATTTACCATGTTTAAACCATAAGTAACAACAGAAAAGAGTGGAAGAAAGTCGTTAATACTATTAAAAGACTCCAGAATCAAACAAAATGAAGGAAAAGAAGGATCTCGTCTTAGGAAAAAGGCAAAACATTCTCTAATGATAAAGAACTATTTGGAGGAAGAAAAGGAAAATCTAGTAATAATAGAGAATACTTGTTTTAGATTATTTTTGAAGTCACATCAACATCTTGGTTATTAGCGACTACTTTGGATTAAGGAACGGTTGGTTTGAACTTCTAACAATTTTTCAGATCCTGAATTGATCCGAAATTTAACCCGGGACCTTCACTTTGAAGCGTAGCACGCCAACCACTGGGCAATGGATGGGGCTAGAAGATACTTAATGTGATTTACAACTTAAAAATTTTTCAAACTAACCTAAAATTTTTCTTACGAGTATAATGCCAAAAGAAAGTTTTAAAAGAAATTAATTGCATTACAAATCAACAAATTTGTATTATTTTTTCCAATCCAGTGTAGATCACACTTGCTTGTCAAGCAAAACATGAATTATCATAATCTAATTTAACCAATGTAAATATACCGTTTTGATCTATCGTTCAGAGTTTCGTGATATGATTTTAAAGGTTTAAAAATGTAAAACAACCATCCCAAACAAGGACAATTTAATATTTTATTGGTTTTTGCTTCTCCTAATACTTTTTCTTTAAACATGGTTAACCGAATTTTGTGCTTCTCTTTACGCTGTAATATGAACTAATTTACTTACATCAAGAGTTACATGGAATAAAAAAGTAAACAAATTTCTGACCTTATTGAAATGAAAAATTTTTAATTTCGGAAAACTAAATAACTGAAGGACCTGCTAGGAATATTGTTTTTCCAAATAAATTAATTATAACATCTCGTTAAGCAAAACGTATAAAACAAAAAATAATAATTAAAAGTATTAAAAACCTACGGAAAATTGAAAGGTGTTATTTTATTTCTACACCGCAAAAGTGATCAAATTGAATAATTTGATTAGTAGGTAACCCACGCGTGAATTTCGTTTTTGTTATTTTAACTGTTTCACTTCAGTTTCTAGTAGCGAATGTTTAATCATAATACATGGTTTTCGTGTATTAATGCATAGACATGACTTCCAAGTTTCATAATGTTCATCGCTAGACCAACCCGGCCCGTTGGCGTAGTAGTTAGCACAACTGGCTTTTACGCCTTGGTCTTAGATTCGATTCCGCGTCAGGCCTGGCATATTTTCATCACTCATCTTCATCTGTCATCCTTCTCACTGTCTGCATTAAAGAAATTGCAAAACAGTCAGACGTAAAACCCCCAAAAAAAGAAAAGTAGACCAACCCGGTGGGTTTCATTGGTATAATAAAAAACAGAGTGATTTTTTAGTCGTTACCGAATTTTTTTGGTAATTTTTTTCTAAGAAAGGTACATTTTTTTTGTGACAAGACGTTTGTAGCCCTACTCAACCGGTATAGGTACGGCAGTGTGAGTTTATTTTCCTTGAACTGTGTAAAATTTTGTACCATTTCCGGTCGTACGAACAGATTGTCTCTTACCCTAGAACAACAGGTTTTCATTCTTGAACAATAATTCGCTATGAAATCGTACGCGAGTGTAAAAGAATCAATTCAAATTAAATTTGTTGGTGTTCCTCCACCAGAAAGAAATGTCAATTTCTAAGGTACTGTAGCCAACCGATTTCAAGAGTCAGGTAGTGTTTGGGACAGAAAACGTAGCGGTCGACCAACTCTCTTGACAAATGACGTTTAAATTAATCGCTTGTTTAAATCTGGAGGCTGAAGCTCGTTAACTGACCGTACGCGATACGAATAAAATTTCAATTTTTTAGCAGCTTTCTGAACATTCGAATATGAAAAACCAACTTGCGAGGATAGTTTTCATAAACTTTTCCGTGGAGAATCGAGCAATTTCGTTTTCACATTATCTAAAACGACATCTGTCAAGAGAGTTGGTCGACTACTACGTTTTCTGTCGCAAACGGTACTTATCTCTCTAAATCGGTTTGTTAGCCTAGAAATTGACATTTCTTCTGGTGGAGGAACACCAACAAATTTAATTTGAAATGATTCTACACTCGCTTATGATTTCGTATGCGACACATGACACCAATCGATGCAGTAAAAAATAATTTACGTAAATCAGAAGGCAAACAGTAAAAATTTTTGGTGGCATATAATCAGACACCCTTTGACCTAGATGTATATCGTTTCACACCCATGGCCAATCCAGCCTCAACTTTTCTTGTGCTGCAATTATGCTATAAAAAGCAATATTTGTTCTTTATATGTATGTGCAAAGAAGTACTGAATCCTGAATCCTGAATCCTGGTTGAGAGGGCTAAGAAGCCCTATGATGGCGACATCGTGTTAAGGAACACCTGGTCGCTCGGGGAACAATATAACAGAATAATTGCAACCTCAAGAAATTTAGGGGGAATTTTATAGTTTAAATAGGAAATAGGATTCTGGTTCGTGGGACATTGGAACTGGGACTTGAAAGGAGGTAATTTATTTTTAGAAGTTATTTGTGGAAAATTTAAATTAAGGGACAAGTGGGTTTAAGAGCGGCTCTTTTATTTTATTTTATTTTTCAGTGGCCTTTTTTCAGTTTTGTGGGAGGCCTATTATCTTGGTGAGGGGAAGGCATGCATTTTACTGAACGTGGACTAAAGGTATAATTTAAGGTAGGGGTTAGTTTATGATTTCAGGGGAGACGGAAAGGGTAGAGTTTGGCATAATCACCGGCCTTTTTATCTTCTGAGTGTTTATTAATTTAAAATGGCGGCTCTTTTCACCGTAGTGGAGTGATTATGCATACGAACATGGGGACAACTACCAACTGGGGGGAGTGAGTCATACAAGTAGGAGGGGCATGGGCAAATGAGAGGAATACAGGGCAGAATAAAAATGTGGCAACTCTAAATTTTGTTAAGTGGGTCATACTAAAATTTAGATAAAGTCGTGGAATGGTAATGGGATAGAGACTTCAGGTGGGTGTGGGCGTCGGTACAAGTCCTGAATGATCTGGGGTCCGTCAGTTTTCCCAGCGTCGTGTAGCCGTTTCGAGGTATTGTAAATAAAGTCCTCCATAGAAGGGAAGAGAAGGTGTTCGTGTATGATGCGATTGGATATAAGATAGTGGAACTGTGTGATGCACCGGAGGACTTTGTTCTGGTATGCTGAAGTACGTCTTTTGTTGGACTTGGAGAGAAAGGGCCACCATACCGGTGACCCGTACAAAAGGAAAGGACGTAGGATAGAGGAGTACATCAGAAGTTTCAGTTTTGAGGAGTATGCAGGAGAGAGGAACAAAGGGATGAGTAAAGCGAACAAGGCCCTACCCTTGCTAAGCTTGCTGTCAATGTGCTGTCGAAGTGTCAATCGTTTATCTAGGTCAACCTTTAGATATTTCACGCTTTTCTGCCATGGGAGGAGTTCCCCTTCCAATCGTAGAGGCGGAGGAACATTGCGTTTTAGTGTAAAGTGGATTGCTTCGCATTTTGTGGGGTTACGTGATAGTCTCCAGACACGACACCAGCTAGTGATGTCTAGAAGCTGAGTTTGAAGCGCGCGGCAATTGAGGCGGAGGCATCTGTCGTGACGGTACAGAATAGCATCATCGGCAAACAGTCCGAATTGGATTGAATCACGGACAGGAAAATCGAAGGTGTACATAAGATAGAGGATGGGCCCAAGGACCGAGCCCTGAGGTACACCCGCGGACGAAGGGGTGAGTGGGGACATGGCCATATGGAACTGAGGAATAGTGAGTGACAGAGACTTGGAATTGTCTTCCAGTAAGATAGGAATGGAGTAATCGGACAGTTGAGGGGGAAAGAATTGTGCCAGTTTGTAAGTGAGGCCCATATTTTCCTATAAATATTATTTTATCTTGAGAACACCAAACTGTTGAAATAGGGGTTGAGCAAGCTGGGTCAGAGCTCTCCAAAAATTATCCTTAAAATGTTTTTGTATCTTAAGGGGAGATGACGCGATGGTTTAAACTCAAAATTTTGATTTTTGGTTTTATATTTTTTTCAATAGTGTAGGCCTAGATCTACCAGAAAAACATAAAATTACGTAAAGAAAATAATTTTTTTACGGAAAAATTAAGTTTTTATCTAGTTTACACAGAAAAATTATTATGTTACCAAGAACGAATATTTTTCACGATTTTGTACTGCTCGTGTTAGTGCAAAGAGAATTTTGAATTTAAAATATCTGCATCACTGTTTTTTGTATTCTCAGCTGTTGGTTCAGCTTTCTAAACAACTATTTTTTTTTGAAATCCCTAATTTGTGTACGTTGCAATCTGTTCAATTCAGAACAATAAGCAACACCATGACCCAATGAGATGAGGATGATATGTATGACATGTAAATGAGGTGTAGTCTTATACAGACTCAGGCCGACTATTCCTGAGAGATTATGGTTAATTGAACCCCAACCAATAAAGTACACCGGTAACCACTGTCTAGCATTCAAATCCGTATAAAAGTAACTACCTTTACTAGGATTTGAAGTAGGAACCTTCGTCTCCGAAAATCAGTTGTTAAACAGCTGATTTTGGCGACGTTAACAACTATTGATTGGAAATTTACTTGTTTGTGTAAATTTTTTTTGATTTGTGCCTTCTTGTTTCTTGCATTTTCCCGTAAATTTAAATTTTGAACACTACACATTTCTCACAAACCAATAAACCTACCAGGTTGGCATTTTTACAAGTTAATAATCTTGTATATCCACATATACCGACATTTTTATGACTTTCTCAGGTGCTCCAAAAATTAGTAATAGGTACGCAAAAAACGTAGATATCAATTTGCAAAAATTTTATTTTATTCTTAATTTAAAAAAAAAATGGTACAGTCCAAAGATTAAATTGAAAAAATGTTAGTAGCTCCAGAAGAAACCTGACATCTATGGTGTGTTAAGTTTAATTTCCCTATCCGTGCCTTTTTGTTTCTTGCGTTTTCCCGTAAATTTAGATTTTTAACACTAGGTGCACTAGTGTTAAGTCCCCTCCATTATACTATAAGATAGGTCAACAACACGTAAAATGATCTACTGCGCATCATGTGATCACGCTTTTTTAACATTGATAGGTTATACAAGACTACACCTCATTAATACGTCATACATATTATCCTCATTTAATTGGGTTATGAATTTGCATATTGTTCTGAATTTAACAGATTGCAACGTACAGACATTAATGATAATAAAAAATCATATAATCACCGTATTTCTTTGCTGGTGTGATCTAAAATTCATAGTCCAAAAATTTATCACGTGAATGAAAAGTTTGGTTCGTCTACATTTTGCTATGTCTTTATCTTAATTGGTAAAAATGGAGTGAAGGAAGAGAGAGAAAGAGTTGTTCGAGTCTTCATTTTATTATTCATAATAAATCCAATTGAACAAATTTACATTCAAATCAAATTGTCGTATAATATCTTTCTCTCCCTCATTCACCCACTTTCTCTTTCTCTCACATTAACTTTATTCTAAAAACATTCACCCTTTCATTGAATTCCTCATTTTCTACAATACTCTTCATTGTCTTTTTCTCTTTAACCAATACTTATTCTATCTACCCCCTTCGCTAAGAACTTTCAAACCCCTCGTAGTTCGTGCACTCTATTGTTCTCCAATATACAACGCTCTTATTCATGTTATCTCTCACCCTACATAGTACAAGACTGATTTCATTACATTAATTTTCTACGACTAACATAAATTCATTTCACGTCATACTACACAAATCTAACCACTCAATTTTTTTTATCCCTGATATGTGTATTTTGCAAACAGTTCAATCTAAGAACAACCCAATGACCCAATGAAATTAGAGTGATGTTTGTGACGTGTAAATGAGGTGTAGTGTTGTACAGACTCAGGCTGACCATTTCTAAGAGAGTATGTTAAATTAAACTCCAACCATCAAAGTACACCGATAACCACTGTTATCGGTCTGTCTATTATTCAAATCTTACATTCAATTTTCTTGTACGTCACATTTATTTATAAATAAAATTGTGATTTTTTCAAAATGTCCCTAATTTTGTTTTTACGTCAGATCTATCAAGTAAACACCGAAAATAAGTTCAGCTAAATTCTGTTAATATATTTATTTGTTTGTTACGGCATTACGCAAGAACCAAATTCAATGAATTTCGGTATTTAGGCGAATTTCCGTTTAGGAGAATCTCCTTCATCTCCGAAAATCAACTGTTAAACCGCCAACTTTACCACTGGACCAATACAGTGGGTTAACCACTCATTTCTAATATTTTTTTTTGCATTTGAAATATTTATTCTTAAGTGTGCAAACAACTTAAGGGAAGACTGTACCATGGTTTTCGATGAAAAAAATCGATTTTCAGTTTTTTTGTAATTTTTAATACTTTAGTATCTAATCTGTAAGAAAAATATAAATGTAGGCTATTTTTAAAAAAAAATTATTTTGTCGAAAAAACTTAATTTTTGTCACGCCTTCTCAGACAAACTTCATATTACGACAAAAATGAATATTTTATAGTTGAACACCATTCCCATTTTATTACAAAGGGAATTTTCGTTTTCTAAATATTTGCATCACTATTTTTATTCTTCACACAAGTATAATAAGAACTATGTATCACATAAATATTCAGGGTTTTGTTGTGAGGTTTGTAAGTTTACTTAGTGTGAGTTTTCACTTTACATTGTGTAAAAGTCAAAATGCCACTGTCATTGCGGTTATTTAAATAGAAAAATGTAGGTCCTGAAAGAGATAAAATTATCCAATTACAAGTAACAACAAAAATATAGATTAAGGTTCAAAAGCTTCTACTTCTGGAGTATCTACAAGTGAGGTAAGGTTGGCTTTTTTTAACTTAAGTGCACTGGAAGAGCCGAGCTTCACCGAGAGCCAAAAAAGCTAGAATGAGCAAGTCAAAATTTAAAGCAATGATGATTATTATTTTAATATCCATGGGATTGTGTACCTTCACTGGGTTCCTGTAGGGCAAACAATTTATCAATATTACTACCTTGAGGTTTCTGTTGAGATAGTTTCTAAACTACGTCAAAGAGTAAGGAAAAAACGCCCCGAAATGTGGAAGGACGAATCATGGGTTCTCCGCCAAGACAATGCGCCAGCGCTTTCCGTGTTATCTGTCAAGAGTTCCTAGCCAAGTACAGCTTCTCAGTGTTAGAATATCCACCTTATTCACCAGATCTTGCCCTTGCTACTTTTACCTGTTCCCTAAGGTGAAATCTGCATTAAGAGGGATAAGATTTTAGTCTGTGGAAGCTGTAAAAGAGAAAGCGGTACGTGTCCTGAAGGAGCTGACAGAAGATGACTTCCAGCACTGTTTCCAACAATGCAAAATTCGCATGGAGCGTTGTAGGGATAGAGAAGGAGTATATAATATTGAAGGTGACAATAAGTGATTATGTATAAAATAAAAATAAATTTTTCACAACGTCAGTCTCGTTCTTTAATAGCCAAACCTTGTAGATAAATCTGTAAATTAAAAAAAAATCTATTAAAATTCCGAGAATTTTTTTTTGGGCATCCAGTACTAATTCTATGTACCCTGGACACATACTTTTCAACCCTTCTCTTAAATCATTCCATCTTTTGTTCTGCAATAAAGTCTGTTTCCCCTGCTGTACCACCTTTTTTCTCTCTCATTTGTATATCTCACCTCCTTAGAAGAGATTGATTCGATTATTTACTTCTTTTTGTACTCTACTATGAACGTCTATTCATTCAAATATAATTCTCTTGCTTGTGAAAATATATCGCATTCTGTTTGTAAAATAAATTTTCTTAACCCTTAAGTACATGTAAATTAAATTAAATTGACAACGTCAATTTGTTTTAAAATTTAAATAATTACATTATCTAACAAAATGTAGTCTATAAATAATTTTCTCATATAATGTATGCTTAAAGAACTATTCAGTCATTTTACAAATAATTACAGCTGAATTAGTTATTTTAAATGTGCATTTTTAATGAAACTTAGTTGTGAATATATAATTAATTTTATTAAAATTCTTTAAAACACTCCGTAATCACAAAAACAAACAAAATACTTATATAATAAACTAACCAAATACTGTATTTAAATCTTGATTTAACTTTTTAATCGAGCAATAAAATTAAATTAAGATATGAATTTTTCATTCAGATATGATCGTTTTATTAATTTTTTAATGAGTATTTGTATTATACATCGTAATAATAATAAAACCCTTTTATAGGGTAGTACTTCAATTAAAAAATATACTGTATAGGCCTATGTTGTAAAATGTTAAATTTTGCTGTACAGAAACTTGAATAATGTATTTCTAGTGCCAGACAGTAAGATATTTCTTTTTTACTTTCTCTTGCCTATATGAATATATAGGAAGGAAAGTATTGTTTTCATGTCGATTTTTCGAAATCGAGTTTTCACCGGATCTATACGTTTTCAGACCCCCTGAACCCAAAAAACATGTTTTTAGCGATTGGTCTGTGTGTGTGTGTGTGTGTGTGTCTGTGTGTGAACAGAATAACTCAAGAACGGAACATCGTATGAACTTGAAACTTGAAACTTAAGTTACATACCACTGCCGGACCCGACACGAACATTTTCATCAAAATCGGTCAACCGGAAGTAGTAGTTTATTCGTATAATTTTTCACTTTTTTGCGATTTTCTCAAAAACTGGTCCTACGATTTTTTTAAAAATCGCCTGGTTTACTCAATTTTTTATTCTCTACAAGATAAGGTAGGCGCCATGTTTGCTGAAATTCTGCGTGAGGCTGTTTTTACGTAAAAACATTTTCTTTTTAAGATTGCGGCTTTAATATGTATTTTAGCGCAAAACGTTATATAATAAAAGTTGTAGAGAATGTAAAATTCTACAACTTTTATTTCAAACATTTTTTTGTATAACGCTTAGTTTAGCGGTAATTAGCGATTTTCTGTTTTTTTCTCACGAAAACGTGTGAAAAATCGATTTTTTTAAGATTTTGGCCTTAGAATGCATTTTACGACAAAAGTGTATATAATTAAATTTATAGAAAATTAAAAGATCTACAGCTTTTATTTATAGCATTTTTCTCTACAGAGCCTAGTTTAGAGAGAAAGAGTGATTTTCCGTATTTCTAAGCGAAACTGAGTACGATTTTCATTTTGCGTCTTTCACTCATGATTAAAATTAGGTTATGTTTTTGAGGTTAGTTTTTTGTTTATTTCTTATGTTTTATTGCTAATATTAGGTTTGTTGTTAATTATTTGCACTGGCAAGAGAAAGTTGTGTGAGTGTTTCACACCAGATTTTTTTACTTACCAAGGAACGTTTATGGAAATGGGAATCACATAATGTGTAGTGGTACGAATACTTATTAAAACAACTTGTATACGTACTATATAATAAGAAAATGTGCAGAATAACTTATCTTAACTTTATATTAGCATGAACGCTTCCTTTCCCGTAAAAAACTTGAATTTTGTTAGCATTGTACAAAAGTCACAACAAAACAACACAATAGTGTACGTTGGTATCAATCCTTGCTACATTCGTGCAACTCAAGAAGCAAATGGCAGCTGCGCGTATATTTCTGAAAATATGGATAACCTACTTACCAGAGAACATTTATATCACTATAAAATCCCAGTAAGGTTAAACTGCATAGCTTTTTCTTAAATAAAATCGACTTTATTACCTTTGGTAAGTATACTTACCAAAAACCTATGAAGGGTACTGAGTTGTACTGTTCCCAAACACACTTCAAGGTTAGGTTACACTTTATTTCCATAGAATTTTTTATCACCTACTGAAATGTGATTTTAAAATGCATCTAAGAAAATCTGGTGTAAAACACTCGCACAACATTCTGTTACCAATTGAAAAAATGAACAATACAACCTATTACTAGCAATAGAACATTAGAAATAAACAAAAAACTAACCTCAAAAATTATAACCTTATTTTAATCATGAGTGAATAATGCAAAATGAAAATCAATCTTAGTTTGGCTTAATAATACGAAAATCAATCTTTAACGATAAACTAGGCACTGTAGAGGAAAAATACTCAAATAAAAGTTGTAGATCTTTTAATTTCCTATAAATTTGAATATACACTTTTGTCGTAAAATGTATAATAAGGCTGAAATCTTTAAAAAATAGATTTTTTTTACACATTTTCGTGAAAAAAACATAAATCGCTCATTGCCGTTAAACTAACCGTTACACAAAACAATTATTGAATTAAACGTTGTAGGTTTTTAAATTCTCTACAACTTTGATGAACAAATTTTTGTGCTAAAATGCATATTAAAGCCGCAATCCTAAAAAAACATTTTTTCTACTAGAGCACAGCCTTTCCAACAATTTCAGCAGACATGGTGCCTACCCTATCCTATAGAGCACAAAATGTAGTAAATGAGGCGATTATTAAACAATCGTAAGAGCCGTTTATGAGAAAATTGCGAAAAAGTGAAAAATGACACGAAAAAATTACTACTTCCGGTTGACCGATTTTGATGAAAATTTTTGTGTCGGGTCCTCTAGTAGTACCTAACTTAAGTTAAGTTCAAACTTTGCACGATGTTCCGTTCTTAGATATTCTGTTCACACACACACACACACGTACACACACACACACACACACACACACCCACACACACACACGCACGCGCGCGCGCACACACACACACACACACACATACTTGTAGGAGGTAGGTCACGGGGTACCACGCACAAAACCGTCAAAACGGGTGCTCCCCTTTAGCGTAAGTGCATTTAATTAAAATTGTAAAATTTTAGTAAAAGTTAATCTCATTACCTACAATACATGTTTGGTTTTTAATAAAAACATTTTTTCCCTGTCTGAATTTAACCGACGAAAAGGGGTACTAACGGTTTTTCTCAACGGGGAATTTCGCACTCCCAAAACGGGGAAGGCGGGAAAACAACCAAGTATGACCTTCAGGTTTCCTGAACGGCAACGTCGTGTCGCACGACGTTGCTTATCATCGCAATGCATAAAGAAACTTCCCTTAGTTGTAGTGCAACGTATTCATTTTGTAAGATTTCCTAGCTGTGAAAGAATCCCTTATAAGTTTGTCATATTTATCCGCCTGAAACAGAATCATACGTTGGAATTGCTTCCATCTTTACCTGAATTGCTGGATGTAAATTTTTACAATTTTATATTTTATTATTTTTTTTGGATGTAAATTATCACAAATTTTTTATTAAAATGCCGTACAACAAGTACTTACTAGTTTTTGTACTAGCACGCGTTTCAAGGCGATAAGTTTCATCATCATCATTATTAATATAAATCTATAACTGAAAAATTTGTTTGAAAAATTTATTTCAAGAATAAAATTAATTAGAATTAAATTTTAATTTAAAAAATTCTTGAAAATATTATTGTGAGTATTGCATTAATTTATTGCAATTAGTTCATTATTTATTAAGTGCATTAATTGTAGTAATTGTAGTTTATTTGTAGAATTTTATTTTGTAGTTTATAATTTGTAATAAATACTTGTAATTTTGTAAACGAATAGTTCTTTAATTATTTATCTTACCCAGATCCCGAAACGGACCTCAGCTATAAGTGTCCCAATATATTCATAAAATGTAAACATTAAGATATACATTTTTGTCAATGTCAAGAGCGAATAACACATAAATGACCGACTTTATCGGTGACCGATAAAGTCACTTCACCGACTTTGTCGGTGAAGTACTGATATGTATACAATAGCAGTAAAGGCGCCTTCACTGCTTCATCGTACCCAAACAAACATACGTTTTTTTTAATTGATTTTGAAAAATATAGACTGATTTAATCGTGTATCAAGTCTTTCAGTTCATCGTTGTTCGTCTAGGAACATACACCGGTATTTTTATGTAATGTGTGTTAACAAATACTTCCATTACCTATTCACATAAAAACCGCCAATTACTCTCACTGATTGATTAGTGTATCGTAGTGGAACTACTTTCAATATAGTAGTATGTAAACTGCAAAAATAGTGATCATTACGAAAATATTTTCAGTGTCTATTGTGGAATGTAAAAATTTTTAGGAGTCGCGTTAGACAGCGAACTATCTTGAGACAGTCATACAAATTTATTTGCAATAACATTAAATAGTAGACTGTTACGCCTTAAAACGCTTAAACAAATTCTGAGCATTTATCATTACTTCTCAGTATTTATTATGCTTACTTCATATTCTCACATTTAAAATTTGTTACATCTTAGAGATCTCTGGGAAAAGTAGATGCAGTCCTCAGGATGCAAAAATTGGCATGTTCAGGCCACATTAAAAGCAAAACAGGGTGATTCTTGTAAATCCTTTTTTAAAAAAACTAAATATTCTAAAGTTTCCATGCATTTAAACTTATGAGAGTGCATTATTTCTGAAGGAGCATGAATATTAATTTTTTAAATATAAAATAAGAATAGCCTACTACAAAACCTTTAAAAGAATTATTAAGCAACGTAAAACAACCGGATACGAAAAAGCACAGTACTATGTATAAGATCTTTGTATTGTGTCATGAAATTCATTTTCGCTTGTTTTGTTTTATTATTGAAAGACCTGTTTAATGGACAATTAATAAGTTGACGTGAAGATGGACACTGGAAAATACTGACAATCAATTGCAATTACAGAGATTGTACAAGTTTGGCTGGCGTGGACATTTTTGTACAGTTTTCCTTTGCACCTCCAAGCGAATGCCAAATAAGTTGCCTTTTCGCGTTCCGTGCATTAGAATAACTTTCCTGTTCTCTACCCCAATTTTCGACCTCACATTTGTTTATTTACGTATTTTTATATTGGTGTATAGTCAATTTTTACCAGCTGAAAACAGCTTCAAAATGTTCTTTTAGCTGTAAAACCGTTAGAAATGGACAAAATTATGTACTCCAGGGTACCTATACAATGTAAAAAATTAGAATCCAAAATTTTTGTCGGGTGTAGGCCTACTGCAGGATCCTAAAAACCGTACAAACTGCAAAAATAGTGAAAAGTCAATTATACCTTGATAAAATCTAAAAAAATTCGTAGGGGTATTTTCCTCAAATGAAAATTTAATTTTAATTACAATTTTATGTATACTCTGAGAGTTTTAATTTTAAAAAGATTTAAATGTTTAAATCACGATCTTCAAGTTCAAAAAATTTCCGCAAATAGGCGCTCAGCTCAACTATTATCCTGTACAATTTGAGCTTTTCGATGACCACATCGCGAGAAAAAATCATAACCAAAGGAACTCCATTTGTTATCCTGGCTAGGTACGGGAGGGGTATCGGCAAACTGACCATGGGTATACTTTGTTTTGTACCCTAAGGCACCATACAGAGTGATTCACGAAGAAGCGGAGATACTTCGGAGGTGAACTACAACCAAAAATAAGATAAAAAGTTAATGTAAACATAGATCCGGAATCGCTTCGTTAGCGAGTTACAGCTGGCGAAAATGTTCGTCCGGGTTTCAGTTCCCCCGCAGAAATGAAACCCTGCAGAAATTTCTAGAGCGTTAATTCAGTTTTGAAACTAAATAGATTTCATGTAAAATGAGCTGAAAAATTGAATAACAAACCCCAGATCTGTAACTAGAATTGTTCTTGAGATATGACGAAATACACCAAATCTGGTCTCGAAAAACTGTTTTCTTTAAGGTTTGAAGTACCTACATTAACTTTGTTAAATGGGTAACAAACACGTAAAATTTTTAAACAAAACTTGTAGACAATTTAATTTTGAAGAGAATGATGTAAAATAGTCTAATAAAAAGAACAAATAAAACTCACGAAAAAAGGTTTTTATTACAGCAAAACAAAAAAAAAACTGTAAACAAAAATTTCAAATCGCACAAAAAGTCCTTGTAATACTTGGTAACACTTAAAGAAAACAAAGCAAATACAAAACTTCAATTAGAGAGGTAGGCCTAATACAGTAGAAAAATTACAATTTACTACTGTACTACGAAAATTGTTCAAAATAGGCTCCACCACAGTATAAGTTATTCACCATTGTACTTAATTAAAATTGCTTCAATGGCATTGTGTATTTAATCACGTTTGTTTTGAATAAGTTCAGCAGCGTTATGAATTCTGATCACAAACTCTTCCCTTGTTTTAACTTTTTCTTCATATACTAAAGCTTACGACATCACAGGTACCTAATAATAATCAAGAGGTGTCAAGTCAGGCGACCTTGGAGGCCAATAGATCGGTCCATCACGCCCAATCCAGTTGTTGAAAGTTTAATTTAAATGATTCCTAGTGGCTAAGGAGAAATGTGGAGCCGATCCACCTTGTTGGAAAATAAATTCACGACTTGTAAGTAGAGGAACTTATTCTAAGAGAAGTTGCAAATTATTTTGCAAGAAATTTCTTTCTTTCATGGAAATACTAATTTTTACACTGAAATTGTGTTACCAAGTATAATAAGGACTTTCTGTGTGATTTGAAATTTTTGTTGACAGTTCTGTTTTGTTTCGGTGTAATAAAAACTTTTTTTCGTAAGTTTTGTATTTGTTTTTTATTGGCCTATTTTACACCATTCTCTTCAGAATTAAATTCTTTAGAAGTTTTGTTTAATAATTTTACATGTTGGTTACCCATTTAACAAAGTTAATGTAGGACTTCAAACCTTAAAGAAAACATTTTTTCGAGACCAAATTTGGTAGATTTTGTCAGATGTCTGAAATATTACTCTAGTTACATGTCTGGGATCTAAATTATTCAAATTTTCAGCTCATTTTACATAAAATCTATTTAGTTTCACAATTAATGTTGTTGTTGTTTAGGTCATCAGCCAAAAGGCTGGTTTAAACCTTTAGAGGTTTTACTAAGTAAAACGAGAAGTGAGGTTGTTTACCTTGCCTTTCTCACTGAGTGGAAAAGTATGCTTATCAGCATGCCAGGCCCTCCGAAAAGCACCTACCTTCCACCCTGCAAATGACACCTTCACTTCATTTACCCAAGGTCTGGCTGTATAACGAAATTCATTGCTCTCAGAGAATTTCGTGTTCGTGAGAGGCGCATAGTACCGAGTCAGACTGTTCTGTTTTGAGTTGTCACAGTATGCTTTTATTACAATCCATCAGTTCACACCAAATTTTGTTATAGCAACACGCTGTCTACTGTTCTGTCCATTTGTTTCGTCTATTAGTCGTCTCAAAGTTTTACCGTTTCCGTTTATGTTTATAAATTGTTTGTCGCTACTATCTTTAATATTCAAAAATGTCAAATATATCATCACGAGCTAAATTAATATTTGACTTAGCTACGAAGGAAACCATTGAAGAAGATGATAGATTCTCCAGTCCTTCTCCAGATTTAACAGAAATACAGGTTAGTACCTAACTTTTAAGTATGTAATATTAGTGTAATACATTTAATTATCTATTTCTGTACCTAATTTCATTTTAATATAGTTCTACAACTAACAATGTTTTTTTTAAATACATTTTCTTACTGTATGCGTACATATTTTTCAAGATTGAATTATAAAATAGGTCAATGCCTTAGTTGTTTTTAGGTACCTGTGTGTACAGATCTTCTCTTTGTGTTATAAAAATATTATCCACTGGGTACTTTTTGCAGGAATTACAACCAGACTTATACAATGAAATTATAAATTGTGAACAGAAGCCATCATATTATGAATTTAATTTGAACACAGTCACAAATGACTTCGAAGATCAAGAACTAAATCAGGTATGTTTGACTAGTTTCTTTTACGGAATAATGTGTGAATTTTCATTAGCATAATCTTGATATTTTTAAAGCGAAAAACAGGTTGAATTGACAGCCTACTTTATTTTGATGTCGTTTATAGAAAAACATACAATAGATATTAAACACGTTGTACTTTGGAGTTTTCCTGATATGGCTGAATGGAAAAGACCGTTCTAAATTTAAATTTAATTTAAATTTTTTTAAACTCTAAAGAAGATGGTACCTCCATAACTATCAAAAGTTTAAAAGAAATTGCAACCAAAAGAAAGGTAAGAAAGAATAGTTTATATTGTAGCCTAATAATTTATAAATTAAATGGTTGGCAGGATGCAATACAAGAATTTGTTCGTAAATGATACCTATTATATACATTTCTATATTTTCAGCAGTACAATGAAGGCAATAACCATGAAAGTTCTCAATTAATAGAGGAAATGACTGAGGATGACTTTGACAAAGATCCTAATTACGTAAATATCAGCGATAGGTCATCATCAACAACAGACAATGACGCCGATGAAGACTCTGTACTAGCTAACACATCTCAACGTATACGTGCTAAAGGTATTTCTAATCAAAACTTACTAAAATTGTTAATTGCACCCCTCAAAATGAAATTTTAGTGGCTGCTATTTATGAGCCCGATAAGGTTATGGGTACGCATTGTACTTTATACGATATGTAGTTAAAATACCTACACACCAATAAATTATAATATACTGATTTTTAAAAAAATGCTGTCAAAAAGTTAAAAATCCCAATCTTTTTTTATGTTTCTTATGTTCCTAAGTTCTTAACAAAACGAACACGTGTCAATGTATAAATTGATTGTGTGTATGGTGGGAAGGAGTAGTTACATTTTCTAAAAGTGCAGATATATTGTTACACCTACTGTGACTGCCAAAAAAAATAAAAAGGTTGGGATTGATTAGAAACTTGATAGGCGTATTTTTGTTATTTTATATTGACATTGTATCGGATGTGATAATATTAATTTTTTTTCATAAACCCGAGCCAGATGTTTACAATAGATTTTCAAAGGTCCAGTACATACTGCATATTATCAGAATGAGTCATCGATTAGTTTTATTATAATTTTTAGTTTTTATTTATTACGATCATCGAATGGGTTCCATAGATTACATGCAATTTGTGAGAACCAGAGCACATGATGTTTACCACAGATTACGTGCATACTATCAGAATGAAACATTGATTACAGAACAGTTCACATTTAGTTTAATTAATTTATTTATAATTAACTTATTAAATTTATTAAGTTAAAACGATTAGTTAAATTGATTTCTACCATTTGTCACCTTAGTATTCTTTCCCCCTAATTTTGTTTTATGTAATGTATTCTTTAATACTGGACATAACAACAAGTAACCTTTAAATTAATGTGAACACAAAATTATAATACTGATATTAAAAATAAATAGGTAGGCCTATAGTTCTCAAAATTAATGATGTTTCAGGAAAGAGTAAGGCAAAGAAATGTGATAGCAGTCAGCTAACGTTGTCACCTTCAACGGCATTGGAATCTGTTCCCGACAGTGGTTCTCGTAAAAGGCTTCCAAAGCCTGTACAATGGAAGAAACATGTACGTAAACAAAACCTGAATAGTGGTAAGTCCTATATAAGTTCTACGGGCACAGCTATTCCTGAAAGACAACTAAAACCTCCCTGCAGTGAGAAATGTAGATTGAAATGTAGTTCTAAGTTTGGCGTAGAAGATCGTTTAAAAATTAAAAGTGCATTTTGGTCTATGGGTGACATAAATAAACAACGGGAATTTATAATTCGTCATTGTAAAATTGTAGAACCAAAATATCGGTATGCATGTGAAAGCAGTCACAGGTCCAAAAATTTTTCATTTTTTTTTCTATAAAGAACAATAATATGATAAGAGTTTGTAAGACAATGTTTCTTGGGACATTGAGTGTAAGTAAAAGATATGTTCATACCGCATGGCAGAAAGTACGTGATGATGGGACAGTGGAGGAAGATAAAAGAGGGAAACATCCATGTAGTAACAAAATTATACTTGAAGCAGAAGACATAAGAGAACACATTCAATCAATAGACCGAGTTCCATCTCACTATTGTCGTTCAAGGACAAAACGACAGTATGTTGATGGATCTTTAAACTTAACAAGATTGTATGATCTTTATGTTGAGAAAGTTAAGAAACACAATGAAGACTGCATTAAAAATAATCGAATGGAGGATATTAAAAAAATTGCCAAAAACACGTTTACTCTCAGATTTTCAATCATGAATTTAATATCTCCTTTTATCAGCCAAAGAAAGATCAATGTAATTTGTGTTCCAGTTATCAACAACGTAATATCAATGACAGGGCTGAGATTCAGGTACAGCATGACCACCACATTGAAGAGAAAAATATAAGTAGGGAAGAAAAGAAAAAAGATATTGAAAATTGCGATGAGAATAAACTTACAACAGCTGTTATTTGTTCCGACTTTGAGGCTGTTCTGTCTGTGCCTTGTGGAGAATGTTCATCATTGTACTATAAACGAAAACTCTCATGTTTTAATTTTACTACTTTTGACATACAGTCAAAACATGGCACCTGCTTCTTCTAGATAGAGACAACAGCAAAGAAAGGAGCCAATGAAGTTAGTTCATGTCTACTGCAATTAATTGAAAAAAAGTTAAGTATCGGTGTGACAAAATTAATTTTATACGCGGATAATTGTATTGGGCAAAATAAGAATAAAAATATTGCTGCCTTGTATTTATATGCATTACAGAATTTCAGTAATATTGAATCAATTACACAGAAGTATCTTATTGCTGGCCACACTCAAAATGAAAATGATTCTATACATGCAGCAATCGAGAAAGAAAGGAGACGAATTATAGAAGGAGGTTCTATCACTCACCCTTCACAATTAGTATCCGTATTGAAATCTGCGAAAAAGACTGGCCACCCCTACAATGTAATTGAAATAAACACTGACGACATTTACGACTTCAAAAAACTAGCTCTTTCTCTTGGACATAACTACAGTCAAAACTCTAATGGTCAAAAAGTGGTTTGGAATAACATTAGGGTAATGCACTTTGAAAAAAAAGCCCATTTACTATTTTTTATAAAAATAACTACAGTGATACAAGTTACATGAGTATTGATGTCCGAACAAGAACTTCGCGAAAGATGCCTAAGTTGCAACTTGAACATGCTTACTGTGATCAACAATTAATTATAAGTGATAAGAAGAAAAAAGATTTGATGTCATTGTGCGATGAACATATTATTCCTAAAGTTCACTGGGACTATTTTAAAAGCTTACCTTCTTCAATCAACATGGAAAAAAACTGTGATAAAGAACTTACTTCTGAAAGTGATTAGGTCAATCAAAGGGATAAGAGTATTACTATTGTTTATTTGCGTTCACATTTTTATTAGTTGCCTAATTCTATCATTTTAAATAATGTGCCTAAGCTTAAAAAAATTTTCTTAAAGTGTAGTGCTACCGTTCTACAAAATGTTTTAATATAGGCAGTGCTTTTTAAAAAAATTGTCGAATTAATTTGTCGGTTTAATTAGTTTCAATTATTACTTTGTACTCAGTGATATCGTAATTTATTAATTTTACGTTAATAATTGTATGTTGAATTTTTAATAAGGTATTGTAATTTTGTGCATTTTAAAGTCACTGAATTTTTAAAGTTTTATTAGCACTGTAGTTATACTCTTGTAGAAAATAAACTTATGAATATTGTTTATTTTAAGTCTTTATCAATGTTTTACATTAGTTTATTTATTTATCAGTGTTTATTATACCTATGTATAAAAAAGTTTATGGAACATGTTTTTTGTCTTTAATATTGTTATTGAGAAAAATGTACTAGAACACAAATTGAATTTAACATTCATTTGTTACAATTATTTATAATAATAATATTTCCCCCCCCAACAAAATTTTAGATTCAGTTCTTGTAACTAATGTTCTAGTTAAATTATAAATTCGTAAATTTTAACTATAGTTAGTACATGCTGACATAGTGTAACATGTAGGAAAGGTGAACTAAATTGTCAAAGCCATACTGTTCCAATTCAAGAAATTCAAATAAAAAATTATTTTATAGCATATCAGTCACATAAATAAAGATTTTTTTCTTGTGAATTATAAATTTGTAGTGTTTTCATTAGTGCTGTAAGGTTTTCAGGTAGGTAATGACAAATGATTTTGTGCAACTGCATTTGAAAGTTATTACTAAATCTATTTTCCTTTATTTCTCAAAAGTCTTGATTTTTAAATGTCACAGTCTGGTTCTGATGTATCGATGTATTGATCACATTTTTTTTAGACACAAAGTAAAACTTTACACTGAGTTGATCTGCCTCATAATTGATAGTAATATTACTGATCATAGAATGATTGCAGCTTGTCTAAATATTAAAATAAACAGAAAAACTGTTTCAAAAGAAATAAAGGTCCAGCCTTTAAACTTTAAACTTCTTTTTAGTCTACTTAAAAAAACCAATTGGAATGACGTGTATGGAAGTGATGTTTCTACAGGTTTTCAAGTGTTTTTAAATAAACTATACTTATGTATGGAAATGTCACGAAGTAGGGCTAGTCCTAAATTGAAATCGAAGTTTAAAAAAAAATTACAGCCTTGGATGAACGACGACCTCTTATTCCAAATTGATAGGAAAAATGCGTTATATAAAAGGTGCTTAAAACATCCTGATAATATGGAATTAAAAGTAGCTTATAACGCATTACAAAATGCACTGCAAATTCAAATAAAAAGAACGAAAAATTTACATTATAGTAAATTGTTTGAAAATAATAAAAAGGATGCTAAGAAACAGTGGCAAACAATAAACCATATCATAGGGAATGAAAAGAACCAAAGCCAAACTATCTCACTAAAAACTGAAACTGGGGTAATTGTTGATAAGCCAATGTTGGTAGCCAATATTTTTAATACTTTTTTTTGTACAGTAGCAAAAGGTCTTAGGGAACAAATAAACTTAGACATTTCTGTAATAGCCCAAAATAACGATACGCACAGAAGATTATTTAAAAAACCATGTACCAATGATAGTATGTTTTTTTACCCAACTACGAATTATGAGGTAACTAATATTATAAATTCACTTAATAATCGAAAAGCTCCCGGATTTGATAATGTTACTCCTGTAATGTTAAAGTATATATTGCCGGTTATTGTTGATATTTTGGTGTATCTTATTAATCAGAGCCTCAGCTCTGGCGTGTTTCCTGATGCATTGAAAAAAACAATTGTAAAACCGTTATACAAGAAATCAGATAAATATGACCCTACTAATTATCGCCCGATTGCTCTTCTGTCAGTGTTCTCCAAGATTCTCGAGAAGGTTGTCAAAGCCAGATTAATGTGTTTTCTATCTAAACAAGAATTTTTTAGCAAAACCCAGTATGGGTTTAGGGAAGGTTTGAATACTGAGAAAGCACTACTTGATTACATGATTAATGTTTATAGTGCATTAAACGGAGGTAGCTTATGTGCTGCGATATTTGTTGACATTATGAAAGCTTTTGACACTGTAGACCATTCTCTCCTTTTATCAAGGATGAACGATGCAGGAGTCCGAGGCTTACCACTGAACTGGTTTCGAACGTATTTGTCAAATAGAACTCAGCAAACCAAAGTAAACAGTACCTTGAGCGAACAGGGTTCAGTTGAATTTGGTATTCCACAAGGGTCAGTGTTGTCTGGACCACTTTTTCTTATCTATGTAAATGAATTATGCAATGGATCGTTTAAAGGTGACCTCATTGCCTTTGCAGACGATACGGCACTTTTTTATAAGGCTAACTCATTAGAACAATTGCATACCGATATGCAATCAGATTTAATGGCACTAAGATGGTGGTTCACAAGTAGCTATATGATAATGAGTCCCAAAACTAAATACAGTAAAACCTCTCTAATTCGTCACTCTCTAATTCATCACCTTCTATAATTCGTCAGCCCTCCCCAGTTCATTATAGGAAAATATTTCTGCAGAGTTTGATATTTTCCGAAAATGAAACGCAGGTTCAAGAATTTTGGAAAAAGTATACAATCAAAGATGCTATATATAGCATATCACAAGCATGGCATAACATTTCGAAAACAACACTTAAGTCTTGTTGGAACAATCTGTGGGCTGACCGAGAAGAAACTAGTAGCATCCGTTCTTACAATGAAACAAACAATGTCTTATCAGAATTAAAAGAAGTGTGCCAGAGTATACCTGTGACTAAAAATATTACCGGCGAGGAATTAGTTGAATGGATAGAGCACGATGCTAACGAACTTGGGTACGAGATTTTAAGTGACAAAGAAATTGTGGCCTACGTTCAAAACAAAGATTCACCTGTTGAGGAAGATAGCAACGAAGAATATGTTTCAAGCACTGAAAATATTGGTATGAATCGAGAAATAGAAGGAATGCTGACGAAGTGAATCGAATGGTATGAGAGACAGAAAGAAGCAGAGTTATCAAAATTAATTGTAATACGACAAATTCGCCAGTTGGCTGTGGAAAAAGAAAAGAACTCGTTGGTAGAAAAGAAAATAACCCACTTTTTCAAAACATAAATTTGGCATTTTACATACATATTGGTGTAATTAAGTAATGTTTTCTAAATTTTAATGTGATTTTTTTGTAGTGTTAAGTGATACATAGTTAAAGATTCGTTTCATCGATTTTGCAAATGTATACTTTTTCGATTGTAATTTTATTTTCGGTAACGCCTACTGTGTTTTGCGTTCTACAAATTAGAAAATGTAAGTACAACCATATACAGAATTTCTGAAGTAGTATAAAACTAGATACGTAGACTAATACAAATTTACTGTAGTTATAGGACTTAGAATTACTTATTGTGTTTATCGTTAATGTAAGTTTCATTTATGTAATTCGACTTCTATGGAACTAATATACGTACGAGTATGTTATTTGTTAACCGTTCATATCAAATTCCATAATTCGTCACTTTCTGTATTTCGTCACTCCTTCGGTCCCGAACGAGACGAATTAGAGAGGTTCCACTGTATATGTTTTTCAATGTATCACGATCAATTCAATTTCCATTACAACTAAAGTATCACAGCCTGGCTTGTGCAGGAATTCAAACCTGTTCTTGCTCCCTATTAGAACGTGTAGAAGAAATAAAATACTTAGGACTAGATTTGGACTCAAGAGTCACATGGAAAAATCATGTGAGCTATTTAAAACTAAAATTAATTAAATATATAAGAATATTTTATTTATTAAGAACCGTGTGTGATATGAGTTTGTTGAAATCAGTTTACTATGCACTGGTAAATTCAAAACTTGAATATGGATTGGCCTTATGGGGTGGTGCGTATTCAACAACACTGAAGCCTATAGTCGTACTGCAAAAATATTTTATTCGTATTATATCATGGAAGGCTCAGTTAGAGCAATCTGCACCCATTTTTAAACAATTGTCTGTTCTTCCCTTTAAGAACCTTTACGTTTATAAGGTCCTTAGAAACTTTTTTGACCGAAGTGAAAAGAGTTACGAGAACATTAATTTAAAGAAACAAATTTTAAGAAATAAATTAGAAGTAAGTGTACCTAAGCCAAATAGTAGCCATTTCATGAAATTTTATTCGTACTTAGGACCCAAATTTTATAATTTACTGCCTACAGAAATAAAACAATGTAAAGTGCGAACGAGATTTCTGAAGAGAGTCAAGGAATTTCTATTGGGAACTGAAGATATAGATATCTTCTTTCAAGTACTTAAATAAAATGATTTTTGGAAAAGTACTAAATAGGGTTACTTTGTATCTTTATATTATCCTTTCAAAGCCTAAACTGTTTTTAGTTCAACCTCCCATTCCAAGTTATTGAGATGTTTTAAGTTGGTCGGCCGCGGGTCTCTTTTCGCTCTGAGCGTAAATTTAAATCAACAATGATATTACCATCTCACACAGGTCATACCTCGAGATGGCAACTCTTACATAAAAAAAATAGTACAGGGTAAAACATTCTATGGTCTTCTTCTGTTGGTCCTACTACGTCTATATTGTTATTTCTTTCGCTAGATTATTCATTGTATTTGAGATCCTTTTTCATTCACGAAAACTCTATTGTTATTTTACGAAAATGGCTATCTTTTTTTTAGTCAGTCAGTATTGTACAAACTGTTGTGAAGTTTGTATTTTGAAAGTGAAGTGATTTAGTTAAAACTAGTTAGTATATATAAATTGTATTATTTTCAATGTAGGCTAAGTTTTGTAAATAAAACACAATTATTATTGTTATTAATTAGTTATTTGTTTGTAAAACGATAACGTTTCTGATTGGTTAAGTGAGTCTTAGTTAAGTTTTAAAACATTTTGTTGTAAATTTTGTATATGTTATTATTTTAAAAAGTTTATAATGTAAATAGTCAATTTAAAACAAAAAAATAAATTGTATTAAAAAAGAAAACTACTTACCACTGAATTATTTTACAAAAAAATACTTTGGAGATTTAAAAATCCCCAAGGTATATCTGGTAAATGGAATTTTCAATTACAGGATTTTATTTGTTTTATTTATTTATGTTGCTTTATTGTGTTTTTTGAACATTATTACATTGTTCTTTTTTATTAAGTAATATTCAGTGTTTGGTTCTTAACTATGAAAGTAGTAATCAGAATATTGACAATAAAATGTTAAGTTATGTAAATTGAAGACATTGATACTAAACAATGTTTTTGTATTTTTTAATTGTATAAAGTTAACTTATCGATGATTCATCAAGCTAAAAACATTAATGATTGATTAAATTTGAATTAATTGATTAATTGATATTATTTGTGTTGTGTCCAACATTAGAACTTTTTGTTATTATTATGTATTTAGTTCAAAATATAAAATTGTGTATTTGTATTTTCTTTCTATAATACTTATAATAACACCGGCTCTGCTGGCGGAGCGGTAACAGCATTGATAAAGCACTTACGTGACTTCTAAAATTTAAAAAGACGATGGGAGGGGAGAGCCAATCACATTATTTAATTCAAAAATCTATTAGCCAATAAAAACTGGTTCCTCGTTCCATCGAAAAAGTGTGCGGAGGCGTGCATAGGCGTGCGAAGAGCGATTACAGCGCGGCCCTGGTGTCAAAAAATTGAACGTCGAGTGCGTAGTGTGTATGTCGCAGATACCTCAAAACGGAGAATGGTAAAATTTTTGACTTTTAGTTCACAAAATCCTTTATAGATCGTGTCTGAAGCGAAATTTAATGAAAAACAAAACGGGGCTACCCCGTCTTGCAACGGTTCCCCGTTTCGTGTTGTGCTAGCTGACGAAAGTCCCCGTTTGCTACGTCCTACAAACACACACACACACACACACACACACACACACACCAATCGCTAAAATTATTTTTTTCGGGCTCAGGGAGTCTGATAAGTGTAGATTCGGTGAAAACTCGATTTCAAAAATTTGACATAAAATTAATACTTTACTTCCTGTACATTCATGTAGGCGAGAGAAAGAGAAAACTATTGTTGTTATTCGAGGTTGCGAGATCAAATCGAAATGAAGTGATTTGGTTTGATGCTTTCACATTGTTCGTGTATTTTTATACATACCGGGTGTCCCATGGAATTTGAACCAAAAAGAAATAGCATTGATTTTCATTAGTATGTTATTGTTTTTTCCACGAATAAATAATGGAGAATTTTTTATAATCAGGAATCATTAAAAAATGTTTAGACCTTCAAAAATATATCAATTTTGATACATTTTAAGCTGTATCAAAAAAGAAGTAACCGAAAAATGAAATAGAATAATAAAGGAAATACCCATATTGAAGACGTGACATGAAATAATAGGAAAGAAAAATTGAGCAACATATGTCTAAATAATGTAGCATATTGAGTCAAAATAACGATGCCAAAAAACAATATCATAAAATAGGTATACAGAATATTTATTGAAAACATAGATGTAGAAATACACAAAATATGGTACGTAAATTTAGTGAAACAGAAGAAAACCGCATAACATACTACCAATCAAAAGGTGTTGAAACGTAACCTATTGGGACTCAAGAATATAGCAAAGGGACAAGTTGTTGAAAAATAGCATAGGGAAATGAAATTTATGATCAATATTTTTATAATAAAAAAACAGAACTTAAGGGGGAAATTGACAGGTAACCGCAATATATAAAGGGGGTTTATTTATCTATCGTTTTTGTGTAACTTTACAAATTATTTACATCCACATTTTAAAAAATCTGGTGTGAAACACTTACACAACTTACCCTAGCCAGTGTAAATAATAAAAAATGTAACCCATATTAAAAAATCATTTCATGAGACAACGTGTCACGTGGCTGGTGGCAATTTTTAAAATAGGTTACGTTTGACTTATGGTAAAAACCAATAATGCTTTCTGTATCTAATCTTCAAGAGGAATGAAATGAGGTCATTTTTCTTCCAAATTCCGACTTCTATTTCTTGACCTTCGGTTTTGGGTCACTTCTGGTCAAAACTGGAACTTCAAACACAATGATTTCTGTACCTCCTCTTTAGGAGGCATCAATTGACACTATTTTTGCTTCAAATTCAAACTTTGATTTCTTAACTTTCGGTTTTAGGTCACTTCCGGTCAAAACCGTAACTTCAAACCCAATAATATCTGTATCTACTCATTAAAAGGAATCAATGGACACTATTTTTTGTTTCCAAATTCCGACTTTTATTTCTTGACTTTCGGTTATAGGTCACATCCAGTCAAACCTAAACTTCAAACCCAGTGATTTCTGCATTTACTCTTTAAGAGGTATCAAATGATACTATTTTTGTTTCCAAATTTCAACTTTGATTTCTGGACTTCAGATTTTGGGTCACTACCGGTCGAAACCGGAACTTCAAAGCCAATATTTCTGTATTTATTTTTTAAGAAGAATTTTATGACATTATTTTTCTTTCCAAATTCCGACTTTGACTTTTTAACTTCCGGGTTTGGGCTACTTTCAGTCAAAACCGGTTCCTCAAACCCAATGATTTCAGTATCTACTCCTTAAGAGGAATCGAATGACGCTATTTTGTTTCTTAATTCCGACTTCTACTTCTTGACCTTCGGTTTTGGCTCACTTCTGGTTGAAACCGGAACTTCAAAACTAATGATTTTTGTATACTACTATTTAAGAGGAATATAATGGCACTATTTTGTTTCAAAATTCCGACTTTGATATCTTGACTTCAGGTTTTGGGCCACTGCCAGTCAAAGCTGGTTCCTCAAACCCAATTATTTCTGTATCTACACTATAAGAGGAATCGAATGACAATATATTTCTTTCTAAATTCTGACTTTGATTTCTTGACGTCCGGTTTTGGGCCACTTCCGGTCGAAACAAAAACTTGAAACCCAATTTAAGCCTACTTACTTTTTGTGCAGATAACGAATCAGAAAATCGTTTTGTTACTATATCTTGTAGTTTTGGTACCTGGGTGTGAAAGACGAATAAAGGAAAACGATAGAAGACTATTTTAAAAATTTATACCAATCATGAGTTGTTAAACTTACAGTACAACTCAAAAATACAGAAAAACAACAATTGACGCTACTAGATCGATATATTTTATATTTATTTAAAATTGTTTGACCACCATCTCTTTACTTTAAAAATTTTCTATAATTCCGGGGATATATTTACACAATGACTTCAATGCAATTTCTAAACACAATCAATATAATTTCTAGGGGTGAATTAACTGACGAAGTAAATTCCTTTCAGTTTTGCTTCGTCATCAACTTGTACCATACTTTTAGATTATTGTAGTAATATATTATTATCTAGTTTTCTTTAAAAGTACTTCGCTTGACATGTTGGTTGGTGAAAGGAGATTAAATGAAGTGTAAACCATAACCTACTTTTCTCACTGACTCATTTTCCCTATCTTAAGGTACTTGGAAAGTAACGGCATTTTGTATCTTCTTAGTAATATAATACTTCCACGTTTATACTGGCCTTACCAAAAGGAAATCTATTCAAAAATTTATAAAAATCATTACTCTGGATAAACAAAAATAACTGTTTATAAACTATTATATATTCTATCATACACTTAATACTGAGAATATTGTATAATCAATCAAAAATTATGCGTATTTACTTTAAATTTCCATTTTATGAGTCAGAAAACAATTCTGAGCTATATATTCAGAAAAAATTACAATATGAATAGCTTAAGGGGACTCAGAATGTGTATCTCCGTAATGTTAATGTAAGGAAAATTTTCTCAAAAACTGTTTGAATTATCCTGTCCAATACTTTCTTGTGGTCAGTTTTCAGGCTATTTTACACCCACTGAGTTAGTAGCATCTTGATATAATTATCAGGAAGATAAGACGTTTTTTTTTTGAAATTACCACTTTTGAAAATCATAAATTTTTACCTGTTGAAGTGGAAAATAAATATTTAACACATTATTTTAATGTAATATTAACTCAATTCATTGAAATTCTGGTATGAAAGGCGGTGCTAAATTTTCATTAAAATCCGTTCACAGTTTGCTAAGAATATGTTCCTTATGCGTCGAAAATTGCTATTTACGGGCAACAAGATAAAAACTAAAAGAGAACACATTATACGTTAAATAATTCAATATGTTATTTTTGACAATTCAGAAGTTAATATATTACATTCACAGGTGGTCTGATGCTAACTTAAAGTTATAAAACAAAAAATATCGCACAAAATAAGCAATTATGTATTTATCTGTTGTCATTAAAAAAATAGAGATGTTATGCAAATGGCAACATTTAAAAAATAACGTAAAGATTAAACATATTTTTAATAAAAAATAAGTGCTTCAAAACCCCCAAAATATTATACCTATATCGTTGGATGCAGAAACTCTGAATTTTAATAATTTTCAAACAACCGGAAATGTGAAAATTTTCAATTTCTTTCGTTCCGGGTACCCTTAAAATATTTTTATGAAATCTTTTGTGAAACACTCACACGACTTTTTCTTGCCAATGTTTGTTTTCGTTATTCAAGAAATTCACAATCTGTTAGATAAAATCAGTGAATTTGATAACTCAAAATATGAAAAAATTAACATGATAAAAAAACGTGAGTGGAGACACAGTCCAGTGACAGAACTCCGACGTGAATATTTAAGTGCAGCATTTAGATCACTGCAATGGATAGTCAATTACAGTACTACATTAATTGATGAGATCCTGGCTCCATCGACGTTTTAGTCGTCTAATTGGATTGTTTAGGAGAGTCTGCGTAACCAGATTTCAGATCAGTGGGTTATGGTGGTTCACGAGTTTCTGCCTAAATTTTTATGGAGTTTAAATAAAACGTCATTTATGTAGGGTACGTTTAGGCCTGAGTGTCTCGTTTCATTGGTTATATATATTATATTGGTTTCATTGGTTCATTGGGGGTGTTAATTATTTTCCGTTAAAGCTTTGATTGAAAACGTTGAATTTTTGCTAATACCGATGGTTTTGCACAGCAGTAAAATTGACTGGCATAGCTCCATATTGGTCGAAAATAGGAGCTGTAAATGGTTAATTTAGATGTAGTTGGTAACTTGGATTTGCGTGAAAGAAGTCTGTACAACTGTTTGAACCTGTCTATAAACTGTTTGCCAATGTAAAAAACAGAAAACTATAACCTGTTTAACCATTAGTAAACAACGTAAACAATAGTAAAATGAAAAATATATCCTAATAATATTTTAACCATAAGTGAATGACGCAAAACGGAAACCAACGTCTGTAGAACTTAACCCTTTACAGGGCGGTACTACTGGGAAAAATATACATGTTGTAAAATGTTAAATTTTGTTTTATAGTGACTTGAATAATGTGTTTCTAGTGCCAGAACAGTACGATATTTATATTTTTTATGTTAAGCCCTGGTAAGTATACTTACCATGGATAACGTTTATTAAAATGGGAATCACATAATGTTTAGTGGTAAGAATGCTTATTAAAACAAATTGTAGTCCTATAGGATATAACATAAAAATGTGTAGAGTAACTTATATCAACTTTATATAAGCATGAATACTTTTCCGTAAATACGTAAACTCGAATTTTCTAAACACTGTACAAAAGAAACACCAAAACCACACGTTGCGTAGGCTACGCTGGTATGAATCCTTACCACATTCGTGTAACTCGTGAAGCAAATGGTCGCTGCACACTAATTTCAGAAAGTGGGTAGTCTACTTGTCAGAGAACATCTATAAAACCATAAAATGCCCAAAGGGTTCAACTGGATAGCTTATTCTTAAAAAAACGACCTTATTGCCAGTAGTAAGTATACTTACCAAAGACTTATAAAGGGTTATAATACAGATAAGAAGTACTTGCTTCTTTTCTACAACGTTCAGTTTTCATTTAGTTGGATGATGTTTTAAGGTTAAACCGAACAACTCAAGTTACGCGAATCTCACGTTACGCGATGATTTTCCCTCACGTAAGCCGAGGGCCTACTGTAATCCCATTTTTTACGGATTTTGATGAAATAAGAAACATAAAATAACTAATTGCCGCTAAAGTAAGCTCCATAGAAAGAAATGCATGAAATAAAAGTTGTAGATTTTTTTATTTCATATAACTTTAATTTTACATTTTTGTCGTAAAATGCATATTAAGGCTGCCATCTTAAATAATCCCATTTTTCACGGATTTTGATGACATAAGAAACATAAAATCACAAATTACCGCTAAAATAAGCGTTGTGCAAAAAATTTGAAATAAAAGTTATATATTTTTAAATTTTCTACAACTTTGATTATAATACACTTTTTCTCTTGAATACACAAACAGACAGATAGGCTCACACAAACAGAGACTAATCGTGTTTTTACATTTCTAATCATGGTGTTTTTGGTTTAGGGGGTGTGAAAACGTGTATACCCGGCGGAAACTTAATTTCAAGAAATCGATATTAAAAAAATACATCCTTCCCTATAACGTTCATATAGGGAAAGAGTGAGTAACAACTGCAATGGAATAACGGATATTACTAATTTTCGTAAATCTAATATTGATCATTCAAAATTTGTTGTCATATACATTGTATCCAATCATACCTGTGGTTTTTACTGACATAAATAATTGAACCATTATATAGCTCATATTATTAATAATTAATGTAGAAATATAATGTGAGATTTCACCACAATTTTCTCTTGTGTTTATTCGTATTTATGAGAGATAATGAGCAACGAATTGTTAGAAGTGAATTAAAACAAATCTCAGCGTGACGCTACTGTTGCACTTGTATCATCGTTTCATGCTGCGCTAATTCCGTAATACAATTGATAAGAAATATGGGTAAACAGAACTTGTATAATTTCACCTAATTGTGGAGTATTTTTATAATAATTTCAATTGAACTATATTAAATTACTAATCATTATCACTGGTTTATAATTGATTATTCAGCTTGTATTATTATTTATCAGCTGGTAATGTATTAATGTATTTTTTTAATTTTTGAAAACCTGTTGGCTGGAATATATGTTAAAAAACGATAAATTAAAAATACTCGTGTTATGAAATTCCCTAAATTTTAATAAATTTATAAATGAATTTAAACTCATTAACCAAATGGATGAATATTTTAATAAATATACCTATATTTAGTTGAAAATTAACAAATAAAATAAAATTGAGTAATTAAGTTTGAAAACTACTGGTGGATATAAATAAAAGCACAACAACGTTATTGTAGATATATGCAATACTATAATTTGATTTTGAAAAGTAATATAGTAGCTAGGAAACCAGCTAAACCACTGGTTTATTAATTTTGGTTTATTAGAACGAGAGATACAATTTGTAAAATAAATTATAGAAAATAACGATTACAATAACACATCATTATAGGAATTATTATTATTAGTATTACTCCAATATAGTGCATCATAATTTAATAATTTTTCTAATTATGTTCTAACGAATGTTATACGATAAATTATCAATAGAATTTATCAGGAAACACTAAATCCAATTGTTATAATTCGACAAACATATTGTTTGCGGGAAAATTTGAAGTTGGTTTTCAATAATATATCATAAAGTCATTAGCATCGTTACTCGTACATCGTGATTAAAATTTTCTATCAAATGCTTTAATACGTGCACTAACCGTAATGGTATAGAAAATAATAATTGCAGTTTGATAGCAATGTCCATTAAAGGGTACATAAATAAATAACTAACTACCCTTTGAATCATTCAACCGGAGTGAAATTTCAGTGTATGATACAACCCTCTGAAAATCAAATATATAACCAATGATACGCACTGTTTGATTGATTCGATTTTGTTAAACTGGTTTACAATTACTATGAAATTTGTTCGGAACGATCAAGGTATAACAACGAAGGGAAACCGTATACTCGTATAACTCAATATTTCTATTTGAACAAATTATAGTGACTTGACTGTTTGCCTGTTTGCTGTTTGTGACTTGATATTGTGACATTATCTGAGTGGAAGTATCTGTTCCAGAAATCTCTAGCTGGACTGAGTATTTTTAAGAGTGTTAAGGTATATTAATAGTTGTTAGGTAAAATTATTTCCAAGAAATTATTAGAAATATAGTGTATAAATTGTTAGGAACGTATTGTGACGATATTGAAAAGGAATATGTGTTCGAGAGTTTTTAGGACCGAGAAATTCATAAAATGTTAAATAGTAAATAATAGAGTGACAAAGTAACAATAGAGTTAGTTATAAAGGAATGTTTAAAAAGGGCCGTGTATGGTAAGGTAGCGTCTTTGTTGTACAACTATTTGTGTAACACCTTTTATTCAATTGTGACTTGTTTACACTAGTTGAGATTTTTCCAGAACCAATAAAAGGATTTTTGTATTTTATTATTGCATCGAATCTTTCTGTCTTTCCAGAAATCTCTCTTATATACCTATATAAAGAGAGCCCCAAGTGCGGTCGGCGAGTTAGTATTCGGTTGATCTTTGACGAATGTTGACCGTCTGCATTAGCAGTAATTGCAGAAAAGTCGGACGTTAAACAAAAAAATAAAAATAAAAAATCTGGTGTGAAACACTCACACAACTTTCTCTTGCCAATGCAAATAATTAACAATAAACCTAACATTACTAATAAAATATTAGAATAAACAAAAAACTAACCTCAAAAACATAACCTTATTTTAATCATGGGTGAATGATGCAAAATGAAAATCAACCTCAGTTTGGCTTAGAAATACGGAAAATCACTCTTTCTCTCTAAACTAGGCTCTGTAGAGAAAAATGCTATAAATAAAAGTTGTAGATCTTTTAATTTTCTATAAATTAAATTATATACACTTTTGTCGTAAAATGCATACTAAGGCCGAAATCTTAAAAAAATCAATTTTTCACACATTTTCGTGAGAAAAAAAACAGAAAATTGCAAATTACCGCTAAACTAAGCGTTATACAAAAGAATGTTCAAAATAAAAGTTGTAGAATTTTACATTCTCTACAACTTTTATTATATAAAGTTTTGCGCTAAAATGCATATTAAAGCTGTAATCTTAAAATAAACAACGTTTTTACGTAAAAACACCCTCACCCAGAATTTCAGCAAACATGACGCCAACCCTATCTTGTAGAGAATAAAAAATTGAGTAAACCAGGCGATTTTTAAAAAAACCGTAGGACCAGTTTTTGAGAAAATCGCAAAAAAGTGAAAAATTACACGAATAAACTACCACTTCCGGTTGACCGATTTTGATGAAAATGTTCGTGTCCAGTCCGGTAGTGGTACGTAACTTAAGTTTCAAGTTTCAAGTTCGTACGATATTCCGTTCTTGAGATATTCTGTTCGCACACACACACACACACACACACACACACGCACACACACAGACCAATCGCTAAAAACATGTTTTTTGGGTTCAGGGGGTCTGAAAACGTATAGATCCGGTGAAAACTCGATTTCGAAAAATCGACATGAAAACAATAAGTTACTTTCCTTCCTATATATTCATATAGGCAATTCATATATTCATAAATGACGAGTGTTTATTGCGTGTGCTATCAGTAGGCCTACGTTAGAAAAGGTCAACGTGTCCGGGCATTGGTTAACTATTGTTATCCTGTCTTATTGAGTATAATTTTTGTGTATGTGCATTCTGTATAATTGTTTGTAAGTAGTACTAAGTAAATTATTTAAGTTATTTATTGTATTACTTCATTATAGATAGTTTATTATTTATTTTGTAAATATTTTAGTTGTAATAAATACTTGCAATTTTAAATTTAGTGTATTAATTTATTTAATTACATAGATCCCGAAACGGACCTTAGCGATAAGTGTCACATTATAGACCTATTGTTTTGATGGCTACCTTAGAAGGTTCGGTGTATCTATTTAGATAATTTGCCGGCTGCGTTGGCGATGTTGGTAACGTGCTCGCCTCTCATCACGCGGTCTTGGGTTCGAATCCCACTCGGGCATGGCATTTTTTCATACGTTACAAAAAATTCATTTCATCCTACACCGTCTGCATTAGCAGCAATTTGCAAAACAGTCGGACGTTAAACCAAAAAAAAAAAAAAAAAAAAAAAAAAATATTTAGATAATTTGCTCTTTTTACTTTCTCTTGCCACTATAAATATATAGGAAGGAAAGTATTGTTTTCATGTCGATTTTTCGAAATCGAGTTTTCACCAGATCTACACGTTCGTGACCTGATGAACCCAACAAACTTGTTTTTAGGAATTGATCTTTGTGTGTGTGTGTGTGTGTGTGTGCGCGTGTGTGAACAGAATATCAAAAGAACGGAACATTGTACGAACTTGAAACTTTAAACTTATATTAGATACTACTACCGGACCCGACACGAACATTTTCATCAAAATCGGTCAACCGGAAGTGGTAGTTTATTTGTGTCATATTTCACTTTTTTGTGTTTTTCTCAAAAACGGCTCCTACGATTTTTTTTAAAAATCGCCTTATAATTTACATTTTTTATGCTCTTCAAGAAGAGTTGGCGCTATGTCTGCTGAAATTCTTGTGAAGGCTGTTTTTTCGTAAAAAAATTGTTTTTAAGATTGCGGCTTTATTATTCATTTAAGCGCAAAAATGTATATAATAAAAGTTGTAGAAAATATGAAATCTTCAACTTTTATTTCCAACATTTTTTTGTTTAACGCTTAGTTTAGCGGTTATTAGCGGTTTTTCTGTTTTTTCTCACGAAAACGCGCAAAACAATAGTTTTTTTTAACATTTCAGCCTTAGCTGAATCTAAAAGGTTTGGTGTATCTACTTAGATTCTTAATTATTATGCTTCATTTTACGACAAAAATGTAGTACTCATATACAATGAAATTTATAAAAAATTGAAACATCTACAACTTTTATTTAGAGCATTTTTCTCTACGGAACCTAGTTATCTAGAATTTCCGTATTTTTAGCAAAACTGAGGTTGATTTTCATTTTGCGTCTTTCACTCATGAGAACAGTAAGGTTAAATTTATTGAGGTTAGTTTTTTTGTTTATTTCTAATGATTTATTACTAATGTTAGGTTATATTGTTAATAATTTTCATTGGCAAGAGAAAGTTGTGTGAATGTTTCATACCAGATTTTTTATGCTGCGATATTGTAATGATAATGGTTACCTATTATTATACTTCATAAAGAACCCGACAGAAAACTTTGTATTTTGATTATTATATCAAAAATCTTTGTTCATCTCATAATTTCCATAGCTTAGTTGACAGTTGTGCCAATATCACAGGGGAAGTATCTGTTCCAGAATTCTCTAGCAGGACTGAGTATTTTTAGAAGTGTTGAGGTAAATAATAAAAGTTGATAAGTCGAGTTATTTCCAAGAAGTGCTTAGAAATATATTGTATATAAATGGTTAAGGATCGTTTAAACCTTTTGCTGTGACAGCAACCTGCAAAGGTTTGATGTATCTACTTAGACAACTATTTACTTTTTGTTGTGATATTGTAGTGTATTTGTTTATCTTTTGTTAAGATTTATCCAGAACCAAACAGAAAACTTTGTATTTTCATTATTATAACGAGAATCTTTGTTGCTTTTAAAAGCATCTATTTTCCACCCTGCAAATGACAACTTAACTTCATTCACCACAGGGTCTGGCTGTATAATGAAATTCATTAATCTTTGAGGAAGCAACTCTGACTAATGTCCACATCAAAAATAATAGAAACCTGAATTAGAAGCTCAATTGTTAAAAGAATGTGGCATCGCTTGTAACGTACAATATGTCAAATTAACACCTGTTTAATTTTTTGTTGAACGATGAAAACTTGAAATATTTATCTACTTTTTTTAAAAGCGATATTGACATTAGTACAAAATGTGCCCATTTTTGAAGACATTTTACGGATTGTGCAATTTTTTTTGGGTTTAACGTCTGACTGTTCTGTAATTACTGTTAATGCAGACGGTGAAGGATGAAATGATTATTTGTAACGCCTGAATGGGTTTCAGGCACGGAATATTTTCATAGGTTATAAAAAAATCATTTCATCCTTCACCGTCTGCATTAGCAGTAATTGCAGAACAGTCGGACGTTAAACCAAATAAAACCAAAACAAGGTTCGCACAATCCGTAAAATATCTTCAAAAACGGCCACTTTGTTTGCTAATCTCAATATCGCTTTTAAAAAAAGTAGATAAAAATTTCAATTTTTCACCGTTCAAAGCGAAATTAAACAGGCGTTAATTTGACATATTGTACGTTACAATATGTGGCGCAAACTTATTGGCACCATTATAAATTAAAAGATAATAATTTCCTTTTAAAATTGTTATGTAGGAACATTCATTGCGGCTTAAAAACAAGACGTATTATACTGTCAATCAGAAATAGGTTGTTGGAAATGTTTATGAGAAGGCAGTACGTCTAAGTAAGCTATGCTAGGCATCCGGCACAAATTGGCAACGTAGTAGCGAGATTTACCAGCCCCTGCATGGTCTAAAATATAACAATTAATTCCAAATGACTCAGCTTTCACTAAATAAAATAAAGAAGTGATTAATGTTAGTGAATCTAAAGCGAATCCAACGGTCCCGGTTGCGAATTCAGAAAGTTACCAGATGGCGAGATAGGAAGGGGTTGCAAAAAGCGCAAAAAATGAAGAAATAAAAAACTATCGCTCTGAGATTCAAAGTACAGAATAGAAACCACTCTAATGTATATTCTGCTGAAATTTTACTAAGAGTATTTACGGAGTTATAGGGTAATAAGTTTGCACAATCCGTAAAATTTCTTCAAAAATGGGAATATTTTTTGTTCTATGTAACATTTTTATTTTAATGTTACGTAATTTTAATTTTAATTATTTATATCTTTTCCTTATTCAGTCTTGTTGCATTTAAATTTTGTCATCTTTTATTTCGCCGCACTCCATTATCTCGTTTCCGATTTGCTTTTCGTTCTGACTTTGTACTGCCGACTGCTGTTATCTGTAATTCTGGCGTGTAAGATCCGTTTCAACCTGCTTTACTTGTTTTTGGATAATTTGTCTAGGGGGAGGAAGGGGTCGATGACGTCAGAGGCGAGGTTTCCTTTTGGGAAGTTTGGTTCCTCTCGGCCTCTTTGCAATTGGTCTCTACGATGAACGGAACGTGATTTTTTATGCCGTAAATTATGGTTATGAGTCTTTTCGGGGCGTTATGCTGCTGGTTTGCTGTTAGACCAATTGTTTTCCCGTTTTAACGGGACCAGTTTTGGGGTAACAGTCTTGAACCTGTTCTGGGGTGGTTTTTCTTCCATTTTTAACGTATCTACCCTCACGATGCGGCAAGAAAACAAAAAGCCGAATTTGGAGTTTTCCAGCTTTACCCGAAAGCCTCACACACCTACATTTTAATACTACTCATCTGTATTCATTTTCTTTCGGGAGAAGATAATTTTCCTGTTTCCAACTTATCACCTATGATTAACCTGATTTTTTTAAAATAAAAGAACACGTCGCCCTAGTTTGGCTTGAACCTGTCCGATGCTGGTTTACTAGCATAGTTCTGCCAGGATCGACCTGTCTTTTGTATTCGAATCTTCTTTCTTTAATAAAATCAATTTTTTTTAATATTTGTTAAAAAAAAATGTAATTTAATTTTTATCTTAATTATTATGTAAATCATTTATTATGATACAAGTTTTTATGTTGGTGACAGCATGCACCTTTTGCATAATTCTGTTCAAGCATGTTTTGGGCCTGCCTCATTAGCAAATTGTTAAATTAAATTTTGGCTTTAACATTTTACTTGTACATTATAAATAATACTCTATCTAATTTCAACATAATTATAGCATAAATATTAATTATGAAAAAATAATTTTCCTGTAACACAAATATCTTGTGTTACCAAAAATTGTAAAATTTTTTTATTTTATTTTTTAAAAAAAAAAAGAAAGGATAAATTTTCAACTATTCGATCTGATTTTAAAATAATATGGCAAGCATGTTTTCTACTTATTTCAATTCTTTATTTTATCTCTTTAAATAAAATCTGATTACTAATCTATTTTATATTAATTCATTTATAATACCGATTTGGTATTTAACTAAAATTTTTCTTAAATCTTTCTGGATCCAGTACAAATATTTAATTATTGAGCTCATTTAATATTATTTTATTTTATTAATTAATTTTGGTAATTGTAATTAACGTTTGGATAACTATGTAACTTTTATTTAACCTAATTTAAAATTTTGTCTTCTCCTAATTAAGTTTACCTAATCTTTTACTTACTTTAATTAAATCTTTCTACTAATTTAATTTTTTTATACCACATCACCGCAGTCTCTTTGGGGGTGTTTTTTTTTCTTTCTTGTCCCCTTATGCCAATTTTGCTTTGGTAGCGATGCCTTGTCGTTTCGCCTAAGCAAAAGGGGGTTACATCTAATGTCAATATCGTTTTCAAAAAAGTAGTTAAACATTTCTAGTTTTCACTGTTCAACGCAGAATTAAACAAGCGTTAATTTGCCGTATAATACTTTAAAATTGATGCCATATTCTTTTAACAATTGAGCTTCAAACTTAGGTTTCTATTACTTTTGACGCAGACATTAGCATCTTTTACAAATCTACCTCTTCTGCTCTTAAATGCTTCAGTCATTTTCATGCAACCTAAATTTTATGAAAAGATAAAAATTTGTTTGATTTTCTCACAAGTAAAATGTTTACAGAGATATTTATTTTTCATACAAAGCATCAATTTTGATATTTTGATAAATTCAGCTCCAACAGCTGTTTGTGTAAAAACGTATAAGCAATATCTTTGTCTTTTATGAAGAGTAGAATATATTTTGCGGAACAGTACGTGTTAAATAAAGAAATGAGAAATGAGTTAGAGGAAATTGGAAGAAAATGCAATAGAGTGGTCTAGATGATGAAGTGGAATCTTCTAGTAAGTTACATGAAGCCTACATATGATGAAAAGTGAAGTCCTCGATTTACATACTTTCAAGTTACGCGGTTTTTTATAACATGAATTTTTGTTAACATATTTTTTAAACTTGTTCCTGTCACTTAAAAACTACAAAAATGAGATTAATAACGGACAAAATGTGACTTGGGAAACATGACGAAGATGATCTTACCTTTGTTACAAATTCATATTTTTATTTGTGTATTGTAATACACATGAAGTATCTTATATTTAAAACGAAAAATCGATTCCAATGTATTTTAATTGGGAATTCTATTAACTCTTAAATATGGAATTCTACCAAACGGATTTTTATAATATTTACATGCTTTTTAAGAGATTAAAAAAAATTAAATAGTATATTTTATTTTATTATTTTTAATTTTTAAATGTAATAATTAATTTTAGGTTGTTTATAATTATCTTTATTTTATAAAAAGTAGTGTAAGTTCAATAATTATTAAAATGTAATGTATCATAATTGATACAATCGTAATCTTAGTAAATAGCAAAGTATGATTCGTATGATATCATCAGCTCCTGAGTCCTCTTTTGAATTGAAAGGCCATTTCCATGACGGGATCCATCTCCAACACGTGGTCAGCCAATGCGTTGCCATGCTGGGGATCTCGTTGATGGTTTGCGAAGAAATCCTTGGCTTTGTTTCTGGATCGTCGAACAAGCAAAGAACTGTACGTACGTACGAAGTTAGACTGACACATGTAGGAAAACGTACGGAGAAATTACAGTATGGTGCTTGGGCGTACGTATGGCGTTGAGGATGGTGTGTTACTAGCGTGGCCCGGTACCCGATGACGGGCTCACAACGTACAGTACGCGGAAATCGAGCTTGGCTCATGGCGGCCGTCGCCATACTAGTATGTGACTCAACATGATACGGATGCCAAAACATTTATTCAAACACATGTTTTCAGAATTGTATGACTTTCCTACCAAGTACGGTGTATACAAGGTGAGAAAACGTAAGTATTTTAAGGTTTTAGGTCCACGGATACAGTCGGCGGATAACCGAAACCCGCGGATACCAAGGGATCACTGTATTATGGCAATTTATTTTTTATATAATGTGTCTTATGTAATTCTTGTAATGTGTTCTTGTAATTCTTGTATTCTTGTAATGTGTTTTATGTAATATCATGGGAATGAATAAATTATTATTGTCACTGAGAGCGCTGTGGTAAGGGGGGGGCTACAGGTCTCGGCCTTGGCGACAAAGCCCTTTGTCTGTATGCAGCCGAAGGGTCTGTCCGTACGCCGCCAAAAAGTCTGGTGCGCCGACAAAAGCTGGGAGAAGTAGTGAAGACCGACAACACAGTAAATGATTAATTAGAAAAGGCGGCGGTGACAGTACACACATTAATGTTAAAACAATGTTACCAAGATATGAACCACGAAACTTAAAAATCTGGTGTGAAAAACTCACACAACTTTATCTTACCAATGCAAATAATTAACAATGTAATCATAAATTAGTAATAAAACATTAGAAATAAACAAAAAACTAACCTCAATAAAAATAACCTAATTTTAATCATGAGTGAAAGACGTGAAACGAAAACCAACCTCTTTTTGGCTTAAAAATACGGAAATCTGCTTTCACGATAAGTGGGCTCTGTAGAGAAAAATGCTTTAAATAAAATGTTTTAGATGTTTCAATTTCCTATAAATTTTATTATTATATACTTTTGTCGTAAAATGCATACTACAGCTGAAATCTTAAAAAATAGAATTTTTTACACATTTTCGTGAGAAAAATAAACAGAAAATCGGAAAATTACCGCTAAACTAAGCATTATACAAAAAAAAGTTTGACAAGAAAGTTGTAGGATTTTAAATTTTCTACAATTTTCTATGCATTTTTGCGTTTAAATGCATATTAAAGCAGCAATTTTTAAAAAAACAATTTGTTTTACGAGAAAACAGCCTCACCAAGAATTTCTGCAGACATAGCGCCTACCCTATCTCGTAGAGCATGAAAAGGTTAGTAAATGAGGCGATTTCAAAAAAAAAGTAGGACCTATTTTTGAGAAAATCGCAAAAAAGTGATAATTGACACGAATAAACTACTACTTTCGGTTGACCGATTTTGACAAAAATGTTTGTGTCGGGTCATCTAGTGGCATCTAACTTAAGTTTCAAGTTTGTACGATGTTCCGTTCTTGAGAAATTCTGTTCACACACACACACACAGACCAATCGCTAAAAACATGTCTTTTGAGTGCAGGGGGTCTGAAAACTTGTAGATCCGGTGAAAACTCGATTTCGAAAAATCGACATGAAAACATTACTTTTCTCCCTATATATTCATATAGGCCAGAGAAAGTAAAAATCAGCTATTAAACAGGTGATTTTGACAATTTTACCATTATTCAATAGAAGACCCACCGGGTTGGTCTCGAGGTAAAGTCGTAGCCAAAATCAGTTGTTTAACTGCTGATTTTCGGAGACGACGGTTCTTGGTTAAAATCCTAGTAAAGGTATTTACTTTTATACGGATTTGAATACTAGACAGTGGTTAACGGTGTACTTTGATGTTTGGGGTTCAATTAACCATACTTTTTTAGGAATGGTCGGCCTGGGTCTGTACAAGAATATACCTCATTTAGATATCATACTCATCATTCTCATCTCATTAGCCGGCCGCGTTGGCGATGTTGGTAACGTGCTCGCCTCTCATCACGCGGTCTTGGGTTCGAATCCCACTCGGGCATGGCATTTTTTCATACGTTACAAAAAATTCATTTCATCCTTCATCGTCTGCATTAGCAGCAATTTGCAAAACAGTCGGACGTTAAACCAAAAAAAAAAAAAAATTCTCATCTCATCGGGTCATGGGTTGCTTATTGTTCTGAATTGAACAGATTGCAACGTACACACATTAGGGATTAATTTAATAGAATATATTTTCAGGTGATTCACATTTTATGTGAGAAGTATCGATTATAACACTTTAAATTTTCAACAAAACTTTTTGGTACCTATATATTGTTAGAATTACATAATTTGAATTTCGGAAATGGAATGACTGATTTAAACTTACGCGTTAACTCGGAGAAGTACTCGCGTAAGTTGAAGTGTGTAATACAGCGATGGTAACTAGGTTTACAGCAGAACAAGTCGACCGACAGACAAGACTGTACTCGACTCAAGCCTCATCTAGTTTAGTTAGAGTACCGAGTATGTCATTTACAGACGAAACACGTTTCCAGTTCCAATGTGTTTTAAAATTTGAATCACGTTTCAAGCTAGTCAGAATATGATGTGCGACAAGAAACTCAACCCCATACTCCCAGCAACCCTTATATTGCACCACCACTAACCTAACCAACCCCTTTTCAACCGCATCACTTCTTCCTGTTCTCGTACTCACACCAAAATTTCCATCACTTCCTTCACTACATCGCAATCTTACTTGCTTTAACTTATTCTACAACCACGTACTACAAAACCACGTATAAATCTCAATAACTTATTATTACTTCGTAATGTATGTTTACCTAGTTGTTTTATTATAAATAAACTTATAATTTACTGCGCTTAGTATAAACTAATTACGTACAACAAAACTAAATTCTGTTTTGATAAAAGTTATTGATTTTCTAGCATACTTAACTATTATATAATATACGTGGATATATTATAAATATTGAAATTATTGTACTGCATATCTAAGAAATAATTTGAGTCACAAGAAAGAGATATGTCACAAGATGGTGAGAATGAGTAGCGAGGAAAAAACTTATATACCTATTATTATATATAATGATATGTTCACATATCCGGTATTTTTACATTAAATTATTATTAGAATTATTAAAATTATATTTGCATTATTATTATTATTATTTATTATTATTTTTTTTTTGCATTAGAATTATTAAAATTCAGAGTTTCTGCATCCGATGATGTATATTTTGTTGGGGTTTTGCAGTTTTTATCCCAAAAAAAATTAAAAATATGATGACCCTTACGTTGAATGACAAACGATAAATTCATAACCTGTTTTTGTTTTAAAACTTTAAGTTGGTCAGACAGCTTGATCATTAGTGACTACTGTGGGTTTTGGTATAATAAAGTGGGTTTTAACGTTTTCTAAATTTCCAGACCCTGGCCGAGTATCGAACGCTGGACCTTTCACTGAGTAGGCTAGCGCGCTAGTCCCTACACCACGGAGTAAGTCAGATAATAATCTCTTAAACATTATTTTATCTTATCATATAAAAGTATTACTTAACAAATTAAATGTATTTTTTAACTATTTTATATTATAAATTTCCCCATAACTGGCAGGTAGAGTGTTAAATTATTTGCACTCGATCTGCTAGTTCCAGAACTACATAAAATAGTTCTGTTTCTTATCACATGGTCAGCTAATTATATTTTTGAAGCATTTAAGAACAGAAGAGGTAGAGGTGTAAAGGACACTAGTCAGAGTTATCTACTCTTTCATTTCCTATAAGGCAAGACCCTGTGTTGAATGTAGTGGTGTCATTTGCTGGGTAGAAAGTAGATGCTTTTCAAAGGGTCTTGCATGCTGATAAGCATAGTTTTTTCCTCAATGAGAAGGCAATGGAACTCGTTCCTCGTTTTTCTTAGTAAGGCCTCTAGAAGTTAAAACAAGACTTTCATCTGATGACATAAACAATTATAAATGTAGGAACATTTGATATTTTCTACAAAGTTTTTATTTTTATCCACCGGTTAGATTCCGTAATATGCCCCCAAATGTTAAAAGTTCCTTAAACTTTAAATTATTGTAGTTACACAGCTACGAAATATTACTTATGATTATTTCAGAAATATTATGCTGTATTTTGGTCTGCCAAGCTGATTGTATTCTTTAGCTTATCACCACAGTGATATATGGCACTATCATTGATCACGTTAAAGGTGGTGATGTAGGAAAATTTAAGTGTCTAGTTGATGTTGAGTTGCGTACTGGTATTCTCCGTGGCTAGATGGTTCCAAATTTTTATTTAATAAAATATTGATGTTCATTTGTTTATGGAGTTTTGAGTTAACCAATTTTTTATTTTCCTAAAGGGAGATTTCTATTTATTACAACACAACAGTTAATAGGAACAACTATTAGTGGGTAGTAAGCAAAAATTTCTTAAAGAACATTTAACTAATAACTTAGATAGTTATTATTAACACCTACCTATCTCGTATGGTTATTATTCATCATTCCACACTATCCTTATTGTAAAGAAAATAATAATTTATGTTTTGGGGGCATATAACGGAATCTAACCTATCCACCATTTTGGATCTACCATACTGAATTAAATTTATTTATTAGTTTTATATAGGAAGGAGTTGCCCATAACAAACAGGTGGAGTGTCAAATTATTTACTCTCAATCTGTTCGTTACAGGATTAAAATAAATAGTTCGGTTTCTTATCACGTGGTCAGCCAATGACTGAATCATTAAAAAACAGAATCGGTAGAGGTGTAAAAGACCCTTATCAGAGTTGTCTCCTCTAAGAGTAATAAATTTTATTATACAGCCAGACCCTGTTGTAAATGAAGTGAATGGGTCATTTGCAGAGTGGAAAATATGTACTTTTCAGAGGGCCTGGCATGCTGATAAGTGTACTTTTCCACTCAGTGAGGAAGGCAAATTTAAATCACCTCACTCCTCGTTTTACTTAGTAAAACCTCTACTGGTTCAAACCAGCCTTTCGGCTGATAACCTTAACAACAACAAAATATAGGAAGGAGCTTGATACATGACTTAAATATAAACATATTACACCAAAAATAAACATGAAATCTAATTTTCTGTTAATGGCTTCTAAAAATTATCCTTATTAAAAATTTAATTATTCCTATCTAAAAATGAAATATTCCTTAAAGATTTATGTAATTGAGGAATAAGAATTAATTTAATAGTTAATTATTTAAAGTTCGTTTATTTGTAATATAATTTTGTTTCTTGAAATTAAATTTTTGTAAAGAACACCTATAGTCCATCAACTGTAAGAGTACGCCGCGCGAGGCAAGCGCATATAGGTTGTAAACGAAAGTTTTACACTAGTTTGCGCGTGTCTACCTCTTCCCCGGACAATTATTGTTCGGTGGACAGAGGTGGAGAGATAGAGGCAAGATTTATTATCTGGCATTACGTTCCATCATAAAAATATCTACATCCAGCTAAATTAAACATTATCCTTTAAGCGTTTTCAGTTATACCGTTCTGATTACTTGTAATTATTCTAGTTTCATAAAGACTCCTTAATTAATTACTTTAACCATTATTTTTAACAAAACAATTAATTTTTTTCTACTTTTTAATGTTTACCGCTCTTATATTTCAAAAACTCAACACATTCACTATCACGCTTGTTAACAAAACACAGCTTACAAAACTTTTTAACTTCAGTCTACGAAGAAAATCGAAACGAACCGATACAACTCCAAAAGACAACTGACGAAACTAAAAATGAGTTAAACACGGGCAAGTGCAAACATTTGTATTAAACTAGTCACAGACATTAATTATTTTAATGATATGAAATAAACAATCTGAAATGATAAACAACAAATCACTAGAATTGTTTACTCTCCTGTTATAATTCAAACGCATTAGTTTTATGTTATTACTTGTGACCAAAAATAAAATAAAACTGAGTCTATAATAAAAACCTACAAATCATAAATAATAATGTAATAATAGTAAATAATGTAAGGAAAAATAACAATGGTAAGGAGTAACAATAGTAAAATTTTAGTTATTAATGGTAAACTGATGTTCGATTTATAAAACATTTTCTAACAAATGAATTGAACGTGTTGTTATTACATTAAGCTTAGAGCGTATCAGTGTTGTATGGAATTTTTTTGTTGTATGGAATCATGCTGTGCGTATTTTTACTTAATACGCATGCTCACTTGTATTGCTGGTTGCCTACGTTGGAGTACTTTTAGCGTAGACAGACTAATATTTTTGCCCCGTTAAGTCTTTGATTTCTATATTATTTTCGATAAGTTTTATATTTAAATAACTTATTTATAAATGCATAACTTACTTTTAACAGATCAACAGGCTTTGGTAAATTATAGCCACAATTTTCTAAAACGTAATATATATATTAGAGCCCGATAAACTACATTTTTCCGTTCAGCCTTTTAGAAAACCACCGAAGTACCTAAGTTTTCCCACAAGTAGAGCATATAGGTAAAACAAAAAAAACTGCTAAAGAAATAAATGAAATAGAGTAGCTTAAATGTGTTTTCTTTTCCTTTTATCGTTTGTCACAAACATTTCTTTGAAAGTTTATTTTCTTTCTTGAAAGAAAATTTTGCGGTTTATTCTGTTAGACTTTATATTTTCAAAGTATCTTTCTTTTTAGTAGTTGAGCGTGTGTTAGTATGTAAAAAGAATATGAGTTTATGTTATTCGTTCGTACATATGAAGCAGTCTCTTTACCTTTTATTGATTTTAAGAAAATCATCTTTTGGTTATCATTTCCTTCAACAATTTTCTTCTCAGTATGATTTCTTTTTACAGAATCTTTACCTTTTATCATTTACCGATTTCGTTTGTAGTTCCATCAAATCAAAGATAACAACGAGAAAATTTGTATAAAAGTACAACAACAAATTACTTATTTTCAAATTTAAGAGTTTGACATAACACTCATGGTCTCTTCGGAATAAAATTTTCTTTGCTGATGATCCACTTTTAATAAACGAATCAGAAGAAAAGCTTCAAAAAGCCATTTTTCTTTCTTTAATATTTATTATAATAGTATGTACAAGCTGTGTATGTTGTTTAGGTCAACAGCCGAAAGGCTGGTTTGAACCTTTGAGGGTTTACTAAGTAAAAACGTGGAGTGAGGTGAATTACTTTGCCTTCCTCACTGAGTTGAAAGCGTATGCTTATCAGCATGCCAGGCCGTTCGAAAAACAACCACCTTCCACCCTGCAAATGCACCCTGCACCTTCCACCCCAGTTAGATGATATTCAACAGTTTGTGTAATAGTGAAGGTCAATGTACGCGCACATTAGTAAACATTATAGTTAAATTGTGGCTGAATGTATGTGGAAGAAAGTAAGCTATTTAGATAGACAATCAGGTTCGTGGAAAATTTTCTATTAATTTGTGGATGTTGGGATACCACTCAATTCCGGGTTTTTAAAGAAAACCGTGTAAAGGCCTTATCTCATTTAAAAATAGAGTTATAACCGCGTTTGAAAGCTTGAATAGTAGGCTTGAATGGTAGGTAAATTGTTCAATAGTGATATTATAGCAAAACCGGTTGAATTGAATATGACCTGTAAAAGGAAATAAACGCTCCGAAATTTGTAGAATAGCCTATTTTCAGACATTCTTCACAATTAAACTAGTGTTCCATTATTATCTCTTATATTTTTTCTACATGCACGTGTTCACTAAATTCCGTGCTTTCATATAATAACATATGTCATAACATAAATGACTGTAGGAATGGGTAAATGACATCAGCTTAAAGAGAGAATTTTTTCCGCCTGCATTTTACCACAGAATTCATATTTGACTCTTACATACGCTTGAATAGCATTGTAGTGTGGTAAGTGAGGGCGTTTGATATATCAAATTTTTGGCTTGACATTTTTCTATAACATAAGACTGAAAATAAAAAATAAAAATAAGAAATATTTATTGCCAAATTTTGACAAAAACGCGCGACTTTGCATAAATTACACCAAACTTTCGTAGACAAATTGTTCATAAAATTTGCTGTAACTGGCGTAAAAAAACGGAGTTTCATGTTTGTTTTCTAAAAACATCTCTCGAAGTTTTCTTAATTTCTCATAAAAATTTCAAATTTTTTGGGTAAGAGATGGCTAAAAAAGCCAAGTCTATCGGCGCGATCTCGGAATTAGTGTTCGAAGAGTTAATACCAAGTCAAAAATTTATCAGTCGCACAAGAGTAAGGGTGATAACAAATAAAACCGGATGGACTGAAGAAAGGAGAAAAGCCTACGTTGAACAAATGTTAAGAATATGGGCTGCAAAAAGGTTTCTAGAAATGTCTCAAGTTACTTTACCTGCACTAAAATTGGCGATATAAAAAAATCATAGAATACAGTGAAATACCGATAAAAATTCTTTGTCAAGCAGTTTTCTTAAGCAATTATAATAACTATAGATTTATTAGCAAAAATTTGACCTTGAATGTCGAATTGGTTTAAAGAAGTCAAAAAGGATATTGAGGAAACTAGAATAAACCGAGAAAATTTAATGAATTGAACTTAATTCTGCTTAATGATTAATAACTTCGAGGTTTTCCATGAGGATGAAAAACAATAAACGTAATGGACGGAAGAAAGAGAAAGACCCGACAGTGGACAAATATTGACAATATGGGCTGCAAAAAAGATTTACAGAAAAATACTTAAAGTAACTTTACTCGATCTGAAATTATTCATATACGAAAAATTATAGAATTCAGAGAAATACCGGTAAGAAAAATATTCTTTATCAAGTAGTTTTCTTAAGCAAATCTAATAACTATAAATTTATTAAATTTCTACGTTTGCATTTGAATTTAAAATAAACTAAATTCGGGTCGGGTAAATGAAGTGGCTTAACTGAATTTAGTTTTATCCGACAATATTTTTAGTTATTTTTTATTATATTTACTACGTATGTACGATATTATTCTGCCCTACTTCATGCTCGATATTCCCTACTGGATAAAACAAAGTCCCAGAAGGACGGGTTTCACAGAAATTGCACAATTTAAAAATAAAATTGTTGAACTAAATAGAATATATTCGTGTAGAGATAACTAAGTATAAAGTACGGACATTCGTTAAATTTTTATTCCTCCATTTCATATTGTTAGTTGTTATTAACCTAGTACGTAAAAAGTTATGTGTAATGTTTAAAATGTAACCGGATGTTTCTGTAAATTTTTTAAAAATTCATTACAATTTTTGTTTAAAATATGTTACAAAAATTCGTTACATTTCAATTTGACTTATATCTGTTTCATTTTGTTGTGCACTGATGTAAATATATTTTTAAATTAGTAAAAGAGAAAATACCTTATAAAACAATATTGAAAGCGGTCCCCCCCACATGGTGTAATGGTTATCGTCCTGAACTACAACCTCGAAAAACCAGTCATGTTAAGTCTAGAAATTTAAAAAAATTAATAATAATAAATTTTTCTTTATATTCCTAATATGTGTACGTTACAATCTGTTCATTTCAAAATAATAAGTAACCGTATAACCCTATGAGATGAGGATGATGGGTAAATAAGGTGTAGTCTTGTACAGATCCAGGCTGACCATTCTTTAGAGAGTATGGTTAATTGAACCCCAACCATCAAAGTACACCGGTAACCACTGTTAATTATTTTAAAATCCGTATAAAAGTTACTATCTATAACAGGATTTAAACCAGAAACCTTCGTCTCCGAAAATCACATGTTTAACAGCTGATTCGCGATGACGACTTACATCTAGATCAACCCGGTGGGTACATAATAATAATAATAAACTGTTTTTATTTTTAACAGAATTACAACAAAATAAATATAAAAATTTATAAACACTTTTATCTGTCAAGTTGTACAATTTATAAGGAACAAATAAATAAATTATTAGAATTGATCTGTAAAATTCATTGTACGCCAATACTTCTTATCAAATTAATTTTTGTTGGGTAATATTGTTTTTCTTCCTTTTCTTATTAACAGATTTATCTATAATTTGTTTTTTACAAAAAATAAATAGATTTGGTAAAAAGTTAATTATCACGAAAAGGTATCTCCCAGTGGAGATACCTTCGTCGTACTCCTTATCCTCACGCACACTCTATTAACTTCACTTCTACTTACTCATACTCTTTCCTCACCTCCGAATCCCACCCTCTTTTAATTTTTTTTTAACCTCCAAGCTTTTCCTTCTACATCTACTAACTCCCATACATCTCTTTCTCCTTCCACTAACTCGTATCTCCTCCTACCATTTCTACTAACAGATACCCTTCTCATTTCTCTGACTCCAACGCTCCTCCACATCCGTCTTCTATTCCTCCCTCTCGTACATTTTATTCTTCTCTTACTCTTTTATTTTCTTCTCCTTCTCCTAACCACCCTCATTTTCCTTATCCTCATTACCTCTTGATCCCCACTTTCTCCTTACTTTCCTCTTCCACCTCTTCTCTTTAGTAACTCCCACCCTCTTCCAAGTTTTCTAACTCCCAAACTTTCCTTCTCCTCTGCTAACTCCCATAAGTCTCTTTCTCCTTCCACTAACTCCTTTCTCCTCCTACCACTTCTACTAACAGATACCCTTCTCAATTCTCTAACTCCAACGCTTCTCCACATCCGTCTTCTATTCCTCCTCCTCTTTCATTTTATTTCTCTCTTTCTCCTTCTAATACTCTTTTATTTTCTTCTCCTTCTCTGTCTCCTAACCACCCTAATTTCCTTATTCTCATCACTCTTGGTCCCTACTTTCTCCTTACTTTCCTTTTCCTCCTCTTTGTTTTAGTAACTCACATCCTCTTTAAATTTTTTAACTCCTTAACTTCTCCTTCTCCATCTGCTAACTTCCATTCTCCTCTTTCTCGTTCTACTAACTCCTCCTACTCGTTACACTTCTACTAATTGCAACCCTCCTTCTCCTTCTTCTTCTTCTTCTTCTCATTTTCCCTCCCCAACTCATTATCTTTCTTCTCCTTTCTCGTTCTTGAACTTTTCCTGATTACCTTATGTTCAACTACTCCCTCCTCTTTCTCCTTACTTTTCCTCTCCTCCTTTTATTTTTAGTAACTTCCACCCTCCCCTATCTATCTTTCCAACCTCATCCACCACAGCTTTCTATTATTTCTACTCCTCCTTCTTTATTTTTGTCTCTCTTTCTCCTTTTTACTTCTTCTCATTCGTTTCCTCCTAAATTCCACCCTCGATTCGTTACTCTCATTTCCTCCTGCTCTCTTTTCTTACTCCTCATTTTCCTTTCCTTCTTCTATCCTCCCTTTCTCCATTTTCTTCACTTTCTATTTTACTTCATCTCCGTTTTCTTCTTCTCCTATGAACCTCATTTGTTTCTAGGAATACCTTAAATATCAGATATTCATGTACTCAACTTTTTTATCACCTTGTATATTAAAGTATCGATACTACATCCTAGTTGTTTAACAACATGCTGTTTTTTTATCTATCAATTTAATGGAATGAAACCTGATGATGGTATAGAGAGCACTTTGAATGAACGAAAAATAAATAAGAAAACTTTAATGTGTTTAAAAAAGTAAAGTACATAAAATGTTAAGTGAGATATGAACTGTTTTTTGAAAGGTATCAGACCTATTTTCGTTGTAAAAGAAACTGCGCCGTCATGAAGAAAAATACGTAATGAAGAAGAAGAGGATGATGGAAAAACCCAGTCGGAAAATCTAAAGAGAAAATAAGTAGTTAAAGAAGGTTAGCAGTCCAGTAAACTTAGATTGCCATCCTACGCTGACATCTTACAGAATCAAATATCCATCAAAAACCGTTTAAAATTTACGTAAATAATTATGCTATAATATTTATCAACAATTCTGTACCAATATTTGAATAATTACGTTGGAAAGGACAATTGTTGAAGATCAATTAATTATATATGAAAAATTTAAACCTTTACAAGTTTACATCATTTTGGAACTTGAATTAATTAGTAAATCAATTAATTTTTTAATTAATTTTCAATTTTTATTCAATAATTTTTATAAAATTTTTTATAGTTTAATAATGGATAGTATACGAATAATCTGCATGTTATAATAGCCTTGAACGTTCTATTACGTAAACCATTTATATAGATTAGGAATAATAATGGATTCAGAACAGAACCTTTAGGTACTCCGTTCTTGACGACTCCTGGTTCACTAAGTATGCCATGGAACTTAACATAAATACTGCTTTCATCATTTAAATAAATTAAAAAAACCAATTATATATCAGAACTCTCAACCATATCATTCCCACCTTATGCAACAAGACGTTATTATCAACTATGTCAAAGGCTTTTTGCAAATCAGCAGAAATTGCTGGAAAACTATTACCTTATGTATTTCCTTATGTATTTACCTTATGTAATACTTATGTATTTCCTTAGTGAAAAGGCCTCTTTTAATACCTTTTCGTGCTTAGATCTTTTCTAAAACCAAATTGGGTTGTGCGGAAACTGTTTTGTGAGTCAATAAAGTTTAGTAACTTTGTATTCATTATTTTTTCAATATGGGATAAAAATATTTTTGAACTGTAATTGTATACACTTACTGTTTCATTCCCTGAAAATAGGGACACTAATGAATGCTTCAGTAAATAAAGCGAAAATTTCCACTGGGAGTAGAAAAATTGATTAAATAAACTAATATTTCTTAGATTTCCTCAACCACTTTCTTTAGTGAACACTGCTTATTCTATAAAACTCCTTGATATCTTACAATTTAATGACCGAATTGTTTTTATTACTTCGGTCCTATCTGTGAGTACACCTGATTATAATTATTGGATTTAGTAAACTTATCACTATAGTTAACATCCAACATTCCTCATCTTTCAAACTCATATCCTGCTTCAATGAATCAGCGACTGTCAAAAAATGTCAGATTCGCATAACTCACCATTTTCATAAGCTATAGCCATAGTCTTACTGAAAGAATACTTTCGCCAAAAATTAAATCAATAATTTTTAATTGAGCACTAGTATTACCTTCTGGATTCTAATACAAGTTTGAAGTAATTTTCTTTTGCATAATTTAAGTCAAATTTAATATATTTCTATATCATAAAATAAAGCTTCACTTTTTACAGGCACACAGGGGTCTGTGTGTGAACAGAATATCTCAAGAACGGAACATCGTACGAACTTGTAACTAGAAACTTAAGTTAGATACCACTAGGGGACCCGATACGAACATGTTCATGAAAATCGGTCAAACGGAAGTTGTAGTTTATTCGTGTAATTTTTCACTTTTTTGCGATTTTTCAAAAACGGCTCCAACGATTTTCTTAAAAATCTCCTTATTTACTCAACTTTCTTATGCTCTACTAGATAAGGTAGGCGCCATGTCTGCTGAAATTCTTGGAAAGGCCGTTTTTTGTAAAAATGTCGTTATTTTAAGATTGCAGTTTAAATATGCATTTTAGCGCAAAAATGCATTTTATAACATGTTGTAGAGAATTTTAAATCCTACAACTTTTATTTTAACATTTTTTTTTTTGTATAATGCTTAGTTTAGCGACTTTTTGTTTTTTTCTCGAAAACGTATAAAAAATTATTTTTATTAAAGATTTCAGCCTTAGCATGCATTTTCCGACAAATGTGTATTATAATTAAATTTTTAGAAAACTAAAAGGTCTGCAACTTTTATTTCAAGCATGTTTCTCTTCAGAGCCTTTCGTTTAGCGTGAAAGAGTGTTTTTCCGCATTTTAAAGCCAAACTGAGGTTGATTTTCATTTTGCTTCTTTCACTCATAATTAAAATTAGGTTATGTTTATTAAGGTTAGTTTTTTGTTTATTTCTAATGTTTTATTACTAATGTTAGGTTATAATGTTATTTATTTTGATTGGCAAGAGAATAATGTGTGAGTGTTTCACACCAGATTTTTAATTGTAAGGTTGCTTACGTGTATTTTATACAAGCTGTTCCTATTTTATCCTATTAAAAATATAAAGTTGTAGTTATCTACGGTTTTAGCCTAATTTTCTACTGTTATTATTAAACACCTGATAACATACTGTATAATATGTATCTACCTTATTTAAAAAAAAACATTAACAAAATCATCAAAAGTTTCAATATTTTTATAATCTTATATACTTTTTTTAATTGATTGTAATTAGTTTAACCTTTTAAGTACTGAGTTTTTACTTGAAATAAAGCTTCCACAGACTAGGTATTTTCATGTCACTTCATAACGTGATGAAGCTACATGGTTGTCTTGAATTTTTCATGTTTTTTGCAACTTATTTTTATATGTTCATTACAAAATAAGTTGTAATTTAAAATCTGCAATAATGTAACAAAAATTATTTTAGTACATCCTTCGGCCAAAGGCTGTTGACAATGACAGAATTGTTTTCTATAGTTCCTGCAAAGTTCTTTGTTAATATCCTCATTAGGCCTATCACTCTTCTTCATCAGATTCTACAGTCATCAGATATTCACTTATTTCTTTCGTCTATGTACATTTTAGAAAAAAATTCAGAACAAAAAGAAAAACACGCCTTCTTTTTGTTTAGTTATACAGTTAGGTAAAGAAATGTTCTCCAATTCGTTTTTTCCAATTTCAATTGGTCAAGATTTAATATATAGAGTACTAACTCATTTTAAAGCCAATAGTATGTGGAATATAATATTTGTTCTGGAAAGTTTGAACATGAGTTTACATGCCAGTTGGCTCTAGTCTTGGCATGTAAGTGCCGCAGCATACGAGACAGACTCGTATACAAGACAGCAGTCCTCAAAGGGTTAACAATAGAAAAAGTATGATGGTTATGTTATCACAGGTGAAGTAAATAATTTTTTTATTTGAAAACAAGCCTTTTTTAAATTTAATTTCTATTACAGTACTGTACAATGAACTGCACCATTTCCTATATCATATTTAACTTAACGAGTGGTGGAGGATTTTACTTTCAGGAGAAGAGGCACCCAGTTGTACATTCTGTGTTCAGAACTATGGGTGTTGTCCGTTATACAGACATTGAAGTTTCTGTTTATCTTCACTTTAGATGTCACACAATTTGGAAAGCTTTGGAAAGATTAGTTGATTAGAATGGTTATCGAATTGTTCATGAAATTTACTATAGAATTAATTTATTAATCCTTGATCAAAATTGAACCTCCATTCCAAAATTTTAATTACAAAACCCTTTTGAAACCAATCTGAACTGATGGTGTCCAGCTCTTTGGAACAGCTCAAAGAGTAACTTGAAGTTGATTAAGTCTAAATGGTGTTAGTTCCTGAACTAACAGAATTAATTAATTAACTCTCGATAAAAATTGAGCCTGCATTCCAAAATTTTAATATACAAAACCCTTTTGAGACCAATCTGAACTGGTGGTATCCAGCTCTTGGGAACAGCTGAAAGAGTAAATTGAAGTCTATTAAGTCTAAATTCATTGCGCAAATTTTTGAAAGATGTCCCTCTTTTGGTCTCAACATAATGGAAGATAGGAGTTGCACAGTGGATCCCAGAGAGACTAGAGGCAGCGATGCTGCGGGATGAGAAGAGCTGGGAGTTGGTCGCTCAGTTTGCGGAAAGGGTTGTCGGGAGACAGCGGAATGAGGAGACATCTGGAGATCAGCAGGATGGCTCTCTCCCACAGTAAATCAATCCTGTCCCGATCTCAGAAAGTAGGCACACTAATTTCCTGAGCTGGTGATGAAAAAGATGAAAGTGAGAAATTGAGTGTCGGTCAGTGACAGCGAGAGGGGAATTAGGGTATGGTTCCCTTCCACGCCCCGCTGACAGTTGTATATTTTTTAACCCGACATTTCCCTTGTAGTATTATAAACAGTTCCGATGGAGGTGGAGGGTTTTTTGCTGATGTCGGATCAAGTGACCAGGCGGCGGGTTTTTGGTTGGTTGGCGGTTGCGGCCTCCTTGGGGCTCAACGAGGACGCCTCAATTGAGTCCAACACTACTTCTTCTATCGTGAGGGAGTGAACATGAGTTTTTCTCGCTGCCTCCGATAAAAAAAGTCTAAATTCATAAGACTTGCTCCTGGAATTGTCACGTAAGCAATAAAACCATCCATAAACGCAACGATTTTAACAATAATAATGGAAAAATATATTTATAGTAACTAATATGACAAGCACTGTAGATTTACTGATCCTCGTGAATGTTAGGCTAAATTTTATGAGATGGAAAATGAAACGTATAATTTATATCACCATTTTTATTTTTGTTACTTTTAACAAAATTATCTCTAAATTAATTTTTTTAAAATCTAATACCTAGTACGGTTTTTATGTTTGAAAATTAAATTCAAATTTCACCTTAAATTGACTGGACTACAACAGAGGTGGAGATTGGAGAATGGGATAAAAGGCGTCTGATGTCTTGGTCACGACGGCAGTTCTTAGATCTGGAGCGCAGCCAAGCGGTTGTTGTTTGTACTGTGGATAGTCCTAACAGGCGGACTAAATTTAATGCCTGCCTTTGCAAACCGATTTTTAAGTAATTAAAAGCAGCAATGATTGCCAACTCCCTATGACAACTATAATTAATTTATTGTGTAATTATTTTCCTTCCCTATATTAGGTTAATTCCCTGTGGGGAGTATTAAAGGATATTGTGATAGAATATGTTGGTTTTTTATACTTTAGCATTGCTACTAAGCAATGTACTTTGTACGTATATTACTAAACCTAAATTTGAGATAACAAAAAAATATAATCTCAGACATTATTTGTACCTTTACCATGTGCACATGTGAATAATATAAATAATGTATACTTGTATGTAAAAAAATATTTATATATTTTTTAAAAACAAAACATTTTTTGTCTTGATTTTTCTTCTTCTTCTTCACCAATCGAGGATTAGATCCCAAGACCTGTTCTGGCGTCCATGTAGCCACCGGCCGCTCCGGATCGCGCCATCCAATCGATCTGTAACTTCTGACCAGTCTAGGAATCCTGTCTGGAGACATTATGTCAAGATGATCGGTCCCTTTCCAGCGGTATTCCATAATTGTCTCCATGAGGGAACACACATTTAACTTTCACCATGTACTATATCCTCATTTTTGTACCGATCCAGTGTATTAAAGTCCTTAATGCTTCTCAAGAAGGCATCTCTGCCGACAGAATGGAATTTTCATATTTCTTCTTCAAGCCTCTGGCCTAGTTGTGGAAAAATCCACAATTATCTTTGTCCTGTGTGGATTTACCTTTAACGGCCATCACTTTTGTTTTAGCTCTTGATATTTTTAAATTGAACTACCGGAATACCTCACAAAACTTAAAGAGGGCCCGTTGCTAATTGTCTTCACTGTTTTGAATATAACTTGATCGTCAGTATGTAGAACTCAGTTTAATCGAACATCTGATTTGAGTCGGATATCTAAATCTATATCCGTTTTCCATGAACAGAAAGCTTCGGCAATAAAAATAGCCTCGGAATCAGAACAGAATATATCGGAATACGAACTGGAAAAAAATTAGTAAGGAAAAATGAATTTCGGAAAATTTTATGGTATCCACTTGGAATGTTAGAAGTATTGATTACAAAGAGGGAGAATTTCAAAAAAAAACATATATGTAAAAATCGTAGCTGATCTATTTTAAGTTATAAGTTCAATAGTTTGATTCTTTAAGATAGTAAGTATCAAGTTTGAACAAGCTGCGACTTGTCAATTGAATTCCAGAGCCGAAAATATGCGATCATGTTTACCGTGTTTGTTGCGCATCACAAATTTCGAACAATGACTTGGCAATAAATTACGAAAAAGTGTGAACAATGCTAATGAAATGTTAAGTCAGTGTATGACAATAACGTAGTGACTTTGAAAACTGTTTACAAGTAGTATGAGAGATTTATAAGCGAAATTGAGTCAGTTGAGGAGGAGAAAGATTTGAAACGTTCTTTGACCTCAAAAACAGACGAATAGGGGAAGGAGGACCACAGTGGGTCAATGTTAAGTTATTGATTTTCCTTTTTTTCTGAAAAATATTTTTACTCCAAAATGGTTGCAATGCAAAGTCTAATTCATCAGTATCGATACCAAATTAATAAAATTTTAATTATTTTTGCTTCCAACTAAGTATTGATTAAACTCCCAAAACAAAATGTTGACCTTCTGTAGACTACTTATGGGGCACAGTGGACACTGGGTGGGCCACATTGGGCCAACAGAAAAATAAGTCCAGAAAATTACTAAAATTCACACCAATACAATATTTATTTTATAAAATAAAATTCTAAAAAATTCTAAATTCCACCGGGTTGGTCTAGTTCAATATGTACAAAAAGTGGCAAACCAGTTGGTTGGTTCAATTCTGGTGACTATAGCTATTCGAGAATTTACCAAAATAACTGAACATTTTGTACGTATTCCTGCAAAAACTTTTACTGATAATATTAGAAATTAATACGAATAAGTGCGAAATTTGTTCCCAGACTTTTGATTAACGACGGCATCGTCTTCAATCAAAATACTACTTCACTTCTGATCCACAAGTTTTTGGCAGAAAAAAGATGTCCACATCCTTCTTACTCTCCGGATTTAGTACCATGAGACTTTTAGCTTTTCCCGAAAATAAAAGCGGTGCTAAAAGGAAAACATTTCGACACTATTCCTGACATTGAGAGGGCGACATGGACAGTACTGCCGAAAGAAGCCTCCCAAAAATGCATCCAATCATGTAGTCAACGTTGGGATAAGTGCATCGATAGCCAAGTAGAGTTATTAGAAGCAGATTAATCCAAATTTGATATAAGTTATAGTATTAGTTATATAAGTATATAAGTTATTTGGTATAAGTTTACAGTACACTTTAATCTTATCTAGTATGATGGTTTTATGTGAAATCACGAGATATTGTTCATGGAATATTAGTTTAAATTATCTTAATTCGTTTACGTGTGTTCTAATGTAATCTTATCTTCCCTATTTTTTTCTTAAATTCGCTTTATATAAAAAAATTAAACAAGAAACGCGTATAGGATGCATTAAAATATTATGAATAAATCAACCCACATTTAGCAAAACTACAAAAAATAAAATACACATTATATCAACACGCCCATAATAATTATTCATTAAAATGAAAGAAAAAAATACAAAATTCATTCATTCTCATTCATGTTTTGCTCATAACTTTTGATATAAATATTAATAATACATATACATTTGAAAAATTAACACGCACACATTCAAAAACAACACAACAGCTATATTATATAATTTTCATCCCCTGGTTTTTAATCAACGCAAAATTCTTGGATGGGAAATATTAAAATTAATTGGAATATGCTGAAGTAAAGTTGAGTGCTTTTTCTAATACTGTATATATGTTTCATAATATTCTATTAAAAAAATAAAAAACTGTATGAAATATTATTATTAAATTTATTCTGCATAAAATAATGATGTGCAATTATTTTTGTATTAGAAAATCTGAATCCTTAGTAAAAGAAATCCAACTTGAAAACATATCGGTTAATCAACCTTATTCTTTCAAAAAATCATCAAATATAATCATCATCATCTTTGTAAAATTGTAATAATCATCTATAAATCATCATCTACTCGTACATTGTCACATATCTTCCATTCATCTACTTACATTCTAGTTGTTAATACTTTGCCATTAATAATAGTATAAGTTTGTGATATTCTAGAAATAGGTACTGGAATATAATTATTTATTATAAATAATTATGAAATTTTTGTTTGTTTTATTTTCGTTTACATGTTGGGCAAAATGTCCGAAACCGGTCAAAATGTCAAATGGCCGATAAACGTGTTCAATCTTAGGTTGTCAATGCTCGAAATGAACTTATTTTCCGGATTTTGGTTGTCTATTAAGGACGAATCCATTTCTGGATGGTTGTATATGGCCAAATCTAGACATTTATTTCCTCTTTGGTTCTTGGTAATCATAAAACAACCAAAACTAGGATTGGCAGAGTGCATGTTGACCAAAGCTGTTGGCAACACTACTTGGATAATTTAAAATCCCACTCATCATCAGGCTGCAAAATAAATAATATTAATATATTTGATAATTGTACTGAAAAGTATTTAAACGTATAATGTTATTATTTTATAAGGATATATAAGTTTTCAATTTTGTCCTTATTATTTTTATTGTTTATTATCAACTAAAGGCCTAATAGCTGTGTTTTCACTAAGTTTCCATGTGTTTATAATACATTTAATATTTTGAATTAAATTTTTTTGTTTTATAATATCACTCATCATCAAGCTGCAAAAATAAATAATTCTTATGTATATTTGATGAATTGTACTGTGTTGAGATTACCAAGGCCCGAAGACGAAGTGCTTGTCTAGCTTTGGAAATATACAACCTTGCAGACCTAGGTTTTGACCTTTAAAGGCATTACAAGTTCGGAAAACAAGTTCATTTCGCATTTTGGCAATCTACCGGCGTCCAAACCTAGGATTCAACACATTTTTCGGCTATTGGCTGGTTTTCGACTTTGTGCCCAACATTAATTATATAGTATAGCACACTTTTTTAATAAATATCTTAGTACAGTGCAACCTCGTATATCCGGAACAAGTTGGACCAAAGGTAATTTGTATAATCCTTCTAATATAGGTAATAAGCAAAGCTAATCCTAAAATAAGCAGACCTCCCTTTTTTAACAAAATTATAAAGAAATGTTTAAAATACATAAAACAAATATATAAATAACTTTTCACATCATTTATTAATAAAAAATTGGTCCACTGTCTTTTGTTTCAAACACGTTTGACGTTTGAATGGAGCACGGACACGCTAACACTTTGTCCATAATAGTTCAGGTGAATAAACACTAGTTAAGCTTTCTTAAACGCGACAAAAAATATTTTATTACCGTAATTTCTTGTATAATCTAAGCCAGGACTGAACATTTAATCAAAATAAAAGTGGTTGAAAAGTCAGTAGTAAGTTTTCATTACCCATTGTAATGACTAATAGCCAAGTTTTTGATACAATTTCTAATGAACTAAATGATCTACAGCATCCTCAAACTGATATCATTATACCTTTTGAATCCTATTCCCTAATTCGTTTCTTCCAATTAAGGATTCTCTGAATTCCTTTTCCAAAATGACTTTTCCATTGCCTCCAAAGAATGTTTTACTCTTGAATGAAAATTCAAGAGTAAAACAACATATAAATACTTTATATTTCACATAATATTTTCCTTTAATTCTTGTTTTATTAACCAGAGTTCGTTGAACAAAATTATATCCCAATACATCTGCCTAAAAATACTTTCTTTAACGGTCACTAACTAAACACAAGGAAATAATCTGGTGGGAAACATTCACATGACTTTCTTGCCAATAAAAATAATGAAAAATATAACCTATATTTTATCATGAGTAAACAATATTATTATTTATTTTTTATTTAATTTTCTATTTATGAAATTCACAATCTGTTAGAAACAATTAGTGAATGTGATATCACAAAATTTGAGAAAAATTAACATGGTATACAAACGTGAGTTGAGACACAGTCCAGAGACAGAACTCCGACGTGAATAGACAAGTTTAGCATTAAGTGCAGCATTTAGAACATTGAAATGGATAGTCAATTACAGTACTACGTTAGTAGATGAGGTCCCGGCTCCATCGACGTTTCAGACGTCGATGGAGTTATGGTGGTTATGGTGATTCACGAGTTTCTTCCTAAATTTTGTATATAGTTTTAAGAAAACGTCATTTATGTTGGGTACGTTTAGGTCTGAGTGTAGCGTTCTATTGGTTACATAATATGGGGCGTTAACTATCCTCCGTAAAAGCTTTGTTTGGAAACGCTGAATCTTTGCAAATAATAACCTCTCTGAAACTTACGGAAATTACTTAAACGGAAAGAAATAAGGAATAAGGGAATATGGTAGCTATAATTGAAATACGGAAGATCACTAATTGCCTGTAAAGAGAAACATGCTTTAATTCAAAGTTGTAGGGTTTCATTTCCTTTATTTAAAGTCCGGTCATCAGCTCACTTATTTGTGACTACGGTAGGTTTTAACTTGTGAAAATTGTCAGACCGTAGCCGGGAATTGAACCCGGGACGTTTGCGTTGTAGGTCAGTGTGCTACCACTACGCTGTGGAGATGGCATTACAGATTTTTTTAATTATGTTTAACTTTAATTTTAATATACTTTTGTCGTTCAATGCATACTAAGGCCGCAGTTTTAAACACACCGGTTTTTTACCGATTTTTATGAAGAGAATACAGAAAATAACTAATTGACGCTTAACTGAGTGTTTTAGAAAAAACAATTTTGAAATAATAATTGTAGATTTTTTAATTTTTTACAACTTTAACTATGTAAACTCTTCCCTTAAATGCATAATAAGACCACCATCTGAAAAAAATTGTATACCAAGAGAACACAGGTCATTCCAAGATTTCAGTAGACATGGCGCTTACTCTATATTTTAGGGCACAAAAAAAGTATTAAAACATGCGACTTTAAAAACTATTGTTCGATAATTTTACGAAAAAACTACTACTTCCCATTGACTGATTTTGAAGAAAATATTGGTGGTCCTCCGGTTATTCTAACATAAGTTCCAGTTTTTAACTTCGTGAGATATTACAATAACACACGCGTGCGCGCACGCACGCACGCACGCACGCACACACATACACACACACAGAACAATGACATATATGTTGGATTCAAGAGGCCTGAAACGTGTATTTCTGGCGCAAACTTGGTTTCAAAATACCGAGATGAAAATTATTTACTTTCCTTTCCTTACATTTATACAAGGGATGAAAAGTAATAAAAAATAATTATATTTTATGACAAAATATATAATAAATTCCTGTTTCTGTACGGTTTTAAAGCTGCAGTTATAATAAACGACTTTTCGGTTTTCCGACTGTGACTTATTCTCATTCAAGTCGGTTAAGAGGCCACTGTTTTTCTCGCCTAATAGTAACAAGACAACGCTGTCTCCAAACCCTCCTCAGGCGGTAAAATGTCAACGTCATCTGTTGACGGTTGCACGTACATTATTGTGGTTAAGAGAGAATAGTTTGAAATACTGATTTGAATTGGGAGCGCTTTAGCCTATTCTCTTATACATTATTCTTCTCTTTCTTCACAAAACACAATTTTGGTATACAAAGAGGTTTATTTTTGATATGACATACACGCAATCTTGACTAAATAAGTAGAATAAGAATGAAATATGTCATAAAACTTACAGTTCATTATTACAAGGCTACTTTAGAGCACAAAAATTTTATTTTAGTAAAATATTTAACCTTGTATCAAAAAACCTCTACTGTTTTTGTAGACTAAATAATTCAAAATGCTAATAAGACGAATCGCCTAGATACAAAATCAAATATATCCAAATATGTAAAATTTTCAAGAGACTGAAAAACGTTTCTCTCAAAAACAAGAAATGACAAAACATTGTGACTTACTCGAGAAATAGCATTAGGGTAGAGGATTTTAGATACTGACTTTTAATTTACTAATGACAATAGTTTTTAAGCGAAATTTCACATACTATATGTGGATGTATCCGGTTTTGAAACGGAATTCGGATCTATCTGGTTTTGAAATATATAAATATATTAAACTCATGATTATTGAAATTTGTAATATAATTAATCACAAATTTTGCTGTTTCGGGAATATAATTGATAAAAATTATGTACGGTAATATTAAAAAATTATTAATTTTTTTTCAAAATATTTTCCCGTGATTTGTTATTACTAACTTCTTCAGGATAACAATACATTTCGTAATATTATTAAAATAAATCACTAACTTTAACATTTATTTTAAAAAAACGACAACACTATACAAATAAAAAAAAAGTTTACTAAAATATACCTTGCAACTACCTGCTAACATAACCTCATACTTACGTTCGAGCTGTGCGACATAAACATGTGTTTTTCGAGATTAATACTAGAGAATGGATGTATCTGGTTTTGAAACTAACCAGCTACTTTATCCACGTTTTTATTAAGGATGAAAATGGTTTTGGTACATATCCATTTTACAGTGCGTGTAGAAGGTTGTAAGGTGTTAAAAAAATCCAAATATATCAAATTTGAAAGTTTTGGTTTGTATGTGGTTTTGAAACTAGGTGATTTCTTTTGAAGGTGATCATCAAATAGGGATTTTACAGTCAAAAAATTATTTATTCCTGAAAAAATATTTTTCCAATTTTTTTTGACCAAATTATTCCAAAAAAAAAAAATGGTATAAAACACTCACACGACTTTCTCTTGCCAATACAAATAATGAACAATGCAACCTAACATTAGTAATAAAACATTAGAAATAAACAAAAAACTAACCTCAAAAAACATAACCTTATTTTAATCATGAGTGAAAGACGCAAAATGAAAATCAAAATGAGTGTTTCACACCGGATTTTTAAATAACTTTTTGAATTTACAACAACTGATTAATTGAATTAGATCCTCGATCAACGACGTACTGGAACATAGACTGTTATTCTACATAGGGACTACGAAAATACTTATATAAAAAAGTTTCAATAATAAACAAGCCAAGCGTTTTCTTTTATTCGTCTATTTTATTAGTCTAAACTTTGATACGGCCAATTCATTATATAAAGGGGAAAGGCAATCAAACGAAATAAACATCTGAAAAGAACGTAATAAAATTACCCATTATTTTAGAGATATTTGATCGGTTTGTATGCAAGCAATAAGATGAGTTAAGTAATGGATTTGATGGTATGAGTATTATCTATAGATAGCGCTGTGATCGATGTTCAACCGCGCAGAAGTAGTGGCGTTGTGCGAAAAGTAAGTCTATCGTTCAACGTTAGAGCTGTACGTAACTTCTAATTGAGAAGGATCAACCCTTAGAATAATATAGCTAATATTAATTTTATAATATTGTAATTACAAATTGCTATGTCAACTTAAAATTTAAGCACGTACATGTACCACACTAAATTGTTTCGATGTGAAATAGCTGATAAAACACAACACTGTTTGTTGAGCGCCAGTTTTATAATAATTAAAGCATAAGAAGAAAGTAGATTGAAGGTTATTATTAATAATAACAATAACTATTATTAATAACATTAATATAATAACATGATTATTATTATTGTTATTATTAATTAATAAGTCTGTTATTCGATCGTAGGAGTTTTAATATAAACAATGAAATGCTGAATTAGATAAAAAGAAAATGTATTTTTTGAATTAGAATTATTTTAATATAGGTAATAGTACAAAATATTGTTCAGCTCTTCTTTTCTTTCTTCTTCTTTTTTTATGTAATTGTTTTTAATAATATTAACTCTTTATAGGTCTGTGGTGGGTATACTTACCACTGGCAATAAGGTCGATTTTTTTTAAGAATAAGCTATGCAGTTGAACCTTATTGGCATTTTATGGTTTTATATATGTTCTCTGGTAAGTAGGCTATCCAAATATTGAAATTAGCGCGCAGCGACCATTTACTTTGTGAGTTACATGAATGTGGTAAGGATTCATACCAGCGTAAGCTACCATGTTGTTTTTGCTATTACTTTTGTACAGTGCTTAGAAAATTCCAGTTTTTTACGGGAAACCAAGCATTCATGGTGATAGAAAGTTAAGATTCGCCACATTTTTCGGTTATATAGGGCTACAAGGTGTTTCTATAAGCATTCTTACCACTAAATATTATGTGATTCCCATTTTAATAAACATTCCTTGGTAAGTATACTTACCAGGCTTGATATAAAAAAAAGAAATATCTTACTGTTCTGGCACTAGAAATACATTATTCAAGTTTCTATAAAACAAAATTTAACATTTTACATGTATATATTTCCCCGTAGTACTGCTCTATAAAGGGTTAAAATACTTTTTTTGTATATAAGGAAATATTGTTCAATTTTGTTATTTTTTTGCAATTGTTTAGTTTAGGTAATGATTGTGTTGTTGTTTAGGTCATCAGCCAAAAGGCTGGTTTGAACCTGTAGAGGTTTTACTAAGTAAACCGAGGAGTGAGGTGGTTTACCGTTGCCTTCCTCACTGAGTGGAAAAGTACGCTTATCAGCATGCCGGGCCCTCTGAAAAGCACATATTTTCCACTCTGCAAACGACACCTTCACTTTATTCACCACAGGGTCTGGCTGTATAATGAAATTCATTACTTTCAGAGGAGATAACTCTGATTAGTATCTTTTGCACCTCTACCTCTTCTGTTCTTAAATGATTCAGTCATTTAATTGGCTGACCATGTGATAAGAAACAGAACTATTTATTTTAGCCCTGCAATGAACAGATTGAGTGTAAATAATTTGACACTCCACCTGTCCGTCATGGGCAGAGGTAATGATTAACAATCAAATATTTGAAAATTACGTTATAAACTTTGTTTTTAGTTTTTCTTCGTTATCGGGAACTGTACTTTTTTGACAACTACCCAATTCGCTCTCTGCTTTTCGCTTTATTTTTGACGAGAATTGGCATGAGTTGTTGAACAGGGAACCCCAGTGGAGTTACTTTAGGAATGGCTGTCAGCTGGTCACATACAAAGTCGCTTGCCCAACTAGTGTTACTTAACAAATAATAGCGACTTTCTACCAGCTGACTGACTGGGCTGGCCCGAAGGCCATATTATAAACTGGGTCTTTAAACACTATAAATTTTATTATTATTGTTATTATTATTATTACTATTAGACTACTATAAAACTAGAAGTAGCAATGGTAGTTGTAATAGTTTTAATTACTAACTAATTGGGATTATATTTTGTATATGATACATAAAAATCAAATTTATAGGAAATTTAACAATCTACTACTTTTATTTGAGCATTTTCTCTACAGAGCCTAGTTTAGCGTGAAAGAGTGATTTTTCGTATTTTTAAGTCTAACTGAGGATTTTCATTTTGCGTCTTTCACTCACGATTAATATTAGGTTATGTTTATTGAGATTAGGTTTTTGTTTATTTCTAATATTTTATTACTCATGTTAGGTTATATTGTTAATTATTTGGATTGGCAAGAGAAAGTTGTGTGAGTATTTCACACCAGATTTTTTAAATAGTTCAGGAACTGTTAATTGTAAAATCGTAAAAATTAAAATCCCCATAATTAAATATTTTTCAAATCAACGTATCCTAGTGGAAATTTTTTAATTTTCATCTTTCATTTCCCTTTGTCTATCCGGCCGTTACACCCAGATATCAAAAACAAAATGAGGTCGCAACAAACGGTTTTCGGAATCTTAATCTACACAAAAACGTAATGCGTCTAAATGTGGTTTGTAGTTCCCATTTTCACCGGAAGTCAAGAAATCAAAGTCAGGATTTATATACAAAAATAGTGTCATTTGATTCCTCTTAAAGAGTAAATACAGAAATTAGTGAGTTTGAAGTTCCGGTTTTGACGGGGAGTGGCCAACGCCGAAAGTCGTGAAATCAAAGTCGAAATTTGGAAACAAAAATAGTGTTATTCGATTCCTCTTGAAGAAAAGATACTGAAATCATCGAGTTTGAAGTTCTGGTTTTGACGGGAATTGTTTTAAAACCGAAAGTTAATAAATTGAAGTCGAACTTTGAAAACCAAAATACGTTGTGTCATTCGAATTCTCATAATTATTAGACACAGAAATCACTAATAGCTTTTGTCACAAATAAAAAGTAGGCCGTAAATCTTTTTAAAAATTCCCACCAGCCATGATTTTTTTTTTCTTTGGTTTAACGTCCGACTGTTCTGCGATTGCAGTTTTCTAATTTATAGTTTCGTGAGAAAAAACAGAAAACGCTAATTACTGCTTAACCAAGGGTTATACAAAACATATTTGAAATAAAAGTTATAGGTTTTTAAATTCTCTACAACTTTTATTATAGATTTTTGCGCTAACATGCATACTATTAAAGCCGCAATCTTAAAAAAAATTTTTTTACGAGAAAATAGCCTCTCCAAGAATTTCAGTAGATATGGCACCTACCCTATGATGTAAAACATAAAAAAATGTAGTAAATGAGGCTATTTTTAAAAAATCGTAGGAGCCGTTTTTTGAGAAAATCGCAAAAACGTGAAAAATGACACGCATAAACTACTACTTCCGGTGGACCTATTACACAGAAAATGTTCGTGTTGGGTCAGGTGGTAATATTTAACTTAAGCGTAAAATTTCAAGTTCGTACGATGTTCCGTTTTTGAGATGTTCTTTTCACACACGTACATACACACATACATACACACACGCGCGCGCACACACACACACACACAGACCAATCGCTAAAAACATGTTTTTTGGGTTCAGGGTACGAAAACGTGTAGATCCGGTGACAACGCGATTTCGAAAAATCGTCATGAAAACAATACCTTCCTTCCTACATATTCATATAGGCAAGAGAAAGTGAAAATGTAGCCAATCTTTCGATCTTGTAAAGATATGCTCATCTTGACTTTAAATTAACTCCTTACAGTATGGCTCTCTCTTCTTTCTTTTTTTCTTTTCGTGCTGCCTCCCTGTGCTGGTATCTCAATGTCACTACTTACAGTACAGTTGCTAGTTTCGTTAGTGTCCTTCCAATTCCTCAACTTCCTCGTTGCCGAATACGAAAAGAGCTGACTTAAACAATTTGAAATCGAACCATTATACCCCTACACTGTCCAGAAACCAAACCCTTACCCACAAGGTTTATCTAAACCAATAACCGTCATTGGCTATGTATTTACAATTTTTCAATCCCTAATGTGTGTAAATTGCAATAAGTTCAATTGAATAACAGTAAACAACTCCATGACCTAATGAGATGAGCCTGATATATATGACGTATAAAAATAAGGTGTAGTCTTGTATAGACTCAGGCCGATCATTCCTGAGAGAGCATGGTTAATTGAACTTCGACCATCAAGTATACCGGTAACAAATGTCTAGTATTTAAATTCGTATATAAGTAACTACCTTTACTAGGAATTGAACCATGCAACTTTCGTCAGAAAAAAGAAGTGTGAAACTAGCTGTAAACAAGTAGTGATCAACCATTGTTTGACCTTAAATGGGCTGAAATTTTAAGTGGCAAACAAATGCAATATTCTCACTAAAAAATAATTGTTCCTTTTAAGCTTTACACTTGTTGTAAACTCATGTATTGTCAAGTTTTCTTTAAAATTCAATGAAGTACATTTTGTAGTAAATTGAAAAGATTTGGTTTTGTATCATCCTGTGTATTAATTAAGCCTACTTGAAAACTCCTTTTACAGAACAAATATTATTTTATAGCAAATATAATTATTTGTTTGGTCACAGCTTTTTTTTTAAATCATGTAAAGAATTTTAGTTAGCCAACAACAAAGATATTATAAGGAAATATAGCAACTTAAAAAACTAAGCAAGAAAATCTCAAAAACCACCACTGAGCTCTTAATTAGAAAAAACTTCGAGGTGTATGGGGGGGGGGGGGCTACACTCTCTGCCCTGAAATATTGCTGGCCCGCCTTTCCTCCAAAAATGTACAATGTGGCCCTTGAGTAAAAAAGGTTGGAGACCCCTGCTCTAGGGGGTGGGATGATCCCGCACGTACTTAGTTATGTACGGTACTGGACGCTTGCGCGTGCAAATAACGCAAAACGTGAACGCCGGTAGTGTAACCGTATCCTATGTATACCGCGACACGACTGCATTTCGTCAGTAATGGGGAGAGTGCCGTCGTACGCGGCCGTTGGAGCCGTTTGTCTCCTGTTATACGCTAATTCTCTGCACGGCGATTTCGTACATGATGACATACCGGCTATTGTACGCAATCAAGATGTACTTGGTTCGAGTCCATTGTTACAACTATTTATTGATGATTTTTGGGGCACACCAATGTCTGATACATTTAGTCATAAATCTTACAGACCGCTGACTACACTAACTTTCAGGTAAATTTTTATTCAAATAATAAATAAATTTTGTTTTATTATTTTAGAAAATCAAACTATTTTTTTAAATTAATAATTATTTAATTGGTGTAAAAATAAATTGTTAGTTCTAAGATTACATTTTGTATAAATTATTTGTTTATTTGTAGTCAAAATCATACCCTGTTTTGACAAATTTATATTTTTATCATAAAGTTATTTATCTCGAATCAAACCGAAGAATATACATTATTTTTGATAAAATGATTTATTAGTTTTGATACATGTGTTAGAATTCCATTAAGTACTACGATAAGACAGTGTTTTTATGACTTATAACTCAGATTAGTTCTATGATAGAATTATCATAGAAAAATATTCAAATATTTATTTTCAAATTTTTTAATTTTTTTTAAGAGTAGCATTAATAGCTCGGTCTTTAGCGACTACGGTTGGTTATGAAACAGTGAGTTTTAATTTGTGAAAATAACCAGATTCTAGCAGGGAATCGAACCTGGAACCTTCACGTTACAGACTAGCGCGCTGCCACTACGCTACAGAGGCGACTTTTTCATATTTAATTTTCAATTTATTTTTAAATTTGATAAAACATTATAATAGTTTAATGAAATGTTTTCGTTATAAATTTTTACAAGAAAAAGATTGTATATTTTAGTTAAACTTATGTTTTTTTTAACTTCGAGTTACCCCAACCATTCAGATATTCGAAAACACTGTTGTTGTTAAGGTCATCAGCCGAAAGGCTGGTTTGAATCTATAGAGGTTTTATTAAGATAAAACAAGGAGTGAGGTAGTTTACCTTTGCCTTCCTCACTGAGTGGAAAAGTACGCTTATCAGCATGCCGGGCCCTCAAAAATTACATATTTTCCACTCTGCAAATGACCCCTTCACTTCATTCACCACAGGGTCTGGCTGTATAATGAAATTCATTATTTTCAGAGGAGACAACTCTGATTAGTATCTTTTACACCTCTACCTCGTCTATTCTTAAAAATGATTCAGTCATTTAATTAGGTATTAATGTGACCAGAAACAGAACTATTTATTTTAGCCTTGCAACGAACAGATTGAGTGTCAATAATTTGACACTCCGCCTGTCTGTTATGGGCAGTCGAAAACACTAATTATTAAAAATATAACCAGTACATGCCTATCTACAACTTCTTCAAAGATTAGGTTTGTAACCCTGGTTTGACTAAAAATTGGTCAGTCCATCTTTTTCATGGTCGTTCAACATCTCGAGCACCACTAGGAGTTTAATACATTATTTTTTCTTGCCAGTAGACTTTCTTCAATTTTATTACATTCCCAAACCAATTTTGGCAAAAGGTATTCTTGAATTTAAACTAAAGATACATAGCTGGTTTCTGATGTAATTTTCTTCCTCATTTTGAAACACCAAGGGTTCTACGTAAAAATTTCATCTCAATTTCTTGCATTGGAATAATCTTTAAATGTTAATTTTCATGTTTCGCTATTGTACGAGTGTGTTATTATATTAGCTGTTAAAAAATGGTTGTATATTATCAATTCGTAACCATACATTGACATACTTCCTAGATATTTCTACTTAAATTAATGTAAATTTCACGTTAAAAATTCAATAATAAAACCGTAGATTCTGAGACAAACTTCAAAATGTATAACTATCCCTTAATATGCATTATGTATTCTGCAGACCTACCAAGCAACCGCACATAGACGACTGAAACGCCGATGTAGTAGAGACATGATACATTAACGCAACTGTAGTATTTATTAGGTAGGCCTATACAAAAAAAATCTGGTGTGAAACACTCACACAACTTTCTCTTGCCAATGCAAATAATTAATAATAAACCTAACATTATTAATAAAATATTAGAAATAAACAAAAACTAACATCAAAAACATAACCTTATTTTAATCATGAGTGAATGATGCAAAATGAAAATCAACCTCAGTTTGGCTTAGAAATACGGATAATCACTCTTTCTCTCTAAACTAGGCTCTGTAGAGAAAAATGCTTTAAATAAAAGTTGTAGATCTTTTAATTTTCTATAAATTAAATTATATACACTTTTGTCGTAAAATGCATACTAAGGCCGAAATCTTAAAAAAATCAATTTTTCACACATTTTCGTGAGAAAAAAAACAGAAAATTGCAAATTACCGCTAAACTAAGCGTTACACAAAAAAATGTTTGAAATAAAAGTTGTAGAATTTTTAATTTTCTACAACTTTTATTATATAAAGGTTTGCGCTAAAATGCATAATAAAGCTGTAATCTTAAAAAAACAACGTTTTTACGTGAAAACAGCCTCACCCAGAATTTCAGCAAACATGACGCCTACCCTATCTTGTAGAGAATAGAAAATTGAGTAAACCAGGCGATTTTAAAAAAAATCGTAGGACCAGTTTTTGAGAAAATCGCAAAAAAGTGAAAAATTACACGAATAAACTACCACTTCCGGTCGACCGATTTTGATGAAAATGTTTGTGTCGAGTCCGGTAGTGGTACGTAACTTAAGTTTTAAGTTTCAAGTTCGTACGATGTTCCGTTCTTGAGATATTCTGTTCACACACACACAGACCAATCGCTAAAAACATGTTTTTTGGGTTCAGGGGGTCTGAAAACGTATAGATCCGGTGAAAACTCGATTTCGAAAAATCGACATGAAAACAATACTTTGCTTCCTATATATTCATATAGGCAAGAGAAAGTAAAAATTAACACAATTTTATCGTTATCTGGAGAGTTATCATTTAGTGGTGTCCACCTCAATGTCATTAATGTAGTTAGTATTTTATTTTTTAAATTTAGTTGTAAACATTTTTTCTAGTTATTTTTATACAATTACAAAATAAATAAAGTAAACATATAAACCAATAGATTTACTGTCAGATGTATAGTTCTTAATAACAAATAAAAATTTAAAAAATATTTTATTTTATCAGAAAAATTTACGTAGGCCTACTTATTTTATTTCCTTTTAACTCCAGAAATTACTCAGCTAACACATAAAGTAGATGATGAAAAAAATGTAAAGTATAATACATACAGTTGATTTGTGTCAGGTATATTCTAGCTTAGAATTTTCATATAAATAATAAAACTAATATAGTATTTCTTACCGGTCTTCACTGTTCTTCAGTTTTTTGATAAATGTTTAAGTTTTTAAAGGTCTTATAAACTACAAAATGTGTGGTAATTGAATTATATTTTTCAATAATAATACCCGGAGACCTTCACAATATAAATCGTAATTATGTACCTTATAAAAATTTATAGTAATTGTAGTTTTTTTTATATTTTAAAAAATTTAGCTATTTAGTCAAAAACTGTAAAAAGTGTATTTAAGAAAGGTTTAAAATTTAAATATTTAAAAAATAATATTTTGATTGCTAGACGATTATTAACGATTAATAGAAATTTTATCATTACTTTTTGGCATAGTAAAAATAAATCTGGATTTTAAAATGTTCCTCGATTACTTTTTCTGTAGTAAAGAAAGCTTTGTCACATGTTTCAATTACGTCTTGTCATCAAAACAAATTTGTTTACAAACATAATTTAATTACACACAAATTCCGCAGATAAATATCGTAGATTAAACCTACACTTAAATTTGTAGAACACGCATTCAACAAAAATAAAAACTGATCGATTTTAAGTATGTACATCACAAACAATGACATCCATAAAAATTTAATATTTATTTCAACGATTTAGGGAAAAACATTTAAAATTTTAGTGTAGGCCTACCTTACATAGAAAACGGATTGAATCGCACGAAAATTTTTAGCGATGAATTTATTAGACACCAATGGTACAATACATAAACTAAAATGGAGTTACCCATTATATTTGTAATAAATATCATCTAGTGAACAGTTTTTTTGATTTTTAAAGGTATCTTTCAATGAAGATCCTTTTCACAAAAGATACCTTTTTTACCATAGTATCTATTTTCCCCCTTTTAAGAGCCAATTAAAAACACGCATACGTCTTAAAGAGACTAAGCAAAAATACCTTGGTGTTCATCTTGACAAACACCCGTGAACTTTAAAATACATTTAAAGAACATATGGAAACAGCTAAACAAAACATTTAAAAATTTTATTGACTTCTAGGACATCGATCTTAGCTTGCATTGAACAATAAATTACTATTTACAAAACAATTTTAAGACCAATTTGGACTTATGGAATTCAATTGTAAGGAAATGTAAAGCCACTCTAATATATATAAAACGATGCAAAAATTTCAGCCTTAACTACTGAAAACATCGCAGTATCATGTTGATACACAATAAACAACTATCACACATAGATTTAACCATTTTTACAATTAAAAAAGAAATCCGCACGTTCAGTGTTATTGTTTACGTCATCAGCCAAAAAGAATGTGGTTCTTTACAATTGCCTTCCTCACAGAGTGGAAAAGTACGCTGATCAACATACCGGGATCTCTAAAAAGGATGTAGGTACTTTCCACTTTGGAAATTACATCTTTACTTCATTAAACTCACAGTTTGGCTGTATAATGAAATTCAAAACTCTCAGGGCAAATAGCTCTGACTAGAGTCTTTTACACCTCTACCTCTTTAGTTCCTAAATACTTCAGTTATTAAACTGACTGACCACTTGATAAGAAACAGAACTATTTTTTGTAGTTCTGCAACTAACAGATTGAGTGCCAATAATTTAATACACCACCTGCCTATTAATGGCATACGCATTAAGTATAAAATACCAAAGAAGACTTGAACCATAAACAAATCATCTCGTCATCTCACTTTTAGATAATTCAAACGACAGTTTCCAACTAAATTGAAGAATAAACAGTCAAACGAGAAACAAAAAAAGAAGATAATACAACATATGAACAAAATTTATGAAGTTCCTCGTTTAGGAGGTCTTCTTCAGTCATAATGTGTAAAAATTTGGTGTGAAACACTTGCACAACTTTCTCTTACCTATGTAAATAATGGGCAATATAACTTAATATTAGTAAAAAACGTTACAAATAAACAAAAAAATTAACCTCAAAATATAAAACCTTTTTTTAGTCATGAGTGAATGATGCAAAATGAAATCAACCTCATTTTGGCTTAATACACGGAAAGTCACTCATTAACGCTAAAGTAGGCAGGCCCTGTAGAGAAAAATTGCTTAAATAAAAATTGTAGATATTTTAATTTTCTATAAATTTCATTATTACATTTTTGTCGTAAAATCCATATTAAGGCTGAAATCTGAAAAAAAAACAATTTTTACAGATTTTCATGAAAAAAAAAACAGAAAATCACAAATTACTGCTAAACTAAGCATAATACAAAAAACTGGTTAAAACAAAAGTTGTAGATTTTTAAATTGTAGGCTTATACAAATTTTATTACACTTTCTTCCTTGAAATTGCATATTGAGGGCGCAATATTAAAACAACCATTTTTTCTACGAGAGCACAGCCTTTCCAAGAATTTCACCAGACATGGCGCCACCAGACATAAAATTTCACCAGACTTGAAATTATCTTGTAGAGCATAAAAAATTTAGTAATTGAGGTAATTTTTAAAAAAAATCGTAAGACCCATTTTTAAGAAAATTGCAAAAATTGTGAAAAATAACACGAATAATCTACTGCCTCCGGTTGACCAATTTTGATTAAAATGCTCGTTTCAGGTCCTCTAGTGGTACCTAACTTAAGTTTCAACTTCGTTTGATGTTCCGTTCTCGATATATTTTGTTCACACACACGCGTGCGCGCACGCGTGCGCGCGCGCGCGCACACACACACACACACACAGACCAATCGCTAAAAACATGTATTTCGGGTTCAGGGGTTCTGAAAACGTGTAGATGCGGTGAAACTCGATTTCGAAAAAACGACATGAAAACAATAAAATCCTTCCTATTTCTTCATATATTAGGCAAGAGAAAGTAAAAAGCAAACGCATCTGTTGATTATTCTGCATAAGAATAGATTGTAGTTTTCGCTGTATTTAAAATATATTTTTACATAAAGTACTTTATTAAAAATATTTAAATTTTTTAAAGATATTTAATATTTTCATAACCTATAATTATTATTTTACGAATAAAATAGAATGTATGTAAATAATATTAGTATTTATATTTCTGTTAATTAACTTAGTTTTCTTTATATTTATTTAAAAATTGATACTCTAAGGGAATTTAAAATATTACATTTTTAGTTTTATCATGTTCTGCAGTTATTTTCAAGTAAATAAATGTTAGTATTATATGCATAGGACAAAATAAAAATGTTAAACAGATCCTTCCGTTTGCAGCAAATATAGGGAGTCTCTCATGAACGTAATAACCTTCCCAACTCTTTTCCGTTTTTAATAATATAATGTGATGCATGTATATATCGTACATGAAAAAAATTATGTATTAACATGTACATTAAAATAAAAATATAGTGAAGATGTACTAACATATCTAATAAGATAATACAGAGCTAATCTTAAATTTTTGTTGGTAATTTTAAAATTATCATTTATCATTTTGTTCTGTCAATCCATCACACCCAGATTTCAGAAACTACAAAAGATAGAAACAAACGATTTTTGGATTCGTATTTTACACAAAAAGTTAGTTGGCCTAAATTGAATTTGAAGTTTCGGTTTTGACCAGAAGTGGCCCAAAACCGGAAGTAAAAATATCTAAGTCGGAATGTGTAAACAAAAATAGTGTCAATCGATGCCTCTTAAATAATAAATACAGAAATCATTAATGGTTTTTTCCATAAATCAAAGGTAAGCCTTTTTAAAATTGCCACCAACCATGAGACACGTCGTCTCATGAAAGGAATTTTTTATTTTTTTCTTTCTTTATACGAAAGAATTCTCGTAAGGAAGGAGAGAATTATTTTCATGTCGATTTTTCTTAATCGAGTTTCACCGGAAATACACGTTAACGACCCTTTGAACCACAAAGACATGTTTTTAGGGACTTTTCTATTAGCGTGTTTGTTTACAAAAATCTCAAGAATATTGTGCAAAGTGTAAACCAATTGCTAAAAGCATTTTTGAGTGGGTTCAAGGGCTTAGAAACCCGTAAATCCAGGGTAAACTCGAAAAAATTAAGATGAAAAGTTTTGGACACAAACACACTAAAATATGGATATTCTAGTGTATTTTTTATTCAAAGATTTATAAATGAACGGCAAGTTTTCCCATTCTTCTTCTTCTTTTTAGTTGCATATTGTGTCCATTTCGAATGTTTCCCACCGTCATAGGAATTTTCACTTTGTTGTTCTTCTATGGAATAGCTCGTTTGGGCTTTTTCCGTAATAAGATCTCAGATTTTGAAGCCATGACATCTTCGTCTTTTGTCAGGTTGTAGCATGACATTGACCTATATTTGGATAAGTGGTCACGGTCGCTAGATCAGTTTAGCCACTACATTTTTAATAACATGTAAAACTATTATCAAGAAATACTTGGTATATTTATAATATTTCTTTTAATAATATGAATAAAAGTTGTATATTATTAATACTGGCATTATCTAAATAATATTCTATATTTAATTATTCATACCAGTTAATCGTCGATATTGATAAAATTTATATGATTATATTTAAACAACAGCGAGATTCAAATCAAGATTGCGTGAGTCAAAAGTGTAACTAAATTGTGTATTGTTAAAAATAATTAAAGAATCAAAAACGGAGATAAACAATTAAATGAGTGATGTGAATAATTATAATAAAATAAATAACGTCTTTTAAAACAATAATTTGAATTTTTATGAACAATCAAAATTTATTAAACAAATTTTAAAATCTAACGTGATGAAATTAAGATCCGGCCAAAGCGTCGGTGCGGACGAGACGATCTATGAGATGGCCACACGACAACGAGCTCCGATTAAAAGTTAAAAATATAAAGTAAAATTTAAAAGAAGACTAATATATTATATTCAAATGAACAGAGTAACAAGTAAGAAATCATAATTATCATTTATTTAACACGAACTTTCAAAATTTATTTAAAGAAGTCAATATAAAATTTCAAGAATTCGAATACTATTAGGACGCCATATTCATACACTCAACAATACAATTATTTCAGCAAACTTCGTAAATTAAACAACCGGTATGATCGACAAACAACATTTATAAATTATCTATAAAATTTTAATAACTAAATAATAAAAGACCAGTATTCAATTTAACTAAAATTAAAGATCTAGTTGTAATTTTGTTTAGTTTAAGATTTTCATTGTTGCATTAAAATAAAATTTTTATACTCAAATAATAATAAATTAAAATCCCTGAGATATTATCTTAAATAAAAATAGTAGAGTCAATTTATTGTTAAATTTAATCTATTTAGAATCGTTTATTAAAAAATTAAAAGCATTTAAAACTAAAATATACTTGTGTTAATTTATTTCTAATTTAATTTATCGTAGCAGTAGTGAACGCTACAAGGTCCTCTTTCTCCACATACGTAGTTTCTCTTAAAGACTGATTTAAAGTAACGAATATCCATTGTTAATGACGTCTTCTAATTACTGAATCTTTCCACATGTGAATGCTTATCACTTTTTTCTTCATTCTCCTAAAAACTTTTACATTTTCTATCCGAAGGATGTTACTCCCAACGATCCCTGATTAGCCACATTTCAAATTCCTCAAGGTTCCTTGTGATGGTTTCATCCAAGATAGCGAATTTTACACCGTTAAAAAGCAGTGAGATGATAAAAATAATCTGGTGTGAAACACTCACACGACTTTCTCTTGCCAATGCAAATAATAACCAATATAACCTAACATTAGTAATAAAAATTAAAAATAAACAAAAAACTAACCTCAAAACACATAATCTTATTTTAATCATGAGTGAAAGACGCAAAATGAAAATCAACCTCAGTTTGGCTTAAAAATACGGAAAATAACTCTTTCCCGGTAAACTAGGCTCTGTAGAGAAACATTCTATAAATAAAAAATTGCAGATCTTTTAATTTCCTATAAATTTAATCAATTTATGTAGTAAAATGCATACTAAGGCTGAAAACTTTAAAAATCGATTTTCGTGAGAAACAAACAGAAAATCACTAATTACCGCTAAACTAAGCGTTATAAAAAAAATTTCAAAATAAAAGTTGTAGAATTTTAAATTCTGTACAACTTTCTTTTATTTTGTCATCAGTCTCAACTGGTTTGATGCAGTTCTCCAAGCTGTTTTATTTTGCACAAGTCGTTTCATATCTGCATACCTGTAACACCCTACATCTTTTGTAATTTGTCTTATAAACTCTAACCTCTGCCTTCCCCTACAATTCACGCCCTCAATATTACCCTCCATTATTGATAGACCAATACCTAAATGTCTTAAGATATGCCCCACTAGCCTATCTCTTCTTCTGGTAAGATGCTTCCATATACTTCTTTTTTCATCCACTCGCCTAAGAATCTCTAAATTACTTATCTTGTCCACCCACCTAATCTTTATCATTTTCCTATAACACCACATTTCAAAAGCTTCTATCCTCTTCCTTTCTACAGCCCCAATCACCCATGTTTCACTCCCGTATAATGCTACCCTCCAAACATAGTGTTTTACGAAATTTTTCTTCATCTGTAAATCAATGTTTGTAGTCAGTAAGCTGTAAACGCTTCTGGTAAAACTTTTATTATATCCATTTTTGCGCTAAAATGCATATTAAAGTCGCAATTTAAAAAAAAATACGAGAAAACAACCTCGCCAGGAAATTTAGCAGACATGGCGCCTACCCTATCATGTAGAGCATAAAACGTTTAGTAAATGAGGCGATTTTAAAAATATCGTAGAAGCCGCTTTTGAGAAAATAGTAAAACAGTGAAAAATGACATGAATAAACTACTACTTCCGGTTGACCGATTTTGATGAAAAGTTTGTGTCGGGTTTTCTACTGGTATCTAATTTAAGTTCAAGTTTTAAGTTCCTACGATGTTCCGTTCTTGAGATATTCTGTTCACACACACACACCAATCGCTAAAAACATGTTTTTAGGGTTCAGGGGGTCTGAAAACGTATGAATTCGGTAAAAACTCGAATTCGTAAAATCTACATAAAAGCAATACTTTCCTTTCTATACATTCATATAGGCAAGAGAAAATTTAAAAAATCATATTATTCCCGGTTTATCCGGATTCTTTTATTTTCCGGGTTAAATTGGTTCAGTAACATTGAAATAATTCAACAGTTTCAGTCAAAAATACTTCGAAACATCATGGACTCACCTTGGTACATATCCAACACTATATTACACAGAGATACGAACACTCCCACGGTACACGAAGCTATACAGAAATTTTGCACCAGTTACCAAACAAGACTTGAAAATCATCAGAATCCAGAAGCCATCAATCTCCTAGACAACAGTGGAACACACAGAAGACTATGCAGACTACACCCTACAGATTTATTTTAATTTGTAATTGTGTAATTTATTTTACATTCCTGGCAAGATCAATTCAACAAAATGGGAAATTTTATAGAGTAGGCCTAATACCAAGGGGTATTACTTACTCAAGATTTATACTTACAACACATCTACTCATTGTTCTATGAGAACAGATCGTAGATTTACAGTTATTCAAAACAAAACAAAAAAAAAATGGTTCGGATAAACAAAAACACAATAATTTATTTTAGTATAGAATATTGAGAACTAATAAATCAAATAAAGCGATAAATTGTTACAATCTTGAAAAATAATTTACAGAAATAGAATTTAAAAATTTATATTTTCATTAATATGAAAAAAATTAATTGTGTGCAAATAAGTAAGTTTAGTAAAATATGAATCAATAAACCTAACCTAATAATTGTAGCAACGACTCTGAAATTTATTCTTTTTATTATTCATAAGTTGGGTCAATTAAATGATCGATAAAATGGGTGAAATTAAAAACCCAACCCCGTTATTAATTCCCTCAGCTGTACTTAGTGGATGTAGAACTATAGTATTTTAATTTCAGGTCTACCACCACTTGCAAAAAAAAATAATAACAGGCCAATTTTAACTTAGTATATTATTAGATGTAATAAACATGCAATTTTAGATGTTGTTTTAAGTTATTTTAATGATAACTAATTTATTCTTTTACTTATCAACTTAGAAGTAATTAAGCTTGTGCGTTCATTATTATTATTATTTATTACAGTATCATACTCGTATATAGTAAGATCAAGTACTGTCACTATGAAAAAAAATTTAGATTATATTTTTGATTTTTAATTTTAATTACTTTATACCATAGAGTACCCTCACCAAGGAGCGTAACTAAATTTCTAAATTAACAAATTATGAGAAAATTTGCTCTCTATATAGAGCAATGAAAATTGATAATTTGAAGTTTAACTCACACAAATCTGTGTGTAATGTAACTAGGTAATTTAATTATTCGCTACAGAGCAATAAAAATTAAAATAAAAAGTAAATCACAATTGGAACACTCCACGATGGTTAACTACTAAGGCCGAGTATATACCAAAAGCAACCGGTGATAGTAACGCAACAGCATTTCAACTCGGTCAACTGTAGGTTAACACCGCGTGTACATACAAAAGAAACCCAAGTTGACAAGTTGTCCAGTCACTTGTGCCGATGTCTTCATCCGAGGAGGAGGCAGTCCTTCTTATGTGCTTAGAAAAAAGAAGAAAACCTTACATAGATGGTTTAGTTTGCATCCATATAATGGCAGCAATGTACATAGAAGCCAGTGGCATGCCTTACAAGAATTGGAAGAATATCCCGAAAAGTTTTTCAACTATTACAGGATGAGCAAGGCTACCTATGATATGTTGCTGGATTTAGTGACACCTCTACTGCTGAAAAAAGTTACTAACTACAGAAACCCAATTTATGTAGGCGAAAGATTAACTATCACATTAAGGTAAGTTCAACTGTATGACTTGTTATGGTCATATAAACAATTAAACTGTTCAATGAACTGCAAACTTAATATTTTCTTGTTGTTCAGCAGCCATATTTACGTACGGTCTGCACTTCCCAAGAGCAACTGTGCAACTGTCAACCCGAGTTTACAGCATGTCGTGACTTGAGTTGCCTGCGTTGCTCAGTCAAGTGACCGTTGAATCACCGTCGCATCACAGTCGCTTTGGTATACACAGACCCATTAAACTGCGTGTGTTATTCATAGCCAACTCAAGTTGCCGTTGCGTTGTCGTTGCGTTGCAATCACCGGTTGCTTTTGGTATGTACTCGGCCTAAGATGACTGTCTTTCATTTTTGATAACGTGACCGAAAACGGGTGTGTTGAGTAAGGTTGGGTAGCGGTAAAGAAGTAGCGTACAAGCTTCGGAATGAATACCAGCGGCGCATAAACCTATGTTTATTGTTCTGTTTATTTTGTTTTCTAAAATATTGCTAAGTTTGTTTTTATAAGATTGGTAATATCTCCGTTATTATGCGTGAAAATTAAAAACTTTACATATTCAAACTTATTCGTCTTTAAAAATTCGTGATTTCGATTGTGTAACATTTTTTGATGGATTGACTTTTAACGGAGATATTCGCAGTATTTTGTTTACACCTCCCTCTGAACTCCTCCATCACTTTGTGATATTAAAAAAATTTATAGCCTATTTTTATTTCTATAATGTCCAGAACCTAAATACCAAAATTCATTGAATTCGGTTCAGCAGTTCTTGGGTGATGCCGAAACTTAAACCAGACAAAAATTTAGCTGAACTTATTTTCGGTGATTGCTTAGTAGATTTGGCGTAGAAACAAATTTTGGGGCATTTTGAAAAATTGTACAGACAAAATCACTATTTCATTTATATAGATTTGCAAGAATATTACTATGACTTACCAAATTTCATCTTTATTACTTTTAAGTTGTTTTTATAGAAAATAAAAATTAAAGTTCTTGTGTAAATAATAAATGAAGTATAATAGTTCGAAGAAGTAAAAGTGAAGAAATATTTGTAATTGAGTGTAATAAAGGAACGTAAAATGAAATGAAACGATAAAATGGATATCTTAATAAATGTTGTATACGCTTATACACAATATATTTCAGTATACATATATATTAGCGTACGGTTTATAAACATGTAAAGACATATATAAATGCTTCAGTCTTAAAGTATTGTTTCCACTTGACGTTATTTTGTTTAATTACCACTACTGTTCAATTACCGTACCGTCTTAGCGTTGACGAAGAAAATTATTTAATTCCTTTTATATGTTTATTTGCCCGTAACTGACAGGTGGAGTGTCAGATTTTTTACACCCAATGCATTCGTTGCAGGGCTAAAATAAATAGTCCTGTTTCTTATCACATGGTCAGCCAATTAAATCACTGAATCATTTAAGAACAGAAGAGGTGGAAGTGTAAAAGACACTAATCAGAGTTATCTCCTCTGGAAGTAATGAATTTCAATATACAGCCAGACTCTGTAGTAAATGAAGTGAAGGTGTGCTTTTCAGAGGGCCCGGTCTACTGATAAGCGTATTTTTTCACTCAGTGAGGAAGGAATGGTAAACCACCTAATCCTCGATTTACTTTGTACAAACTCTACAGGTTCCAAATCAGCCTTTCTGCTGATGACCTAAACAACAATATATTAATATCATTAATAAAACTTCCCTTTTCTATATTACATAAGTATAATATAATTTGATGCTATGATAATTAACTGTACAGTTTGATATTTGCGGTTAATATCAAACGACAAAAAAATTATTAATAATTACATTATTATTATTATTATACAAACTTCAATACTATTCAATAATATTATATCATTATAGTTTTCAACCATGAACCTAATACAAAAAATATATAAAAGTATTTAAAAAAATTAATACAAAGTAAAAGTTTTGTAGTTACAAAGGATAAAAGCAAACTTTTGATAACAATACTGACAATATTTTGTTAATTTTTTCTCACGTTTTTATTGAAATACATTTCCTTGAGTACTATCAAATGGAAACCAGCCTTTACATGGTTACAATGCCTTTGATAATTCATTTTCTTACATTATTAATCGTCGAAACCTTACATGGCGTAAATTTTATGATTGTAAGCTAAAGGCTAGTCACGAAAATGAATTTAGTGACATGCAAACTTCCTTTTATGTTTAAAACTAAAGTTACTTGATTATATGTTAAGTTATTAATTTAAACTGCCCTTTCTATCCCCTTACACCTACACAGGTACCTACCCCTTCCCCACACAGTATGTCTCCCTTATAACATGTACCTGACTGTATTAAATGATACTGCTATAAAAAATGGAATTTAAATTGCAAGAAAATTATTACTTTATGAATTTATTTTTCGTTCTGTATTTTTTCAATGAAAATAAATTACATATTATATTTATAAATATATATGCTCTACCATTAAACTATAATTAGAGAAAATTATTGTAAAAAAATTAAGAAAATGTAGTGATAGTTACTGAAATAAATATAATCTATGTATGAAAAATGTTAATTTCTCTTTTATCTTAGTAATTGAAACCTGGATTTTAAATCTCTTAAACATAAAATTCGAAATATTTACAATTTTAATCTTTACTTATTCAGAATTTTTACTTATTCTAAATCAATTCTAAATAAATCGAACTCGGGACACTGGTTTCTACGCCGGCGTCCCGGGTTTATTTCCGGTCAGGTCTGACATTTTTTTAACGCTTATTTTCATATAATCATTTTCTACCTTCTGTATTAGCAGAAATAGCAAATCAGACGTAAAACAAAAAACGTATTCCAATGACACTACCATTCTTTAGCAAATTCTATTAACATCCATGAGCCTTTTTAACTTTTTTACACTACATAAACCAAATCTAGTTGTTCTTCAATATGTTGAATGTGGATTACTCAATTTTGCGTCAACCCGAACACTTCCAGGTGATAGGTTGACAATAATCTGCGACTATTGTCTATTGTCTATTGTTTTGGTTTATGGCTTCTTTCTACGTTCAGGTAGGGTAAATAATCTTTCTTTTACTGTCCAGTCCTGGAAAAAGGTTCGTGAAATGTCTTTTAAACTACAGTAAAAATAAAATAAAAACTAAAATAAATTAAACTACGGTACAAAATTAAAAGTCAGTATGTAAAATCCTCGACCCTAATGGTATTTTTCGAGTAAGTCACAAAGTTGTACCATTTCATGTTTTTGAGAAAAAGGTTTTTCAGATATCCTGAAAAATTTAGAGTTTTGGATATATCTGCTTTTGTAACTAGACGATTCAGGTACGCATCGCCATGATGATTTCCACTATCCAAAGCGGATGAACACCTCGAGAAGAAAATATCCATGTTATCTAAAAATGAGTTTTATCCTTTTTAAAACATCCGTTATTATCATATAACGTAAAAAATTAATTGAAAACTTATAAGAAGTATAAAACAACTAAAGTAAAATAATGTAACTGTAAAAACAACATAAGGATAAAATTAAAATAATCTACAATTTTTACCACAAGATACACAATTCTAGAGTAACTTTAATAAAATATTATGATACTAAAATCCATTCGTTTTCTGTACATATTATTGTACCTGCATTAAAAAATAACATATATAAAAAATAGAACACGGACAAATAAAAACTAGTTCAATTTAAAGTTTATAAATAAAATTATATCATTCTCCTTACAATATTAAATAGATACAAGTCAGTTTAAAGATATCATATTCTTGTAAGGAAACAAGAAATACAATAGTAATTTTATCAAAGTGTTTTATAATACTACAGCAAGTTAATATCTTATAAATTTATTTCCAAATACTGGGTGGTACAAAAATAATAATATTACCTAATATTCTATAACATTAATTTTAACTTTCTCTCAACCTGCATTCGAATACATATAAGGAAGTAAAGTATTGTGACAATTTATCGCTAAAGTCAGCTTCGGGATCTGGGTAAAATCGTTTATTACCTTGCGTTTATAATTACACGTACGTACAATAAATTACAAATAATAATGTTGCTTAAAGAATTCCACACACCGGTGCGAAATATTTGCAGAAAAAACTAAATATTCGTTGTGTAAGTGACGACCTAGCCCACACTAGCAAGACCTTTAGGAAATTTTACGTGAATGTGCAGCGTTCACATTCACTGTGAATTAATTTCGCAGTCGATAGCTTTTCGTTCGCAGCAATAACGAATTCCCAAATTACCAAAATGTCAGACACTGAAGTAGAAGGGTACAGGGGAAAAAGGAAATACCCATCTTCTTCAGTTTCAAGTAAAAGGGTTTTAAAATTCGAATCTTATTTACTTTTCACCGCACCGCATTGTCAATTCTGATATTTTTTCCAAAAAAAAATACAACATTATAGTAGCCTAATGTAATATTTAAAAAAATTTTAAAAGATGTTTTAGGTTAAAAAAAAATTAAATATCAATTTTAAAATTTATCAATAAAAATTTCAACGCGAGATGTGAAAATGTCAAGTAAAGAAATTGTTACCGTTCAGAATTCGATATTTATTTTGTATAGGATTGAACGTTTTAGTACGAAACTGACGAAATTATTAACTTTTTAAAAAATGATATTTTATTTACTGTTTAGAATTACATATACTATTGATAGGTACACAAATAATAAAACAAATCAAATAGAACGAACTTTACACTACATTATCAATATTAAAAGGTAATAAAAACAAAATTACTATACTTTAAAAAAATATAATTTCTAATAAGAAATACTAACATTGTTCTTTTGGGTTAAGTTTATTTTAATTTTTTTAATATTTTTTGTATTAAATCGTACATCTTTTATTGGTAATTTTTCGTAAAACTTTCTTACTTCCTTACTACAGAACCGTTTTAGCTACTGATACGCTTTATTTCACTTTCTGAGCGGTAACGCGATTTTCGCTGCCGCAACCAACGAGTAATTCTGGCTACCACTAGTTCCGAAAATGTTTCGCACCGGTGTGTGGAATTCTTTAATCTACAAATTACTACAATGAAATTGATAATTATAATGAATAATAAACTGATTACAATAAACAATAGATATTTAATAAACGTAACTAACTACAAGTTTATTTTTGCATTTAATTTAACTAAAATGCTTGTTACGAGTACAACCAACAATACGACGTTTGCAGAAAACGATGACCTTTACACAAACGTAACTTTTATGAGGTATAATTCAATCACTGAATGAAGATTGAAGGCTAACCGGAAAGACCATCTTGGCTTATTTAATCGGGGCTCTACATTAACAGAGATTTTACGATATATTAACAGAAATACTAAGTTTTTCTATCAGTTTCTACTATTGGTTTCATAATTATAGACACCCGAGTTTGAAACCTTGCATCTCCAAAACTATGAATCGGATTTTAACTTACTTTACATAAAAATTTAGCTAATTATATTCTGCGCAGACCCTTATATAAAACTTAAACTTATATTTTTAATTATGTTTAAAAATTGCCATTTCGAGGTTGGAAAACAAAAAGATCCGGTTTTTTGCTACCGCAGCAAATTTCATGCGTTTAGAGGCGTGTAACTTGATAATTATTTTACCGAAAAGTTTGATATTTTAACACAACATAGATAATATTCTTACAGCGTATACAAAGTTTCAAATTCGTACATTATTTAAATATTGATTTGTTAACAATATTCTGAACCCTTGCTATCTCGGTAACCGCTCAAACGTTTGGCAGGGCAAACTATCTTTTTATTTAGCGTTAAAAATTTAGTACAAATATGTTAACAACATGAAATATTGATTGGCCAATGTTTTGGTAGAATTTTTAACATTTTTTTAAATAGACTGGATAATGCGGGAGGTTGGGCGCAACTATCCATGTTGCCTGAATCTGACTGTCTACTTCAATTGACAATGTAGTCTGTCAGTTCAGGTAGACAGTCCGACAGGATGTCACGTACACAAACTGGCAACACGAATAGTAGCGCCGCCCCCGCTTTACCAACTCTATTTTCAAAATTTTCAAAATTCTACCACAACATTGGCTAATCAATATTTCACGTTACTAACACATCTGTACTAAGTTTTTTACGCTGAATAACACGATAGTTTTCCCGTGCCAAACGATCGAGTGGTTACCGAGACAGCAACAGTTCAGAATATTGTTAATAAACCAAATTTTAAATAACGTACGAATTCGAAATTTTGTACACGCTGTAAAAATGTAATCGTCTACGTTGTGTTAAAATTTCAAACTTTTCGGTCAAATAATTATCGATTTGCACGCCTATAAACGCATGAAATTTGTTGCGGTAGCAAAAGAACCGCGTCTTTTTGTCTCTCAACTTCGATATGAGAATTTTTAAACAACATTAAAAATATGACTATGAAAACTCAACGTAGAATAAAATTAGCTAAATTTTGATATAAAATATGTAGAAATCTGACTCATAGTTTGGAAGATGCAAGGGTTCAAACTCGGGTGTCTATGATTATGAAACCGATAATAGATGTTGGTAAAGGTAAAATGTATTAGTATTGAATAAAGACACATTACGACACCGTAACAAATAAGGTAATTATCTAAATAGATAAATCGTCCCTTCACAGGTAGTCGTCGCAACAATAGGCCTATACTATACCTAACCATTTCATGGAAATGAACTGATTACTAACGTCCGGGTCAAAAATAATAAGAATCTCAGTTTGAAGCTCTATTGTTAAAATAATATGGCATCGATTGCAACGCACTATATGTCAAATTAAAGCCTATTTAATTCTGCGTTGAACAGTGAAAACTTGGAAATTTATCTACTTTTTTAAAAGTGATATTAACATTCGAACAAAAATGTGCCCGTTTTTAAGACTTTTACATATTATTAAGGTAAAATCAGCATCAAAAGGGACAAGATTTGAGTGTGTAGAAGCTGTAAAAGAGAAAGTGGCATGTGTCCTGAAGGAGCTGACAGAAGATGACTTCCAGCACTGTTTTCAACAATGGAAATTTGCATGGAGCGTTGTAGGGATAGAGAAGGAGTGTATATTGAAGGTGACAATAAGTGTTTATGTATAAAATTAAATTAAAATTTTTTACAACGTCAGTCTCGTTATTTAATAGCCACACCTCGTATAAGTAGGTGATTATATTATTATACATTATTGGATGTTAACGCATTCGATAATCGATGTGTTTAGTACGAATCGAAGACACGAGTGAACTACTGTGGGCTTTATACGCATGCGCATGTAACTTTTTCAGGCTGATATACGAGGGGGTACCCAAAAGAAACCGGAATTATTTTTTAAAACTATTTATTTTTAATTTTTTTACAAAAGAACCTTATCCCCTTCAAAATACTCTCCATTACAACTAATACATTTGTCCCACAGGTGCTTCCACTGTTCAAAACATTTTTTGTACTCCTCTTCAGTGATGGCTGCCAGCTCATCCGTCGTTTTTTTCTTGACATCATCAACGTTGTTAAATCGGAGACATTTCATGCCCCTTTTCATGCGTGGGAACAAGAAAAAATCACACGGAGCCAGATCGGGTGAGTACGGTGCGTGTGGTAGCAAAACATGCCGTTTTTCGCCAAAAACTGGGTAACCGAGATTGCCGTGTGTGCAGGCGCGTTGTCGTGGTGGAAAAACCAGTCCCCTGTCTGCCACAAATTAGGTCTTTTACGACGAATGCTGTTTCGTAGTCTTCTTAACACTTCAAGATAAAAAGTCAATGGACTGTCGTCGGTCTGTTCGTACAATTTCTTTCACTTTCACAACATTTTCGTCTGTTCGGGAAGTCGACGGTCGTCCAGAACGAGGTTTGTTCTCAATCGACATGTCGCCATTTTTAAAGCGCAAAAACCACTCGAACACTTGGGTTTTTCCAATAGCGTCGTCTTTGTAAGCTGTGTTCAACATTACAACTGTTTCCGCGGCGTTTTTACCGAGCAAGAAGCAAAATTTCACAGCCGCACGTTGTTCATTAAAACTTGCCATCATGAAAAACGACACGAGCACAAAACAGCACTAGCGAGAACAATCACTGCACGAGAACAGAACAAGCTAGATCAACGAACAAAATGGCATTGAACTGGCAATGAGTAGCGCTACAAGCAGCCTAGTGGCGGGAATTTGTACTGCACAAGCTCCGCCCACAGCAGAGCTATTCCGGATACTTTTGGGTACCCCCTCGTATTTGTACAATCTGACAACGCTGGCAAACGTTCAAATTGGTCTAAACGAGTGGAATAGTAGAGTTCAACAACGGTGAAAAGCATTATAGAGGTTCAAACCAGCTGATGACTTAAACAACTTAAGGAAAGGGAAAGTAAATATTGTTCACAACCTGTGGTGAACAACCATCCCCGTTCTCCGCTATACCTTTTACCAAAGTTATCAAAATTGGTTGAATCGTAAAATTTCATGGTTCAAGTTTATGAGAAAATTAATGTAGTCATATAAGTTATTTGAAGTTAGTATACGACTTATTGGGCATGCGGTATCGAACTGATTTTAGTTTAGTTTACTTTTAGTTGTTTAGTATCGTTCTGTTTCGGGTATACAGTTGTTGTGATGAGGCTTGTAACTACCGCTGTATTTTACTAGGGATATAACTACGGTTGTTATTCTATGAATTTACTGTTCGGTATCACGACAGAATTGTATTACTACAAATTTACATGAAAACTAAAGTTGTTTAAATGTTTCTTTACCTATATTACCGTTTCATAAAACCTAAAACTTACTTCGACAAACTGAAATGAATTGGTTAAGTTTGTTTCATGATAAGTAAGTATAGAAGTTTTTAAGTCGTATCGTATGAAATTAAATGCTTTATGTTATTATATAGTTAAAAATATCTATTGAATTATTCATAAACTTTATATTATAATATCATTTTTTTAAATAAATAAATACATATATATATCTTTATGTAAATTATAAGTAATTTTCCTATTAATATTATATGTTTTATACATGTAAAATTTAGTGGAAATTTATTGTTTGAAGTGTTTTTTTCTCCTGCAAGAGAAAGTTATATTTTAATTAAGAAGGAAATTTTAACTGGGTATATGAATTATATCATATTTATATCATGATATCAGATATTAATCATGATATGAATTAAATCGTGAATTAAATAAAAATAATTTTATTTCTCAAAATTTTTCACAAAAAACTTTTTACTTGCTCTTGCTTTAATATGAAATTTTCTTTGTCTTTAATTTTTATTACAGTACTGTAGGCCTACATTAAAGCTGCATAAATTCCGCATGATGCTTCCAAGTACTTGAGTCACGAGTTTGCCCTTGTTTGCAACGTGGGGTAAAGGGGGAAAGCATCAGTGCGCATGCACAACTACCTTAATTTCAGTACAATAAACACAACAACTTAGCCTATACAACCAAGAGCATATTCTGTAAATTGCGGAACCTTTTGTAGGTTAACTGTACGAATATAACTGTTTGTTACCGTAAACAGAAATTTTAGTCTCAATAACGTGGGCAGACTATTCACAGTGCTAAACGAAATCTATTATGCAGTGCAATTGCAGGCTAAATTGCTGTGAAGTTGAAGCTTAACAAAAATGCCTTTCTCTGTCTCTTAAGAAAAGCCATGAGCGAGTGGCTATCTACTGTTTATTCGAATAATTAAGAAGGAAATTAAAAGCTTGAAGAAGCTATTCTTCAGCAGCTTTTTTGATATCTGGTAAAATGAGGAAACGATTAGGTAGATACTCGTGAGACTGATAGTGCGGACGCCGGTGACGGCGAAAGTAAAGAAGGCGATTCATTCGTTAGAAAATTTTGTTTCAATGGAATAAGGTAGCTTGTATTTACAGTAAATCAGACATTTCTAGTCATGTAATTAAGCTATAGGCAATATTACAGGTCGCATTTATTTATAAGGTTTATGAAGAAAACATATTCTCGGAATAAACCACACCTCAAGAAATGTAGGCTATGTAGAAACTGCACGGTAGTGAAATGTACGGCAATCTCGTGACTTCAGTGTCTGTATTATGAATGTACAAGGAAGAAAAGTATTGAATTCATGTCGATTTTTCGAAATCAAGTTTTTACCAGAAATAAATGATTTCACGCCTCATGAACCCAAAAAATATTTTTTCAGCGATTGGTGTGAGTGTGCGCGCTCGCGTACATGTGAACAACTATATCTTAAAAAAACGAAATATCGCACAAAGTTTAAACTTGGAAATTAAGTTAGATTCCACTAGGGGACCCGATACAAACATTATAAACTTAATCGATCAACCGGAAGTTTTAGTTTATTCGTGCAATTTTTTTTCCGATTTTCTCAAAAATGGCTTCGACAGTTTTTTTTTTAAAAATCGCCTTATTACTACATATTTTATGCTCTACAAGATAGTAAAATGGATTTAAAAAATTATTCATACCCACACAACGCAGATCATAGAAATTACTATTGTTGTCAGGTCAGTAGCCCAAAGGCTGGGTTAAACCTGTAGAGGCTTTACAAAGTAAAACGAGGAGTCATGTAGTTTAAATTGCCTTCCTCACTGAGTAGAAAAGTATGCTTATCAGTATGGCAGGCCTCTGAAATGCATCTACTTTCCACCTACAAATGACACCTTTACTTTATTCATCACAGTGCCGAGCTGTATAATGAAATTCATTACTCTCAGTAAAGATAACTGTGACTAGTGTCTTTTACACATCTAAAGTATTCAGATGAACTAATGTCCCCTAGCTGTAGGAGTGAGAGAATGCATAACGCTTTCACTCGCACAAGCCATACGCGCCGTTCCAATAACATTGTCGTATAATTTTACTCATTGTTGTGAGCAAGCGTTTATGCATGCAGTAAACTAACAAGCAAGCTAACGACTGTAGTATGTTTTCAGATTTGGATTATAATGGTAAATACCTTTGAGCGCATGCGTAGTTATGCCACATATCTCCCTCTCACTCGCTCGGCTATGGGACATTAGTTCGTCTGATACCTATACCTCTTCTATCCTTAAATGCTTCAATCACATTATTGGCTGACAATGTGACAAGAAACAAAACTATTTTTCGTATCCGTGGAACAGCAGATCGAGTGCAAATAATTTAACACTCCACCTGCCTTTTATGAGCATTAGAAATTACTTATCGTGATTTTTCATTTTTTTTATACAATAATTTGTGTTCGGGTATATACCTATACAAATAGAGTTGCTACAAGACATTAAAATTTAAATTTCAATATATTAAAATTCCACAATTTAACACATAGTAATTATTCATAAAAATTAATCAATTTCAACATTAAGTTCATAAAAATAAAATTAAATCATATCAGTCCTGGCGCGACGGTATAGCAAATCAGTTTATCATTTCCGCCGCAAAAGCCCTCATATTTAACATTGACACCACGAAATAACACACAATAAGTAAGGGATTACATGAACAGTAATCCCTTACTTATCGTGATTTAAGAAAATACGTATTGGAAGAATAGTAGACCTGACCAGGAATCAAACTTGGGATCTCTGAATTAGAAGCCAGTTGCACTGACCACTGCACCACAGGTGTTTTCGTAGTTCTTTTGTAGTAAAAATATTGATTTCAAATATACACTTTTAAAAAATAACAGAAACAATTTTAATTGTTTGAAATATTACTGAACTTAATGAAAAATAAAAAGTGGGATAGACAATTTAACAATTTTTAGCAAATTAATAAATCCTGTAAATTATAGTAAAAGAACAGATAATTATTATGTAAGAAAGAAAAAATAATTTAAGAAAATTTTATAATTGTTCTAAAACTGCTACGTAAGAAAAACTGTCATTTTATTATTATAATTTAAAAGAGAAAGGAAAAAGAAAAGTAGGTTTTTCTTCATTGTAAGTGTTATTTTCTAATCCTGAGACATCTCGTCACTTTATTTTATTTTATTTGAAAAAGGTCTTTTCATTTTAACTTTATTATTACTATTATTATTACGTTTAGAATAGTACGGTTGACATTTAGTTTTACTTAGTTGCCGTTCTTCAAATATTTCAATGACTTTTCCTCTCCAACATGATTTTCCGAGCTTTTCTTTTTAAAATACAAAATATTTTCTTGTTTTATTTAAAACAAAACCGTAAAAAATAAAAAACAAATCCGTAAAACAAATATTCAGAAAATGATAATATTAGCAGTAATGAAAAAAATACAGCGAAATTTGGGGGATGTTAAATTATTTAAATTTAATTGAAATTCCATTGTGAAATGGAAAATTAATGTTGTAACGGTTCTTTAGTCTATTTTTAAATATATATTTGAACCCGTTTCAGTGTTTTGATCATTTCCTTTTCACGCATAACTGAAAAGTTTTTATTCGTTTTGTAAAAAATACGCGTAAAACAATATAACAATTCCTTTTGTTAAAAATCTCTGTACGAATTTCTATGCAGTTTAATTAAATAGTCGTTCATTTATTGGAAAATTAAAAAGAATTCGTGTTAATAAAATTCAAATAAAAACTAAATTACATTTAATCGATTTATAAATGAATTTCTTTTGTTACCGGGATTCATGTACTATGTGCTTATATTAAAAAAAGGAATTAATTTCAAATGTTTTTATTTTAGTAAAACAATTATTAAAATAGGGATGCTTCTATAGATCACCTTTTAAAAATTACGGTACCGTCTGTTTCAAAATTAATATTAATGCTTTAAAGTCACTACAACATTGGATCTGTACGAATAAATTCGCACAATGTTATTAGGTTTAAAAATTCGACCATTAAATAAATAATTGAAGTTAACATCAAAGTTAACAATTCGTAGAAAAAAAGGAGAGTAACGACTAAAGTACAGTAGTACTAAAAACAGTTCTGTCCTGAAAAAAAAATGGTTTATTCCATAAGCATATTCTCTATTCTTATGGAATATGGCTATGGAGGGGGTAAATGTGGGAAAACCGCATTACATTACGTTGAATTGCCGCTAAATTGTAAACGAAACTTACACTTATTCATTCGTAAAATGAAGCTTATATTGGCATAAATTTTAAGTTTTAAACATTAGGGCAAATCTGGAAAGAATACTCTAAAACGATGTAAAAATCGTAAAAATCCGTTTGGTAGCACTCTGAATGTAGAAGTTAATAGAATTCCAATTTAAAATACATTTAAATTGATTTTACGTTTTAAATAAATAGATGCAACATTTATTAAGTTTTAATTTCCCGTTTCTGATGTTTGCGATCATGATTGCTATTCTGATCGTGTTTGCTATCCGAAAAACCTCTGCGGAGCTCTTACCAAACTAGGCAGTCAAATTTGCGAAGCAGAACATTCTTATGCCAGGATCTCTTTTTACATTCTCTTGCCTTTATGAATATGTAGTAAGGAAAGTGTTATTTTCATGTAGATTTTCTTGAAATCGAGTTTTCACCGGATCAACACGTTTTCAGACGCCCTGAACCAAAAAATATGTTTTTAGCCATTAGTTTGTGTGTGTGTGTGTGTGTGTGTGTGTGTGTGTGTGTGAACAGAATTTTTACTTTCTCTTGCCTATATGAATATATAGGAAGGAAAGTATTGTTTTCATGTCAATTTTTCGAAATCGAGTTTTCACCGGATCTATACGTTTTCAGACCCCCTGAACCCAAAAAACATGTTTTTAGCGATTGGTCTACGTGTGTGTCTGTGTGTGTGTGTGTGTGTCTGTGTGTGTGTGTGTGTCTGTGTGTGAACAGAATATCTCAAGAACGGAACATCGTACGAACTTGAAACTTGAAACTTAAGTTACATACCACTACCGGACGCGACACGAACATTTTCATCAAAATCGGTCAACCGGAAGTAGTAGTTTATTCGTATAATTTTTCACTTTTTTGCGATTTTCTCAAAAACTAGTCCTACGATTTTTTTTAAAATCGCCTATTTTACTCAATTTTTTATTCTCTACAAGATAGGGTAGGCGCCATGTTTGCTGAAATTCTTGGTGAGGCTGTTTTCACGTAAAAACGTTGTTTTTTTAAGATTACGGCTTTAATATAAATTTTAGCGCAAAAATTTATATAATGAAAGTTGTGTTGTCCCAGAGGTTCGTAAATAAAAAAAATCCAAAAAAGGTTTTATATTCTTGAAAATTCAACTTTCTTTATTTAAAATTCGTTAATAAATATTTAAAATATTTAAAACAATTAAAAATCTTAAAATTCTTTAAAATTTATTAAAATTGTTGAATCTTCTTGTTTAAATCTTCTAAAATTAATAGTTTAAATTCAATCTAATCTTCTAAAATCAATAAATTCTCCAAATTGTTTTTTTTTATCTTAAAAATTGTATAGAGTAACCTTTTTCCTTAAAAGTTTTAAAATGGAATGAACCAACAATCCCTTTTTATTATCTTAATAAAATTTTCTTTTTATTATTTTTTTTTTTGTTCTCATTACTCACATCTGTAGGTGATGTCATCTGGTATTTATGTTGATGTTGATGTTGTAAGGTTGTATGTTTATGTTTACGTGTGAGTGTTGTGAATGTGTATACTGTCTGTTGTTTGTCTGTATAGGCGTCTCATATTACAATCTTCCCCCCCCCCCAGGGGAGTATGCATAAGCACAAGGTATAAACAAGCAAAGAAAAAGGGGGTGGGTGTTTAAATGTGAAAAGAGAAGGTGAGTATGTGGCAGTTGTCGGCCTGAGACGGTAAAAGTCATTCATTCGGGGCCCCTTGCAATAAAACATTCATACAGCATGCAAACAGCATTGTTTTTTTTTTGTTTTGTTACAATCATCTCAAGCTCGAGTATCGCGACAGACATCACCTAAAAAGTATTTTATTTCTTTTTTTTTTTTTGAGCAAATTATGTAACCTTTTTAAGGTTAGAGATGTGTTCCTTAGTTATTTCCCCTCCAACAGTCTTACGGAGTAAAGCTGTAACGGGAGTGGAGAAGCCGATGACATAAAATGGTTCAGACCATCGGTATGCCATTTTTGCACAAATATTTTTCCGTTTCGAACTTACGGGGTGAGTTTTAAGCAAAACTTTATCTCCCACCGAAAACGGATTGGGGTGGCGCATAGCATTATATCGGCGCGCCATATCATGATGAGATTTAATTAATTTTCTTCTAATGTCACACATCATGTTACTTGAACGTATAGGATTTCTATGAAGGATATCTTGGATATTCCATTCTCTATCCAACGGTGTTTGAGCTGGAAAAGTATGCAATATATCAAATGGACATTTCCCATGCGCGTTATGTTGAGCCATATTGAAGGCTAATTGAAACCAAAATAGAGAATTATCCCAGGTTGTTTGAGTAGTTGCATGGTATGCAATAAGAATAGACCGAAGATTTCGATTTAATCGTTCGGCGTGAGATGGTTGAGGATGGTAGGGTGAGAGGGAGGTTCGTTTTATACCTAGATTGAAACAAAAGTTTTTAAACATTATTGAATTGAAATTTTTAGCATTGTCTGTGACGATTAACCTCGGAATGGAGTAATTTTGGAAAATACGTTTTAATTCTTCTATAATAGAGGATGTATTAGTGTTTTTTAAGGGAGCTAACCATGTAAATTTTGAAAAACTATCTACTACCACTAGAATATATTTATATCCTTGGCTGGTTTTTGGTAGGCTGCCTACGGTATCAATAAACAGTGTGTCAAATGGTGCTATTGGAACTCTGGAACTGAGATTTCCCCATTTATAATTTATTCCAGGTTTGCTGCGTTGGCAGGTTGTACAAGCATTCACTTTTAAAGGAATTTCTCGATATATAGCCGGCCAATAAAAATACCGTGTGATTTTGTGTATAGTTTTATCGACACCTAAATGTCCACCGATTTCCGAATGATGGAAATATTTAAATACTAAATCTTTTAAGGAATTGGGGAGAACGATTTTGGTTGGATTGTTGTTTTTATCTTTTAGACATAGGACTCCTTTGGATAAACAAAATTTATTATCCATTTGTTGTTTTTGTTGAAGGATAAAGGTATCCTGTTCCTGATGTTGTCTTATGTCTGTAAAAGATAGGGGGAACTGCGATAATAAAGTATTAATATAAGATATATCTTTTGAGATATCTTCATTATTTAAATCGTACATCCTCGATAATGCGTCGGCCACATTATTATCCGAACCACGGATGTGATTAATTTTAAATTTAAAAACAGATAACCGAAGTAACCATCTAGCTAGTCTACCTAACTGTTTTGGTCTGGAAAGAAGCCAGGCTAATGCTTGATTATCGGTTTCTAAAAGAAATTCACGATGTGTTAAATAGGTCCTGAAATGATCTGTTGCAAAAACAACTGCAAGACACTCTCGCTCATATGCAGAAAACTTCCGTTCTGCTTCTGTTAATGTTTTAGAAGCGTACGCTATGGGTCGTCTAGATCCTTCTTGTTCCTGAAGTAGGACAGCTCCTAGACCTGTATCAGACGCATCCGTCTGTAAAATGAAAGTTTTGGAGAAGTCTGGTATTGCCAATACCGGGGGATTAGCGATTGCCTGTTTGAGATCTTCAAACGCGATTTTTTGTGAGTCTCCCCAGATAAACTGAGTATTTTTACGACGCAATTTATTCAGGGGTTCGATTCTATCAGCATAATTTTTGATAAATTTAGAAAAATAATTAATCATACCACAATATCGATGTATTTGTTTCACTGACGTAGGCTGCGGGTACTGCAATATTTTTTGTGTCCTAGTTGAGTCTATAGAAACTCCTTTGTACGATAATGTGTGTCCAAGAAACGGTATTTCATTTACAGCAAATGTTACCTTATCAGGATTAACTGTAATGCCAGCTTTCCGCAGAATTGACAATACTATTTTGATGTGTTTCACATGTTCTGGAAAACTTTTGGAATATATTAATATATCATCCATGTAATTAAATACAAATTTATATTTAATGTTTTTGAATATTGTATTCATAAGGCGTGTTAAAACTTGTGCACCAGTCGACAAACCAAAAGGTAATCTCTCATATTCGTATAAGCCATCCGGGGTACAAAACGCGGTGATTTGACGAGATTTTTCTGTCAATGGTATTTGATGGTACGCTTGCGCTAAATCTAATGTACTGAACCATCGTGCATTGGAAAACCATTGAAAAGCGTGATTTATATTTGGTAAAGGTTGGGCCTCTGAGTCAATTATTAAGTTGACTTGGCGATAATCTACGACTAAACGACTTGTGCCATTTGGTTTTGGGATTAAAAATGCTGGGGATGAATAAGGTGAAACACTTTCTCTAATTACTTTATCTTTTAATAATTTATCAATTTGTTGTTTCATTTGAAGTGTTTTTATTGGATTTAAGGGATAGGGCTTAGATTTTATAATTTCACTATTTTTAAGTTTAATATCATATTTCAATACATGGGTACAACCTAATTTAGTAGTGAGTACGTCAGGAAATTCCTTACATAAATTATTAATTTTATTTTTAATATACTCACTTTGTTCCACGTTGGTAATCTGTTCTGGGTATAGATTTGTTAGATGAAATTGTTGATTTTTCAACCAGTCGAAGGTTATTACAGATCTTGTGGCGTTAAATGTTGCACGAGTGTTTTGCAGAAAATTCATTCCAAGAATTATTTTGTGTTGTATTTTTGTTAATACCTTAAAATTTATTTTCCACGATATATTTTGCAGAGTAATTTTAATCCAAACCTGCTTATTAATTTCTAGAGGAAATCTATCAGCTGTAAGGCAAATTGTCTTAATGTTTTCCTCTTTTATAATCGCCTTCTTAGTTTTTAAAAGTTTATACATTTGTTGGTTAATAATGTTGTGGGTGGAACCAGAATCAATAAGGGCCTTAAATATACTATTTTTGATTTTTATTGATAAAGCTTTCAAAGTATAATTACAGTTTAACCTGTTTTCTTTTAACTTTAAATGTTTACATGCGTTATGTTTACAAACACGCATCATATGACTATGTTCTGCGCATTTGTAAAGATTCAGTTTTTTGAAACATGATTATTTCCTTTTTGCTGCAAAAGTTTACAATTCCTTTTGATATGACCTAATTTATGACAATAAAAACACTTCAAGGTTGTTGCAGACATTTGTGATCTGATTTTATTGCATGCTGTATCTTTTAATGTATTTTGTTTACCTTGGGTAGGTACCGTGCTATTTACATTGTTTATTGCGCTTGTATTATTTATTTTTGATAAACCGATGTCATTAAGAGTCCTAGCATAAACTCTTTCATAGACATAGGCATCTAATTTATTAAAATCTTGTAAGTTATTGGGTTTGCCGATTATACCTATGTGCGTGGCATATATTTCATTTAAACCGGTTAAAATTATATTAATTAACTCACCTTCTGTTAAATCTAATCTTAATACCTCATGGTTTTCTAAAATTTCTCTCATGTATTCAGCAAGGGTCTCCGTTTGTGACTGGTTTCGGTATAATAATTTTAATTTTAATATTTCTTTCATTTTTGGTGTGATTAGTTTGCTTACTAAATCTCTATGAAATTGATCGAAATTATGATTATTTCTAATAGAATTTTCAAAAATTTGTTCGGTGAAACCGGTCATAAACGGAGTTAACAACACCAAGGGTAAATCAACTGCATAACGTTTCTGTATTTGTTTAATAATTTTGATATTTCGTACCAACATGTCAATGTCACGTCCATCAGTAATAGTTAATTGTTTTAATTCGTTTTCGATTGGATTTGCAATTTTTGTCCAATTAAAATTCAATTCGCGTTGGAAATACACGGGGTTATTGTTACCTACGGCATTTGGTATTAATATGTCAGGGGTTTCGTTTCTAAGAACAGGATTTTGCATTTCTGGGGGATGCATAAGATTAATATGACCATAATCAAGATTTCCTTGTTGTTGATCAGGTAAGAAATTATTCCCTAAATGTGCCTCTTCAGGGTTTAAGTTTTGCTCGAAATTAGGTTCAACTTCGAAATTTTGTAACCTATTAACCTTCCAAATATCAAATCCCTCTCTTAAATTTTGAAAGCCTACGACTTTATCTGGTTTGTTGGGTAATATGAATGTTAATATTTTGTTAAGCCGATCATCAAATATTTCGGCATTATACTTTTCTAATTCATTTAAATTTTCTACGTTTCGTAACTTTACTAAATAGTTTTGACACTCTGTCAGTTGTTTGTCCATGTCAAATCTATGAAGTGTAGTTAAATCGATTTGTCGTCCATTATCTAAGAGTTTTTGTAATCTTTGCCTTTTTTGTCTTACGTTTCCTGTTGTTGTGCTTTTTCGTATTCTAAGTTGGAAGTTAATGTTTGTTTCGTCTAGTTTAGTGGGGTCAAGAATCGGTGCTACTTGCCTATTCATGTTTCTACTTGTTTTGTTTGGTGATGATGATGATTTATGTGTATGTAATAGATGACTTACCAGATGACGTCAGTATACTTGCCAGATGTGAGTTATTTATAATTTTGTTTTTGTAAATTTTAGAAGATTTATTTTGTTTCGGATTTCTCTCCCTTTTTGTTTTTCTCGGTCTTGATTTATTTTATTGTATGTTGTTTGATGAATTTTGTTTGATGAATTTTGTTCCGGTTCGTCCTTTTTTCTTGTTGTGTTATCCTTCCAAATTTTATTGTTGAGTTTATTTATTGATATTTTTTTTTTGAAATTATCCTGGTCACGGCACCATTTTGTTGTCCCAGAGGTTCGTAAATAAAAAAAATCCAAAAAAGGTTTTATATTCTTGAAAATTCAACTTTCTTTATTTAAAATTCGTTAATAAATATTTAAAATATTTAAAACAATTAAAAATCTTAAAATTCTTTAAAATTTATTAAAATTGTTGAATCTTCTTGTTTAAATCTTCTAAAATTAATAGTTTAAATTCAATCTAATCTTCTAAAATCAATAAATTCTCCAAATTGTTTTTTTTTATCTTAAAAATTGTATAGAGTAACCTTTTTCCTTAAAAGTTTTAAAATGGAATGAACCAACAATCCCTTTTTATTATCTTAATAAAATTTTCTTTTTATTATTTTTTTTTTTGTTCTCATTACTCACATCTGTAGGTGAGGTCATCTGGTATTTATGTTGATGTTGATGTTGTAAGGTTGTATGTTTATGTTTACGTGTGAGTGTTGTGAATGTGTATACTGTCTGTTGTTTGTCTGTATAGGCGTCTCATATTACAATCGTAGAGAATTTAAAAACCTACAACTTCTGTTTCAAACATTTTTTTGTATAACGCTTAGTTTAGCGGTAATTTGCGATTTTCTGTTTTTTTTCTCACGAAAACGTGAGAAAAATCGATTTTTTTAACATTTCGGTCTTAGTATGCATTTTACGACAAAAGTGTATATAATTAAATTTATAGAAAATTAAAAGATCTACAACTTTTGTTTAGAGCATTTTTCTCTACAGAGCCTAGTTTAGCGTGAAAGCGTGATTTTCCGTATTTTTAAGCCTAACTGAGGTCGATTTTCATTTTGCGTGTTTCACTCATGATTAAAATAAGGTTATGTTTATTGAGGTTAGTTTTTTGTTTATTTCTAATATTTTATTAATAATGTTAGGTTTATTATTAATTATTTGCATTGGCAAGAGAAAGTTGTGTGAGTGTTTCACACCAGATTTTTAAAGAACGAAACCTCGTATAAAGTTGAAACTAAAACTAGGGTTAGACTAAAACGAGGGTTAGACTAGGGTTAGACTAGGGTTAAACTAGAGGACCCGACGAGTACCTTTTCATCAAAATCGGTCGACCGTATGTAATAGTTTCTTGGTGTCACTTTTCACTCTTTTGAGATTTTCTCAAAAACGGCTTCTACGATTTTTTTAAAAATCGCCTCATTAACTAATATTTTTATGCTCTACAAGATAGGGTAGGAGCCATGTCTGCTGAAATTCTTGGAGAGCTTGTTTTCTCGTAAAATTTTTTTTTTTTTTAGATTTCAACTTTAATTTGCATTTTAGCGCAAATATATATTGCCTGTATAAATAAATATAATAAAAGTTATAGATAATTTAAAATCCTACAGCTTGTAGAACATTTTTTTGTATAAAGCTTAGTTTAGCGGTAGTTAGCGATTTTCTGTTTTTTTCTCACGAAAACGTGTGGAAAATTAATTTTTTAAAGATTTCAGCCTTAATATGCATTATACGACAAAAGTGTATTATACAGGGTGATTCATGAAGTTCTCCCCCCACTTCTACAGCACATTGTACTAGTAAAAATAATGAAAAAATGTTATATAAACATAGGTCCGAAAACGCTTCGTTAGCGAGTTACAGCTAGCGAAAGTTTCGCCTGGATTTCAGTTCACCAGGTGAAATGAGGTCTTCCTGGAATTGTGGTAAGGTAGATTAAGGGGCGAATTCAATCATTTCTTATGGTTTTTGATCTGATAAATTGAATAAAACAGGTCCCAGAACTGTAAGTTAAATAGTTTTTGAGAAAACCAGTGTCAAATGCAAAAAATGGAGTGAAAATCACATTTTTTCATCTTTGGGCAAGAATAACTTTGTTATTTCACCAAGAAACAGTTAAAAATTTTCAATAAAAAATGTAGAAAATTTTATTCTGAACAAACCGGTGTAAATAAAGTACACAGAAAGCGAATAGTTTTTGAGAAAACCAGTGTCAAATGCAAAAAAATGGAATGAAAAAAACACATTTTTTCATTTTAGTTTTTCCGGTTAATTTTACTTTGTACTCTTATGAATAAAAACTCATTTAATCAAACATCTATTCGCTTTCTGTGTACTTAATTTACACCGGTTTGTTCAGAATAAAATTTTCTACATGTTTTATTGAAAAATTTTAACTGTTTCTTGGTGAAATAACACAGTTATCCTTGCCCAAAGATGAAAAAATAAGTTTTTCACTCCATTTTTTGCATTTGACACTGGTTTTCTTAAAAACTATTTAACTTACAGATCTGGGACCTGTTTTATTCAATTTATCAGATCAAAAACCATAAGAAATGATTGAATTTGCCCCTTAATCTACCTTACCACAATTCCAGGAAGACCTCATTTCACCTGGTGAACTGAAATCCAGGCGAAACTTTCGCTAGCTGTAACTCGCTAACGAAGCGTTTTCGGACCTATGTTTATATAACATTTTTTCATTATTTTTACTAGTACAATGTGCTGTAGAAGTGGGGGGAGAACTTCATGAATCACCCTGTATGCATTGGCAAGAGAAAGGTGTGTGAGTGTTTTACACCAGATAGTTATTTCTTTCCATGCAGCATTTTTTGTAGAATTTCATAATATATGATTTTTTATATCTTATGCCAGGTACAAAAATTGAAGATGTCAATCATTCTCCTTAAGAATAATAGTCCTTAGCATCCTCAAGATTCCTCTATACATCCAATATTCAAGGGATTCGATTCTCAACATCATAGACAAAAGAACCAAGAAAATATTTTGGGGTCCGCTTTACTGTCGTCTTGTTGTTTTTCAATTAAGGCTAAATTTTAGTTATTCCCTTTTTGAAAAACATCACATAACGCAGTGTACACAGATTTTATTTATGTATCGCATTATATACAAATTGTACACAGTTTAAATATAGATCCAATTAATCATCATGCTAAATCACCATAGAATGATGAATTACAATTCGGTGTGGCGACAGCATTTCGTGTAAAAAGTTAGGTTGTTCCTCGGTTTATTGTAAGTTCCAAGCTTTTCGTCCGTAAAATTTAATTTAAAAATTCGGTGATATATGAATTTGCAATAATCATGGACAATATTAATAGTGTGCGACAAGATTTCGTGTATAAAACTAGGTTATTTTCTCGGTTTAATGTTAAATTTTTTTATTGTAAGTTTCAAGTTTTACGTGTATAAAATTTAAATTAAAAATGAATGATTTTGATAAATGTATCGTTCGTAGGTTGTTGTACAACTTTCATTTAACAGAATATCGGTTCTGACAGCGGCGTTTCTGCGCGCAGCGCTAAAAGAAAGAATTGACTTTAAAAGTACAAATTTAATGGCTTTCTAATACATTTAAGGTAAGGAAAAATGTGGTAACCATTTTTAAACTAATTAATAACAGACAAAAATATAATAAATAATTATATTCAGTAAACTTATTCATTACAATTTTTCCGTAAAAACGAAGCACAACTTCGTATTATTAAAATTTCGTACTTATTAAAATAAATCTATAAAAATGTTGCATGAAGCAAAATTATTTACCGTAAAAATATGGATAGAAAACAGTAGTAGTAGATATTTTCAGGTTCGTTCATAGCGCGGGAACACAACGATGTCTCAATGTTCACAGCTGTACGCCATCCAGTATATACAACATGCCTATGCTACAAGAATCATTGATGAACAGAAGCAGTTATACTCTTATTACAGATTGTATTTTTTATAGAAATGATCAGTTAGGCCCTCCTGTTGTTTAACATTATGTTTTTTTTTTTTAACTTTAATAACTTTATTTTCAACTATATACCAAGATACAACGAGCAAATTAGATGACAGTAAACAAAGGATGACAAGGGAAAAAAAATTAAAAAAATGAAATAAGTAAATGAAAAAGAACAGTGATACCCATTGGTATATGTTCTATGAAATAAAGTTCATGATACATGAATGATAAATAACAACATAAGAAAAAAACAAGAAAGAAAAAAAAAATCACTTTATAGAAGATCTCTGGCCCATTGACGTTTCAACCTGCGTTGCAGATTTCCTGGTGGTGATGCATCCGATAGTTTGGTGATTAATTCGTTGGGGTGATCATGCAATTTTCTGTGAAAAACACTGTAACTGGACTTAACTACTTCACTTTTGAACGGAATATTAAGGTCGTCATGTAGAATTTTGTTGTTGACATAAAAAGGTGCGCAGGTGATTAAACGTAGGCATTTTGACTGAAAGGCTTGTAATTTTTGTAAATTGCTCGGTTTAGCTGTGCCATAAATTTGTAGTCCATAGGTCCATATTGGTTTGAGATAAACTTTGTATAGTAATAGTTTAGATTTTAGAGTCAGTGAAGAGCGGCGTCCAAGTAGTCGAAAATATTATGTAAATATAAATTCTCTGGTACCTATAAATAATATTAGTTAGGTTTTTATTGCAAATCAACAAACTAACTATTGCAAACAAATAGAATAAAACATATCAAAATCCCATTTATTTTTTTTTTTAGTTTGCCCCTTTTTGCTAGATACCATCGATTTGTTAATTCATAACATTGGTAAATAGTTTATTATTAAGACTGAGTGCATATTAAGTTATTACAAAAAAAATTTACAATATATGATTTTGCAGTAGTATACAGGCTAAAGTTCAAAATAAATCAAAGGTGAATTATAGATTTTGTTTAAAGATTTGAAAAACGTTGTGAATACGTGATGCACGGAAAAATAAAGAATCGAGTAAGAGATGAAAATGGAAAAGTAAGAGAAACATTTTCTTGATTTCTAAATCCCCTCTTTTAGTAACATAAAATTTGTAGTAAGATTTTAAATGAAAATATTTATTATTTATAGAACTAATACGGTTCTATAATATTAAATTAAATGTAGTAAGTCAAATACTACGGGTATCTATTAATATATATTATTTTTAATCAATCGCCTTTTAAATAAACCATTACATTAATTTTTATTATGCTTAAGTAAAGTTTCAAAATTACAATCAAACAACATACAATCAAACAATCAAACATTACAGAAAACTCAATTACAAACATTATACTATGAAATTGAAAATAAATTAATCAGAATTTTATATTTCGTTCAGGTAATGTTTTATATGTTTTTTTAGACGTACATAAGAATATATGGTGTGCAGAATACAATATTGTGTATATAGTGTAGAAAATAACTATTGCTGATATTCAAGCAATTTTGTTATACATCCTACAATTGTTTTACCATTTTTAGTACAAAAAGATTTTTACTGCTTTTGTGGAAAATCACGATATCAGTTTTTATTGACTACTGAAAAATTTTATTGACAGGAAATAACCCTTTTGCAAATGGGCGATAGATATAACGTAGCTTATTAATCCATTGGGTTGGTCTAATGGTAAAATCGTTCTCGCGAGTCAGCTGTTAAACACCTGATTTTCAAAGACGAAAGTCCCATGGTTCAAATCTTAGTAAAGTTATGTCATCGTCGTCCCCTGTGATTAGTACTGTGCTGGCGGCTACAAAGCTTCCGACGTAGCGACAGAGGGAGCCGTCAATAGTTCTAAAAGGGGCGGTAGGCTTGGGAGCGTACCGACAGAGGCCTTTGTCATCAAGACCGAGCCAGTAAACGCCCTCTACCACAGCGCTCTCGGCAACTATATAAAGAGCCCTGCACTCAACAGGAAAATTCAATTTCAATACATACAGCATCTACAAGACATCTACCATCAGCACACGGCTGCCGGACTCCAGCAAAGACTAATAGACGCCCCCGCAAGAGAGAAAATGATGCTTCCCCTCGCCGACCCGTCACCGTAAGTCATCGATCGGACCTTCATCGCCCGCTGACGCGAGCAATGCCCACAGCGGTCCCTCGACCGAGCCTTACGCCCACCGGACCCAACGAAGCAGCCATCTACGCACTACTGCCAGGGAAGAAGATGATGTCTCCGCTGGGCGATGACACGCCGTGTCGCCCAGCTCCTCAACCGCCACGACGACTATGACCGACGCTTCCCATCAAGACAACCACCGCTTAAACGGGCCTTGGGCCACCAAAATTCAAAGGTTTCAACTCGCCACTGAATGTCGCCATCCGGTGACAGATGGTTATTTTAATACGGATTTAAATATAAGGCAGTGGGTTATAATATACTTTGATGGTTGGAGTTCTATTAACCAAACTTTCTCAGGAATGGACGGCCTGGGTTTGCGCAAGACCACCTCATTCACACGTCATACATATCATCCTCATTTTATTGGGGATCATGGGGTCACTTAATTAAACAGATTGCAACGTACACACGTTATGGAAAAAAATTTCACTATAGGTATCGTAAAAAAACCTTTGTCCATATGTTAATACTACAAGAAAACTTTTGACTACAATGGATTCCAAGCTTTACAATTGACTTGATTGGGCGTTGAATAGAAAGATAGCGAATTATTTTACTGTAGGAATGTTTAAACCGTTTTGAACGGTTTTATTGCTTACATAATAGGGGACACCCCTACTCATCTTAATTTCTTGTAAGTTTCAAAAATTTTAACTCAAATATTTGAAAAATATATTATAAATCACTCCCTACTGTTGATTCAAGGAGCAAACTTAACCTAAATAGGAACCTAGTACAATGGTTTAGTAAATTTAAATTTAGGAACGAACGATTATGTTTGATCTAGGGTTAATTATGCCCAACAATAATTTCTGACAGAGGTTTAGTTTCTCCAGTTTTTAAAAAAGTAAAACTTTTAACGATACGATTTTTCTTGAAAAAAAATCAATTTTCTTGAAGTCAAAAATATTTTTCTAAATAAAACGTGTCAATTTATCCATGAATAAATTTTAGTAAAGAAAACTATTACATTGAAAATACATTTGTTAGCCTACCACGGGGAAAATTGTATTGTAAACCTCTCTCGTCAAATTTTTATTAAAAAAACAAATTTTATTTTTACATCGACAAGGAGAAGCAGGAAAGTAAACTCGATGCTAGAAATGATTTTGATATGTCAACAAGTTAAGGGTTTGGGAAAATGAGAAAAAGTACGCTTGGTAAGATCGAATCGATATTATGAAATCTAAAGGGATTCACTCCGTCGACCTGATGGAATAAAAATTACAATAATATGAAATGCTTTTTGCATTCGTTACAAAATTTTACATTTCTTATTATTATCAATAACAAAGGATGACAATTTAACAAGAATTCTATGATCCAGGTTAATAATCGCGATCTCATTTGTAACCCAATAATCTTCTTGTACAGATGTAAAGAATATTAAACAGTAACTTCTATTTACAAGAAAGAAATCATACCATTATAACTAACGGTTCGTTGATTCGAAAATTTCTGATCTTTGTGGTTAATACATTTTTTCAAGTTTTATACAGATTTGTATTGAATGAGACAAGCTTTAGAATAACCCCTAAAAAATTAATTATATGAAAGCAATTTGTTCGGATCACAAATTTCTAAAACTGAAAAATTGTATCGGTCAATATCTATTGTTGCGCTGAATAACAAACGAAGTTCTTGAAATATTTAAGAATAAAAGATTAGCAATATACTAATCAGGAGCATCTTATCTAAATGTTACAACCCATTACATATTGTCAGTCTCAATTATAAAAATCAAGCGTGACACACCTACACGACTTTCTCTTGTAAATAATAAAAAATATGACATGTTTAACAAAAATCTCTTTTATGAGACAACGTCTCATGGTTAGTGGTAATTTTTTGAAAGGCTTACATTTGACATATGGTAAAAATCATTAGTAATTTATGTACCTAAGTATTCTATAAGAGAAATCGAATGTCACTATTTTTGTTTCCGAATTCCAAATTTAATTTCTGGACTTCCGGTTTTGGGCCACTTCCGGTAGAAACCGGAACTTCAAACCCAATGACTTCTGTATCTTTTTTTAAGAGGAATTAAATGGAACTATTTTTCTTTTCGGATTCCGACTTTGATTTCTTGACTTCCGGTCAAAACCGGAACTTCAAATTCAATGACTTCTGTATCTACTCTTAAGGAAGATAAAATGACACTATTTTTGTTTCCATTCCGGTTGAAACTGGAACTTCAAACCCAATGACTTCTCTGCATCGAATGTTTATTAGGAATCGTATGACGCTATTTTGGTTTCCAAATTCCGACTTAAATTTCTTGACTCTCGGTTTTGGGCCACTTTCGGTCGAAACTGGAACTTTAAACCCAAAGACTTCTGTATCGAGTCTTTTATAGGAATTGAATGACACTATTTTTATTTCCAAATCCGACTTTGTTTTTTTTTGAGTTTCGGTTTTGGGCCACATTTTTTCGTTTAATGGTAAACTTCCCATTTTTGCCTTACATCTTCATTTATGATCCTGCAAAGTCTTGTACAGCCTTTGACACATCCTTGGTAGTGTTAATTACAAACACTTTTGTCTTGTATCATTATTAAGGCTGCAATGTCGAAGAAAGATAGTTATTTTAAAGAGAGCAATTTTTGCACGCGAGTCGAGAATTTCAACAGCATGTTACTTTGCCATCTTGTAGAGCATAACAAATTTAGTAAATGAAGCGATTTTTACAAAAATGTAGAAGCCATTTTTGAGAAATTCGCAAAAACATATATATTAAAACTCGTAAAGTTAAGTTAAGAATAATTGGCTACGGGAAACAGAGGAAGACCTTTAGAAGCTAGACAACGGAAAAACAGATTTTAAACAGGGGGGAAAACCTAATATTAAAAAAATAATAAAAACTTCAACACAAAAAAATACAATATAACAGAGATCAGAGATTCAAGAGATCTAAAAGAATGAAAGATTGTTGGGCAGAAAGATATATGAGGAGGAAGATATTGAGAAGAAAAGTTCCCACAAACAGATTTCCCGTCCTTGACTAGATTTTATCCAATAAGGGCCTAAAACACTCGTAAATGTAAACTCGTGATGTCCACTAATATGACTTTCATATTTTGTGTACAAATTTTGACAAATGAACATAAATGAGACTTAATGAACATGTATGATCATTAAAATGCTCTTTATGGTACGTTTAGAATTTCATTCCTGACCCTAAAAAGTAAAGGGAGTTAAAATACATTATTATGATTTTTAAGAAGAGCCAAATACGCAAAGTTTTTTTCTTCACCGTTATTGTAACAATATCATTTTAAAGTTAACATTAGAAATTTGAAAAAAATATTGTTATAACAATCTGTAAAAAATCAGGTTAGGCAGCTGTTAACACTGTATATATCATTAGATAGAGCATTTTATGCTGATTTTAAAGGTACTTTTAACTCAATTTCCCTAAAGTTGAAGTTAACAACCTTTAGGCCTATCTCTATGGCGTAGATTTTGGTACTTTAACACAGCATGAAAATTGATTTGGCTGAAAAATTTAGGCCAGGTCAAATTTATATTCTGTATAATGTTATTTTCTGTCTATGATGATGATGTTAATTTTATTCTAACTGGTATATATTTTTTATTACACATATGAAGATTAAAATATTAGGTCGAATATTTTTTGTTCATACAAGAAGTTATTTTTAGAATACAGTTTTATTTAAGTGATGTTTTAGTGTGAGGTATGGATATTTTTTATAAAGGTTTTGAGTTAGTATTGGTAGTTGAATGTTTGTTTGTGTGTGCATAAAGTATGGGTTTATGGTTAGGAGAATGAAGCATGTTATTCGATTGTTCAGTGTTAATGAACAACGTTGTCATCCAATAACGTAACTCCCACTCCCCAAATTGCTTCTGGTAGAGGCATATACCAGTTATACCAACCTCATCGTCTCTCGCTTTACCCTCAACCCTCTGTTCAGTCTCATCCGTTAAATTTTGTTGGTTGGGTTGTGTTTTAGATGAGGGGGTTGTTCAGGTATTTCATAGTGAGCCGGGGTAAATTGATGAAGGTCTGGTTTAGTTGGTTTGTTGGTCATTGGTATGGTAGCCAAAACCTTCTCTCCGGCTTCTACTGCTTTTGAACCATAAATCGGTGTATCCCTTTCCCCTCAGTGGTATTCCCTACCCTTTTAACTCTCCCTTACAATATACCCTTGTATACAACAAATTTCCTAACCATCTTCACTTTGTATCATACTAATGTAACACTTGCTAATTAACTCATATAATTTAATAGATTCACATAGGATCCTTTTAAACGATCTTGTCTGTCAATGTCAATAGAGTTTCCTAACGATGAAGATTGAATAATTCAGCTAACGATTTCAAGAAAATTGGTCTTAACCTTTCGGCGGGCGCGTCTACTTCAGTTACACGAGCGGGCGCGCGTTGTACTTTTTACAACATCTCTTAAATTACGTTTTACTGTGGTAATTATTAATTATTATGTTTATATTAAGTGTAATTTTGTTTATTTTATTGATAAAACTAATATGCATCAGCTTAGAACCATTTAAATTAAATTTTACATTTGATTTTATATGTTTTTAAAACTTTATGCCTTATTTTACTTTAGAAAAGGAAAAAAACACACGGAAAACTAAACTACAATTTTTCAGAGGAAGATTAAAAATATTTAATGATTACACATAAAAATAACTGCACAATACAAAATCTTATCTCTAAATTATACAATAAAAATTGTTTTTACATTGTTACTATTTATTTGTCTTCTTACTGTTCACCATTTTTCTCACTAAAATTCAAACATACTACTTGCTTCTTTCCATGCTGCTTGCATATGAAACGGGAACGTATATCACACTTGATAGAAGCAGAAGAATTGTTTTGTCTTCCATAAAGCCAGCACGTTCCTCTTTTCTTAGCAGGAGGTTTAGTTGAAGTCGTAGCTTCTTCTTCACGTCCTTGGCGGTAGCGCTCCAAGTACAAATAAACATCCTTAGGCAGAGTCTTCATAAGAGCTGTAGCTGTTAGATGTGGTTTCATTAGATCCATGGCAAGATTTTTCTGAAAAATCCTTCTTCTTGAAGTACTTTCAGGATAATTGAAAGAAAGGATAACTCTAGCATTTATGATAGTTAGAATCATTAGTACAAAAAAAATATTGGTAGAGGCCAACGTCTGGTAACACGAGACACAGAATAAGCTGCACACATCTTATTACACGTATCCACCCCACCCTTGGTCATGTTGTAGTCAGTGATAATATCTGGTCCTTTCCAAGTATAAACTCTTCATCACCAGTTATAAAATCACTATCTTGATCGCATTATACACCTTCAATTTCACTGTCATCCGAATGATCATCTTGTTCTATGTTTTCATCACTTAAGTCATCGTCACTTTCAATAAAATCGTTATTATCAGAAAAGTCACCATCGTCATCTTCATCTGACAACTCTTGAAGAACACGAGGAATATCAAATTATCTGTGACATGTTGGCTAAAACGCTTCAAAAATTATAAATATAAAAAAAATCAACAAATATGTCACTTGACAAAGAGTAACACGAGCAGGCGCGCGTTGTAAAAAGTACAACAAGGTCGAACAGCTCTGACTAAATAGCTTCTAAATACTAAACCATGACACAGGAGACGTTGACCTCCGTGTGAATAATGGGGGAAAAGGGTATGAAGGCATACATATGGTAGTCGGTAGTCCCACTTTTTAGGGTAGTGACTGGCATTCAAAAAAACATCGCTGTTGTACTTTTTACAACAGCGCGCCCGCCGAAAGGTACCCGGAATGCCTATCTCCGTAATGTTAATGTAAGAAACATTTTCTCAAAAACTATTGGAATTAACTTGTCCAATTTTTATATGGTTACTTTTCAGGTTATTCAACACCCACAGAATAAGTGGTATCTTTATATAGGTATTGTTACGAAGCTAAGGATATTTTTTTGAAATTACCACTTTTGAAAATCATAATTTTTCCCTATATAAGTGGAAAATAAATATTCAATAACATTATTTTTACTGTAATATTAACTCAGTTCATTGATATTATGGTATTAAAAGGCTGTGCAAAAGTTTCATTAAAATCCATTCACAGTTGGCTGAGATAATGTTTCATATGTGTCAAAAATTGCTATTTACGGGAAACAAGAAAAAACTAAAAGAGAACACATTATGCGAATTGCAAAATAGTTACCTCTTACACATTCCAGTATCATATTCTGGGAATTCCTCAAATGTTACATTCGCAACTGGTCTAATGCCAAGTTAATGTTTTAAAACAAAAAATACCGTAGAAAAAAATGAATTGTCATTAAAACAATACAGATGTTTATGCAAACTGGTAACGTTCAGAAAACAAAATAAAGTTCAACATATTTTGATTCGTTTTTGTTTTTTGGATGTAGCGAGATAAAAATATATGGCTGTATTTAAAGTAATAAATTAATTTATAATGTCAAAAAATAAAAACTAATGTAACGGATGTAATTAGTATTTGTCAAGTCAGGCGTTTGTCGGGAATAAACCGACATCGTAACCGTCAATTCTCAAGTAAATTTATTGATTATTGAAAGTAAACTTTTAAAATAATTGAACACGTGCAGAAACAGTGACTGTATCAAAGTACTTGTGCCGAGGAAACGGTTGAAATAACAGATGAATATGATTGGTCAAGAAATTTGAATTCTGAAAGATGATTGGATATTGTAAATTTAAAAATAGTTTCAAGGCGAAGTTTAAAACGACGCTTCTTTAAGAATAAAAGCGGGAGGTCAGTCTCACTTCAGCAATCCTGTAAGTAGGATGTGTGTGTGCTCAGGACAGATAAATTTAACAATGTGCTTAATAGTATAATACAGTAATGAAATGACTTTCAGTTAATTAATCAGTGAAACTAGAACGTCCTGTGTTAAAAGATACTTACAAATACAACGAATAATGAAATATTAACAACCAACAAATGATTTAACTACATATTACCAACTTTAATGGGATCTACGAAATTTCAAAGCTATAGCCAGGTATTTCAACATGAATAATATTCTGTACAGAATTTAACTTAAAAAAAACTGAATTCAATTTAAAGCGCTATTTACTTTTCATTTTGTAAAAACATAATTCTAAATGTATTATTTGTAACTCCTGTGTGTGTAAAAATCATTATTATTTTAGATATAATTAAACTTGTATTTCATGTATAAATGTGTTTCGTTTTATTAGTCAACATCTTTCTATACAATGAAAATAGTCGGGGTAACGGTCCTACACCTATAACAAATCTTTTATTAAATAAATATTACTTCAAATTTGTCATACCCTTGTGGGGAATTAATAAAATATAGCACTTCAAATTTGGCATCCGCTTGTGGTGACTAGTAATTGTATAGAAAGGGTTGAATAAATATAAATTTAAATTGTAAAAATAACTAAAACAATTAGAAATGCCGCGAATGTTAAGATCAAATAGAAATAAAATGGGTCATGTTGGAGAATTACAAACTGGGTTAGTTGGAGGTAGTGATAACACTTTAACCGTAGATGCAAGTAATAGTAGTGAAATAAATGTAAACCAGGAAAATGAAATTTTGAATAATAGTAGTGTGGATGAAGAATTGATACCTACAGAAAACATTGATAATAATAATGATAATATAGAAAATATAAGGGGAATATTTGATTCAGATAGTGAAGTAGATGAGGTTAATGATATATATAGAGAAAATAGGGGGTTAGGTGGTAGTAATGTTAGTATTAATAACAATATAAATAATCCAAATGTAGTAGGGGTAGAAGTAATGCAACAACTTATTTTAAATTTAACTAATGTAATCCAAGAAACACAGAAAGAAAGTAAAGATTTCAGAAATGATTTTGGTAAAAAATTTGATAAATTAAATAGCAAAATGTTAGAACAGTCGAAGGAAATAAAAGAACAGAATAAAAATTTAAAGAAAGAATTAGTTAGCAGTTTAGAAAATAAAATGGACGAGCAAGCAAAAAGTTTAAGAAAAGAGATTAGGGCTATTAGGGAAGAGGTGAAACATGATACTTTAAAATTAATTGAGAAATTTAAATCAGAAATGATAAAAGATGTTGATTGTAAAATTAAAGGTAACGAAAATGAGGTTGATTTATTAAGAGGTGTTGTTGAAAGTCAGAATATTAGAATAAACGAAGGTTTTAAAACAAATGAAGTTAAAGTTAATAAAGTTAATTTGAAAGTAGATAAAGTAATTTGTGATGTAAATACAAACAAGAAAGGATTGTCCGATGTAAAAAATAGGTTGTTAGAACAGAATAAGCTTATTGGAGAGGTGAATGACAATGTTGAAAAGTTAAAATCAGATTTTAGCGAGTATGTAGAGCACGGAGTTTATGATGGTCAAAATAATAATAATAATAATAATAACTGTAATATAAAAATAAAATTTTCTAACAGAAACCCAATGGAATTCATTAGTTCACTAAAGTACGAGATTAAAAATAACGAAATAAAGAAATGGAAAACAATTAAAAGTGTAATAAATGAAAGTTTGATGTGTGATTTATGGGGTTCAACTTGGTGGATGTATGTTAGGGATACAATTGATAACTTGGAGGAATTTATTGGTAAATTTAAGGAGAAATTTTGGAGTGACAGTGTGCAGGCAGAAGTAAGGCAGAATTTGCAATTTGGGAAATTTAATCCTAATAAAAACATTAAAATGTCAATTTACTTAATGAATAAACTTAACAAAGCCAAATATTTAGAACCTAAATTGTCGGAAGGTGAATTAATCAAACTAGTGTGTAGACATTTTAATAATAGTGTTGTTAGGGCAAAAACCATTGGATGTATTTCAGATGTAGAAAATTTTGTTAAATTATTGGACGAAATGGAAGGTTCTGGGATTGGGAGAGAACAGGAGAACGAAGTAGGTGGGAATAATCATTTTAGAGATAGTGAACAGGGAAATTTCAGTAGAAAACAAGAATTTGGTATGGGTAATTATAACAATAATAATAATAATAATAATTTTAGAAATGTGAACAATAATAACTACAAAGGTATCAACAATAATTACAGAAGTAGATTTCAAAACCAGGGTAGAGATAATTTTAATAATTATAACAGTAATCGGGATAATTTCAGCAGGGGACAGGAAAATAATAGATTTAATTATAATAGGGAGAATACTAGGAATGAAAGCGATAATTTCAGAGGTAGATTTGATAATGACAGAAAATTTGATAAAAAACCAGAGAATAAAGTAAATTCTATATTAGTTGAAGCAGAGGTACATAATGAACAAGGGAATTTAAACTAAGTAAGGGTGTGCGAAAAATGGAGGCTGTAGTTGAGAATTTATCCTGTACATCTAAAAAAAGTGAAGGGTTTAATGGAAATAGAAATAATATTATTGAATTTGAGAATAAAAGTATAAATAAAAAACGTAATATTGAATTTGAAAGTGTAAATTTAAGTGAAAATGAAATAATGGTGGTAGAAGGTGAGGGAGAAGATGATAAACTTGTTAATTTTATATTTAATAACAATTTGGCTGAAGAATTATTGGAGGAAGAAAAATTGGTTAGTGAAAGGGAAGAAGAAGGTAGAAAAAGTATTCAATTAGTTGAAATTAAGGTAGAAATAAAGGGTGAAATTGCTAATGTATTATGTGACACAGGAAGTCAAATCAGTGCAATAAACCAAGAATTTTTAGTAGAGTTAGAAAATAAAGTTAATGAAAAATTTTCTAAATTGCCAGTTAAAGATATTACGATAATCACAGCCGCGGGTAGAAGGAAGTCAGGTATAAATAAGCAAGTTATTATTACATTTAAGATTGGGGATACTGAATTTTATCACACATTTTTCATTATTAAAAATCTTAATACTTTTATTTTGTTAGGTTGCGATTTTTTGTGTAAAAACCAGGTCAAATTAGATTTTAAAAATAACCTATTTTCAATAAAAAATATAAGCGTAAAATTTTCTGAAAATAAGAACACTATTTTAAAAAGTTGTAGTTTACAGACAGTAGATGAAGGTCAGATAAGGGATGACTTATGGAGTAAACAAATACAATGTGTCAAAAACATTTTAAGAAAAGGCATGGATAGCGGTGAGGGTGAAAATGAAATGATAAAAGTGTTTACTAACAACCAGGATATTTTTTCTGATAAACCTGGCCTTATAAAAAATTATTATTGTAAGTTGAATATTGATCAGAAGATTATAGTAAATAAAAAATCATATCCAGTTCCGTTTGCATATCGGAATGCAGCTCAAATTGAAATAAATAAATTAATGTCAGAAGACATCTTAGAATATAGTGATTCTGAGTTCACTAACCCACTTGTTATTGTTAAAAAACCATCTGGTGAATTAAGAATTTGTTTGGATGCAAGGAATTTAAATAAATCTATAATCTCAGACTGTACTCAGCCTGAACCAATGGAAAACATATTAATGCGTTTATATGGTGTTAAATACATAAGTTCGTTTGATCTGACGAGTGGTTTTCTGCAGGTTTTGTTGCATCCAGAGAGTAGAAAGCATGTTTCTTTTTTGTTTAATGGTCGAAATTACTGTTACAAACGACTACCATTTGGATTAAAGTGTTCTGTGGGTGAATTTATTAAAGCACTCAATTTTGTTTTAGGACCTGAAGTATTAGATTTTGTTCTGATTTACATTGATGATGTTATAATTTGTTCAAATGATTTAAAAACACATGTTAAAAGGTTAAGTTTATTTTTTGAAAGGTTGCGTAAATTTAATGTATCATTAAAATTAAAAAAGAGCGAATTTTTGGCTGAAAAAATCAAGTATTTAGGGTATGTAGTTAGCACAGAAGGGATTAGTATAGATCCAGAACGTATCAAAACCATTCAGGAATACAAGGCACCGAGAAGTTTAAAGGAATTGCAAGCATTTTTGGGATGTGTAAATTTTTTCCGTAAGTTCCACCACAATTATTCTGAATTAACAAGTGTGTTTGCAGATATTTTAAGTAAAAAGAATAAGTTTATTTGGAGTGAGAAACATGAGAAGGCTTTTAATGAGATTAAATGTAGATTTTTAAACTGTGTAATGCTTAAACATCCTGATTTCAGTAAAAAATTCTATTTAGGTTGTGATGCTAATAAATTCAGTTTGGGAGCTGTGTTGTACCAGGTTGATGAGTTTGGAGATCAGCGAGTCATATGTTTTGTTAGCCGTAAACTTAATTCCCATGAATTAAGATATTCTACTACTGAAAAAGAGCTCCTGGGAATTTTATTTGCTTGTAGTAAATTGAGAACGTATTTGTTGGGAAATTCAGTTGTTGTTAGAACTGACCATGAAGCTTTAATTTTTATGTCATCGTGTAAGATAAATAATGGAAGGATTTTAAGGTGGATATTATATCTGCAAGAGTATAATTTAAAATGGGAGTTTGTTAAAGGAAAGGAAAACATTGTACCAGATTTTTTATCACGAATTAATGAGAAGGAGTTTATTGAAAATGAGAATGTAGGATATAAAATATTTTTATTTAAAGTAGAAAGTAAACCGCTTAGTAAAGTTTTTAATAATTTGAAAAAAGAACAAGACAATTGTGAGTATTGTAATAAAATAATAAACAGCTTAGAGTCAGGTAGAGTCGAATTTGTAAAAAATTATGTAGTTTATAATAAAATCTTATTTCATCGCAAAGCATGCGATCAAAAATTTAAAATTGTAATACCAATTAGTAAGCGTGTAGAAGTAATTAAATTGTACCATGAAGAAATGGGACATACTGGAGTATTGAAAACTATTTATAATATTTCAGAAAATTGTAGTGTTAAAAGTTTAAGAAAATTAGTCAAACAAATAATTAAAAAACGTGATCTATGTCAGCGTGTGAAGATAAATAATTGTAATATGAGAGGGTTATGCGTAACCGATATACCGAATAAAAAACTACAAAAAGTATACTGTGATGTGTTCGGTCCAATGCCGAGGAGTTACTTGGGATTGGAATATGTTTTTATAATGGTATGTGGGTTTACTAAATTTGTTAAATTATACCCTATCAGGAAGGGGAATGCACGTACTGTGTTAAATAAAGCTAAATGTTTTATCAAGGAAGTTGGGAAACCAGAGTGTATTATCAGTGATCATGGTAAACAGTTTGCAGGTGCAGTTTGGCAAAAAGGATTATCAGATTTAGGGGTTAAGTGTGGAATGGTATCAATTTTTCACCCACGAGGTGACATTTCGGAGAGATATCTTCAACAGCTTGGAACTTTGCTTAGAATCTTTTTAACAGGTAAACGCCACGTTGAGTGGTACAAGTATGTTAAGTTTATTGAAAATCTAATTAATTATAATGTAAACATTACCATTAATCAGAGACCAGTTGAGGTAATGTTTGGTAAAAAAGTAATTGATGTCGCATGTCAGAAAATACATTTTCCTGGTATAAAAAATAAAAATGTAAATCTAGATTTGGACCTAATAAATAAGAATGTTTTACAGAAATTAGAAGAAGTGGCGATTAAAAGACAAAAATATAGCGAAAATAAAGTAGGAAAAATAAAATTTAATGAAGGTGACCAAGTTTTACTTAGAAATTTTGAATTATCCAATAAAAGTAAGAAATATAGCAGAAAGTGTACCCACAGGTTCAGAGGTCCATTTGATGTTGTAAAAGTAGTGGAAAATAAAAATATTCTATTGTTAAAAAACAATAAAAATAATTTGTTCTATGTGAATCGTTTAATTTGTAAAAAATATTATAAGTAAAATCATGTAGTATAAACTGTATTTAGAAATTAGATTAATTTAGTAAAGTAAAATAATAAATAAAACAAATAGTTTAGTAGGAAATAGTTATAATTATATCGAGAATAGAACTGCTAAGTAATTGATATATCAAAAAAGTATTGTTTAAAAAATTAAGAGTGAATTGTCAAAATGTAACAAACGAACGATTAGGTCAATAACATTTGAAAGGAAATAAAATCATATGGTGAAATTGAATTGTGTAAAAGCTAAAAATAAAGTCAAGGATTTCTTAGAAAAAAGGTTATGGTAGAAGAATAGAAATATTAATTTTGTTTTGACCGTGAGACGACGAAATAACACATTTAAAAATAAATTTATGGGTTTGACATGTCAAAGTTTATTACAGTATACTTTAGATGCATTGGATTGTAGAGATTTATGATGGTTTAAAAATATTTTAAATTTTCTTAGAAATTGTTTTTATTTGTATTTTAAATCTTATTTAGAAAAAAGAATTAATTAAGTATCAGTAACTTAGAAGTATATATTATTAATTTGGATATCATTAACAATAATTAACAATAAAAATATAATCATTCTGTATCTTGTAGTGCGTAATAAAATATGTAATTTTGTTTGTAATTAGATATATATATGTGTAAGTGAAGTATAGGGTGCTCATAAAGCTAAAAACCACAGGGTGTACATTAAATTGTTAACGATTTTAATTTTTCTGTATAAAAATATTCAAAATTTTTTCAAATTTAGTTTTAAATTTTAAAAAAAAGTTTTTTATATTTTTATAGGGGGTAATTTGTAGCGAGATAAAAATATATGGCTGTATTTAAAGTAATAAATTAATTTATAATGTCAAAAAATAAAAACTAATGTAACGGATGTAATTAGTATTTGTCAAGTCAGGCGTTTGTCGGGAATAAACCGACATCGTAACCGTCAATTCTCAAGTAAATTTATTGATTATTGAAAGTAAACTTTTAAAATAATTGAACACGTGCAGAAACAGTGACTGTATCAAAGTACTTGTGCCGAGGAAACGGTTGAAATAACAGATGAATATGATTGGTCAAGAAATTTGAATTCTGAAAGATGATTGGATATTGTAAATTTAAAAATAGTTTCAAGGCGAAGTTTAAAACGACGCTTCTTTAAGAATAAAAGCGGGAGGTCAGTCTCACTTCAGCAATCCTGTAAGTAGGATGTGTGTGTGCTCAGGACAGATAAATTTAACAATGTGCTTAATAGTATAATACAGTAATGAAATGACTTTCAGTTAATTAATCAGTGAAACTAGAACGTCCTGTGTTAAAAGATACTTACAAATACAACGAATAATGAAATATTAACAACCAACAAATGATTTAACTACATATTACCAACTTTAATGGGATCTACGAAATTTCAAAGCTATAGCCAGGTATTTCAACATGAATAATATTCTGTACAGAATTTAACTTAAAAAAAACTGAATTCAATTTAAAGCGCTATTTACTTTTCATTTTGTAAAAACATAATTCTAAATGTATTATTTGTAACTCCTGTGTGTGTAAAAATCATTATTATTTTAGATATAATTAAACTTGTATTTCATGTATAAATGTGTTTCGTTTTATTAGTCAACATCTTTCTATACAATGAAAATAGTCGGGGTAACGGTCCTACACCTATAACAAATCTTTTATTAAATAAATATTACTTCAAATTTGTCATACCCTTGTGGGGAATTAATAAAATATAGTACTTCATGGATAAAAGCTGTAAAAATCCCAACAAATTTTATATCATTGGATGCAGAAAACTCTGAATTTTATTAATGTGCAAAAAAACCGGAAATGTGAAAATTTTCAACTTTCTCCGTTCCGAGTAGTACTCTTACAGAGGGAGTCTACCATTTTATGAAACTTTTTCTTTTGATAAATTAAATATAATTTTATTTTTTGTATACTTTTCAATAAAGTGCATTACAACCAGTTTATAACGTATTGTGCCACGTCACTCAAGTCCGTTTCGGGATATGGGTAAAATAAAAAATAATTAACGTACTATACTTGAAAATTACTTGTATTTATTACAAAACTATACATAACAAATAATAATCTTACTTAAATTTGTTAATAAATTACAATCAAGATACAATAAATAATAAACTAATTATAATTAATTAATGATAATAAACTAACTTAACAATAGAGAAATATCTTGTGAACCGTTGTATGTAAAACCCAATTACGATACATCAAATTAAAGCTTGTTTTATCGTTATTACAGGATATCCATTATCATTTTCGGAAATAAAATTGTTTTAAATATAACGAATTACGCATAAAAACCCTTGTTTTTAACCACTTTTCCAGTATATTTAACTTCAAGATACTTTGTTCACCCGTACTTTGAAATGTATTAAGCTACAAATTATTATAAAATAATGGTTTCTATGGTGCGTTTTTTCCCAGTTGAGTCCTACCGTAAACAAGTCACCGGGCGAGTGAAACGAACAAACCAGAGTGTTCAAAAAGTTTTGCGTACACTACGGCCGCTCGTACCTTTCATGCCGTTGCATAGGCCTACTTTTACACGAAAAACTATTCGACCTTCTGCTGAATTTAAACCGACTAATGTTGGGTAAATCAGGACCATTAGTGGCAACAGTCATCTAATTCAAAGTAGGTAACTCATTTCTAAAGGAAAATTGATGAATAGCCAAATAAATCTGAAAGCAGTTTTATTGATATCATGAAATTTGTCTAAAGCAGGCGTTTTCCGTTTTCTTTTTTTTAACTGATGTTTTAAAACATCACTCTGTTTAAATTCTTTTTGTGCTCTGTTAAAACTTGAACAAGATAATACGGGTAAATTCAGTAGTAAGTGATTCTATCTCTTTAATTTATAATTTAGATATTTATTAACAAACTTATTGAAAACATTAATTACAATTATCTTCTCTCCGCTTCGTAAAGGTTTCCGATTTTTATGTTTATTATTTCTTCCGGAAATAGAAGGTTTGTCCACCATCGTCAATACATCTGTTGTCGCACAATCACGTACACAACCACGCACTAACACTTAAAAACTAAGAAAAAATACGAAAATTGATGCGAATAAATAGAATTTTACATAAAATCACAGACTAAGTCATGAAGACATCACACACCACGTACTCCAAAATGTGACTGACTCATATACTACAAGATTTATTTCGTTTTGATTGCACCAATCTATAAATAACTGATAAAGTCATGTGAAATAAAAATAATTTGCGTATAAAAATGACTAAATCATTACAATAATTTTATTATTAGGCCTATTACGTTATACCACTGACGATTGAATTGACAAAATGTAATGAGTGGGTTTTTTTTTAGACCACCGGTTAGCTTGCAGAGAGGTCACCCAAGGCCACGCGTCTTTGTGTGTTGTGTATATTTAGGGACTAACACATACGCAGTTTGTTTACAACAGGACTCAACTTATAAAAAACGGAATTTACGTGTAATGCATATTTTTGGGCGACTGGTTTTAAAAAATGGCGGCCGTTTTTTAAAAAAAATTGTTATTTCGGCTACCAGTAATGATACGGAAATAATTTTTCTACTGACGGTTACAAATTAACAACAGTATTGGAAAACGTGACACGAATAAAACACATTAATACTGAAAAATTATGTCACTAAGTGTCGCTATACATTTAGTACGCGTGAAAAAATTAATAGTAGCCTTGAAATCGGGTATACTGGAAAAGTGGTTAAAAAGAGGGTACTTTTACGCGTAATTCGTTACATATAATACACTATTAATTTCCAAAAATGTTAACGTTTATGCTGTAACGAATAATAAAACAAGCTTAAATTTAATGTCTTGTAATTGTTTTTACATACAACGGTTCAAAAGATATTGCTGTTTAAAGACAGGTGTTTTTTCGTGAATCGGACTATAGATTAACTCGCATTTTAATTTAACTAAATCCTAATTAAACCAATTGTACATCACATAAAATGTAAATTGCTCTGAGGTGGTACAAAATTCACTCACTGCATGACAAATCCAGACTAACTCTCAATCCAATAGGCCGTGATTATTATACCAAAGCTAGTAGAAATTATAAGAACAGAGATTTCCGATAAAATAATATAAAAATATAGGATAAAGAAAAATAAAACTACTTATATGGCACTTGTAGATTTAGAGAAAGCATTTGATAATCTGGACTGGAGTAAAATGATTAAAACTTTGAAAAGGCTAGGAATTAAATAAAAAGAAAGGAAAGTTATCTATAGTCTATATAAGAATCAAACGATTGTTTTCAGCATTGAAGGGTACAAAAAAGGCTGCTGTAAGAAAAGATGTACGACAAGGTTGTTCATTGCCAACACTACTTTTTAACTTGTGTATAGAAGAGGCTATAAATGAAGTGAAGGAGAAATTTGACGCAGGAATAAAATTCAAGGAGAAACAATAAAAATGCTTAGATTTTCCAATGATATAGTAGTATTAGCCAAGACAGAGAAAGAACTAGAGGACATCTTAAATTGAATGGATTAGATCATGAGAAAGGATTACTTCATGAAAATTCATAAGAACAAAACGAAAATGTTGTGCAGCAGCAAGAGTGGTTCAGAAGAGATGGGAAATGTAAAAGTGAGCAACGAAAACATACAAAAGTTTGGGGAATGCTGGTATCTAGGGAGTAGAATAACACATGATGGTAGAAGCACAAGTGATATCAAAATAATTGCTCAAGCTAGAAAAGCCTTTGGAATAAAAACAGCTTAATATATGGGGTGTAGCATTATACGGGAGTGAAAGGTGGGTGATAGGGGCTGTAGAAAAGAAGAGGACAGAAGCTTTTGAAATGTGGTGTTATAGGAAAATGTTAAAGATTATTAGGTGGGTGGACAAAAAAAGTAATTTAGAGGTTCTTAGGCGAGTGGATGAAAAAATAAATAATATGAAAACATCTTACCAGAAGAAAAGATAGGCTTGTGGAGCATATCCTAAGACATCCAAGTATTGGGCTATCAATAATGGAGAGTAATATTGAGGGAGTAAATTGTAGGGGGAGTTAGATTATATTGTTCTTTATTTCCATTGGTAAGAGACAGTCGTGTGAGTGTTTCACAACAGAGTTTTTATAATTATATGAAAGAGAATTCCCTTCTTTGGTGACGATAATCAGTTCTATTTTAAGATATAATATTCAGAATAGTTAACAATATACAACCACAGTTGAAAAGTTTGATTTTTCTCTTCAGTGGTTTCCTACAAGGTCTATCCTGCAACACCGTACAGTAATGTGGGCAATTTTAATGAAATGTTTAGTTTCAGGTTGATATACCTGCAGAAAAAGAGCGAATACATAGACAAAAATTCCGCTCTGGCTTTTCCGATTATACTTTTAATTTCTCAGGAATTATTATTTGAACTCAAAAATATCAAATAGTTACGTAATAATTTTATTAACTATTAAAAATAATACGATAGATTTGTATAATATTCTTATGCCTATAAAATTCTGTTATAACAATGGATTTTCAAAAGGATTTGGTGAAATCTTATTCGCATACAAATGGAAAGGTACTGTAATAAGTTCATATTTTGTTTTGTCATTGACTATAATTTTTAATACAAATAATAGTGAATATTTAAACAATGTTTTAATCCGATTTATGTTTTGTGTTTCATTTCCATGTAATCTTTTGGAAATATATCAATGTAAAAAACAAAATATAACTAGGTTGGGATTAAACAATACACGATTAAAGAACAGTGTAACTTTTATATTATTTTTATGTTAAATTAAATATTTTATTACAATTTGTATATTTATTTTTCTATGAAACAAAATTATATTATTATATCTGGAATTATGTAAATTATATAGTATGAAATAAAAATGAGATATAATATATGATTCAAAAATTATTTCGGTTGTATTTGCACATGAATTTGAGAGATTTTTTTTTTTTTTTTATGATTTTTGCTTTGAAGTTCCTCTTTGAATTATTGATTCTTTCAGGCAATGACAAAACCTTTCCTTATGCCATCAATTTAATAACATTACTTTTCAAGCATTAAAACTATTGAAACGAAAATGTGAGGTAATAACTACGTTAATACGCGACAATAACCTGTGTGCACTCACTTATGCTGATGATCAAGAAAAAACCACACTTTTTTTAACAGTGTATTAATTTTGATCAAAAACAATCTTAGTCCAAGGAACTTGGCATTTTTTGTGTAAAATTAGATAGATTATGGTTTTTTTTGCAAAACTAGCTAATTTTTAACGCATTGTATTAATCCAACTATGATTCTTTTTGCTATAATGATTAGTACCCATAATGAACGCAAAGGTGCACTACAAGATGGCATTCATAACACTAAAATTGACGTTTTTTGGATTATGGCTGTTTTTACTAAAACCTCTTCAATTACATTACATTTTCAAAAGTAAGTCGTTTGAGTGTTTCTCACTTTTTTAGTTCTGGTAGTCTCGTTCAGAAAATATATTGTGACAATTTAAATAATGTGAAAATGAAGATGGACAAAAATTTTGAAATTGTAAGAAATGTGTCATACAATGAATCATCGTACATACAATCGTACATAACATACAATGAATCATACATAATCGAATGTCATACAAGATTCATTATGAAAAAAAAACAAAAAATCATTAAAATACCTTAATAGCCATGCTACGGATAATATAAAATGTTACCAATCGCACTAAAGTAGGCAGGTATTTTTCGGTAGGAACTCATAATATTCTCCTGGTACTGTAAAGGTTAATACATAACTCAAAAAATACATGAAAATTTTGGCAGCAGGATATGATATTTACACGGTACTAGAGAAGAGACAAAAGAACTGTCACTGTGAACGAGTCACGGTTACTTATAATTCACGGTGACCACAGTTATTCAGATTGGCGAGTAACCGTTCCCCAGTCACTGTTACATAGATCGCTTACCCTTCTATCACTGGAAGACAGGACGACACGGCGAATGTTCACCGTACTTCTACATATATAGTTCAGACCTCTCGTTCCCCAGTCACTGTTACAAAGATCGCTTACTCATACTCTGTTCACTGTTTAAGGCAGGACGACAAGGCGACCGTAATTCTACAGATAGAAGAGTAACAGACCTCTCGTTCCTTCAATCACTTTTACAAAAATCAGTTACTTACTCATACACTGTTCACTGTCACTTTTAAGACACAACGAATTCTTTACCTTAGAAACTAGTGAAAAAATTCACTCACTCATTCACTGTTCACAGTTAATAGACAAAACGACAAAATATGCTTACTTTTCTTCAAGGCCCCTATGAAAGCTACGTTAGATATGTTGGTCTGTTCACTGGGCTTAGTGCTCTCCTTGTCACCTCTCCTTTGAATACCGGCACGTCCATCTTTTTTACTTCAATTTTTACGCACTCTTCTTTCTCTCTCTTTCTCTCTTCCTCTCTCAGTCTCTTCCCCTTTTTATGTTTTTCATCTACTAAACAAAACGAGGGTAGTTCCTTTACATCTTTGATTGCGGTAACATAATTACATTACAGTATTATTTTTATTGCTCGCCGCGTTCTACCTAGCTTTTTTATTTATAATGTGCGTTGTTAATGTTTTCAGTTGTAAATATTGTTTCTTATACTTTCTCATTTTTAAACAAAATGTCTTTTTATTACTAATTTAGCATTGTGTTAATCAGTTTTAGGCTGAATTTTTATTTTAGTTATATAATATGTAGCCCATTTTTTTAATTTATCAAAACTTTAATTATCATGAAATAACAACTGAAAACATTATTACTAGCCTATTATTTCATGATAACAACTGAAAAATATTCTAAGTATATACACAGTTATTACTAAATCACTAGTAACTGTTAAAAGTAACGGTGAAAGCAAAATCACTGTCACCGTGATCACAGTGACTGGTTGAAACATTGAACGCTCTTCACTACACGGTACTGATGTTCAGTTCATCGTTTCAGCTTCAAGGGTAAAGTCATTCCCAAAATTGCACTATAATTGCAATATAAAAATTCCTGGAATGTTCCAATAATTTATGAACCACCCTATATGAAAATACATTTTGGTCCAAACTTTAAACGTCATCAAAACACGAACATTTTAAGTAAATTTCATTTTAGTGTAGACCTAAAAATTGATCTCGAATAAATTTAAGGTACCATTTTCATACAATATAAAATTATTTTTCAATGACTGTTGCATGATAGGTAAATATCATTTTACCTTAAACGTGTTTTGTAGAACATTGTTGGTTTACCGCCTAGTGATTCCGTGTTAGTGTGAATACCGTTTTGTATTAGAATGGAAGGCTGATGAAGTGTAGCTTCCGCACAAAAAAGAATTACCCTTTGGAAGTTTAGGAAATAAACTCACCTACCCCTTCGCCTGTTTCAAACTCTATAACCTAACCCTATTCCCTTTAAAGTTACTTCAACCCTTTTTATTCTATATATATAAACCTATTCAATAACAGGAAATGCAGTTTGGAAAACTGTCTCTGTCGTGACTTTCCTTTCCCGGAGAACGAACCCTAACCATGCGTTTCTTCTTCTAAACCTTTTCTATACGTCTCTCCCGTACTCCTCCGGTCTTTTAATGAAGTTGGCCGCAACCCAAAAATTTTGGATCGATGTTCCCATTCTACTATACTTGACTCATGCTCGTACCCTCTCTTTTGCTCCCTCTCATACCCCTATTTTAACTTGTTCTCTGAAACTTTTTTACGCTCCCCTTTACCTGGATGTTTTCCGATACAACTGACTTCACTGTCCCTTTTTGCGCTTCCAAAACCACAAAATATAAATATAATACTATGTAAAATATATATTCGCTTCATATTCTTTTATTTTGTATTATATTAAAATATATATAGATATATAAAACAAACACAATTTAACTACCCCTATTTTCTTCTACACCAATGCATCATTTTATATATTTACTCTATCATTCCCTTATTTAATAAGAAAAAATTCATACTATTCTGCAAAATGGTTAAGTAGTCTGTACGGGTGTTTCGGAACTCTCTTTTTTTCTTTTTTTCTCTCTCTTTATTTAGGAAATTCACAATCTGTTGGAAACATTCAGTGAATGTGAGAACACAAAATTTGGAAGAAATTAACATGATAAATAAACGTGAGTGGAGACACAGTCTAGTGACAGATCTTCGAAGGGAATTGATAAGTGTTGCATTAAGTGCAGCATTTACTACACTGTAATGGATAGTCAATTACAGTACTACGTTAATTGATGAGATCCCGGCTCCATGGACGTTTAAGTCGTCTTATTGGTTTGTTTGGGAGAGTCTGCGTACCCAGATTTGAGATCAATGGGTTATGGTGGTTCACGAGTTTCTTCCTAAATTTCGGATAGAGTTTTAAGACAACGTCATTTATGTAGGATACGTTTAGGTCTGAGTGTAGCGTTTTATTGGTTACATAATAGGGAGCGTTAACTATCCTCCGCAAAAACTTTGATTAAAAACGCTGATTTTTTTTCTAATACCGATGGTTTTGCACAGCAGTAAAGCTGATTGGTATAGCTCCATATTGGTCGAAGGTAGAAGCTGTAAATGGTTAATTTAGATGTACTTGGTAACTTGGATTTGCGTGAAAGAAGTCTGTACAACTGTTTGAACCTGTCCTGGAAAGCCATTCTCTTTATATCCACGTGTACATTCCACGTGAGCCTCTTACATAGATATAAACCTAGATAACTGATAGATTCAGAAGTGTCAAGTTGAGTGTCATAAAAATACAAAGGAAGACAAACTCGTTTACGCAGGTTAAATTATAACGTGATACGTTTTTTTAGTGTTGACATTGATCTGGAACTCTCTGGATCCGATTCGTAACATTAATTTTTGGGTCGAGATAAACAGAAATTACCTTATAAACTTTGGTCTTAGATGTCTTAATTTTCTATCTGTAGGTCTAGTTGTCTTTATATAAAAGTTGAATTGTCTAGCTACAAAAGCAGAATATACCCAAAAATATAAATTTTTCAGGAGATCTGAAAAACGTTTCTCTCAAAAACATGAAATAACATAACATTGTGACTTACTCGAGAAAGAGCATTAGGGTAGAGGATTTTACATACTGACTGTTAAGGTTCCGGTGCGAGAGATACCTTGAATGTTAAGACATGCGGCTCGGACGATCGAAATGAACATGGAAATAGGCCGGTAGACCACAATGAAAAATTACCCACGACGAATAATTATCGAATTTAGTGAAATAGCAAATAAAACGATTGTTTCCGGAGAACCAGATTACTTTTATAAGATAGTTGGTAATCACAACTAAACGATTGATTGATTGTAACTGGCGGTTTAAGGCGGTTAAGAACGAATTGAAATATAAACAACAGGATGAATTGAGGAACATGAAATCAAAGGAATTGCACCAATAAATAGCAGAAAATACAACAAAAAAATCGGCACTTACCTTGATAAAGTCTTGAAAATAGTTTCGCAATGTTACTAACACGTTGTTGGTAGGTTGAAAATCACTGAACATAATTTGTAAGTTAAAACAGTTATAAATTCACAATAAACAAAATGAATAACACAATTAGAGTTCTCATGAAGAGATCGAACGAAATGCATGCCAACGACTGACATATATCACAATGTAATGCCATAACGCGCCATTATGACCAGTACGAGAGAGAGCGCCGACTAGATGCATTCACTGCTAAATTACAAGTGCAAGTGTTTGGGGAACAAGGAAGTCAGAGAGCGGTGGTAGGGACAGGAAGAATGACGTATGCATGAGGTCACAGGAACTATTTTATTTAGGAAATTTGAAATACTAGGTAGCGGGAATCTGAGTACGTTACTGCATGTATAACGCGCCTTAACACTGACTTTTAATTTCCTATGACCGTAGTTTAAGAAAAGTTTCAAATACTACAAATTTTGTGGTTTTAACTAACATTTACAAAAATAAGAATAAGTATTAACTGGTAACAAATTAAATACTGTAGTTTTATAATGCAATAAATCAGCCGTTAAATTGTTTTTTCGTATTTCTTAATGACAATAATTTCCTATTTATGAACGAGTGGAGATATTAAAAAACTTATTATTTTCAATAATCTTATGTGTAGTTGTTCACTTGCTACCTAAATTGTCCATGTAGGCTCAAAGACGGAGGAGGGAGGAATGGCCGTTCTGCCCCGATCTGGATAGTTGAATGGTAATATCTCAAAAACGGAAAAAGATATCGATTTCCGGTTTTCGCCATTGAATTTATTTTGAAATTTTAGATCGAAATCATGTATCATATGACCATCATCCTATTTAAATTAAGAAAGTTAAATCCAATATGGCGGATCCAAGATGGCGGACAAAAATTTCAAATATCACCCAGAATAGTTTTTTTGGTGCAACAAGCAATTAAAGTCATTCTGGTTACCTAGTCACGCTCACTTTTCTATAATTCAGCCGTTTCCAGACTTAATGGACACCCGGTATTATAATGTTTTGTGTGATATGTGTAACTTTGTTCCTGATGATGTCTCCGAGAAAGACGAAAGATATCTCGATTATGTGTAATACTCTGAGGTGACTATTATTATATCATTTTGCTTTGTTCGGCTGTTCATTATAAACAGTATTCACTAAACAATAATATAAACACCTTATACAAAACGTTACGTAGTTTTTAATTGAAATAAATGGAAAGTATGCACTCAAAACATTCAATCGTTTATTCAAGATGATTTTGTTCATGGTATGACATGGCTCAATTTTTATTGTAATGAAAAGTAATAACAATTAAAACAAGGTTTCCTTTCTCAACCTCCGATAAGCTACAATTAGAGACAAGTGAATAGAGAAAAAATGTATTATTACTAAAGACAGAAACACGTTTACGTACCGTGTCGTGACGCAACATAATGTCATATTACGTCACGTAGTGTCTGGTGGCTATAGCTGTGCGCATGTTTTAAATGTTACCATGTTTTAATAAAGCGAACAAATTGTTGGAAGGGTCTTGATTGTCGCAGGAACTATCAGACAGCATGTATAAAACATTTACCGCTTTTATAAAATAGTTAGTATTCGGACTGTAAATGGTATATACTTTTTTTTTTAGCGGTTTCACGCCAGTGTCGTTACTTAACTGGTTCTGTAATGAGCCGACCCGTTGGCGTAGGGGTTAGTGCACTGGCTTCTACGCCGGGGTCCCGGGTTCAACTCCTGGTCAAGTCTGGCATTTTTTTATCACTCATCTTCATCTATCATCCTTCTCACTGTCTGTATGAATAGCAATTGTAAAAGCGTCAGACGTAAAACCAAAAAAAAAAAAAAAACAAGGTTCTGTATTACGTTAATAGTGCGTTTGCGTAGGGTGGTATCAAGTAATTTTGAACAGAAAATACATTGTTTTGATTTTTGAGTGATAGTATCTCATTTATAGTCAAGTTTACTCTAAGCTTTAATTTTTGTAATTAATTTAATTGAAGTAATGAAATAGTAGCCTAATTTACTAGTTTTCTAAAAACTTAATAAATTTAAATTCATTATAATTGATTTTATTAAGCTTGCACAATTACAATATATTGTCATTGGAACACCTAATACCAAATTTCAAGTTTACATCGTTAACGATTATTGAGATATAAAACAAGTGAATCGTCTAGTTACAAAACATTTTCCAAAACTTTCAAATTTTATATTTTTGAATATTCTAACAGCTTACAACCGTTTACATGCACTGTAAAATGCCTAAGTTTCAAAACCATCTACATCCTTAAAAATGTATATAAAGTTGGTAGTTAGTTTCAAAACCAGAAACATTCATTCTCTAGTATTGACCTCAGAAAACATTATGTGTTAATGTCGCACGGCTCGATCAGTAGTTTCAGGTCATGTTGTAGTATGAACAGATAGGTGCAAGCGGTATTTTAGTAAACGTTTTTTTTATTTGTATAATATTAGTTTTGTCGTTTTTCTTTACAAATATTAAAGTTAGTGATTCATTTTAATAATATTACAAAATATAGTGTTATGCTGAAGAAGTTAGTAATAATAAATCACGGAAAAGCATTATGAATTTTTCTTTTATAAATTTTTAATATTATCGTACCTAATTTTTGTACATTTTATTCCTACATATATACAATATTAATACATACATTATACAAGTATAGGGGTATGTATATTTTTCAAGAAAAGTTTTCGTAAAGTTTTCAAAAAATACGTCTACTGAACTCTCTACAAAAAGTATATTTAAGAAACTTAGAGTAAAAGAAAACTCAATGTTTGAGTAAATGAAAATACGTTATCGATCTTAAGCTGTAAGAAAAACGCGTTCGAGACGTTACGTCTTTCTCACAAATCAGTCCAATTTTTAGGTTTTGTTTTTCTTGTTCAATTCCTTAAGTGGTCTAATTTAAAACGATTCCATTTACGCCGCTATAAAATTTCAGTCTTAGATTTCTTGTTGTTTTGTATTTTAAATTAAATTCACCCGTGTTTTCAAGTACTGTCAATATATCCTTGGTAATCTACGACTTCGATTTGAAAGGAACTTTTGAAAAACAGTAGGATTAAATTATTTAGATATTACTGTAACGTAAGAATTGGAGATTTTTGTATAATTGAAAATAAAAATAAAAGAAAACATGCAAATAAATACAGTATGATCCGTTCTATACGTTTTCATGGTCCGACACAACTTAGCGTCTTAGGCGGAAAATCGTCGTAGCCGAGAAGCGACCATGATAATCTTAAGAGGGTGCTTTTTAACGAAATTATTATTGAAGGCAGAAAAGTTAATGTTTTAACATTCAGCGTTATGTACAAAAATATAAATAACATTATTAACTTATACGTTACTAGCGGGTCCCGCGTGGCTTCGCCCACGCAAACGTAAACAAAGAATCAGCTGTTTAAGTATACTCTCTGTATTTCTATGGGAAGTGATTTTTGCGAATTCTACCATTTAAAATAAAAATTTTGCAAAATCCTTTCTTAACAACAGTTTAGAAAACTTAAAATGATCTATAAATCAGGACATCTCTTTTTATATAATAGATAGCGCCCCGTCTTGGCTTCGCCCATGCAATTTTAAGGCTATGATTCTGTATTTTAATTTGCTAATAACTGATTTATAATCTGCTAATAACCTATTTGCTAAGTCACAAAAATAATTTTTTTGGAATTACGTATAAAGAACAATTCACACACATCAATCGCGTCACCATTCCGAAACGGAACCGGCACGGCCACCCGAAGTCAAAAATGATGACAGTATTCACACATGTACGTCAGTTTTCCTTCCGTCAAACTCCATTCAGTCATTTTACAGAGTCAAACACGTCCGTAAAAAACAAAATATCGTCGAAAAAATATATCGTTTTGACGGTTCGGTGACGGCGACAAGACTGACGCATCGGATTCGGGACGGTGCCGGTGCTCAGTGTAGACAATGTCATTAATTTTTCAAGAAAGAATATTTTTCTGTGACTGATACTTCTCAAATATAGCTAATAACTTGGCAGATATTGTGATAGATGGGGACATAGTGCGAAGAGTGCAGGGATGCAAGTATTTGGGCTGCTGGATGAACGAGGAGTGGGACTTGTCGCAGGAGATTAAATGGAGAATAGAGCAGGCGAGAACATCATTTAGGAAAATGCAAAGGGTACTAACAAGTAGAGAGTTAAAACTTGCGCTGCGAATACACTTATTGCGCTGTTATGTGTTTAGCACTTTGTTTTATGGGGTGGAAGCATGGACCCTCACAGAAGCAATGTGCTGGAGGATGATTGAGGCTTTCGAAATGTGGGCTTACCGCAGAATGTTGAGGATATCGTGGATGGACAGAGTGACGAATCAAGTGGTAATGCAGCGGCTAAACAAAGAAAAAGAAGTGCTTAATATCATGAAAAGAAGGAAATTAGAGTACTTTGCCCACGTGATGAGAAATCCGAAATATGGAATGCTGCATATGATCATCCAGGGCAAGATAGAGGGGACGCGCGGCCCCGGACGTAGGAGAACGTCCTGGCTTAGGAACCTTCGCCAGGACGTTTATATGGGAAGGTATTTTTGCGAATTCCACCATTTAAAATAAAAATTTTGCAAAATCCTTTCTTAGCGACAGCTTAGAAAACTTGATTTATAAATCAGGACATCTCTTTTTATATAATAGATAGCGCCCGTCGTGGCTTCGCCCATGCAACTTTAAGTCTATGATTTTGTATTTTAATTTGCTATTAATAGGCCTAAGTCACAAATATAATTTTTTTTTTTGGAATTACGTATAAAGAACAATTCACACACATCAGTCACGTCACCGTTCCGAAACGGAACCGGCACGGCCACTCGAAGTCAAAAATTATGACAGTATTCACACATGTACGTCAGTTTTCCTTCCGTCAAACTCCATTGTCATTTTACATAGAGACAAACTCGTCCGTAAAAAACAAAATATCGTCGAGAAAAAATTATCGTTTTGACGGTTCGGTGACGGCGACAAGACTGACGCGCCGAATTCGGGACGGTGCCGATGCTCAGTGTAGACAATGTCATTAATTTTTCAAGAAAGAATATTTTTCTGTGACTGATACTTCTCCGAATGACGGAACTGAGACGTGAAGTGACGGATGTGTGTGAATCGACCCTTATAGTGAAAAAATGAAAAAGAGAAGGATTATAATAGCATACTGCCTGAATTTACATAAATAACTGTTGTTTTATTTTAATTTAAGTTAGATTTAAGAAAATAACTTTATCGTATGCATTTTACTGAATTGATTGTCATATTTTTTTTAAATTAAATTTTAATTGTTCGGTTGTAAAAAATCATTTTTACAATGTCAGTCAAATACGTTGTGTGACCTAAGCAGTGAGGTTTGTATCTCGCAAAATAAGTAATACTACTTTAAAGCACAAAAAAATCACTTATTATGTTAATTACAACAATTCTGGAATTAATTCTGGTTAAATTATTAATCCAGTTTAGGTCAAAAAATTAAACACTACGTACAGTACAACATCCGGAGTGACAAAAGTAAAACATAGATTAAAATCGTTGTTAACGTCAATTCAACTTCTGGGAAAATAGCTATAGTTTTGTAATTGATCTGCTATTAACGTACGATAAGAATGCGATTAAAATAAAATGCGAGTTTTAACATCCGGTGTAGGCCGACTGTTACTGTTTTAACGAATCATAGTATATATAAGTATAGGCTACCTATGTGTATTTATTTTCTTATGGGACGAAATTTTTGCGATTTCTACTCTTTAGAATCAAAATTTTTCAAAATCCTTTATTAGGATTTTACATAATAGATTTGCAATCAAATTTATTTAATCAATAAAACGGAAATAATTGAAAATTTTTATAAATAGCCCGTTCAAATCATTTAATTCTGAATATGTAAATTTGTAATTTTTTGTTTTGGTGGCTGTCAAATACCGTCTGCTTTTTTCGGGCCTGCGCCCTAGATCCACAGAAAATGTGGTCTTGGATTTCAAATCACTATCATTAAATAATATATTTAAGTTAACAAATTTCGTTCTTAGATGAACGGTGAGTAACGACTAAAGCACAGTAGTACGATAGTTTCGTTCTGAGAAGAACGGTTTTTAAATAAAACGGGTTTTTGACGCTATCACAATGACTGTCAAATACCGTCTGAAAGTATGCAACGACAAGTACTGGTATCCAATGGAATATGCCTATGGAGGGGGTAAATGAGTGTTGGACGGAGAACCAGCCACTTTATGAGCGTAGCGCTTCGCGTTGATTCCTTACCTCGCATCAGTGGGGGGGAATGTTTGCTATTTCTCCCCTTTAAAATCAAAATTTTGAAAAATCCTTTCTTAGTGCGCGCTTACACAACATAAGAAAGCTAACATCTAAATTTCAAGTCTGTAGCGTCAGTAGTTTCGGCTGTGCGTTGATCTATAAATGAATCACCCTGGACATGGTTGTCCTTTTATATAATAGATAGTGTACTATATAAATAAGCGTGAAGATACATACCTTACCTTGAATGTCACGTTTAATTAAAAAAAAAACAACAAATAACACCATTAACGCCGGCCGCATTGGGGCAGTTGGTAACGTGCTCGCCTCTCATCATGCGGTCCTGGGTTCGAATCCCACTCAGGCACGGCATATTTTCATACGTTGCAAATAATCATTTCATCCTCATCACACACAGTTACACCCCAACGTCGTCGCTAATGACCTTGATGTTGATGCGACGTTAAATAAAAAAAAAACAAAAAAAAACACCATTAACACATATTATGTACAGAAATACTTTATTTTGATAAAGAAATTCCCATAATTTATATATAAAATAGTCATCAATTTTGAGCGCGTATTAGGCGGGATTGAATGCGTCTTAAGCGGAAACATATACACGTGTTTTTTCTTTTTAATCAGGGAACTTCATGAAAACCGCGTTTAAAGCAGAAGATCGTTTTATCTGTGAGCGTATTAAACGGATACGACTATATATAATTTAATAATACTAAAACTGATTTCAGACTATTAGAATAAAGTAGAATTCTCGTTATTGATATATTACTAAGACGAGACCATTTCGGATATTCGATATTTTGGATAACCCGGATTTAAGAAATAAAATGAACGTAATAAGAAATTAAACATAAATTTATTAAGCTTTTTAAATGCCCATAAGAGGCGGGTGAACTGTTAAATTATTTGCACTCGATCTGCTAGATTTAGGGCTACAAAAAAAAATTAAGTTTCTTATCACATAGTCAGCCAGCAATTCGACTGAAGCATTTAAGAATAGAAGAGGTAGAAAGTAATGAGTTTAATTATACAGCCCTGTGGTGAATAAAGTGAAGTTGTTATTTTGCAAAGTGGAAAGTAGCTACATGCTTTTCAGAGGACCTGGAATGCTGAAAAACATATTTTTCCTCTCAGTTAGACAGGCATTGATAAACACCTCATTCCTAGTTTTACTTAGTAAATCTTCTAAAAGTTTAAACCAGCCTTTCTGCTAGATGTTCTAAATTTTTGTAGATTTTATCGTTTGGGACGGGTTTCCAAATACCGTCAGAGAAACAAATCTTGTTCAGGCGTTTTTTGATTATCCAACATTTTTATTTTGAGATCTGTGTTCCGCGTTGATTCTCCTGAAGCTGAAGATCGTTTCACTGCTAGTTGTAATTTTCGGAAGAATCACAGTGTTGTAATGTCGGAGTTTTGAACTATTTTCCTTTATACATATTTATAAACAATCGCAAGAAATACGAGGTGTGGCTATTAAATAACGAGACTGACGCTGTTGCGGATCAAGGAGCCATGCGTCAACCGCCATTAATCAACAGCGGTTTAGTGTGAAACTTTTTTTTAGTATGCAGCTAGCCTCGCTTCTGTAAACAACACCGTTTAGTCAGAGCATACGTTTGCGTTATTATTGTTTTTTTGTTTTGCCGGATAAAATGGTTAGTGTAATAGTAGAGCAACAAATTGTTGTAAAATTTCACTTTAAACTTTGAAAAACTGTTAGTGAAACTTTAATTTACTGAAAATAGTGTATGGCAGTGAATGCTCATCGCGGGCACGTGTTTTTGAATGGTTTAAGCGTTTTAAAGGTGACAGAGAAGACGTTTAAGATGATTCGTGGCCAGGCGTCCTTCAACGTCATAAACGGATGAAAATGCCAAAAAAATCGCTAATTTGATTCGGTCTGACCGTCGATGAAGTGTCCGCGCAATTGTTGAAACTGTAGGTATTGATAAAGAATGTGTACGACAAATTTTACTTGACAATTTTAACATGAAAAAAGTGTGTGCTAAAATGGTGCCTAAAATTGTAACGTTTGAACAACAAGAAACTTGCAAAAATATTTGTACAGACACTTTGTACGCGATTGAAAATGATCCAAATATTTGGAAACGATAACAATATGTGATGAAACGTGGTTTTTACTTATGATCCGGAAACGAAGCGCCAATCCATGCGCTGGAAGAGCAAACTTTACCGAGAGCCAAAAAAGCTCGAATGAGCAAGTCAAAATTTAAAGCAATGATGATTGTTTTTTATGTACATGGGATTGTGTACTTTAAAGGGTTCCTGAAGGTCAAACAATTAATCAATATTACTACCTTGAGGTACTTTCTAACCTACGTCAAAGAGTAAGGAAAAACGCCCCGAAATATGGAAGGACATATCATGCGTTCTCCACCAAGATAATGCGCCAGCTCATTTCGCGTTACCTGTCAAAGTGTTCCTAGCCAAGTACAGCATCTCAGTGTTAGAACATCCACCTTATTCACCAGATCTTGCACCATGTGACTACTACCTGTTCCTTCAAGTAAAATCTGCATTGAAAGGGTCAAGATTTGAGTCTGTGGAAGCTGTAAAAGAGAAAGCGGCACGTGTCCTAAAGGAGCTGACAGAAGATGACTTCTAGCACTGTTTCCAACAATGAAAAATTCCCATGGAGCGTTGTTGGGATAGAGAAGGAGTGTATATTGAAGATGACAATAAGTGATCATGTATAAAATTAAAATAAAGTTTTTTACGTCAGTCTCGTTATTTCATAGCCACACCTCGAACTGTATAATCATTTGTACTAATTTAAACCTTAAAAGTATTACTGCGAATTATCCGGGATTTAACCTATTTGAAATCAGGTTCACCCCCTGTATTTCGAGGAAGCAGTTTTATTAAATTATTTCCTGTAAAAGTGAAATGTTAATAAAATGTTCTGTAGTTGTAAATATTAGGTCAAATAACTTCCTGAGTATTATTAAATACAGAGTATCATAGAAAATAATTAAACTACGAGCAGTTATAATAACTTTAAATTACGCGTAAAATCTAACGTTAGACTACAGTATAGTACTTAGTCCACTGTTAGTTCCTAGATCTTAACGAACGACCCGAGTATCCAATGCCAGCTGAAAACAGTTAAATAATTCAGATTTAAACGACTTCTGAATGTTCACAATGTAACTAACTACCGTGATACTGAACTTAGTTAAACATTGAACAACGTAACTAACTGTTAGAACAATGTAACTAACATTTATGCATTAAACTGTACACTGAATACACGGATTTGTACTGATTTTTACCCGGCTTTACTACATTAATAACCAATTAAATATTCAATACCTAAATATCCAGTGCTGTGGATGTTAACACAGAATTAGTATACTTAACTATGTAAATTTTCCTTCAGTTTGCTTCAAATTTTTAACAGTTAGATGTAGGCCTATGTAATTTTTGTAATATTTATTAGAAGTTCAAGTATTTCATTGGTTAAATTTTTAAATAAATTATTTACTAAAATATCTTGTCATTTGAAGCGTTATTTAATAGACAATCATTGTGCAATTTGGCAGCAAACATGAAAGAATTCAACAGATTTATTTGTTTTATAACTAATTTCTACTTTCTCTTGCCTGTATATGAATAAATAGGATAGAAAGTAGGCCTATTTTTTTCATGTCGATTTTTAAAAACCGAGTTTTTACCGGATCGACACGTTTTAAAAACCCCTGAATCCAAAAAAACATGTTTTTAAAGATTGATATGTGTGTGTGTGTGTGTGTGTGTGTGCGTGCGCGCGCGCGCGCGTGCGTGCGTGCGTGCGTGTGAAAAAATATCTCAAGAACGTAACATCGAACGAAATTAAAACTTAAAACTTAAGTTGAACATCAGTACCAAATTCGACCCGAACATTCATCCAAATCGGTCAACCGGAAGTAGTAGTTTATTCGTGTTATTTTTCACTTTTTTGGGTTTTTCTCAAAAACGCCTAATACGATTTTTTCAAAATCGCCTAATTTACTATGTTTTACAAGAAAGGGTAGACGCCATGTCTGCGGAAATTCTTGGAAAGACTGTTTTCACGTAAAGAAATTGTTTTTTTTAGATTGCGGCTTTAATACACATTTTATCGCAAAAGTGTATGTAACAAAAGTTGTAGAAAATTACAAGTTCTGCAACTTTTATTTCAAACATATTATTGTACAACGGTTAATTTAGCTGTAATTAGCGATTTTATTTTTTCTCATGGAAATTTGTAATAAAATCGATTTTTTTTAAGATTTCAGCCTTAGCATGCATTTTACGCATTTTACATGCAAGCATGCATTTAACGACAAAAGTGTATAATCAAATTTATAAGAAAATTAAAATATCTACACCTTTTATTTTGAACGTTTTTCTCTGCAGAGCCTAAACATCGTGAAAGAGTGATTTTCAATATTTTTAGGCCAAACAGAGGTTGATTTTTATTTTGCGTCTTTCACTCATGATTAAAATAAGGTTATGTTTTGTGAGGTTCGTTTTTTGTTTATTTCTAATGTTTTATTACTTATGTTAAGTTATATTGCCCATTATTTGCCTTGGCGAGAGAAAGTTGTGTGAGTGTTTTACACTAGATTTTTTTATTTTTTATTCTTTGTTAGAAAGTATACTGGTTTAGTATATCCAGTTGACAAAACAAATTTTTAAGACACTTAACAATATACTTTACGTATTGGATAAACGGTTTTAAGAAGTCAGAAAGGATATTGAGAAAACCGGAATAAACTGAAAACCCTTAATGAACGGAACCGAATTCAGTCAACTAATTACGGACTTTAAGAAAAACAGAACACCGGGTGGACAGAAGAAATAAAGAGTACCAATTGTGAGTGAATTTTGAGAATGTGGGCTGCAAAAAGAGCTTCCAAAAACGTCTCAGGTCACCTCAGGTGGTCTAAAATTGGCCCTAACCGAGAAATTAAATTCATTAAGTATACAGTAAATTGTAATCTTCTAAAAGTTGACCTAGATTTCTATTTCCATTGCTCATACGAATATGTACGGAAGAAAAGTTACGTTAATTTCATTTCAATTTTTCGAAATCAAGTTTTCACCAGAAATATACTTTTTCAAGCCCCCTAATCCTTGCTAACCTGAAAGCCAGAAATCACGCATGCGTCATTACCTTTTTTTAAACTCAATTGTCTCCGCAACTATTCATTATCTTTCAACGGGTTTAGTTTTATTGGATAGAGAATTTTCTCCTCTTTCATTTGTTGTACCTTGCACGCGAAAGAAAGAGATTTTGTTTGACGCGCCGGTACTAAAATTTGAGCGTTTTCGTCCATAACTTTTTAACAAAAAAAGATATTTGTTTGAAAATGACATCATCAGTTAGCTTCAAACATCAAAATTTTATGGCTCTAAATCGAACAAAGAAGGTTAACCCGTCTCGCCTATCGTTCAGTTAAACCTTACAATTAGCGTCAAAATAAACGATAACAACATATGTTGATGTATGCTATCATGTTTAAAAAAGAATAATACATAATACAACGTGTGGAAAAGAGATAGAAACTTTCATAGAAAAGGAGTAAATAAAATTTGAAATGAGACATTATTTTGAGGCGGTTTTTTCATCCAGCACGTTACTTTGTTGAACAAATAGTATGATATCTTTTGAACGCGTCTATCAATTTGAAATATCTAAACGTTTTTATTTTTACAATGAATTTCTCTATTTATGTACATAGCAAAACATATTATTTGTATTTTTTAGTTGATTTAGTGACACTTTTCCGTACGTAAATTGATATTTCTAAAAATAATTATTTATTTTTAATTTTCAATTTTTATTCTGGTCGTAAATAAAAACGGAAAAGTTTGGTTCAAACGTGGTTCTAATAAAAAATTCTTTGTAAATAAATGCTAATTTTTTTTAAATTTTTAGGAATGAAACTGAATGAAATAAAAGAGTTTTTATTAGGCATAAAATGACAGTCCGCGTGATCGTGAAAATCGCAGTTCTTGTCAAGCTGAGCAAAAAAATTACGTGTTTCTTGCGATTATTGTTTGTGTGGGTGTGCTCGTGGGATTGTGTGAACAAAGTATGTCAAGAATGGAATATTGTATGAAGTCGAAGTAGTAGTTTATTCGGGCAATTTTCTCAAAAACGGCTCTTACGTTTTTTAAAAAAAATACCTCATTTACTAAACGTTTTATGTTCTGAAAATAGGGTAAGAGCCTTGTCTTCTAAAATTCGTGATGGCTATGTTCTCATTTTAAAAAATACTTTTATTAAGTTTGAGGCCATAATATGCACTTCAGAGTAAAAGTGTATATAAACTAATCGAAGTTGTAGAAAATTAAAAAAACTACAAATTTTACCTATTAATATTCTTTTCTGCAACGCTTAGTTTAGCGGCAATTAGTGATTTTCGGTAATTTTAAGTTCTACAGAGGTTGATTTTCATTTGAGTCATTCAATAGTGCTTAAAATCATTACCTTTTCAGTATTTACATTAGCAAGAGAAAGTTCTGTGAGTGTTTCACATGTAGCAATCGGGGAAGGGGTGCAATAGGAAAAATCTGGTGGCTAGATGAGGGTAGACTTACAATAATTTCTCACCACAGCGATTCCACGATGAAATTTTATTGAAAACCAAATTTGATTCAAACTACAACTAATACCTTCAGCCACATACGGGCACGGTTGCCGACCACAACAGATCAATAATAACCAAATAATCGTAGCAAAATTTTGAGCTGATACCATACTACTGGTCCGTGGGCTAGAACCCCCGTTTTTACACTACTAATGACCGAGCATAGCCCGACCAGTTTTCTAACACAATATTACCAAATAAACTCCAGCAAAAGTTAAATTCCAAAACAAATACAGTAAATTACAAAACAAATTCTCAAGATAAGGTTAAATCAGGCTACCACTCATCTAAGTCCCTGTTGTGGCGGACTACTACGATAAACTCATCGTTGCACCATGAAGAGATCACTAAAATATAAAGGTAACTGATGATCAATCTTAACCAACACGTACTAAATTTAATAAGTCATAAAATGAATCTGACAACGGGTCAAATTCAATATTAGGTCCAATCTACGACCTCCAATTCCATAATCATTTTTGGATTTAAAGCAACAAATTTCCATTAGATCTCTTCATAATACAATGATGCTACTCTATCCTTAAACATACGCCAGGGTACACTACAAATAAAAATAAAAATTACCCATCATTAAATAATTGCCCTGGAGCGGCACTGCCCGGATTCCTAGTGGGCACAGGATAAACATATATCCGAATCAAACATGTTTTGAACCTAACAAAACATTGTTTAATGGCAACGACACAAATCTCATGCCAATAAAAACTCCCAAACAATGAACCAAGCGTTACCAGCCATAGGCGGTGACAATCTTTACTACACTAAAATAATAATTAAAAACAAACTATTGGCAATAGTTGCTAAGGTAGCACAGTTAAGTACCGCCACTCCAGGTTCCAGGTAAATAAGAACTCTTAAAATAACGGCCGGCTTAGCCAGACGGAGAGTGCAATCAGCTATATTACCACTTACCGGTAAATACCCGGGTTAGGCCCAGCCACAACAATAAGCGGGTTGGATATCCGTGCATTTTCACTAGACCTCAATAAACTAAGTACAAGTCACTATTCACTAAAAACGTACTTCAATACATTATATAAAACATTTTACTGTTAGTAAGAAAAAACTATGTACTCCGATACATCACATAAAATAGACTCACGCACAGGCTAACGACTTTTCATTACTCACACATTAGATGAACTGACTGACTACAGAACATAAAAATCAAGAATGTCCTACATAGGCGTACATTATATGCCTGCTGATTGCACTCTGTAGGCTACTCGACAACGAAACCCGACACTTCCTGCAGTTCTCAGAACTGCATCTCTAAGCCTACAGTATCTACATGTTAATCGTAACATATAAAACTACATTATTTATAATTACTGGCTACGATTACACTTTTAATAATTTTCATTAAAAACATTTTATTTTACTACTACAAGTTTATTTTAACTTATATCTAAATCACCCATTAACTCTCGGTTCAATCCTCACTCTTACACACACAAGATTTCTAGCTATAGAATTATTTCCCATTAATTTTCTCGTTGAATATTTAATCTGGACAAAATCCATTTATGTTTTAATACTTAAAATTTCAAAATATTTATAAACTTTAATGGTTGAATTGTGTGTAAAATTATTTGCTGTAGACCATTGAAAATTAATCTTTTTTTTTGAAAGAGTAATTATTTCGCTATAGTTATTTACACATTTCTTTGACTTTAAAGAAAAGTACTTCTTTGGTTTCTGTTTTTTTTAATATTTTATAATAATTTTCAGTATATGAACATATAGAGCTTGAAAGACTGAAAGGGTTTCTTTATTCAGTATCTTAGTAACTGGTGTTCTCACATCTCGGAGGAAAATTATTTGCCTTTTCCCAAGAAAATATAAGAAGAGTTGATGATGAAAACTACGCAATTGCAAAATTCAACTTCTATCTTGTATTTTCTTTTACCAGTTACTTCATTTCTTCTTCTTGATCTTTCTTTTCTTTAGAAAATATTTTATCTCTTTCTACTAATGAACGTATGTGTTTATTACTATTCAGGTTTTTGTAAATACAGTTACTTGCTTTAGTTCTTCGTAAATAATCTCATATAAGAATATATTACTCTTTGCTCTGTTTCTTATAGCTGGAAAACTGACGGTTTTCTTAGTTCTTTTAATCCGCCTTTCGTTAATTCTTATATTTTTAATCTTACCTTTTGATCTTCTCTATGTTTGATGTATAATATATATAATATATATAAGTTAAAGTTTTGCTAACGACTTTTAGTAGTGTAACATAAGTTAGTTTATTTTTCATTTTCTATGGCCTCAGGTTTTCTAATTATGTGCTTATTAGTTTTTCATAATATGCAATTAAATAATATTATTCCCACACATTCTTTAGTTTAAATATCCATTGAAAATAGATAAAAATATTCCAGTAAATTAATAATAAGTCAATACCTATTGGTGAAAATTATAAAAGTTTGTTTAGTTTTTTTTAATTTTCTCTTGCTCAAGATGAAATATATCGGAATGTTCAGAAAATCGCAAAAAAGTAAAAATTTACACGAATAAACTACTACTCCCGGTTGACCAATTTTGATGAAAATGTTCGTGTCGGGTCCGGTAGTGTTATGTAACTTAAGTTTCAAGTTTCAAGTTCGTACGATGTTCCGTTCTTGAGATATTATGTTCACACACATACACACATACACACGCGCGCGCGCACACACACACGCACGCACGCACGCACACACACACACACACACAGACCAATCGCTAAAAACATGTTTTTTTGGGTTGAAAGGGTCTGAAAACGTGTAGATCCGGTGAAAACTCGATTTCGAAAAATCGATATGAAAACAATACTTTCCTTCCTATATAAATTCATATAGGCAAGAGAAAGTAAAAAAGAATTTGTCGATCCCGTCTGCTCTGACCCTGAATTTCTAAATTTTTGTCGGAAAAGTTAATACTATATTTAATTTTAGGATATTATTCTATTTAGTAAATGCGGTACAAAGAACAATAATAATAGAATGTAGCTACATTGAATTATGTAGCTATAAGGATAATAAGCTATAAGGTAGAAGCAAGAATAGTGTAGCGAGAAATTCTATTAATAATTGAGTTTGTAACCATTTTTGCTACATTAATGTCATAGAATACAGTAACCTTTAAGTAGAATCATACATTAAATAATTAATTAATTCAAAATTATATTTTAATGTAATAAGTACCTATAGAAAATGAAAATATTGTACAATAGCATATCCCTTAAACAGGGTTAACGGCTAAATAAATAATTAATAAACATCTGGTGTGAAACACTCACAAAACTATTTCTTGCCAATATAAATACTAAAAACATATAACCTATGTTTAAACTTAGTAAACAATGTAAAATGAAATACATGACCTAATTTAATCATGAGTGAATGACGCTAAATGAAAATCAACCTCAACAATTTCCTAAAAATTAGATAAATCACAAATTAAAGCTAAACTAAGTTCTGTAGAAAAAACGCTTGAAACAAAAGATGTCGTATATTTTTACTTCCTCTTGCCTATATGAATATATAAGAAGGAAAGCATTGTTTTTATGTAGATTTTTCGAAATCGAGTTTTCACTGGGTCTGCAAGTTTTCAGACCTTTTGAACCCTAAAAACATGTTTTTAGCGATTGGTCTGAGTGTGTGTGTGTGTATGTGTGTGTGCGCGCGCGCGTGTGTGTGTCTGTGTGTCTGGGTGGGTGTGAACAAAATATCTCAAGAACGGAACATCATACAAAGTTGAAACTTGGAACATAAGTTAGATACCACTAGAGAACCAGACATGAACATTTTCATCAAAATTGGTCAACCGGAAGTAGTAGTTTATTTGGATCATTTTTCAGTTTTTTGCGATTTTCTCAAAAACACGTACCAATTTTTTTTTAAATCGTCTCATTTACTAATTTTTTTATGCTCTACATGATAGGGTAGGGGCCATGTCTGCTGAAGCGTGTAACATCTGCTTTCAGATTGTTACGTTTTGTTTTGGTTTTGTTGGCTTTCACTAGTTGTTTAGGTTGCCGATAACTCCAATCTACTGGCAACGTTAATTGACTCACCGTCCGGTGGTGCGCTCTACCACTTTTTCTGCTAACTGCGTTCCGCCCTCTCATCGAGCTACTCCATTCGCATGACAAGACACTCTTGGTTGAATTTTCGTTGAGTTAAGATCGGTTACTATGTAGTAAAATTTTATTACGTGTATTTTAAATTTATAACTTTTGAATAAAGTTAAATTCTTCTTGCCCATTTAAACATGGTAAGTAATTTGTTTTATTTTAGTATTCCGAGAGCTGGAAATTTATCACGAGTTGCATTAAATTATATTTTTGTATTAACGTATCTACGTTGCAATTGTACTTGCAATTTCTTGACTACTAGATTCGATTTTGGTCTATGTAAAACTAATTTTTACTTATGATAAATTTATTGTAAATGATGTAAAGTTTTGTAATTGGTAAATTGTATTCTTCTTCAAATAGTAATAGCTTATTTTAATTGTCTAGTTTTTTTTAACTTTATTGTCTATCTATTTCAACTCGTATTAAGTTTCTATCTTTAAATTCATAACTTTGTTATATTTCGTTCATTTACATTGCATTCTTTATGCGTTAGTGCTTTTGCTTGTGATCGACGCTTATTTTACCTAATATTAACACTAGCTCGATCTTTTCTTCAGGGTTCAAATCCGGGAACGGGGTTTGCCGTTCAATAATCTTACTATATCTATAATCAGTACATGGAGTTCGACTCCTGAGAATGACAAATTTTCACTTCGCCAGCATCCCGTAATTGATGTTCAATGTTTCCTGACAATTTCTTTCGTGGAGTTATTTGGAGTCCAATTTGGATGGGAATTTTCATCAGGGATCTTCCATTGATGGTTGCATACGTCAGTAGTGTTTCAAAAAAAAATAGTGTTAACTACAAAAGGGTATGTTTTATTATTTTATTTATCTTGAGAGGAACTCATCCATCTACTTAAGGTGTTTTCAAGGTGATAACCGATGCCTTTTGGGGAAAAGATCACGCCAGAAATTAGGATCCATCTTGGTAACTTCTTGTCTTAGACAGGAAAATTAGTGAATTCAAAGTGACCTGCTTAAAAGGTTTTCCTGCTAATTCTTTTGCTAAACTAAGCAATCAGGAACATTGTTCGGTAAAATTTTTTTTCCATTGCACAAAATTTTTAATAATTTTTCTTTTTTTTACTCTTTATTAAAAGGGTTGAATTTGAATATGTGTATTTTTCTAAATTTAAAATTTTAAAGATAAAATTTAACATTTCTTTTCATAATTTTTATTATTATTCTTGTTTTACACCTTATTGAAAAGGTTGATTATGAATTTAGTTTTTTTATTTAAAATTTCTAAAAGTAATAATTATAAAATATGTATATCGAAAAGAAAGCTGCTAGCATGCTAAACAAAAGGATAAGTTTAAATTCAAAATAATTTGGCCATATTTTTGATGTTCAAATATTCATTTAATGAATATATCTTTAATTTTTATTGTTTCACTTAATATTTTTATAAAATATACCTCAGGAAGTACTTTTTGGACCTGATATTGTATTAAACCTTCCAGCTATTTAAGGTTGGGTAACATTATACAATTTTGCTGTTTACTATATATATATTTCTTGTTATAAAATTAAATTATTTTTACCACTCACTTATTCAGATTTATTTCATTTATGCAGCGAATTGCCCGAGTGTTTGTTTTTTTGAGCTTCCTTAAAATTTTTTTAAATGTTTTGTTAACACCCTTGCTAACCTATCGCTTTGGTTTGCCGTATGTGTTGCCGGCAGCGATAAGGGGGTGTTGCAAGCGGTTTTGTCTGGAAGGCGGCTTTCTCGAAAAGAAATGGTTTTTTAAAAGATTGCGGCTTTAATAAGCTATTTTAAAGCAAAAATGTATAATAAAAAATGTAGAAAACTTAAAATCCTAGAACTTTTATTTCGAACATTTTTTTGTACAACGCTTTTTTAGGGGTAATTAGCGATTTTCTGTTTTTTTCAGGAAATGTGTAAAACAATCGATTTTTTACGATTTCAGCCTTAGTATGCATTTTACGACAAAAATGTATACATTCAAATATATAAAAAATTATGAGATCTACAACTTTTATTTAGAACAATTTTTCTCTACAGAGCCTAGTTTAGCGTGAAAGAGTGATTTTCCGTGTGTTTAAGCCAAACTGAGGTTGATTTTCATTATGCTTCTTTCACTTTAGAGTAAAATTAGGTTATGTTTATTGAGGTTCGATTTTTTGTTTATTTCTATGAGTTATTACTAATGTTAGGTTATATTGTTAATTATTTGTATTGGTAAGAGAAAGTTGTGTGAGTGTTTCTCACCAGATTTTTATATTTCCTTTAACTTTAATTTTATATAAAATTTTGTCGTAAAATACCTACTAGGAGCTTATATATTTTTAATGTTTATATATTATATATTTGTTATCTTATATATTTGTAAAATGTTCATATATTTAAAGAGGTAATAATGTTTACATACTTTCCTTAAATTACAAATGTTGTTTAACCAAAGACCAGCGAAAACGAAATAAAGCGAAGATCAACAGACGAGGGAAAATAGCCGGTGCACTCCGAGAAACTCACCACTAGTATAAAAATAAATTACTCAAAGATAAGCCAAGATTAGATATTATAATAACGTGATAAAACCTTTGTGTCTGTACGCGTGAGTGTGCCTTGGAATGACCTGGAAAGCTCGCCTAAGAGAATTAGAGAAATTTGAGAGAAAGATCTTCCGAAAGATAATGTGTCCGAAGATAGTACACCAACAATATACTTATTTATTTATTTTATTTAGTAAAGTATAGCTACATTAAAATTACAATTCATGACTATACTAAGCTATGTACAATATTTTAAACTAAATATACTTATACACAAAAACTCTTCTTCACGAAGAGTTCTGTCCGCGCATAGGAGTATACAGAACAAAAAACATTAATTCATTTAAATACTTATAATATAACTACTATAAAATTACTAAGTTAAACACCTAGTTAAATTACTAAAGTTAAATAGGTTACAAAGATTGCGTTAAACAGAATTTAAATAAAAACATAAAATAGATAAATTCAATTACATTTTACATAAAATATAAATATTATATATTTATATTAATAACAATAGAAACTTTTAAAAAAAACTTTAAGTTATGTTTGTTTATTTTGTAATAGAGAGAAAAAAAATGTATTATAATTTTTATTTTATAACTACTTTACAATAATGTATTATAACTAACACAATGTAAATATTTTTACTTTATGGGAAATTAATTCAATAATGAGCATAAAGATACAGTTAAACTATAACAATAAGCTATACTAGGTTATACTAGCTATACTATAAACTATAAGCTTTAGTTATACTATAAAGCTAAAGCTAAACTATAAACTATATTAGGTTACTAGGCGAGGAAAACTGTACAAGGAACAGGAACAATAATTAATGGAAACGATTTGAAAGAGAAGACTAAAATCTTACGGTCATCTGTACAGAATGGATGACAAACGGTTCACAAAATACATTTTTAAGACACTGAACAATAGACCTTAGGGTTCAGTTAAATGTTTTAAATAAGTCAGTTAGGATAATAAGAAAACCGGAATAAACGGAGAAAACTTAATGAACTGTTCAAAATTTTGATAACATATTACGGACTTTAAGGGTTTCCATAAAGAGAAAAACAGAACACAAGGTTGACATGAGAAAGGAGAAAAGTCTACAGTGAACGAATGGTGAGAATGTGGGCTACAAAAAGAGCTTCCAGAAATGTCACGTCACTTCACGTGGTGTAAAATTGGTCCAACGAAGAAAATAGCTTCTTAAGTCATTTCAGTAGGATCTGTAATTCTACTTTAAACAATATGATATTTTAATTAACAACCGACATTTTTTACAAACATCTGAGATTATTTTTACAATCAGTTTAAAAACAAAAACTATAAGTAAACAACATGAAAGCATTCACATGACGAAGACAATAACCAATACTATTGCTTCGAAAAGAAAAAAAAGTATTATTTTTGAAAACATTAACTAGGTAAAAGTTCAACGACAGTAATAAAAAAAATTAACAAAATTAATAGCGGTGATAGTAGAATGCGTAGAGGAAGATGATGTTGATGTTGATTTGGACTTCCAATTATTTACAGTGTAGGTTAGTCGATCAATTGAAACGGAATGTCAAGCAATTTTATTCGTTTTAGTCGTGTTAAATCTTCGCTATTAACAAGTAGGCCCTAAATTAAGCGCCAAAGATTTTGGGTGATCTGCTAATTTCTTTTGGTGTTTAGAACTAAGCTGCGAAATTTCTTCTTTCACAGTGTTGACACGTAAGTTCTTATGCAACGCATCATTTGTCACATACCATGGAGCATTTGTTATTATCCATAAAACCTTTGACTGGAATCGTTGGATGATAGCAAGATTCGATTTCGCAGCTGATTCCCAAAGCGGTAACCAATAAGTCCACAGCGGTTTCAATATAGCTTTGTACAGTAGGAGCTTGCTCTCTAATGACAGCTATGAACGTTTGTTCATCATCCAATACAAATCTCTTAGCTTAAATCCTAGTCTTTTGCGTGTGTTCCAAATATGTTTAGACCAGGTAACGCGACGATCTAGGTGCATTCCCAAGTATTTCGCATTATCTGACTGAGGAACTGGTCTTTTATTTATTTGTATCGGTGGACATGTGTCTTTCCTCAAAGTAAAAGTAATATGTCTCGATTTGTCGTCATTTATCTTAATTTTCCATTTCTTACACCAGTTCTCAACTATACTCAGATGGTCCTGTAGTATTTTAGTAACCCAAAAGGTAGAGTCATCTGTTGCTAATAGAGCTGTGTCATCAGCAAAAATGGCGATGGTTGTTTATTGCTCTCCGGTAGATCAGAAGTATATAAAGTATAAAAAAGTGGACTTAAGATACTACCTTGGGGAACACCAGAATTAATTTGATGAAGAGAAGTTTACACACTTTGAAATTTAATATGGAAATAACTCTTTGATAGAAATGATTTCTAGATAATGAAGTAATGAACCAGAATTTTAACAAGGAAAAATATAAACATATTTCAAAATTTTATATTTTAAATGTTATGTTTTTGCTCTAAAAATATGTAATGGTTCATTTAGTACGTCACCATTTATAAATTTATTAGAGGAATACGAGATCAACATTTGGAATGACCCCATGTATTAATAAATTTTCATCATATTTTTTTTTACTTTTTTAAGTCCAGTACAATGAATAAAATAATGCTGTTCTTGACATTTATACATCCACACTAAATTCATAAATAACTGCGTTGTTGAAGATTATGATTAATTGATGAATAAGAATGAACATTATACAACAAAAAGTATTGTTGTAGCTGTTCTGTACTCGTATTTTCATTAATATATCCTTTACACTTCATTATTATAGGGAAATAAATATTCGTGATAAAATTACATTTCCTTTATTTAATACTAAAGTTTTAGATCTATTGTTGAAATAGACGTTGTCTATGCTAGAAAAGATCGAGTGGGGTAGTCATTGCTGGGTGCAGAGGAAAAGAGTGGTGGGAGGAGGAAGAGGAGGAGGATTATGGTAGTACAGTTAGATCTAAATCATTTTCTGCCATTTCTAATGGTATTTCACAAATTACTTCCGGTTTTACGACCAAAAAGAGAAATAAATGGTGCGTTATGTGCTCCACAACGTTTCGAATACAATAAGAGAAACGTAATATTTCATTGGAAGCAATTTCATGAGTTTCCACCCCTCCACTCACATACTTGTACTAAATTTCCTCTTCTCATTTTACCCCCCCCCCCGTCATTTCTTTATCCTGTAGTACTTTACAAATTTCCTCCCTCATCATCCACTACACTCTACACCACAGACAACCTATAATAAAAAGTATCATGATCATTACATTTTTCTAGGCATATCAAACTTTCTTTAACTTATCTTCAAACACCTTCTACTCGTCAATAGAATGCATCCATACATTTATAGGGTGTTCCAAATAAAACAATTTATATTTCTAAGATTCTAAATCAGTCATTTTGCTCTGGAATATTTAATTGTGAACACTGACATAAAAAGTAAGAACGAGAACTATGGGAGCTATAATGTAGTAATTTTCCTCTGGTTTCTAAATCCTTATCCCGTTTGCCACATTCTTGCTTCATCCATATTTCGAGCCAGTTTCATATATACATTCTAGAACATAGTTATGATATAAAATAGTTTACTCAAAATTTGTTTAAAATATTTGGTGTGACACACAACTTTCTCTTACCAATGTAAATTGTAAACAAAATATTTACCATGTTTAATCATAAGTAAACACTGTAAAATAAAAAAAAACCTAAATATAAATCATAAGTAAATAAAAACAAAATAAAGATTAACCTCTACAGGACTTTAAAAACCATAAATTTACTTATTGTTTGGCAGTATTAGTGGTAGCAGGCATACCCAATACAGATTTGCTAGTCTGAGAAAGAAGTAAAGTATCCGTGAGACTAAAAGCTGGAGAAGCTAAAATGGCTCAGATAACGAGAGAGGTCAGAGATAGACTTCTCAGGAGGTGGCAGGAGAGATGGGATGAAGAGGTGTCCGGTCGATGGACACATAGAATGATTCCAGATCTAAAGAAATGGCTGAGTACGGCGAGGTTGATTATTACCGTACGCAGGCATTGACGGGGCATGGCTGCTTTTGGGTGTATCTTCACCGGTTCAGACAAGCAAGCTGTCTAGATTATGAGGAAGAGGAGGACAACGCTTAAATGTAATTTTCGACTGCAGAAGATCGATACCAGAGATGGAGGTTCTAGGACCAAGCTTGGATTACCGATTTCTCGAGAAAATCTCTGTGATTTTATGATTACAGAAAAAAACGCTGGAAGGCCATTGAGGAGTTCATCTAGAGAGTGATGAAGAGCAGAAAGGCCCAGCTGCGTTATTTCCAAAAGAAATCACTCAAAAAGGGGATAAATGGGTAAGAAGAAGAGAATTATCCAGCTAATAAAGAACCTCCGGCTTGTTGTGAAGTTATGCCTAACGGTGATCCCACGGCAAGTCGGGATAGGATAGAAAGAAACTGAAAGGTTTTGGTGGATAGTTGCCTTCGGCAGAGCTTCGCATACCCCAAATAAAGAAGACCTATCTGGGTACTGGTAAATTTGGTTTTGTTTCGTAAAACAAAATATTAAATTTATATAAAATATATTTGAAATAAAACTTGTAAGTCTTTATCAAATTTGTAGAACTTTGATTAAAATTATAAACGTTTATGCTAAAATTCATATTAATGCCACAAACTCAATAACACCATTTTTTACCGCAAGAGCATAGACGCCCACCAAGAATTTGAACATACATGCCGTTTACCCTATCTTTTAGAGCAAAAGTTATTTAGCAAAGGAGGGAATTTTTTTAAAAAGTTGTAGGAGCCGTTTTTGAGAAAATCGCATAAAAGTGTAAAACCACATAATATACTACTGATTCCGGTGGATCGATTTTGATGAAAATATTTATGTTGCGTCTTCTTGTGGTACCTAACTATATGCTTTGAGTTTCAACTTTATAATGTATTCCGTTCTTGAGATATTTTGTTCACACACAGATCAATATTCAAAAACATGTTTTTTGTAAAAAGTGTATTGCCGGTAAAAACTTGAATTCGAAAAATTGTCACAAAACAACAATTTTTCTTCCCTAATATCTATATAGGCTTAGTGCAAAACAATTCATAATATAATTTATTAGCTAACTCGCTCATAGCTTTTGTTAAGAGGCGAAGAAAGGCATTTTTGTTTAGCTTCAACTTCACAGCAATTTATTATACTGCATGTTATACTTCGTTTTGCACTGTGAATAGTCTGCCCACATTTTCAAGAAACTAACATTTCTGTGTACGGTAACAAACAGAAACTGATCCACAACAACAGAACAGAATTGATCTGTGTTTTATTTTTATTATTTTTATTCGTACAGTTAACCTACAAAAGGTTCCGTGATATATTGTATATGCTCTGGGTATAGTATAAAATGTTGTGTTTGTTGCACTGAAATTAAAGCAGTTGCACATGTGCATTCATGCTTTTCCCCTTTTACTCCTCGTTGTAAACAAGGTCAAACTCGACATTCAAGTAACTATACCAGTAGAGTAAGCATTCCAATGATGGTCGCCAACCTTTTGAACGTATAGGCACCTTCCTGAGAAGAGAAGAAGTATTTAGAATAATATTCATTACTTCGGTGGTGGCTGGCTAGTACTACATAAATACTGCAGCGTTGGGCTCATTCGGTTATAGCGAACAAATCATGCTGGTCCCTTACATTTCGTTATAATCGAATTTTACTGTATAAAAATATTAAATATATATAATCAGATAATCTCTCTGGAACACCCTATACCAACACTCAAACTCTTCTTTTTAAACGAAACACAATACCTTCCAATTTTATTATACATTTTGTAACCAACTTTTTATTAATAAAATACAAATTTATCTTTTTAATATCATACTAACACTTAAAATTAAATATGACTCCTTTTTTAATTTTATTACTGAACAAATAATTTATTACTGTCATAAAAATGGAATATTTTTATTTATTACAGTTATGGGTTTCTTTATTTAAATTATCGTTACTTTATAATACAAATATCATAATGATCTAGTATACCAAAGGTTTATTTTTATTATTAAAGTTATTTGCGTTAAATTTTATTTTAATTTACTTTTCTGAATTATTTTTTATTTCAATTATATTAGATAAAAAATTTTTTTTTTTATATTTATTATTATTAATACAGACTTTATTTAAGCGATTGTCATCTGAATAAAATTAAATTCTACGTAAATTTTCTCTATTAAGATTATCTTTCTATTATTGTTGTTAAGTTTAACATAACATTTCGTATAAACTCGGATATTAAAGTTTTATTGCACTTAGATTTAACAATATTAAATCTTAATAAGACTTATTCCTTGTTTCTTCTAGATTTATTCACAGATGTGTTTCGTTTTATAAAGTATAAACTTTATAAATTAAAGAAAAATGAATTTAAAAAGTTTTGATATAAATTATTTTTATTTTAACGTTGTCAAAATTATATTTTATGTTTTAGGTTTATATTATATTGTTTATATCTTTAATATGGTTCATTTTATGATTAATAATAAAAAAAACAATGATTTTAATATTAAAATAAATCTGTTTTGTTTCTTTTTACCATCAGAAAACTCTATAACCATTTTTCACAATTGAGGGGTCTAGTATCAAAACCTGCCACATCCGAATTTTTTTTTGTTTCTGTTCTTTTTTCAAGTCTTCAATATTATGAACGTATTAAATAGGAGAATCTACATCAAAATGATCTATATCCAATGACATGCCCATCACAATCAGGTGGAGTGTCAAATTATTTACACTCAATCTGTTCGTTGCAGGACTAAAATAAATATTTCTGTTTCTAATCATATGGTTAGCCAATTAAATGACTGAATCATTTAAAAACAGAAGAAGTAGAGGTGTAAAAGACACTAATCAGAGTTATCTCCACTGAAAGTCATGAATTTCATTACACAGCCAGACCCTGTAGTGAATGAAGTGAAGGTACCATTTGCAGAGCGGAAAATATGTGCTTTTCAGAGGACCCGGTATGCTGAAAAGCGTACTTTTTCACTCAGTAAAAAAGGCAATTGTAAACCACCTCTCTCCGCGTTTTACCTAGTAAAACCTCTTCAAACCTCTTCAAACCAGCCTTTCGGCTGATAACCTAAACCACAACTTACAAAAATAATAAATTATAAAACTAATCAAAATTTCAAACACAGCAGCGAATAAAAACTAAAAGTCTAAAATATGGTTTATTTTAAGGCATCTAACTTCTTGACTGCTGTTGAAAATTATTGATATAAAACAAAATTATACCCGGGTGAAGCCGGAATGGGAAACTAGTACAAATATATTAAGCAAGTACCCTATTGACACAATTACATCCAAACGAACTGCCAGTGATATTATTTTTTACCCTTTTTACACATATTTCAAATTATACAGCCTAAGAATAATGATTCAATTACTTACAGCAGTTCACAAAGCACATAAAGTGAAACAGGAATCGAGTTAATAATAGGGGTATAAGACCAAAATTAATAATTTAACACAAATGAGCCAATCTAGATATGCTTTGAAATAGAAAGAACGGAGCGCGGTGATGAAATCTGAAACGAATGGGGAAGTTATATAATATTAACAGTAAAAATAGAGTTAAAGTTAGTTAAATAACCACACGCAATCCTATACTTTCCCGCTCCGTTTGCTCTATCATTCCATTCCTCGCGTTAATTACGTATTAGGCTTACAGATCAACGCTTTTTGCTTGCCTTATCTTTTACAATTTTTATAACTCAGTGTAATGACGCAATAAAAAATTATGGTTTCAGAAGTTTATGCTTAAATATTACTTCATTTTATTATTTTTACCTCCCTGTCACACATAGAGTAACGAAGATTTTTTCACATAACCCCGAATTTTAGTGTGCTTTACTTCTGTCAATAATTTATATTAATTGAAATAATAAAATAATAAAGTGTTTTATTTATGAAATAATACGTTAAATTTTTAGTGCGTAAGTCTAAATAGATATTTAGTTAAAGTAAAATTCAGTATTTTGAATCTCTCATGCCCTATATGAATATTATATATAAGGAAGGAAAGTATTGTTTTCATGTAAATTTATAAATACCGACTGTTTAACGAAAATACACATTTTCACGCCCTCTGAACCCAAAATAAAACATGTCTTAATCGATTGGTGTGTGGGAACAGAATAATCACAAGAACGGAATATCGAAGTTGAAATTTGGACTGAAGTTACCTAACTTCAGTTCTAACACGATACCACTAGGGACGTAACACGAAAATTTGCATCAAAATCAGTCAACCGGAAGTAGTAATTTATTCGTGCAATTTTTTAATTTTTTGCAATTTTCTCAAAATTGGAACCTACGATTTTTACTTTCACTTGCCTATATGAATGTATAAGAAGGAAAGTATTGTTTTCATGTCAATTTTTGGAAATTGAGTTTTCACTGAATCTACACGTTTTCAGACCCCCTGAACCCAATGAACATGTTTTAGCGACTGGCCTGTTGAATATTCTGCGTTTTTCTCAAAAACGGCTCCTACGATTTTTTAAATTTCGCCTCATTTACTAAATTTTTCATGCTCTACAAGATAGGGTAGGCGCCATATCTGCTGAAATTCTTAGAAAGGCTGTTTTCTCGTAAAAAGACTTAGTAGATCTATGCATTTTACGACAAAATTGTAATAATAAATTTATAAGAAATCAAAAATCTACAAATTTTATTTAGAGCATTTTCCTCTGCACAGTTTAGCGTGAAAGAGTGATTTTCCGTATTATTAAGCAAAACTGAGATTGATTTTCATTTTGCTTCATGGCGGTCTTGGGTTCGAATCCCATTCAGGGACGGCACATTTTCATACGTTACAAAAAATAATTTCATCTTTCACCGCCTGCATAGCAGTAATTGCAGAACAGTCGAACGTTAAACCAAAAAAAAAAAATTACATCATTCACTCATGATGAAAGTAAGGTTGTTTTCGAGGTTAGTTTTTTTGTTTACATATTTTTAATGTTATATTACTAATGTTAGGTTATATTGTTAATTATTTGTATTGGCAAGAGAAACTCGAGTGAGTGTTTCACAACGGTTTTTTTTAAATTTCCTAATTTATGTTATTTACTACATTTTTTCATGTTCTACAAGAAAGCGTATAAGGTAAAATTTATCGGGGTGCTAGCTTTGGTGAAAAGTGTTTCTTTAAAAATTGCGACCTTAAACGCTAATTAGGGCAAAAGGTAATTAATTAAAGTTTTGGGAAATTAAAAACCTTAAACTGTAACTTAATTTTTTTTCTGCAACGTTTAGTTTAGCGTCAATTAGTAATGTTCTGTATTTGATCATTAAAATAGTTAAAAAGTGGGTTGTTTCAAGATTGCTGCCTTAGTGTATAATTAAAGTTATAGGGAACTAAAACCTACAACGTTTATTTCAAACATTTCCTTCTGTAGCGCTTAGTTTTGCGTCAATTAGTGATTTTCCATATAAGTGAAATAAAGGTTAATTTTTATTTTAAGCGTTATTCAATTATGATTAAAATTATGTTATGTTTTCTAGGTTTTTTTGTTTACTAATGATTAACGTAAGTTATATTGTTTATTATTTACATTGACAAGAAAACTTTGTGTGAATCTGACGTTTCACACCAAATTTTCTTTTTTTAGAAAACACTGCTATAATAAATAAATAAGACATTGTAAATCATAAAGTATTATTTAAAAACTACATTTTTCGTATTAATTATAATAGTAAGTTATATTATTATGGACTTTACTCAACTAATGATTTTCTTTTAAAATCTTCATCAATATTGATTTTCTGAACTGTAGAACAAAGTTTCACGTACATAACTGTAAGAAATTACTAGTTTTGTAATAAAATACTTGGTTTAAAGCTTCCTGTAAGATTCAATTTACAATTTGGGAATGGATAAAGTAATAAAATCTATAAAGTAACATTATTTTATGGATAAAGAAAAACAAAATACATTTAAGTAAAGTGAAGAGTTTAATTCACGTGAATACAGACGAAATAAAAAGGAAAGAAAATGTGTGATTGGAAAAGTGTATGGAAGCGGTACGCATTTTGTCAATAGGCTATTCAATGTGTAAAAGGAAAACATGGACAGGAGCAATCTGCAAAACACTTTTCAATACCATATAGGCCCTACCGGGTGATAAGAAAGCATGCAAAAAGCTCAATGTTATATATAATCTTAAAGGAAAAACCTTTAAATATTAGATTACTTCGAAAGTCAAAGCTCATTAAAATTATCTATTGGTATCAGATGTCATCAGTTAAAGTAAATGAACATAATCACATATTCTGTTATTAGAAAGATGGAGTACCGCAGGGTGTGTTCTATTGCCACTTTAGTTCAAATTGTACTCAATCCAAATATTTAAGCGAGCCTTTTACAATGCTTTCAATGGGATTATGCTGAATGGAGTTTTGCAGATTCAGCATAGGGGTTTTAGCGCTTGATGAATAGAGTTACCGACGAGGGAAAAGCTCTCGTTCTAAAAATTAGCCCAATAAAAATTAAAGTCATGGTGATAAGTAAGGTTCCTTATACTCGATGTGACTTAATTATTGAAGATCAATAGATTGGTCAGATTAACATATTTAAGTATTTAGGAAGTTGGAATACAGGAGAACCAGCAGTGGAAATGGCTCGGCTGGCATTTTTTAACATAAAGCATCTGCTTGTTACAATACAATTTTTCTTCCTGTAAGAGATTCGTTTGTAAATACACATAATCTACTCTGTTCTCTTATATGGTGTGGAAACATGGACTTTTAGTATGCAGTCCATGAACCGTTTAGAAGCTTGAGTAATCGAAAAAAGAAAGACTGCCTACCTTCATTAAGTATTCGTATAGATTTATTTGCCAAAAAATCTTTCCCGCAGGTTGATTTGCAGATGTATCTGCATACGGTTTTGCCTATAGTGTTCAGGTGGAGTGTTAAATTAATTGCACTCGATCTGTTGGTTCCAGGGCTACAAAAATAGTTCTGTTTCTTATCACATAGTCAACCAATTATATAACTGTATTATTTAAGAACAGAAGAGGTAGAGGTGTGAAGACACTAATCAGAGTTATCTCCTCTTAGAGTAATGAATTCCATTATACAGCTAGACCTTGTGGTGAATGAAGTGAAAGTGTCATTTGCAGGGTTGAAAAAGGTTCTTTTCGGAGAGCCTGGCATGCTGATAAGCATACTTTTCTACTCAGTGAGGAAGGAAAACTACCTCACTCCTCGTTTTTACTAAGTGAACCTCTAAAGGTTCAAACCAGCCTTTCGGCTGTTGACCTAAGCAACAACAACAACGGTTTTATATTAAAATACTTTGACAAAAATTTCCCTTTCTAGTCGTCAAAATTATGCTGAAATATCTAAATATTTCAGAAAATTTGCACCAGCAGAAGCTGGGTTGATAGTGCACTACCCGCCAGTGATTATTAGCTGTCATGAGATTTAAGTTCCATATTAGTCGTGCTTCCTCTGTTCTTTAATACATACATTTTGTGTTAAGTTCTTCCAATTTAATCATATTATTTCTTTAAACAATCTTTGTACTTGTAAATTTGTTTTTCTTTTGATTCCGCAATTCAACGCACAAAAATCTTTTTGGCCGTCTTCTCGTATTTACAGATATACGAGGTGTGGCTATTAAATAACGAGACTGACGTTGTAAAAATTGTACTTTTATTTTACACAAAACCACTTACTGTCACCTTCAATATACACTCCTTCTCTATCCCTACAACACTCCATGCGAATTTTTCATTGTTGGAAACGCTGTTGGAAGTCATCTTCTGTCAGCTCCTTCAGGACACGTGCCGCTTTCTCTTTTACAGCTTCCACAGACTCAAATCTTGTCCCATTTAATGCAGATTTCACCTTAGGAAATAGGTACGAGCCCCATGGTGCACGATCTGGTGAATAAGGTGGATGTTCTAACACTGAGATGTGGTACTTGGCTAGGAACCTCTTGACAGATAACGCGGAATGAGCTGGCGCATTGTCTTGGTCGAGAACCCATGATTTGTCCTTCCACATTTCGGAGCGGTTTTTCCTTACTCTTTGACGTAGTTTAGAAAGTACCTCAAGGTAGTAATACCGATTAATTGTTTAACCTTAAGGTACCCAGTGAAGGTACACAATCCCGTGGATAAAAAGAAACAATCATTATTGCTTTAAATGTTGACTTGCTCATTCGAGCTTTTTTGGCTCTCGGTAAAGTTCGGCTCTTCTAGTGCATGGATCGGTGCTTCATTTTCGGATCGTAAGTAAAAAACCACGTTTAATCACATGCGATTATCTTCTACCTGTTCTGTAAGGTGAAATCTGTATTAAAAGAGACAAGATTTAAGTCTGTGGAAGCTGTAAAAGAGAAAGAGGCACGTGTCCTGAGGATCTCACAGAAGATCACTTCCAGCACTGTTTCCAACAATGGATAATTCACATGGAGCGCTGTAGGGATAGCGAAGGAGTGTATATTGAAGGTGACAATAAGTAATTACGTATGCAATAAAAAAAAATTTACAACGTCTGTCTCGTTATTTCATAGCCACACCTCGTATATAATTAAGTTAACGTCACTCAGGATTAAAGACTGATGTATATGTTACACAATGGACAATAAACATTCGACAGTAATACTGTCAGAAATTTAGACCTACACATGGATCATGGTCTACATGAAAACAACATTTACCCGTCAAAAGAAAACAACTAGACCTACATTTTCGAAAGAAAAAATATGGAGTTTGGGTAACAATTAATCTCTTCTATCAAAACTAACTAAATAAATCAATTTTGAAACTTATTTGGACACATGGATTACAATTTCGGGGTACATCTGCATTTTCAAATATCGAAATTTTTGTACGGTTTCATTCTAGTCAAAAAAATCAGATATTTTTATTAAACATACCCTGATATGTTTGAATTTTAGAGATCTTAACGTAAAAAAAGAAATTTCAGAAATCAGTATTTTATATTTTGTTAGGCTTTATAACTGCCCATAACGAGCAGGTGGAGTGTTAAATTAATTGTACTCGATCTGTAGATTCCAGGACTACAAAAATAGTTGTTTCTTATATAGTCAGCCAATTATATGACTGAACTAATAAAGAACAGAAGAGGGGGAGGTGTAAAAGACACTACTCAGAGTTATCTCCTCTGAGAGTAATGAATTTCAATATACAGCCAGACCCTGTGGTGAATGAAGTAAAGTTTTAATTTGCAGGATGGAAAGTTAGTGCTTTTCGAAAGGCCTGGCATGCTGATAAGCATACTCTTTTAACTCAGTAAGGAAGGCAATAGTAAACCACCTGAATCCTCGTTTTTACTTAGTAAACTTCTAGAGGTTCAAACCAGCCTTTCGGCTGCTGATCTAAACTACAGACTTTATGAATATAGTCGAACTTCTATAACTCGAATTTTCTATATCTCGCATTTGAATTTCAGTTCTTTTAAACCTTCCATGCATTTACCATTAAAAAATCCATCTATAACTGGAATTTTGCTATATCTTTAAGTCGAATAATTTATTCAGTTTTTTTGACAAAAATATGTATATAGTTCTCTAAATAACGATTTTGGTCTTTTGAAAAATGTACTACAGTCCTGCTGCTTATTTAAAAAGAAAAATATTTGACCATATAAAAGTACAGACCCTCAAAGCCATCTGGTTGTCTTTGATAGGCCTAACAGGCTTAAACCATAACAATGAATTACTTTTAAATCAACAAATCTTTGGTCGACTGCAATAGAACCATGGTCTGTCGGTAAAATGTACCATATTCAGCATGAACTGCGTACTTAAAATACCAGAAATTTGGAACTGAATAATAATTTATAATAATGTACAGTATTTTACACTAGCCAACAGCTAAGTTAGAATTAATAAATTATTTTGTTGTTTATGGTCAACGTTTCTTTTATAGTTATTTCAAATCTTTGTTAATTTTTAAATGCAACGTCCAGTACTGTATTAAAAAATTACGCATGTGCTCTAGGCTTACATATTTAACATTTTGTAGGCTACTGAATTAGTCTATGTTGAATGTTCTGTTTTCTTATTTTTTATAGGTAACTGCTTTGTTGTAATTTTTCCATAACTCAAAATTTTTGTAAATCGAATTTTTTCCCATGCCTTGAGGGTTCAAGTAACTGAAGTTCGACTGTATAAAACTTTATTATAGGCACACCGTAGGTCTTTTTTTGTCATCAGTCTCTCAACTGGTTTGATGGAGTTCTCCAACCTGTTCTATCTTGCGCAAGTTGTTTCATATCTACATATCTGCAACACCCTACATCTTTTATAGATTGCTTTATAAATTCTAACCTTTGCCTCCTCCTACAATTCACTTCCTCAATATTACCCTCCATTATTCATTAACTAATACCTGGATGTCTTAGGATATGCCCCACTAGCCTATCTCATCTTTTGGTAAGATGCTTCCATTTACTTCTTTTTTCATTCACTCGCCAAAGAACTTCTAAATTACTTATTTTGCCCACCCATCTAATATTTAACATTTTCCTATAATACCACATTTCAAAAGCTTCTACCCTCTTCCTTTCTACGGCCCCTATCACCCACGTTTCACTCCCGTATAATGCTACACGCCAAACATAGTGTTTTAAGAGATTTTTCCTAATGTGTGAGGCAATGTCTGTAGTTAGTATGCTGTTTTTCATTTCAAAGGCTTTTCTAGCTTAAGCAATTCTACTTTTGATATCAGTTGTGCTTCTACCATCCTTTGTTATTTGACTCCCTAGATAGCAGAATTTCCCAACTTCCTGTATGTTTTCGTTTCCTACTTATAAATTTCCCATGTCTTCTAAACCACTCTTGCTGCTGCACAACACTTTCGTTTTGTTCTTATTAATTTTTATGAAGTAGTCCTTTCTCATGATCTCATCCATTCCATTTAAGATATCCTCTAGTTTTCTCTTTGTCTCAGTTAATACTGCTATATCATCGGTGAATCTTAGCATGTTTATTGTTTCTCCTTGATTTTTTTTCCTGCGTCAAATTTTTTCTTCCGCCTGGGCTGTACCCCTCCGGCGAATCCACTTCAAGGTGATGGGGAGACGCAGTAGGCTCTGCGCGAGTAGCGCTACTCGCGGCAGATACTGGGACCGTCTGTAGGCGCTAATATTAGTAGGGTAGTTGGCGACAAGTTAAATGTACTACAGTATGAAATTTAACTTTCTTGCAGTAGATAGACAGGTTATTGAAATTGGCAATAATTCTAAGCCAAATAAGATTGAAAGAAATTGATTGTTAGGTAATAAACATTATGGCGATCTTAAAACTGGAACACCCTGTTTCTAACAACTGTTTTAATGTGTTTTCCGCTTTTTTCTGTAAATTTATACTTTTTTAACTCCCTGTAGGTATACAAAAACTGAGCGCACCGTTACATAGACCAATACTTGATTCAACTGATGCGTTCAATCAATGTATTTACAAGGGAGTGTTTGTTTGTAGTGTTGATATTGGGTGGATTGTAGCAGGAGGCAGAACTGAAATAGAAGGGTTGTGAGAGGTGAAAGTGCGTATAAAAGATAGTTACATGTTTTTCTCTTCGTTTTTTGTCGAATAAACCATCGAATACAACCCACCACAAGGTATCAAAATCAACTCTCTGATCTAGCGAGCAACTGTATGTATACTCTACGTATAAAGTGAATGAAGTAATACTAAAAACGAGCGAGAGAGTTTTGGGGGAAATTCCGTAAGGGTGAGTTAAAAGGGAATAAGAAGAAACTTCCACTCACTCATCCTGTCTATCTCCTTTCAAATACTGTTAAGTTTTTGACTTAACGCGGATTCGATTTACGTGGTTTTTCTTTAAATGTTTTCTTTTCTATATGAGTTTATACAAAAAGTATTGTTTTCATATCGGTTTTTCACCAAAAATACACTTTTTTAGGCCACCTTAACCCAAAAGAAAACATTTTTACTGATTGGAATGTATAAAAAAAATCTCAAAAACGGAAAAAAATTCGAAGTTGAAACTTTGAACTTCAGTTCGATACCACAAGTAGACCCGATACAAGTATTTTCAAGAAAATTAATTATCCGAAAATATTATCTAGTTTATTCGTGATATAAGTTATTTCATTTCTTTATGATTTTCTCAATAACGGCTTTTGATGTTCCACCTTTTGTGGTTATTAGAATAACATGGAATGTAAATAACCGCCTGAAACTTATAAAAAATGAAGTAGAATTGATTAATAAATTTATTCGATTTGTAGTTACTTAACTTCTTTAATTCCAGATGGATTAATAAAAATAATTTTTACATTATATAAATTATACCAGATTAGGCCGTTCTTGTTAATCAAACACAAATTTACAGTTTGAGTTTTAAGACATAAGTCAGATATAAGAAGTTATTCTACTTATAAAAATAAAGACTACAACAATGAACAGTTTAAGTAATTAAATCGATATTAAACTAAACAAAATAAAAAATTATATAAAACAGTAATGAACGAACCATTAATTAATAAAATGTAATGTTCTTAAATTATAAATGTAAATTAAAAAGTAAATTATTTTTACGATCACATACTACTACACGCTCCTGCAAATTTTTTTTAGTTGGCTGATTGGCCTTCGGGCCAGCCCAGTCAGTCAGCTGGTAGAAAGTCGCTATTATTTGTTACGTAATACCGGTTGGGCAAGCGACTTTGTATGGTGACCAGTTGACAGCCATCCATGAACAAACTCTACTGGGGGTCCCTGTTCAAACTCATGTCTAATCCATGTCAAAAAAATACAGCAAGAAGCAACGATCAAAATGGGTATTTGTCAACAATGTACAGTTCCCAATATCAAATAAAAGCTAAAAAAAGGTTGGCTCATTTACTACATTTTTATGAGCGTTGTGGTTGAGTGGGAACGCGTAGGACGGCGTTCCAAACTAGTTTTTTAACAATTTATTAAAATATAAATATTTTTTAAGCCAAGATGATATAATGTTAATTAAAGTTAATAAATCAAATTAAGGTGCTTCCTATACTATTTTTCTCTCTATCTAATGTTACTAAAATTTATGGGTACATTTTAAATTGAGTCATTCTTTGGTTTAGGTGAAATCTAAGGGGTAGGAAAATGTTATTCAAATTTATGGGTATATTGGAAATTGAGTCATTCTTTGGTTAAGGTGGAATCTCAGGTCAAGGAAAATATTATTCAAATTGTGGGTACATTTGAAATTGAATCATTCTTTGGTTTAGGTGGAATCTAAGGTTAAGGAAAATGTTATTCAAATTTATGGGTAAATTTGAAATTGAATCATTCTTTGGTTAATGTGAAATCTAAAGGATTGGGAATGTAATTCAAATTGATGTGTACATTTGAAATTGAGTTATTCTTTGATTTAGGTGGAGTCTAAGGGGTGGGAGTATACCGTGTCTATGATTGGTCAAAATTGTTAAGAGCCGTAAGCTGCTGTACCTCCGTCAATATAATGAGAAATCAAAAAATATATGTTCCACTGCAGTGTACTCTGCAGGGGAAGATAGAGGGAAAGTAGAATTCTGGCAGAGACGAATTTCCTGGCTTGCCTATTTGAGGACCTGATTCGGTAAGAACTCGATAGCATTGTTGTCGATTGCGATTGATAAGGTTAAAATAACCCTGATGATCGCCAACATCCGAAAAGTACAGGCACGACAAAATGAAGATTATGTCTTAGCAATAAATAACAGTACAGCAGACTTGTAGTTCAGTAAGCTTCAATATTTGAGGTCCTAGCCTATTGTAGAAAATCATAAATATACAGCAAAAGTAAATTATGCTTTTAATACAATAACACAAACATTTTTACCGTTCCCACACTAGCAAATTTACGACTACTCTCCCGATTTTTATGTTCAACACGATAGGATGAACGCCGTAACTTCTAAAATTTTTCAAGGGTGCTCTAGTGGTAAATCTTGCTTTTATTTAAGATTGAGGCCTTAATATTATATTTATGGCATATGTTTATAAATATATATATATATTTATTTATTTATTTTCCTAATACGTTACAAAAATCATAAATTTCCTTTTATAACTTTTAAAAATCGAAAATTATATTTTTTAACTCGTAGAGGAAAAGTTAATCTACCGATTTATGGTTTCTCGTGATCAATGGTATATTAATAACGTTGTAAAATTATTGTTAATTTTAATTTACCTAATATCTGGTAAAGAAATTAACCGCGTTAACTGAAGAACTTATTGTGAATTTTTTTCAGCAAAAAGTGTGAGAGAAAGCGAGATTGAATGAGTGAGAAAGAACTGAATGTGCTCTATTTCCGTTTCTGTAACATCAATTCAGTCGACAAAACACTGTCCAACTACAAGCACACCTTTTGTTTGTCATTTCTCGCACAATTCCATCCTTTCACTCTTTGCCAATGAATATTTCCTATCTCCATCCTTATCTATTTCATTCACTATAAAAAAATTCCCTTACTCCTTCTACAACTCACACTATTTTTGTTCAATGAACTTCGAACGACAAAACATGTCTTCTTTTTTATTTAGGCTATCATTTCGAACATTTTTTCATTTGATGTATATTTTTCTGTAAAGTCTATCTACAATATTATTTCGAATAAATAGATTTTAATGAAAAATCCTTGCTATTATCTTAACGTTTTGTTCATGAATAGAATTTTAATTCATATTTTTCCCGTTATAAATTAGTTCCAATCTGATGATATGAAACAATTTTTGGACAGTTGTAAATTAGGATATATAACAATTATATTGGTCTTAAATTAATTAGGAGTTTGGTAAAATTATTTGAAATATATGTGGTGATTACAACAGAATTTTGTTGCTAAAGATTTCCTTTTGTATATACGAGGTGTAGCTATTAAATAACGAGACTGACGTAAAAAAAATTTAATATTAATTTTATACATAATCACTTATTGCCACCTTCAATATACACTTTTTCTCTATCCCTGCAACGCTCCATGCGAATTTTTCATTTTTGGAAAAGTACTGGAAATCACCTTCTGTCAGCTACTTCAAGACACGTACCGCTTTCTCTTTTACAGCTTTCATAGATTCAAATCTTGTCCCTTTTAACGCAGATTTTACCTTAGGGAACAGGCAGAAGATAGTAACATGTGATGAAACGCGGTTTTTTACTATTGATCCGGAAACGAAGCGCCAATCCATGCACTGGAAGAGCCGAACTTCACCGAGAGCCAAAAAAGCTGGCATGAGCAAGTCAAAATTTAAAGCAATGATGATTGTTTTTTTTATAATCATGGGATTGTGTACCTTCACTGGGTTTCTGAAGGTCAAACAATATTAATCAATATTACTACCTTGAGGTACTTTCTAAACTACGTCAAAGAGTAAGGAAAAACCGCTCCGAAATGTGGAAGGACAAATCATGGGTTCTCTACCAAGACAATGTGCCAGCTCATTCCGCGTTATCTATCAAGAGGTTCCTAGCCAAGTACTGCATCTCAGTGTTAGAACATCCACCTTATTCACCAGATCTTGCACCATGCGACTTCTATCTGTTCCCTAAGGTGAAATATGCATTAAAAGGTACAAGATTTGAGTCTATAGAAGCTGAAAAATAGAAAGCGGCACGTGCCCTGAAGGAGCTGACAGAAGATGACTTCTAGCACTGTTTCCATCAATGGAAAATTTGCATGGAGCGTTGTAGGGATAGAGAAGGAGGAGTGTGTATTGAAGGTGACAATAAGTGATTATGTATAAAATTAAAATAAAATGTTTTACAACGTCAGTCTTGTTATTTAATAGCCACACCTCGTATGTATATTAAAATCTAGACTAAGGAGTTGTTTTATTCTAACTTAAACTAAGTACTATTAACAATATTACAACATAGATGTTCAGCAGAACCTCGGTAATTAATTTAATATAACACATTATTTATACACTACACTTATATTGTGCACTGATATTTAACAATAATTCTAATTGTGCACCGAAACTGCTCTGCTTGCAAACACTGACACAAGAGAAGCTCAAATATTTTATTTCTTTTCAGCCTTTACACCAGATCATCATTGTCAAGCAGCTGGATTGCTTTAAAGTTTTCGTGGCGGTTAATTCTTTCCTCTTGCTTGTGTGTGAATTTCTGGTATTCGATGGAGACAAAGTTCATTCAGGGTGCATCAACGATCAGCACCCTGGTTTGGAAACGTTAAATGATGTTGATGTTGAATATTACTATGTTTGGTACATCCCCAGAGTTGCATACCATAAAAAAGAACATTTGTTTACAGAGTTGAAGTTTGGTATACACTCATAATGAGGATCTTATCCCCATTAGACAGTACGATTTCTGATTCTTTAACTCGAGTTCCTCTCTCTGGTTGTAAAGCCCTGGTTGTAAAGAAGAAAGAAGAAGTCATACCAAAGTATTTTGTAGTGTTCGCGTGTTGTACAACGCGGCTATTTACATATATACTGGAATATACTGAAGATGAAAAAATATTAGAATATCTGGTATGAAACTTTCACATGACGTTCGTTTTTCAATGATTTTAACTCTTAACATATACGTTACAATCTGTTTAATTTGAGACCAATTAATGGCAGAATGATATGAAAAGTATAAATGAAGTAGAGTCTCGTACAGACCCAGGCCTACCATGATCATATAGTTAATTGAACTCAAAACCATCAAAGTACACCGGTAACTACAATCTACTGTAAGTTCTGTTTAAAAACATCTTTACAAGAATTTGAATCACGGAATCTTCGTCTCCGAAAATCAGCTGTTAAACAACTGACTCACGGTAACGGATAAATATATACAATGCCTATATTCAATCATTACTCCTAAATAGTTTAAAATGACAAACTTTTCTAACTTTAATCATGAGTAGATGACACTAAATAGATGCTCTACGTGAAAGAGTAGGTACCACGTCTTCTGAAATTCTTAGGGATGCTGTTTTCTCGTAAAAAAATTGTTTTTTTAAGATTGCGACTTCAATATGCATTTTAACGCAAAAGTGTATAATAAAAGTTTTAGAGACTTTAAAATCCTATTAATTTAATACAAATATTTTTTTGTATAACGCTTAGTTTAGCGGTAATTAGTGATTTCCTGTTTTTTTCCATGAAAATCTGTAAAAAAATCTATTTTTTTGATTTCAGCCTTACTATACATTTTACGACAAAAGTGTATATAATCAAACTTATAGGAAATTCAAATATATACAACTTTTTTTTACTTTTGAGACCTCATAGGATCACTGTAGTTCAAGTTTAGGTTTGTTCCAGTGTTGGGTTTCTTTAAAAAGCGCGCTCTCCTTAGCGTGGCTTCCATTTGTTTGGCTCACGTTTTCTTAAAACGTTCCGATCTCTGTTTCCGGTCTTCGTCACTAAACACCTGTTGTACACTCTTCTGGTTTTTGGTTCAAATGTTACCATATTAGTCTTAACTAGTTGGTTACGCTTAGCTGATTTTGTTAGCAGGTCTTGTTGAGTGATTTCAAGTTCCTCCACATCCCGCTGTACATCCTTCAGCCACCTAGGTCTCAACACCTTATTCCAAAAATGGTTCAGCCAGTTATTCCATCCAGTTCACAAGTCTGGAATTTTCGGCTCTGAGTATGTGTCCTAGGAATGATATTCTACAACTTTTATTTAGAGCAGTTTTCCCTACAGGGCCTAGTTTAGCGTGAAAGAGTGATTTTTCGTAGTTTTAAGCCAAACTTAGGTTGATTTTCATTTTACATCATTCACTCATGATTAAAATAAAGTTATGTTTTTGAGGTTAGTTTTTTGTTTATTTCTAATGTTTTATTACTGATGTTAGGTTATACTGTAATTATTTGCATTGGCGAGAGAAAGTTGTGTGAGTGTTTCGCACCACATTGTTTTAATTGAAGGCCTCATCTCCTCTTACAGTCATCCCGTTCTGCCACCAAGAAACACCTTCTCTTAGTATGGAAGCGGGTGGCGTACTCCATTTGATTGAAGCAAATGTAGGAGGATAGTGAGATAAAATCTTAAGTGAACTCGATTTGACCTATCGGGAAGAGACTATAGCTACCATAGGGATCGCCTACATAAACTTTACATAACAATTAACCTAGTTGCTACCAAATAACATAAACCACTTAACCGAGTACCATACAAACAGAATACAATCATCCAAAAACAAACGAACACAAAAATGAAAGAAAAATCAAAGTTTTATTTCTTAGCTGAAAAAATTTCACGCTTGATTTTGGAATCGTTATATAACTGTATTGATTACACCTATGTTCCTATTGACCCCAGTTGATCCTGTTGAACGTGATTTATCCTAGTTCATGAAAGTAATAAAAATAAATAATTTTAATAATATTAATAATAAGTAGTGTCTAAATGAACTAACTTCTCTTTCACAGACAATTTTGATTTTAATAAAAATTAATTGCTTTAACGGACTCAAACTTCATTATACTCTTATTTCTATTTTGTGTTTTATTGTTTTATGTAAATTTAGAGGAATCTATAAAATAAAATTGTGATTTTTCATGTGCAATTTTTCGAAATGCCCCAAATTTTGTTTCTACGCCAGATCTATCATGTAATCACCGAAAATTAGTTCATCTAAATTTTTGTCTGTTTGTATGTTACGGCATCACGCAAGAACCGTTGAAAAAAGTTCAATGAATTTCGGTATTTTGGTTCTAGATTTAATCTCAAATGAAAAATAGGCTATAAATATTTTAATACCATAAAAGGATGAGGGAAGTTCAGAGGGATGTGTAAAAAAAACTACGAATATTTGTTAAAAGTCAAAGTTTCAAAAAAAATTATATAATCGAAATTAGGAAACGTTTAAAGACAAATAAATTGGATTATATACAATTTTTCATTTTCATGCATAATAACGGAGATATTACCGATTAAGAAAAAAATAAACATCAATATTGTTAGAATATTTACATACAAAATAACCGGCATAACCCGTATTCATTCTGTCGGTTATCTACCTACCCATTCCACCAGTACCCTAAAATACCCTATACACCAACTCTCGGTCACGTCGTCAAAAATGAATCAGTATTCTTAATAGTTCGTTAGTTAACATCCTAGTGTTCATATTATGATTTGCCTTTAATTTATTATGAAATTAATAAATCTCTGCATATCTTAATTTAAAAATACCAAGATCTACCTTTTATTTATGTCCAACTATTTTTTTTTCATTAATAATATTGCTGACGTTGAAAGGAGGTACGAGTAGATAACAATGAATGATAAGAACATCAAAGAATATCAGACCTGACAGGGATCGAACTCGGTACAAGAAAAAACCGTCCACAGCACCAATAAGAACCATTCGAAGACCGAATACTTTAGTTAGTATTAAATACATAAATAATAATAATAATAATAATAATAATAATAATAATAAGTGAAAAGAATAATAAAATAAATAAATAAATAATTTTTTTGTATTCCTTAGTTTGTGTACGTTGCAATCAGTTCAATTCAGAACAATAAGCAACCCCATGACCCAATGAGATGAGGATGCTGTGTATGACATGTAAATGAGGTGTAGTCTTGTACAGACTCAGGTTGACCACTCCTGAGAGAGTATAGTTAATTGAACCCCAACCATAAAAGTACACCGGTACCCACTATCTAGCATTCAAATCCGTATAAAAGTAACTTCTTTTACTAGGATTTCAACCAGAAACCTTCGTCTCCGAAAATTAGCTGTTATAACAGCTGATTTTGGCGATGACTTTACCTCTAGTCCAACCCGATGGGTCCTAAATAAAATTAAACTATTAGGATTGCTCTAAACTTGTTCATAAACGTTAAGAACTGTATTTTTTCTATTTTGTTCTGTATTAGTTGTTCTACCTCTTCTATTCTTAAATAATTCCGCCATATAATTGCCTGACCATGTGATAAGAAACACAACTATTTTTTGTATCCCTGGAACTAACAGATTGAGTGCAAATAATTTAACAATTCACCTGCCTGTTAGGAGCATTAATACATGATTGAGGTGGTTTACTATTATCTTCCTCAGTGAGTAGAAAAGTATGCTTATCAGCATGCCATAACCTCTGAAAAGCTTTACTTTCCTCCCTGCAAATAACACCTTAACTTCATTCAAAACTTCTGGCTGTATTATGAAATTAATTACTCTGAAAAGAGATAACTGTGACTAGTGTTTTTTCTACCTCTACCTTTTCTGTTTTTTAAATGTTTTAGTCATATAATGGGCTGAACATGTGATACGAAACAGAAAGTTTTTTGTAGCCCTGGATCTAGCAGATCAAGTGCAAATAATTTAAAGCTCAACCTGCCTGTTATGGGCATTAATCCATGATAGCAAGAAGAAGGAGATGAAGATGATGAACTACCACTTTAAAGCCAATAGAAATTTTAAGTGCTTTTTTCATACATTCAATGAAATAATTTTCAAAGATAAATAAATCCGAAATTAAGATAAACAATAAGAAATTGGACTGATTCAAAATAAATCTCCCATTTTAAACCTAAAAAATAAAATAAAATTCATAAAAATAACTGCTTTAATCTTTATATGTCTACGCAAGTCTTTTCCACGGTTTTTGAATAATATTCCATTATTTTCCAAAGGGTAGTTATATAATTTTGATTCGTTTTGTGCCGAACAAAATTTAATTAAAGTAGATTTTATTTATCTTTATTAGCAGTAATAAACTTTAGTAATCCTTCGAATCTCGGATTAACTGAATTCTCTTTTTTCTCGAATCGATCTGGACTCATCAAACAGGGATAAACAAGCTTATACAGTTTTTCTTTAATTTTTATTGTGTTCCTCTTCTTTTATTAAAGAAAATTTTTCAAAGCGTTTGGTAGCAAACATTTCTAGTACGATTAAATATTGTATTTTAGTATCTAAAAATAGATTTTAAGTAAACAATCATAAATGATTGAGTTCATAAATAGAAACTTGGTATTTTTTAAACAGATTTTACAAAAAATTATAAAAAACAAAATTCTAAAACTTAAAGATTATTTAACTGAAAACCTTTTAAACTTAGTTCAATTGGAACTAGACGTAATTTAATTTTATTCATGTCGATTCTAAAATAGTTATTTAACTAGCGTTTTATAAATTCCATATTTTTATACCTCATAACATTTTCTGCCAATAACGTTTTTTTGTTTTAAGAACAGTCATTATTGGTTTTTGTTTGTTTTAATAAACTACAATCTGTTTTTAAATTTAAAATAATAAGTAGTAATTAATTAGTCAAAGTTGACTATTAGTAAAAAAAAAAAAAATCTGCTGTGAAACACACGACTTTCTCTTGCCAATGTAAATAATTAAACATCATCTTCTTCTTTAGGTTCCTATCCTTTCCGGATGTTAGCCACCATATTAACAATCTGAACTTTATCCACTACTGATCGATTAAGCTATATTGTCGTTTTCAAATACCACATTCCAGATTTTTAATCAGAAAATATGTCTTCTTCTCATGCTATGTTGTCCAGCTATTAATATTAATATTGATTGCAGCAACCCATATATTTTCTTGTTGTGTATTATTTGTCCCAGATACTCGAGCTTCCTAATCTTTATCGTGTTCATAAACTTCCCTAGATTTCTGCATGCATCTCAGTACCTCCTTGTAAGAGACGCGATCCACCCAGGAGACCAAGCATCCTTCTGTAGAGCCACATCAACGCTTCAGTTGTTTTAATCACGGAATCATTAAACGTTCAACTTTCCACGCAATTAAACAGAATCGAAAAAACTTAAAATCGCAATAGCCGCATGTTTGTTTTAACCAATAACAGACAGATAGGCCACATATGTTTGTTAGATGTGGAGTGTGTAAGTACTCAACAATTTGTGTAATAATGAAGGTCAATTTAAGCGCAGACCAGTAAACGTTATAGTTATATAATTTTGAATGTATGAGGAAGAATTTAAACTATTTAGAAACACAATGAGATTAGTGGGAAATTTTCTATTAATTTATGAATGTTTGGATACCATTCAATTCCGGTTTTTTTTTTAAGAAAACCGTGGTAAGCCCGTATCTCATTTAAAAAAAATTATAACCACGTTTGAAAGCTTGAATGGTAAAGGTGGTATATTGTTCGATCTTGCTTTTAAAGCAAAACCGGTTAAATTGAATATAACCTGTAAAAGAGAATAAACGCTGCGAAATTCGTAGAATAGCATATTTGCAGACATTCTTCACAATGGAACTAAAGTGTTCTAGTACTATCTTTTATAATTTTTTGTCTATATGCACGTGTTCACAAAATTCCGTGCTTTCATACAATAAAATATGTCATATAAATAACTGTAAGAATGGGTAAATGAATCAGCTCAAACAGGGAAATTTTTCCGTCTAAATTTTACCATAGAATCCATAATCACTTGACGCTTACATACGCTTGAAAAAAACATTATAGTGTGGTAAGCGAGGGCGTTTGATATATCAAATTTTTCACTAGACTTTTTCTAAATACTAAATAAAAAACATTTATTGCCAAATTTTGACAAAAACGCGCGAATTTGCTGAATTAAAACAAATTTTTCGTTAATTCGCTGTAATTGGCGTATAAAAAGGGAGTTTTATATTGATGTTTAAACCATCTCTCGAAGTTTTCTTAATGCGTCATAAAAATTTAAAATTTTCTGGATAAAAATGTCTAAAAAGCCAAGTCTATCGGCGCGATCTCGGAGTTAGTGTCGTAGAGTTCATATTCTAAAACCTATCAGTCGCACAAGGGTTAGAAATCAGACCGTGTGTTTTGAATACTTTACTCATTCTATTAAATGTCCAACGAGCTGTTGTTTCAATGCGTATTTAATCTCTTGAGAATGATCCCATCATTCAATATCGTTCCCAAATACATATATGTGCTGACACTTTCAATATTGTTATTATTTATCGTAAGACTGCAGTTTGGTCGATAAATTTACTAATAACCATCAGTTTGGTTTAATTTATATTAATATAGTGATCATGTTTCTCACTCCATGGTGTGATGCCGTTCATGTGGAGTTGCAGTGACTCGAAGTTGTCCGCAAATATGATGGTGTCACCGACATATCGTATATTATTTATTACCCTTTCATTCAAAGAAATGCCATGTTCCACACACATTCCCCAGTGCTTCAATGAAAATACTTTTTGAAGATTACACATTGGAGATTAGGGGTGACAGGATACAACCCTGTCTCACTGCTCTCAGAATCTTAACAAAACCTGAGGCCTCAACCAATACTCTCACAGAAGCGGTCTGATTCCAGTACAAATTACTCCTATTTCCAAGGTCATTTTAATCTAGCCTTATGTTTTTCTTAATTTTAAACATGTTCTGATGTAGGACTCTATCAAACACTTTTTGATAATTAACGAAACACGTTTATACATCAAAGTTCATATCTTAACCCTACTGCGACGAGAGGCAATCTCAGTTTCCCTGGTAGTTACCAGCTTTAAAAGCCTATGTCAAACGTATTTAGGAAGCGAGTTGTTTGGTTTGTACATCAAATTACTCATCATGAATGGCTCTTTAATTTCATATAAAACACAATGCAAATGTATTAATAGCAAGGTTGAAACGATGGTTGTAAGTTGACTAGTTACTTTTGAAGTCGTTCTATCTTCAAGACAATGTAACTTATGGAATATTTTCATCTTTACGGTTCATAAAACTACCTATTAAATCAGAATAATGCGTAGATACTATAAATCTAAACTTTTTTGTCCTACATACAACTGTTGGCGTAGTATGCGGAAATTCTGGGAATAAACATTTTCTTTCTTCGTCAAAGCTCCCACGACACGTTTCATGGCCTATTACAAACCCTATTCTTTTACCACTATTACATAATTTTGTATGTGTATGTGTAGCTGCGTATGTGTTCAATTTCAATACTATTCACAAAAGTAACGTGAACGAGAGGGTGGGGAATGGCAGGAATTTGACAATCAACACTGTTCGGATATCACAGTTTCTGTTCCCACTTTGCAAGTTGAAATTTCAAACTGCAATTATTAAGGTTAATGTTTACTCTAAATTATATTGTAAAACATGGTTTTATTCCCGAAAATGTCTTCTAAAAATTATGTTCTGTATAGTTTCATGATAAACTTAAATTTTAGCACGTTACAGCCAAAAATGTAAAATAACCTTTAAATTTCTACGCTCAAAAGTGTTTCGCCCGCTGTAGCTAGCAAAAAACGCAACAAATTTTTTATGTTTTTAAAATAAAAATAAGCGTATCTGTTGTATCAAATGCCTGTAATTTTTCACAATTTTCTTTTGGTAGTTAAATGAATTTATTTGGGATTGTGTTTTGACACTTGAACGTTCATACGCCTGACATGTGTTTTGACACTTGAACATTCACTATACGATGGAAAACACGCCGTAGCAGAAAGATTAATGAAACATAACTTATGTTTAATCATGAGTAAACAACGTAAAATGAAAAATATAACATAATTTAATCATGAGTGAGTGACTTTCAATGAATATAAACCTCTGTACGAGTTAAAAATATGGAAATTACTGATTAAAGTTGTAAATTTTTTTCGATAACTCTAGTTTTTATACTTTTGTCGTAAAATGCATACTAGGGCCGCATCTTTAAAAATCCCATATTTTCACCAATATCAATTATCAAAGTACAGAAGATGACTGGCTAATTGGCGCTAAACTAAGCTTTGTAGATAAACTGCTTGAAATAAAACTTGTAGGTTTTTAATTTAAAAATAAAAAAGTTTAATCAATTTCAAGAACATAAAAATATTTTAAAACACAATTTATTGACAAATCACACAACAAAGTATTTTTGAACTGATTTTGTTAACTAATTTTCCTTTATAAAAAGAAATATATAAAACTAATGCAGAACTTTAATCTTGTTATTTTCAATATAACTTTATAACTTCAAGTTTAAATTTATAGTTTTAAAGTTTACAAATTAAATAAGGTAGCGACTGAAGTCGAATTTAAGCTGATATTAAGTTACAGATTGACTTCAAGCTCGGATCGAAGATTTATTTCTTTTACAACCTACACAGCTAAGTTCAACTTCAACCATTGGCAGAATTAAGGGTTAGTTGAATTTAACAGAAAACTCTTGGCACGCTATCTAACAACAAAACCAATCAATTGATGTTTTACAATAGCTACTAACAATCCTAATAAAATATAGGAAAACAATGTAATGTATTTATATATTTCTAAATTTGTTGAAAGTTTTAAATATTTAAAACTTTTTTATAGAAATATATTTTAAAAAAATTGTTCGTGAATGGTACTACTTAAAACTAACCTATTTTCCTCGGAAATTACATTTAAAAACTAAATTTTATTTGTACAAAATTGTCTTATCACATGGGCAGCCAATTATATTACTGAGGAATTTAAGAACAGAAGAGTTAAAGGTGTCATAGACACTAATCACAGTTATCTCCTCTGAAAGTAATAAATTTCGTTATATTACCAGACCCTGTGGTAAATGAAGTGAAGGTGTCATTGGCAGGGTGCGCTGCCGTCGCGCAGCCAGCAGTGCCCCCCCCCCCCCCCACCGCCATGAAGTGGACTCGCCGAAGAGGAATTTAAGCTACCGTACTGAACTGCGAGTCGCACTTGCCATCCAACTCTCGAAAAGTGAAGAAGAAAATAGAGAGCTAGCAAGAAAGAAGAAGAACCCAGCCGAGACCAGACGCACCATTCCTGGTCAAAGGTACCGGTGGCGGACCAACATTGCCGCACCGGTCAGCCTTTGCCTAACCATCCGCCGAAGGAAGTCCATACGTCCCAAATGGCACCACGGTGAAGACGGAGTTCAGCGCGGGACTGGAGAGAACCGCCTAGGCCGCGCTATCAGCCGATGCGACACTGCGGGCTACCACTGTCACGCTGCAGTGGTGACCCAACTGACACTGAGGGAGAGCTAGGCCTAAACCCGGTAGCCGAGCCGTCACTTTTTGGGCTCCGCTCTCAACAGGCCGGTTTGCTTCTTCCGGCCTTCAACAACAGCCCTTTTCAGGGCTACCACAAAAAACCTAATTGGTCCTTCTCAGGACCCCCAACCTATTAAGTGGCCCTTTTCAGCGCCACCAATTTCGCAAGCAAGGTTTTGCCACGTGTCGTCGGCCCCGGTCGGTGACAATATTGTAACAAGATCGAGAAAAGACGGGATCGCTCACGAATCTTTCAGAATTCCATTCATAAACATAGTTAAGAAATAATAAAATAACAATAACTTACACAATAACATCAGTTTTGTAAATGACAGTTGTAACCATAAAAGTGTCCATTCATAAGGGTTGAAATAACTATCATAAAGTTCAGGTATACTATTGTGTACAGCTATTTTTATGAAGTTGTTTATGAGGTTGTTTACGTTTCTATTTACAATAGTTGACTTGTTAACAAAGGGATTTTTCTAGCATTCATTAATAAAGAGTTATTTTTGTACTTGAGTAGATTTCTCTACTTTGTTCTGGAACGATCTGTGTGAATGATAATAAAAGGAGGCCCCCGGGCGGCGGTCCAGTCAGTATTCGTGTGATCTTTGCCGTTTGATTGTCGAGGTGCGTAAACAGATTACGTATCCGAGTAAGATTGTTATACCGTCTCTTTGTTGTGTGTGTATTGTAAAGTTAATGTGTAGTTTTGTGAATTCAGTTTGTGTTGTATGTTAGTGTAATCTATAAAAGTGATTGTAAGTAGGCTAAGTAAGTTATTAAGTTATTTATTGTTTGTTATTTATTTTAAGTGAATCATTAAATCAGTTATTGTATTTCTTAATTATAATTAGTTGAATTATTTATTTTGTAATCTTTTAGTGTAATAAATCTTTGTAATTGTAAAATTTAGTGTATTAATTATTTAATAACCTAGATCCCGAAACGGACCTTAGCAATAAGTGTCACAATATAAATAATCTAATAAGAAAGCAGAGGCATTTATTCAAAAAAAAAATCCTAAATACCTCTATTAATTTGTGAAGTTAGTTAGTTATTTAGCTAAATTTAATTATTTTTTGGGTAGCACTCAATTAGCACGGTGATTTTTTAATTTTAATTTACAGATTTTGTTATAGTTAATTACATAAATATTTTAAATGGTAAATACATTTTATAAAAATACCATTATAATACAACAAATGTTTCGGTTATGATAAAAAGGAATAGAGGTTTTTAATTTCCGTAAAATTTTTATTTATTAGCGTATAAAATGAAGCTGATTAAAGTAGACACAATTCAACAAGATTAAATAATATAATTGTCAATAAAAACACGGAAATTAATGGGGTATTATTAATTTGTAACAACTTCTGTAAAAATGTCATTGTGTTGTACGTAAAAGCATACTAAATTAATTAAATTTTGTCATGTATTTTTATGAATGATTTTATTTTGATCTATTTATTTTCACTCTATTTTAATTAAGAAGTACTTAAAAAAAGTATTGTATTTATTAATATATTTTTTTCTATCATTCCGTTGTGTTTCATTATTTTAATACACTGTACTAATAAAAAGATTAATGTTTGTTTGTTTGTTTGTACGAGTAAGCTTAGAACCACACAACCGATTTCAAAGATTATTTCACAGTTAAAAAGCTTAGAGCTTAGTAACGGGTGATTCAAAAAGAGCGGCGGTTTTTAAACGGCTGGTAAATTTTTGTTTATCGGTTGGCAACATTGTTAGACCTCATTTCTATTTCGGAGAACATTCCGATTGACGATTCAGTTGTAGTTTCTCTTGTTCGCAGTGTAGTACTCTCGCAGTCTGTGTCTAACCATGGAGAAGTTTACTATTGCACAACGAGTGTTAATCGTCAAAACATTTTACCAGAGTGGAGAGAGTTATGTGGCTACTGTCAGGCGACTTCGCGGTACTGTAGGACGTAATGAAGCACCGAATGAATCAACAGTTCGCAGGCTCATGAAAAAGTTTTTTGAGACGGGTTCAACAGTCGACCTTAAAAGTTCTGGACGTCGTCGTTCTGGCCGAACTGAGCAGAACGTTGCGTTGGTTCGTGACAGTGTGGCTGTTAGCCCAGCAAAATCAATACGTCGCCGTTCTCAACAATTGGGTTTACGATGTTCTTCTGTACGGAGAATTCTTCGGTACGATCTCCAATATCACCCGTATAAAATTCAGTTGACGCAACATTTGAAAGTGGCAGACCACCAGAAGAGACGACAGTTTGTTGACTGTGTATTGAGAAAACGGCAGGATGATGACACCTTCGCAAACAAAATTGACGCCTTGTGACTTTCATCTTTGGGGTCATCTGAAGTCATTGGTGTATGCCAATAAACCCCGAAACATCAGTGACTTGAAGGAGGAAATTCGACGGGTTATCGGGCAAATGGAAGTCGAAACTTGTCGTGTAGTGATATCCAATTTCATGGACAGAGTTGATGCGTGCCAGCGCAGTAGAGGAGGACACATGCATGACATCATTTTTCATACATGAAATCGGAAGGTAAGATAAACTTGTTGATGTATTTATTTTCAGTTTTTCAATAAAATAAATCTCTTAATTTGATATATCAAAACCGGCGCTCTTTTTGAATCACCCTATAGCTTACATAGGTGAAATGGCATTATATTATTGTGTAGCCTAATATACTTTTTCAAACTGTCATTATCGTCTTTTAGGAATCGAAACAATTGATTTGCCTGTCCACAACCCCTTGTTACCACCTGTACAAACTATAAAAGTAATCCCTAACCAGTCCCGTAACGACACTATTTTCAACTGCTCCGACACACTTTACATTCACAATTCAAGTACAACTGCCCAATTACAAAGGCGCTAACTGTGTTTATATCTGGAGTGTGATAGTTAATATCCTTCGAATATTTTTTTGGCCCTTCGAATATTTTTTTTTTCTAATTATAGTCAAACATTGTCGAAGAGCTCAAAATAAAAAACAAACTTACTAGTTTCGATTTCTGAGAATTCGCTATCCTTGTTCAACACACTCTATCTCATACAATTCACAATTCTTAAAATGAAAAATCTATTCCCTCAAACATTTCTAGAATATTGTACAATGTTACAGTACATTAGATCAGATTTTGTCTTTAAAATAAAAAAATTATATTTAAAATTTAGGAATAAAGTTGTTATTTTATGTTGTCGCCGATCAGGGCCGACGACAAGTGGCAAAACCTTACTTGTGAGTTTGGTGGCCCTGAAAAGGGCTGTTTAATAACTGTGTTGGTGGTTGGAAGCGGCGAGCCGGCGTGTTGGAAACGGAGCCCGATGAGTGAAGGCTCGGCTACCAGGTTCAGGTCTAACCTTCCCTCAGCGGCAGTTGGGTCCCCACTGCAGCGTGACATTGGTGGCTCCCAGGGCCCCGTAATGTGGGTTGGCGTAGGCCGTCAGCCGAGGCAGTTCTCTCTGGGATCGGTGCGAAAATGTGCGTTCCTACAGATAGCGTAGATCAGGGATGGTGCGTCCGGTCTCGGCTCAACTGTTCTTCTTGCTTGCTGTCTTCTTTCTTCTAGTTCTTCGTTTGGAAGCTGGATTACGTGTGTTACTCGTGGGCCAGTGCGACAGCTTAAATCCCCCTCCGGCATGTCCACATCATGATGGAGGGGAGGCACTGCTGTTGCGTAAGTAGCACTCCCTGAAATCTGCAAATGGGTCCAGATTCTGGACCCATTTGCAGACGCTGATACTGGTGGGGGGCGTTGTTGACAATATTAACTTTTATATTCCCTACTTCGTATAAAATTACATTTAACAGTGGCTAATTTTATTGAAATCTACATGGATTTACGGTTTAGTAATACATTTTAATTAAAACGCATGCGGACATTCCAGTCAAAAATGTATACCATGTAGCTCAGGAACCCATTTATATTAGTAATTAAACCTCCCACACAGGTATTCAAATACCTTTCGTTTACCAAGTTAATCAACACTAGGTTATAAGAACCCACTTACACGTTCCCTTTCCATCTTTAACCTACCTGGAAATCCCGCAAGACGCCTAAATAGAAGCTGGAGTAGAGACCTACAAATTAAATTAATTAAAATTATTAGGAATTTTGAAATTTTTTAATCATAATTCTTGCGACAGCACCAACATTGGTACTGTTCGTCTCATGCCTATCATGTAATTTCAACAGATTACCATCATCACATTTAATATAACAAAATATATTATATTTTGTTTGCATGAATCATCAGCCAAAACGCTGGTTTGAAGCTCAGAGCTTTATTTAAGAAAAACGAGTAGTGAAGTAATTTACAATTGTTTTTCTAACTGAATGGTAAACTATGTGTATCAGCAATCCAGACTTTCTGAAAAGTATCTACTTTCCACCCTGCAAATGACACCTTCATGCATTCGCCACAGGGTCTGGCTGTATAATGATTTATTACTCTCAGAGTAGATAAATCTGAATTCTATTTTGTACACCTCTACCTCTTCTTTCTTAAAAATGCTTCAGTAGCGTAATTGGCTGACCATGTGATAAGAAACACAACTATTTTTGTAGCCCTAGAACTAGCAGTTTGAATACAAACAATTAATATATTTATTTTATTTTATTGGTTGCAACAGGGCAACTACGGCCCAATTACAGAAACAATATTTCATTACAGTGCAAAAGACAATACAAAAGTAAAAAGAAAATAAAAGGAGAGAAAAATACAAACAAAAATAGCCAATAATGCAAACAGAATCAAATATACCTAAAACAGTATTATACACATAGATTTTAAAAATAATCTTGATAGATGTCCAAAACAAAAGAAAAAAATTAACACACACATAATGTGGAATTGCTTGAAAACTTTCATCTTGAAAGACTTAAGAATGGCTGACCTATACGAAGCTCGGCTCTTTTAATTTAACACATCACCTGACTGTTATGAGACAAATCATCACATTAACTCGTATATTTTTCCATTTGTGGATAAATCGTGAAAGGAAAAAATTAATATGATTGCGTGATTATGAATTTATAAACAAATAAATCTTTTGTTACTTATATAACGATAATAATAATAATAATAGACAAAATGCTAACATATAATAAGTGGTTGAATGGTTAGAAAGGTCGTGTAAATGACAAATTTGATGAATTGTATCAAACGTTTTACGTCTGGATTTTGAAAAAGCGTTAAAATAAAACGTTAAGGGTTGGGGAAACAATATGGGAAATATATTGATGCAGAATAGATAAAACGGGAAGAGGGGAAACAGACAGACAGACAGTACGTGCAAATCAATCATGTCTTTATCTCTTTCTCACTCACTCCTATCAGTTTTTCTCTATCTATTTTAGATTTGCGACAAAAGAAAGTATATGACAATAATCTATATATGTTATGTGTACGTTTAGTACATATTTCCACACACAAAGTTCTAAAATTCATACCTATTCTATATCCGCTTCGAGTACTAATCAGGAAAACGTGATGCAAAAGGAGGCCTTACACGATTTATCTTCAATATTGAGATTAATCTTTACAAATTTATACTTATCAAATACATTTGTTATTATTCAATTTTGAAATATTATATAATTTGGTTACTGATTAAAATTGTATGTAATAACACGTTGACTGCTACGTGACCCAAATATGTGTCACATTTGTCTTTAAAAATGGGCCACATGCATCAAAAATGAGTCACAGTACATGACTGATTTTTAAGCCGTGTTTTGTGGTTTCGAAAGCCACAGCTTCAGAGAGTGACATTATACACTTAAGACTTTTTAAATAGTTGATATTTTTCAAATAATAGGATATTTCGTATACAGATAGTTTTCCTTGTTGTCCTGTACTAAAATGTTGCTATTTATTTTTCATTTTATTATTTCTTTTGTTTATTTTGGTTAAAAAAATAATCTAGAATACTTTGCAACGAAACACAATTATGTTTATTACTTTTTTTATTGTGACGCAAAAATGGGTCACATGGTTGTAAATTCATTCCAGCAGGCCATGTGACCCAAAAGTGTGTCGCAACTTATATTTACAAAAAGAATAGCTGTTATTATTTTAATTAATAAATGAAGTAAAATAAGAAAAAAAGGAATAAAATGTGAAAAATAAAAAAAAGCATGATGGCCCCACTGTAAGTGTCATAAAATTTAGTGCGGCAGTAACATGATAATCTAGCTAACCCGAATTTTCGGATAATCATAACTGAGTTTTTATCATTTTGAATGCTTTTTACTTACAGGGTTTATCCAATAATGTATCCTACTGATTTTTTTCCACCCATGGGAATCAGCGGCGGTCGAGTGCTATTCAAGGAATTGGTGTTGGGGATGTCAAGAAACCAGGAAAATCAGACTTTATTACCTTTTGAGCCTCTGGAGTTTAGACGTACAAAAAGTGAACCGTTGTTGTTATAAGTTGTCGGGAGTCAAGATGCAACGAAACCTTAAACTGTCACTGTACGAGGTGTGGCAATTAAATAACGAGACTGAAGTTGTAAAAAAATTTTATTTTTATTTTATACATAATCACTTATTGTCACCTTCAATATACACTCCTTCTCTATCCCTACAACACTTCATGAGAACTTTCCATTGTTGGAAACAGTGCTGGAAGTCGTCTTCTGTCAGCTCTTTCAGAACACGTGCCGCTTTCTCTTTTACGGCTTCCACAGACTCAAATCTTGCCCTTTTTAATGTATATTTCACCTTAGGGAACAGGTAGAAGATAATAACTTGTGATAAAACGTGGTTTTTTACTTATGATCTGGAAACGAAGCGCCAATCCATGCACTGGAAGAGTCGACCTTCACCGAGAGCCAAAAAAGCTCGAATGAGCAAGTCAAAATTAAAAGCAATGATGATTGTTCTCTGGATATCCATGGGATTGTGTACGTTCACTGGGTTCCTGAAGGTCAAACAATTAATCGTTATTACTACCTTGCGGTACTTTCTAAACTACGTCAATGAATATAGAAAAAACGCCCGAAATGTGGAAGGACAAATCATGGGTTCTCCACCAAGGCAATGCGCCAGCTCATTCCACGTTACTTGTTAATTGATTTTCTGGTTATTAGCGATATTCTGTTTTTTTCAAAAAAAAATTAATTTTTTAAGATTTTAGCCTTAGCATTTTACGACAAAAAAGTATATAATCATATTTAAAGGAAATTAAAAGATCTACTATTTTAATTAGAGCATTTTTCTCATAAGAACCTAGTTTAGCGTGGAAGAGTGATTTTCCGTATTTTTTAACCAAACTGAGATTGATTTTCATTTTGCGTCTTTCACTCATGATTAAAATTGATTATGTTTTTTGAGGTTAGGTTTTCGTTTATTTCAAATTTTCTATTACTAATATTACGATATATTGTTCATTATTTGCATTGACAAGAGAAAGTCGTGTGAGTGTTTCACACCAGATTTTTCTGAAAGAAGTCCCCAAATGAGTCACTCAAGGGATTAAAAATTTACTGTTACAGATTAAAATAACATTACTGAGGATATTTTTATTTTTGGTTTCCCTAATGAATTTTTTTAGAAAAATTTAACCTAACGTGTAAAGTCCCCTTAATATTTATATATAATATTAGTATTTATGTATGAAAGTACAGTGAAAAGTACGAGGAATGTGATAGATCGACCAATCAGAAAACAGATAGCAAGTAGATTTAAACCATTTGAAAATACAGTAAACCTATTCTAAATTCTAAATGAAATAAACGCGCATAAAATGATTAATTCAAAATGGTATAAACTGTCAAACGAAGTAATCTATTTGTTTTGTAACAATATTTATGTAAAACAGGTAAACATTTGGCATGTCCTGATAAAACCAATATAACCTGCGTATCCGAATATGTATACTATATATCATGGAAATCCTGTTCAAAATATCTCCGAAATGAACCATAACCTAAAAATAATCTATTCCACCTAACAACATAAATAACTATACGGGAAAGATTTGAAATTCCATCAAGTTGTCGTTAACATCAATAAATGTCATAGATATTTTGAATAACGACCATATTCTATAATAATAAGAATTGATAATTTTTGAATTCAGTTTGTTGGGGGAGATGAGTTTGATAAATTTGAAAGTTTATCGAAAAGAGAACCAAACGTAAATGCACATATAATGAGATTTGTTTTACAGATTATACAATTTAACTTTGTAACGTTAACTATTTCTAAATGTATATTATAAATCCATTCATAAATTATACATTTTGAATAATGGCATTTTGAAAATGATATTCCATCAGGATTTATTTCCTGTATTATTATTATTATTGATAAAAGATACAAAGTAAATTCAGGATTCATGTATGTATGAATGTAATTTGAAATATTATAGTTTATCATTACATGAAATTGTATTTTAATATTCAATATTATTAAAAATTGATATAAGTTAATAACTGTTATATTGACATTCATATGTGTATTTTTTATTCAAATTAATTAATATCTTCTTGATTTGAACAGCTATAGAATTTCGAATTAAATTGATAATTTTTCACTAACACTCATCTTGTTAGTTAAATTAAACATACCAAGTCGATAAAAGAAATTAGAAATCAAAATATTAAGTAAAATAATTAAGAGTATAACTGTTAGATCTTCTAAAGACCCAATCCTACGTCGCTAGTTTACTAGTTGCTAGTACTAGCAGGACTTACTAGCGCAGCGGTGATGGTTCCCATGGAACAATTTAATTTTTTTCAGTGCTCTGAAAACATACGAGGTGTGCCTATTAAATAACGACACTGACGTTGTAAAAAACTTTATTTTTATTTCATATAAATAATCACTTATTGTCACCTTCAATATACACTCCTCCTCTATCCCTACAAAGCTCCATGCGAATTTTCCATCGTTGGAAACAGTGCTGGAAGTCATCTTCTGTCAGCTCCTTCAGAACACGTGCCGCTCAAAAATGTTTGAAATGAAGCTCGCAAAAATATTTGTACTGACATTTTGTACGCGATTGAAAATGACCAAAATTTTTTGGAAATGATAATAACATGTGATGAAACGTGGTTTTTTACTTACGATCCGGAAACGAAGCGCCAATCCATGAACTGGAAGAGCCGAACTTCACCGAGAGCCAAAAAAGCTCGAATGAGCAAGTCAAAATTTAAAGCAATGATGATTTTTTTTTATATCCATGGGATTGTGTACCTTCACTGGGTTCCTAAAGGTCAAACAATTAATCAATACTACTACCTTAAGGTACTTTCTAAACTATGTCAAAGAGTAAGGAAAAACGCCCCGAAATGTGGAAGGACAAATCATGGGTTCTGCACCAGGACAATGCGCCAGCTTATTCCGCGTTAGCTGTCAAGAGGTTCCTAGCCAAGTACAGCATCTCAGTGTTAGAGAACCACTTTATTCACCAGATCTTGCACTATGTGACTTCTATGTGACGTCTACCTGTTCCCTAAGGTGAAATCTGCATTAAAAGGTACAAGATTTGACGCTGTGGAAGCTGTAAAAGAGAAAGCGGCACGTGTCCTGAAGGAGCTGACAGAAGATGACTTCCAGCACTGTTACCAACTACGGAAAATTTGCATGGAGCATTGTAGGGATAGAGAAGGAGTGTGTATTGAAGGTGATAATAAGTGATTATGTAAAAAATAATAATAAAATTTTATAACGTCAATCTCGTTATTTAATAGTGACACCTCGTACATTGAGACCTGAACGTAGACTATATATAATTTATAAATTTATTTACAAGTTTCGATTAAAAATTAATAAATCACAATATTTCAGAGATAAAAAATTTGCCACAAGCACAAAATCTACGAAGAAAATTAAACACATGCTCGAATGGTGATCTTTTACAAAACAGCGATGAGGTTTTACTACTGGGTGATTTCCTCAATCAAAAGTTTAGGGTTTTTTGCGGTCAAATAGTTTCTCAAACATTCAAGATCTTTCGCCACTTTCTGGCACCTCATAGAATGAATAAAAATAAAATAAACTTTTTGTTGGATTCGATTTCTTAGAACGCTTATTTAAAATATTTTATTCGTCGCAGTTTACTATCTTTGCTCAACGGACTCCAACCCATTTCTTCTTCTTCTTCTTACTGTCAAGGAACTCCAAAATGTCGTAATGAAAAGCCCCTTATTAATTAAGTATTAGTGTGTATAAATTTTATTGTAACCATATGTTAATTGATTGGTTATGTCTGTTCTAGGTATGTTGAGCAGATAAAGGCATCCTTCCTGTTTCCTGATCATTATTACTGGTGTATTTCAGCGTAAGTTTTTTCCTAAATTAACGTAAAATTTCAAAAAAAAAAATTAAATTGATTTAGCGTATAATTTTTAAAAAAAAATTAAATTTTTTAGTGTAAATTTTCCAAAATCAAATAGTAAGTGATTTTTTTAAAAGCATTTACATAAAAAGTTTTTAGGTAAACCTTTATCTTATCACTCATAATTTTTTTTATATAATCAAATAAGCAAAAAAATAAATTGTTATATTACACAGAAACAAGAAGAATAAGTAATAAATTTAACATTTATTATAAAACATAGATAACAAGATTATTATATTAATAACAAAATGTTACGGTTTAGTTTATTTAGTTATATTTAGACGAAAATAAATTAATGTTTAAGTGATTAAAACTTAAAATAAAGGAACATATTCATACGTTTGTAAAAGTAAAGTTAATTGTGTTCAAATCTGGTACTTACGTAATTTTAGCACATTCTAATATTCTCCAAGAGAAAGTCACACGAGTGTTTCACACCAGATTAATTTTTATTTCAAAAGAATATATTTTATATTTTTTATTGGAACTTCATTAGAATCATGTTAATAAAGAGTAGGTCCAATAATCTATACTATTATTTTAAAGACAAAGCGTGTTTTTTTTGTGCAGGCTAATTTCCAAAACTACTCAACAAATTTTCGTGAAATTTTGATAGCATATTCTTATTTATATTCACAGCAACATTTTATTTACAAAAATGATAACCCTAAGGACCCTAATGAAGATTTTCATAAATATTTATGTGTGTGAGTACAAGTGAGTACGTATTACTGTTGAAGTAGTTATATGAACGGGTGTGATGATGTCATAAGACGATCGTGAAGTAAATTATCAAAACGTTGTGTGTGTGCGTGTGCGCTTGCTTGCTTGCTTATTGTTGAAGTAGGTAGTTGAAAGGGATGGTGAACGAGAGATGTAAGCGGGGGAATTGATCTAGGAGCTAGACAATTTCTGTTACGTATTTATTTTAAAAAAATTAATAAGGTCCTACACATGTTTCGCGTACGAAGCCGCGCGGGCTATGCGAGTCATTGATACAAACAAACGTGTATGTAAAATTACAATTGTATACCTAAATGCAAAAGTCCTAACACACTCACCTATTATTGGGTAATAATCATTTAGCCCGCTTTTACACCGGTGAAACTCGACTCCGACTCGACCTCGACGTCCGATACGAGTCCGACCCTTACATTTTTATGTTCACCCTCCCACCAGTACGACCTAGATGCAACCTCGGTCGAACCGATCGCATGCGACTCAGCTTCTCCAACATCTACTCGACCAGTCGCGTATAATCATGGCTGGTGAAGCAGCCAACGTAGCCTTTGTGCTTGAAGTTGAAAAATATTCGTGTCTGTACAATTTTAATTTTACAGAATATTCTAGGAGAGACACTTTCTTTTGGCATCCGATAAAAAGACTTAAATTTATTTTCATCGCAGGAAACTTCCTGGGCACACACATACGCTCCTTTATTACAATTTTTACTTATATACGGTGATATCCAACAGCTGCAATTTTTTTCTGTTACCTCTTAATTAATAATAAACAACGATACGTCTTCTTCATCACTTGGACATTTTGCAAACTGCAGGTACATTCGAGGAAAAGGTTGAACAGTTGCGTCGAGGTTGAGCCTCCTCGATGTGCGAACATGCATAACGCGACTCGTTTTTCGGTCGAGATGAGGTCGAGTAATTTCAATCGCGTCGAGGTCGAGTTTCACCGGTGAGAGAGCGGCCTTATTCTCTAAATTCCCATTCACAAACACGCATTTTTTGATATCTGAGAAACTGATAAACCTTCTAGAAAACTTGTCAGAGAATATACTAAAAATTTTGTTTTATGAATTATAAAGAAATAGTAGCATTTTGTAAATAACCTCTACGTAAATGAGCTGAAGGAGTAAATAGACTAAACGTCTTACATGTATGTATTGAAAATAGTATGGTTGCGCCTTACAACGCTGTTTTGGTTCATACGAGTACAATGATACAGAAAAATATTCTTTGAAGTCGATTAAATTCAGAATTCATACAATGCATATTATTCAATAACTTTGGCTCGTATTTGAGAAAGAACTCTTCCTTTTTGACAAAATTTTATGAAAATAATTTTCTTCGCTTCACTGATTTCTTTTAATAATATATTTCGCCAATCTTATTGGTCTCGTCTCCTTATATATGTTGACATTTTCCAAATGTAATACTTTCTGTATGTATAAAACTTTTATAAAAGATCTGTGATTTTAATAATTTTCAAATTTTTATTTGATACTTTTGTCATTTCTGAATTTCCTTTTATATTTTATTATTCTAAAATTAGAAGATATAATTTTGAACAAAACTGAAAAAAAAGAAATGCTTTTAAGCAAAACTTTTGTTTTATTGTATTCATCTGTTTCTTCATTCATAGGCATAAAAGTAAACAATTTTTTACTTTCTCTTCCCGTATATGAATATATAGGGAAGGAAAGTATTTTTTACATGTCGAGTTTTCACCGGATATACAGGTTTTCAAGCCGTCTGAACCCATAAGACATGTTTGACTGGTTTGTGTATGTTTGTGTGTGTGTGTGTGTATGTGTGTTTGTGTGTGAAAAGAATATCTCAAGTACGAAACATTGTACGAAGTTGAAACTTAAAACTTAAGTTAGGTATTACTTGAGGACCCAAAACTAACATTTTCATCAAAATCGGTCAACCGGAAGTAGTAATTTATTCGTATAATTTTTCAGTTTTTTGCAATTTTCTCACAAATGGCTCCTCCTTTTTTTAAAATCGCCTCATATACTACATTATTTATTCTCTACCAGGTAGGGTCTGTGGCATATCTGCTGAAATACTTAGGGAGGGTGTTCACTCGTAGAAAAAAATGTTTTTTTTTAAGTTAGCGTCATTAATATGCATTTTAAGGCAAACATGTATGTAATGAAAGTTGTAGTTCATTTAAAAACCTACAACTCTTATATAAAACATGTTTTTTACAACGCAACGCTTAGTTCTATTTCTGTTTTCTTTTTTTTATAATATCGGTAAAAAATGAGAATTTTTAAGATTGCTGCCTTAGTATGGACTAAGCTATACGACGAAAGTGCGTATAACTAAAGTTAAAGAAAATAAAAAAATCTTCAACTTTATTCCAAGAATTTTCTTCTGCAGAACTTAGTTTAGCGTAAATTAATGATTTTCCATATTTTAAGTCGAACAGAGGTTGATATTCATTGTGCGTCATTTATTCATGATTTAATTTAGGTTATGTTTTAAATTTTACATTGTTTACTCATGATTAAACGTAGGTTATTTGTTTCATTATTTACGTTGGGAGTAAAAAGTTGTGTGAGTGTTTCACACCAGATTTTTAACAGTAGAATTTTACTTACAATCTTCTGTTCTTTAACCCTAGAGCCGGCAATCATCGATTTTGAGACGATGGTACCACTTCTTAAACCAGTCGACAAAAATTGGATTTGCTCCATAGCATTGCAATGTTATCGTTTTAGTTTTACATTCATCTACAGACAGCGTTGCTGTTTTGTACAATAGTTTAGTAATATTTAAAGTAAATTTTTACATAATAATACAAACATTTTAGTTGCATATTCTGTCTGTGTTTCTCTGTTGAAAACACGCTGCTCTATAGCTGAATTTGGTTTTTGCATGGTTTACATGATGTATTTTTGTATATATTTTCTTCGATTTTGAACATAGATTGGTTTTTTGTTTTATTTTGAAATAAACATCATAAGTAACGATTCGTATGTAATGAATTTTGAAAGAAGAGCATAAGAAAGTTTTAAACAATAGTGTCATCTGAAATTTACAAAAATTATTTGTTCAAAAATTATGTTCAAATAGCTTCAGCATCCCTAACTGTCAGATTAAAATTTAAATAGTGTAATTATTCTATTTACTAAATTTTCTTGTTATTTTGATAAGCCACGCGATAAGGTTTGTGATTTAAGGCAAATTTTTAATTTTTTCTTTACGGTTCGCTGACCTATATGCTAGAAATTCTCTGCCGGTTTAGAAAAATGTTGTTTCCGGCTATAGGGTTAAAGAAAAATTAATAGATATTCTAAAAAGCAAACTGAGATGAAAAAATGACTCCAATTGGTGATCATTTTACAATTAAAAACAATTAATGCCGGCCGCATTGGCGTAGTTGGAACGTGCTCGCCTCTCATCATGCGGTCTTGGGTTCGAATCTCACTCAGGCACGGCATTTACATACGTAAAAAAAATATTTCATCGTTCACTCATTCACAAGTACAACCCAACGTCGTCGTTAATGACCACAGTAGTTGATGCGACGTTAAATAAACAAAGAAAAAAAACAATTATGTCTACTGTTTTTATAAAATTGTATTGTCCCTCAAAATGTGAGTATAATAAATAATAAAAAAGAAAAATACGCAAGGTTATTATCAAAAAATTTAATTTATTAAATAAAATAAAATCTTTCAGAAAGAGAACCAAAACGATGAATATTTGGAAAACAGCGTACGAACGACTTCTTTCCTTTAATTAAAATAACATTCCTTAATATTTAAAAACAAATGATTACATTTGAAATATTTCTGATGTGACGAGAACACAGATGGGTTTTGATTGTGTTCGTTTGGTGGATCGGGGGTATTTCAAATGTGATTGGGACTTTTATATTGGCTGTACAGTCGAACAGATGGTTGGACAATATTGCAATAAGGTTCTGACCACAAATGTCAGTGGAAAATTACACTCACCACCAAATATTGACCCTGTTCGTTACGGCACTAATGTATATTTTCCCGTTGTTTTATTTTGCTAATAACATGGTAATTTTGATTTTATTTTGCATAAAATTGCGATATCAATTTAACGAGTCGTTTAACGTATCGATATATAAATTTATGTGTAATTGACAAAAGTTGTTCCTTCGATTTTTATTTTCTCTTCCCTATATGAATATATAGAAAGAAAAGTATTGTTTTCATTTCGATTCTTTGAAATCAAATTTTTACCTGATCTACACTTTTTTAGACCCCTGAACCCAAAAGACATGTTTTTAGCGGTTGCTTTGTGTGTGTGTATATTTGTCTGTGTGTCCGTGCGTGTGTGAACAAAATATCTCAAGAACGAAACATTGTGCGAAGTTGAAACTTGAAACTTAAGTTAATACCACTAAAGAACCGTCACGAACATTTTCATCACAATCGGTCAACTGGAAGTAGTAGTTAATTCGTGTAATTTTTTAAATTTTTTTGCGATTTTATCAAAAACGGCTCCTACGAATTTTTTTTAAAACCCCGCATTTACTATGTTCTTTATGCTCTACAAGATAGGGTAGGTGCCATGTCTGCCAAAGTTCTTGGGGAGACTGTTTTCTCGTAAAAAGTTTGCTTTTTTAAGATTGCGGCTTTAACCCTTTATAGGGCAGTACTACGGGGTGAAATATAAATTTTGTAAAATGTTAAATTTTGTTTTATAGGGACTTTAATAATGTATTTCTAGTGCCAGAACAGTAAGATATTTCTTTTTTTATGTCAAGCCCTGATAAGTATACTTACCAAGAAATGTTTATTGAAATGGGGATCACGTAATATTTAGTGGTAAGAATGTTCATTAAAACAACTTGTAGCCCTATATAACAGAAAAATTTGTCAAATAACTTATCTTAACTATATAATAGCATTCATTCTTGCTTTCCCGTAAAAAACTGGAATTTTCTAAGCACTGCACAAAAGTAATACCAAAACAACATGGTACCGTACGCTGGTATGAATTCTTACCGCATTCGTGTAACTCACAAAGCAAACGATCGCTGCGCGCTAATTTCAATATGTGGATAGCCTACTTACCAGAGAACATATGTAAAAACATAAAATGCCAATAGGATTTAATTGCACGGCTTATTCTTTAAAAAAATCGACCTTATTGCCAGTGGTAAGTATACTTACCACAGACCTATAAAGGTTTAATATGCATTTTAGCCAAAAATGTATAATATAATAAAAGTTGTAGAGAATTTAAAAACCTCCAACTGTTATTTCCAACATTATTTTGTATAACGTTTAGTTAAGCATAATTAGTGATTTTCTGTTGTGTTTTTTTATGAAAATCTGTAAACAAATAGATTTTTTAAGATGTCAGCCTTACTATGCATTTTACGACAAAAGTTTATAATCAGATTTATAGAAAATTAAAACATCTACAATTTTTATTTTAAGCATTAGCTAGTTTAGTGTGAAAGAGTAATTTTCCCTAATATTAAGGCAAACTAAGGTTCGTTTTCTCAATTTTTGCTTTAGACGTCACATAGTTGAGAAGTTCCTTGAGTCTCGGACTAGTTGTTATACATTAGTCGTCTACAAAATCTGCTATTGAAGGACGCGGTTACTTTCTTTACTATCGAAATCGTCGGGGACGGTATTGTTGCTTATAAAAAAAGGAGCACCAAAAGCAAGTGTTAAAAATTTTGGTTGATAGAACAATTTAAACTATAAATTTAACCAAACAACGAAATTTGCTATATAATTTTTTTTTGATATTCAAGGGAAACTTTCCCTTTCGGCCTAAAATAAGAAATGTAATAAAAACAAATAAAAACCTTATATTTACTTGAATAAATAATTTACAAATTACATTATTAATTATAAAAAAAATGTTGAAATAGGAATGTTCAGTTAATGATAATTCTGAATTATTAATTAATTCTACTGAATGTAAGGAATTCATATTAAATATTTTTTAAGACAATTTTATTAAAGAATTTTAAATTCCATGAATATTATAATCAAATGAATGTTATAAAGAAAGCAGATGAATATTTTCGAACGATGACCATCTCTTAACCCTTTTCTCCCGAGGCTTAATTCCAATAACTCTACTATCCCCTTTGTCCTCTCCCACCCCGATTTTATTAAATTCTTAATATTATGGCAATCTGCATATTAGGGAGAATAAAAGAATGAGAAAATTGTATAACCAATTTCTATAGAAAAACGATCCAGTAATATTAATTCTTTTTCAATATTTTTAGTTTTTTTATTATTAAGTATAAAAAACAATAGAAATTTCTTTTATCTTTTACACTGAACTCAAATTCTATAAATAATTATTCAGCCGATGAAAACTTTTTGATCTTAGGAGTTGAAACGGAAAAATCGTTGTTACGTAACGAATGTATCAAATTATAAATGATCTAAAGTATCTTAAGTCAATTCCGGATAATTGGGGCACATCGGGACCGGAGCATTTTGGCCCAATTAAACGGCTGGCTGAAATGAACGAATTCGTAAACTGTGGTGTATACGATACTGTACTTTATTAAAATTATCACATACATAAATTTTTATGTCTTTTATCTTGCGAAGTTACAATGGCAAACCATTCAGTCAATTCTTCTCAAAATTTGGATCCTTCTTTCACGTTTTCTTTTCTGAGATGGTCCATGATTTTTTAATGCCCACTCTTGGCGTATTTTATTTTCTAGGAGCACGATACAAGATATCGTAACTTTCGGTACACCGGTTAGTTCGGATAGTTTACGTTGGCTTAAGTTAGGTGGATACGTTTTTATTTTGTCGAGAAGCTTTATTTGTTCACACAGTCACAGCGTTACGCGGCATTTAACTCACAAAGACGTTGATAGTAGGTACTGTACTGTAAGCTTACGCATAAAAATATCAACAAAATGTGTGAAACAAATAAGAATTTGTTGAAATAAAAATGTATGCCTGCAGATAACACAACAACCAGACTCGAAAAACAGTGACACAAAAACTGATGAGAAGCATGGAATTATGAACGTTCTATGTTACGTATAACAAGTGACAACTAACCATAAGTGCAAGGAGGCTTCACAGCTTGTAAAACTGGGCATAACTAGTGGATAGACTCGCTGAAATTAGTGCAATGACGATTATGTACCCTACACATTGAACTGTAAATAACATCTTTATTATGACTGATGTGTGATTACTGTTGTTTATCTGTCAAAATTTTTACTACCTCTATCCTGCCCATTATCTGATCTAACCACCTAATCGAACCACGGGTTGTTCGTCGCTGGCCTGTTTTATGGTTTTATGGTTTTCATAAAACATATATGTATATGTTTTCATAAAACATATGTTTTCATAAAACATATGTTTTCATAAAACATATACATATATGTTTTCATAAAACATATATGTATTTACATCAGATTGGCCCCAATAAGCGGTATTATTGACCGAATAAACGGATTACTTATCAATGTAAAATCCCGTTCTGTTTTTGGTCATTAAAGAACTGTCCTAAAAATCCGCTGCCCCAATTAACCAGTGGACAAATTATCCGGAATCAACTGTATTTATAAAAATCCCTAAAACTAATAAACAGTACTTTTTATACCGGGTGGCTGATATGTCGGTTTCCCCATGAGTTGGGACATTTCTTTTAGATAAGTTGGTAATAGTGTAATGTTAGCAGCATCACATACAACATTTATTGGTTGTCTGTAACCGTGGCTAGTGTGAGGTACGTCTCCGTGCAGTTACTATTTTTTTCCTTCCTAACGGTACTTTTAAAATGTTCACAATTGAACAACTAGTTTATATGCTTCAGTTGGGGGTGTGAAAGCATCATTAAAATACTACTAAAGTACTGGAAGAATTTAGTGATAAGTATCCAGGTGTGTCGTTACCAACTCGGCAACATTTACGAAAGTTAAATAAGAAAATTGAAAACACCAGAAGCGTATTAAATGCCCCAAAGTGTGGTCGTCCAAGATCGATTTGAATGACGATTACCTACAAAAGGTTGCTGAAGCGTTTGTATCCAGTCCTGGTAAATCAACTCGTAAGGCATCTTCTAAACTAAAGGTTATCACGAACTAACGTGCAAAGAATGATGAAGAAATTAAAATTGAAGCCATTTCGTCCATCTTTACTCCAAGCGCTTCATGAGGAAGATAGTGACACGCGGTTGGAATTCTGTGAGACTGTCGTTATCCGTGCAGAAGCCGATCCAAACTTTTTGCGATCAATTTTATGGTCTGACGAGGCATGTTTCAAACTCAACGGACGTGTTAATTGGCCTAACTGCGTGTACTTGTCGGATACAAATCCTCATATATTAATTTAAAAAGGTGTTAATGTGCCTGGTGTTATGGTATCGGGAGGTATTTCGAGTACTGCACTGATAGGTCCTTATTTTTTTTGAAAATGTTCACTCGGAAAATTACTTACAAATGCTGCAGGGAGTAGTATTTACGAAACTTGAAAAAAACCTGTTTACAATATTCAATTGCTCATCAAGCAACTAGATGGCGCCCCAGCTCATTTCGGTATAAATAAATTCTTGAGTTTTTAAATCCCAAAGTTGATGAATGGATTGATCTCGTGGTACAATCGAATGGCCTGCGCTCGCCAGACTTAACGCTATTAACATGACATGACATGACGCAATTGACATATTTATTTTTCGGAGTACAATATAAAACTACTACTATTATTATAGTATTTAAAATAAATAATCTTCTAGAAACGAACCGTAAATATTTTAATACACTTAGAATTTATTTTTCAGCAAATGTTCAAATAATTATAACAAATCCTAACTTGGATGTTAATTTATTGACATAATGGTGTATTGTATTAATTATTAACATTGTATAAATGTTACTTGGCTACACGTGTATAGTAATTTAGTAGGCGTAAGTCTGCCTACATACGTACATCATGATTATGGATTAAGTATACACACAAACGTGATTCAAATATTGTTTTTGTACATATAGATTAGCATTTAATATATTTTAAAACAGTTGTTTAAACAATACATGTATTTTAATCTGTTGGGCGGGCACATGTTTAAATTGAACTGTTTGAACAGGATTTGTAAATTTCACGGTTGCTAGAACGGTATTTATTTAAGATTTAAATTTGCATTAAATTAAATTCAGTATTTATCGATATTGATTTATTTACTGAACTATAGCTATTACTGGAGGGGGTCAGTATTTGTTAAATAATTAATTACATGTGATCTAGTACTTTTGAACACTAACATTTAAATGATTAGGTAACTCGAGTACCTACGTTGACCATTCTTAAGCTCAGGCGTTATGCGGTTATAGAAAATTACTTTACTATGATATGTTTATACTTTTTTTTAAATACAGCGAAAACTTTAATTTACTATTATGCAGAATAATAAGCAAATGCCATGACAAAAGAAAACCTCCGAATGGACAAACTTAAAAAATTTATTTCATGTGTTGTAATGTCATTTTAAAATAAGTTCATAGTGCCGTTTGAATTATCTAAAAGTAATTATGGCGAAATGATTTGCGTGTAATTCAAGTATTTTTTGATATTTCGTACTGTGTATTTAGAGTTTAATTGGAAAAATGTTTAAATCTCAGTGCAGTATGTTTGTTTTAAACCAATGTAATGCTGTGATTGTTCTGAATAGTTTAGATTGAAATTTTTGAAAGATTTTTATAATGGAGTGGCTTGCCGTCCCCCTCAATTAGATACGATGAGCCCAAATTTACACTCAATAAGTCACAGTTAACAATAGTTAAATAGTAACAATAATTTAGTCAATAGTTAGATCAGTTAGTTTAGCAGGGCTAAAATAAATATTTCTGTTTCTTATCACACGCTCAGCCAATTAAATGACTGAATCATTTAATAACAGAACAGGTAAAGGTGTAAAAAACACTAATCAGAGTTATTTCCTCTGAAAGTAATGAATTTCATTACACAGCCAGACCCTGTGGTGAATGAAGTGAAGCTGTCATTTGCAGAGTGGAAAATATGTGCTTTTCAGAGAGACCGGCATGCTTCTAAGCGTACTTTTCCAATGAGTGAGGAAGGCAATTGAAAAACACCTCACTCCTCGTTTTACTTAGTAAAACCTCTACAAATTCAAACCGGTCTTACGGCTGATGACCTAAACTTAACAAGTCTAAATTGGTTTTAAGGGTACCCGGAACGGAGAAAATTGAAAAATTTTATAACCGGTTTTTCACACAATATTGAACTTCAGAGTTTTTCTGCATCCAATGATTTATAATTTGTTGGGTTTTTTACAGTTTTTATTCAAAAAAATTATAAAAATATGTTGAACCCTTGTGTTATTTTCTAAACGTTTTTTGAATGAAAAACAATATATTCATAATATTGTTTTTGTTTTAAAACTTTAAGTTGGCATTAGAACAGCTGTAAATATAACAGTTGAGGAATTACCAGATTGTGATACTGAAATGAATTAATTAGAGGTAACTATTTCGCAGTACTTATTATTTGTTCTCATTTTGTTTCTTCTTTCCCGTAAATAACAATTTTTGGCATATAAGGAACATTTTCTCAGCCAATTTAGAACGGATTTTAACAAAATTTGCACAGTATTGTATTCCATATTTACAATGTACTGTATTAATATTATAGTGAAATAATAAGTTTAAATATTTTTTTAAACGCTTTTATTTAACTTACTCTTGGATCCATCAAATCTTGCAACTTAAAATTTTAATACTTCTACCGTATCAATATAAATCAAACTTTGCACGCTTGTTTATCTTCGATGACAATACGCTGTGGAGGTGTTTGTAAAAAAAAATTTTAAGATTTAAAAAAAAATAAAAAATAAAATTTTTTAAAACGCTTTTATTTAACAATTACTTAAAAAAATTAACTAAAAATAAAAAAAATAAAAAAAAATTACAAAAAAATAAAAAAAAATAAAAAAAAAATTTAAGAAACGCTATTATTTAACAATTAATCAAAAAAAATGAACTAAAAAGAAAAAAAGAAAAAAATTTACAAAAAAAAATCACAGACATTACAGTTAAAAATAAAAGCGTGGCGCATTAATATTTATTGTAAAATAAATAATTATAATAAAAATAATAATTATAATTAAAATAAAATAATTATCCGGCGTAGCTAATAAAGTTTCTAGTAGTACAATAGAAAAAGGTTTCTTTTTCTAGTACAACTAGTACAGTTAGTAAAGTACTAATAGGTACCGAAAACTAGTAATTAATAAAATAATAAACACTACAGTCTTGGTATTCTATAAATCAAAAAAACCTCAACACTGTAATTCGTTCAGTGTTGAGGTTTTTTTGATTTATAGAATACCAAGACTGTAGTGTTTATTATTTTATTAATTACTAGTTTTCGGTACCTATTAGTACTTTACTAACTGTACTAGTTGTACTAGAAAAAGAAACCTTTTTCTATTGTACTACTAGAAACTTTATTAGCTACGCCGGATAATTATTTTTAGAAAACAAACAGTAAGAATATCAATGACATTCATAACAGCGTGTAACGGTGTTCTAGAAATATTGGCTAATATTAATAATTAATTAAAAAATTAAGTAGCACTGTTTCAAAATTATTACCGAAATTTTGTTAACGTTAGAAAGAAATTTATAAATTGTAATTGGGTCTGTATGATTATTATTGTATAAATGTATGCTTTAAAGAAAACTGTGTCGTACATTCTGTTTTAGAGTCGGTAATTTTTGATACCCTTGTATTATTGCCGGCTAAACTCTCTGCGCGCCACGTGAATTGCCTAATATTATTCTGCGCACTGGAATTACAAAAAGTATTCATATTTCTGAGAGAGCCTATCCACTAAGGACGAGAAAATTTCAATGACTTACTATAGTGCCCGCCATGAAAAAAGTCCGTTGTCTTTGAAGAGCTCTATTTCAAAAACGACCCAACGGAAAATTTTAACCCTACAGCAAATTAAAGCCTGTTCTTTCCTGCGTTTATTCGTTTAACTTAATTTTTTTATTTAAAAATTTGTCAAAAATATAGCAATTTACGTAAGAAAGTACCCAGTTCTTGGCCGGTTTTCTGTTATTGTATTTTCAAACGTCTGTTACTTTATCTAGGCTTAACATTAAAAATCAAAGTATATGTATGTTAAAGTTCACAGTTTTTCTGTTATATGAATATTTAAAAACTAAAATCTCATTTTTCTTTTTAATATGGTAGCCATTTTTAAAAAATGCTATTAGTTCCACGTGAAGATTGGAAAATGATATTTCGACTAAACTTTATACATTTTTACAACAGTATTATGCCTTGTTTACAAGACTGTTGTAATTATAATTACAAATAAACCAGAAATTGACTTGTGATGGAAATAGAAAATTCTATGAAATTGGTGGAGTTTCTGTGAAATTGGCAACTTCATAGCGGACTTCTTTTGTGACGAGCACTATAGACAAATTAATGTAGAGGAAAAACTATTTATTCAATGACAATGAAAATTCCACTATTTCGGTAAGTATAACATAGTCCATAGCAATATTTCTACTGGTCAGCTTTCTCATCCCAGTAGGCTAGAAGTCGTTACCTTGCTGTTTCAGCCATTTTTATACCGGTTTTAACCGCTTCGATGTCGTCGAACATCTTGCCACGTAAAATGTTTTTGAGCGCACCAAACATTTGAAAATCGAACGGGATGAAGTATGGACTAATATCGAAGCACTTCGAGAGCACTGGGCACAGCCCATTAATTTTTCCAAAAATGTCAGTTACCTCATTTCACACAGCCCAAAAAGGGTAGTAAACAGTTTTAATTAAAATCGTAAAAGCCATTTTGGAGAAAATTACAATGAGCAAAAATATCACACGAATAAACTGGTACTTAGAACTTAAGTTCCAAGTTTCAACAAATTACAAATTTTGGTTTTTATTTATTTTATAATACACATAAAGAAACACAGATCAATCCTTAAAAATATTTTTATTTTTGTCTCAGGAGACCTGAAACGTGTAATCTTTCCGATGAAAAATCGTTCTGAAAAATCTTGACTGAAAATCATATCATTCATTATCCATATTTTATATGGCTGCCCATAACAGACAGGTGAAGAGTCAAATTATTTACTCTCAATCTGTTCATCGCTGGGCTAAAATAAATAGTTCTGTTTCTTATCGCATGGTCAGCCAATTAAATGACTGAATCATTTAAGAACAGAAGAGGTAGAAGTGTAAAAGACACTAATCAGAGTTATCTCCTCTGAAAGTAATGAATTTCATTATACAGCCAGACCCTGTGGTAAATGAAGTGATGAAAGTGTCATTTGCAGAGTGGAAAATATATGCTTTTCAGAGGGCCTGGCATGCTGATAAGTGTACTTTTCCACTCAGTGAGGAAGGCAATGGTAAACCACCTCACTCCTCGATTTACTTAGTAAAACCTCTACAGGTTCAAACCAGCTTTTCAGCTGATGACCTAAACAACAACATTTTATATGGGGCAGGAGTTATTAAAATTGAATCAATTTCCCAAAAAAGATGTTTGTGAAATATTTTCAGGGTAAAATATTAAAACTTGTTGTTTCAAAATATTAGTCACAGGTCGGTAAGTGTACTTCTATCTATTTAGACAAATATGTGTCTACATAACAGTCAAATATATGTATATTGTATCAGGTTGAGAATATGACAACATATGGCAGCATTGTGACGACTAACAATATAAGATGTACAATGGATGACAAAGAGGTGGGGCTTTCCATCTCTTGAATACTCATGTCGGCAAGGATCCCTTAACCACATTGGATGAGTAACCGCTGGGGGGACTTTCCCTGACACCTGTACCACAAATCATACAACGACTGACGCATACGTTGCTCACTTGTCCAACCACAGGCGAACATGGGAATCCCAGAGTTCGGGTTGCCTCACAATCCGTTAGAACTTCGGTATGCTACTGTCTAAACCCACGTATTAACATTATACTGTAAATGACAAATTATGCAGTTTATTTCAAAACATTTTATTCAAAATTATCTCTTAGAAACAGCTTTCAAATTAATACATTTTATTTAATATTTTCACTTGAAAACAGTTTTTAAATTGATGCATTTTAATTCAAACCCTTTGTTCAAAATATCGCTTGAAAACAGTTTTTAAATTGATACAATATATTTCAAAATCTTTGTTTAAAATTATCGCTCAAAAACAGTTTTCAAATTGATACATTTTATTTCAAAACATTTTATTCAAAATTATCGCTTGAAAACTGATTTCAAATTTATACATTTTATTTTAAAACATTCTACTCAATAATATCAGTTGAAAACTGTTTTCAAATTGATACATTTTATTCAAATATCGTTTCAAAACAGTTTTCAAATTGATACAATTTATTTCAAAACATTTTATTCAAAATTGTTGCTCGAAAACAGTTTTCAAATTGAAAACTACTGTAAATTGGTTTATGAACCACATTCAATGCATCAAGTATCGAAATGATTAAAAGTTTTCAGTTAAAAGGTCCCTGTACTCTGAAACATAGCAAACATCACATTCACAATTATCTATCTATTTTAACAGTTAAAGAAAAAAGTAAATATTTGTATAGCAGGAAAAAATAAATTTGGCAATGAAAACACAATAAATTATTTGTATTAAATTTTATGCCATTTTTATTGGTTGCAAATAGAAAGTAGCGAAATTATTATTTCATATCTTCTTGTCGGTCTAAACATACTCTTCTAGATTTTCATTTCTGCTGTCTGCATTTTACTCTGGCTTCCATCCCATCTGTCCATGTTTTTACTGCTAAAGTCAGTATACTCGCTCCAAGTATCCATTATCCATAACTTTCTTATAATATATAGAAACTTCATGATCCTAGACTAAGCTTCTTACAATTTTGAAGAAACCACTTGCTTACTCCACCCTTGTCTAGGTTGAAGAGGAAATGATCTCAATAGCAGTATGCAGTAAAGTACTTGGCAGAAGGTATAAAAATGTCTTTGGTAGCTGCAATCTCAATAGTATTTTCACGTCGAATATTCCACAACCAATGTCCTTTTTTTCTTTACATTCCGGTTTATGTTTTCAAGGCCATATGTCCTTTCCGAGGCTATACTGGATACTGCAAGTAAGATCTATTTTCTGTTGTGTAGGTTACTATCGTACAAACGCCTACTGGGAGCAATTCGTTAGGTCTATTACCATTTATTCCATCCACCCATTTAGGTTACAGGCGCTGTTTGGAGTCACCCAAGTAAGAAAAAAACCGCTGTTTAGAGCTTTAAAGAATTTGCAAAGGCGGTGTTTGAAGGGTCGGTTCCCAAAATGGGAACTGACACTCCAAACAGCGTTCCCAAAATGGAAACAGACACTCCAAACATCGTTCCCAAAATGGAAACTGACACTCCAAACAGCGTTCCAAATTGGGAACAGGCACTCTGACTGCCTGTTTGTTCACAAGAGGCATTTGATTTTACTCTTTCCACTCTTATCTTGGAGGCTTCCCTTTAACATCCGACTGAGAGTGCGCTCTCTAAGAATTATAGACTAACTTGAGAGAAAAATAATAATTATCTTATGTTTCCAATTATTAATCCGGGTTATGTTAAATAAATTTATTGTAGTTACATCAGATAAGTAAATTAATTCGAAGGTATTAACGTACAATAGTCTGTGTAATGTTATTCTTATGTAAGAAGAGGAGAAAGGCACTTAACTACAGAGAATAGCTTTATAACAAACAAAACAAACAGACAAAAAAATTAAGTGGCATAAAGGATAATAACCGGAGTGCGTAGATATGACTTACGGTAGAGGTATGCATATAGATACTGGCTTATATTACACAGGCATGAGTGGAGAAATGAAGAAAGTGTATGCTTGAAGTAAGAAGAAGACGAGGATTGAGTAAACAAGAACAAAGAGCATAGGTTCTTATGAATGGGTTGACTAGGAGTGTTCTGGTGGAAAGCGAAGGGAGTATAGCTGTTGTTATTGTCTACTTAAAACTCATAGTATACAGGGATATATCTGAAGTGTTGATGAGTGGTTAGTGTTCCTTAAGTATAGTTAAGTTTGAGCTGGAATCTCTCTCTTTCTCACTCTCCTTATCTACCTCTCTTCTTTCTTCTTGAGAAATTCTCAGAGACAGACAGTGTTAATGAACACAACAGAATTGTAGACTACTCAACGCCATCCCACTGATAAAAAGACAAAACCTGATCCAGTTTCCAAGACAATGCCACACAATATCGCTCTATTTCTCTCTACATAGAATCTCTACTGTATTACGCCCTTCACTTACCACACTCATAATCCTTACAAAATTTCAGCGTATTACAAATCCACGCTTAACGAACCAATAATGATCTTTTAATAAATTCATCGTTATGAATAACACAAATCGTTGACAAAATATATTATTGATATCCAAGATTAATTCAATATAATGTTTCAATGAATTGCTTTACAATATACAAAGTGGCCCATACGTCGGCCCCCAATATTTACGGAAATCGGAAGAAAGTTTAATGGAATAAGAAACCTATAGACTAAAAAAAACAAATATATATATAAATGAACTGTACATATATATATATATATTACCTTAAAAATTTTATAGCAGGTGTTCAAAATGTCCACCATGATTTTCTATATACCTTATACAGTGACTTAAAAGTGATTCACAAATTTTCAACAGTAACATTTCATCGTCATTTACATAGTCAAATGCAGTTTCAATTGACCTTTTTAGTTCCTGCAGGTTTTGTGGCTTGGAAGAATACATTAGTTTCTTTTACAATGCCCCTAAGTGAAAAATCACATGTCGTTAAGTATGGCAAGCGCGCAGACCATTCGATTGTACCACGACGACCAAACCATTCATCAACTTTGGAATTTTTAAAACTCACGAGCTTCAATACCGAAATGTGCTGGGGCGCTATATTGTTGCCCGATGAGCGATTGGATATTGTGAACAGGATCGTGTTCAAGTTCCGGCAATACTACTGAAGTTCCTGCAGCATTTATAAGTAACGCGAATTAAATGTTCCCTCAAAAAAATAAGGAACTATCAGTGCAGTACTTGAAATACCTCCCCGTACCATAACACGAGGCACATTAAGCTCTTTTTGAATTACTACAACATGAGGATTTGTATCCAACTAATACACGCAGTTACGCTGATTAACACGTCCTTTGAGTTTGAAACATGCCTCATCAGACCATAAAATTAATCGCAAAAGTTTGCATTGGCTTCTGCACCAACCGCGTGTCACTATCGTCCTCATAAAGCGCTTGGAGTAAAGATGGACAAAATGGCTTCAATTTTAATTTCTTCATCATACTTTGCACGCTAGTTCGTGATAACTTTGGTTCAGACATGACTTACGAGTTGATTTAACAAGACTGCATACAAACACTTCAGCAATATTTTGTAGGTTTTCTTCATTGAAAATCGATCGTGGTCGACCACACTTTGAGGCATTTAATACTTTTCCTATGTTTTAAAATTTTTTATTATATTTAACTTTCGTATAATATGTTGCCGAGTCGATAACGATACACCTGGATACTTATCACTAAATTCTTCTAGTAGTTTGGCAGTATTTATATGATGTTTCCACCACAACTGAAGCACTATAGACTCAATGTTCAGTTTTAAACATTTTAAAAGTACCGTTAAGAAGAAAAAAATAGTAACTACACGGAGATGTACCTCACACTAGCCACTGTTACAGACAACTAATCAATGTTGTACGTGATGCTGCCAACATTACACTTTTACCAACTTATCAAAACGAAATGTCCCATCTAAGGGGGAACCAACATTTATGGGCAACAATGTAAAAATTACAAAAACTAAAAACATTTATTTTTTTAGAAATATTAACCTTCTCATCTGTGTCATAACAATTATAGAAATAAATCGATCTTCTAAACACTTAAAAAATCATGATCAAATGAATCTTGAAGGAGAAAGTTTACTACTAACTAATCATGAAATGATAAAAAGCTATTTTTGAATCTTTTGAAATTGAAGGATATATTGTTCAAAATGGAATAGTTCGTAATATTATATTTTTTTTCATTTTTCAAATTTTTCAAAATTATTAAAGGTGGCAATATTTTGATGAAAATAATTTTGGTATATCATTTAATTTAACGAATGCTTAAAATTTTCAACGGAAAATCTATGGTTTCTATTTCATATTACGTATGTAAATCTATTTCACATTACTCGTATGTAAAGATTGTGGGAAGTGGTAAAAGGAATTATTCCATCGCTGGTAAAACGATTTATGTTCTCTAATACGAGAAAGGTAGTGGATTATTCCAGTGCAGACTTTATTAGTTGTACTATCAGACCTAAATTTTACTGGTAACCAACGAAATTGTACTATGCAGCTCAGGAAGGCAATTTTAAACCACCTCACATTTCGTTTAACTGAGTTAAACCACCAGGGGTTTTACTCGATCTTCGGGCTGATGACCTACACATTGTATATAGTCTAGTTCAAAGAGCATGGCAGTACCAGCAGTAATTTTCACAGTACGTTCAACTACCCTATTTTTTACCTCTGATAATTTCCAACCGCACGCGTCGGCATCCAATCTGAAATATATACTCCCCATTCAATTCTGCAACCGTTAACTGTCGTTTAATATTTTGCAACTATTATTTAATTAATTTAATTATAAATTAAATTAATATTCTTATTTTCAAGACTATTAATATAAAAATCTCGCAAAAATTCCAATCTAAATTCTAACGCACAATCATAACCTCTCCATGCTTCATAAAAATCAAAATACTTCATCACAACAATGAACATCAATACAGCACTCAAAGAAATTTTGAAAGACAAGAACTACAAAATTTAACAGCATCTCAAGCATAATGCCACCAATCTATTACACAACAATCGTACTAAACGACGTTTACAAAAAAATCATCCAATCGAATTATTTTAAAAATTATGAAAATTTTTAAATTTAATTTAGTTATTACTTCACTAATATTTAATTAAATTTTCAAATTTTATTTAGTTAACTTTTTTTGAAGATGTAAACTCTGGTACTCTTCTAGCACTTGAATTTATTTGTGTGAATTCATTTACTTAAGGTCACAAACTACAATATTGAAATTTTAATTATAAAATCTGTCCACTAAAAACAATACATGAACATTTTTCAAGCGTTATATATTTTTTTTTTGATTAAATCAGTAGATCACTACTCCATTTTCTTCATAGTGTGTTAAATTTCATCTTGATATTTGCTGTATTAGAAGATTGATACGGACTGTTAATTTTCTGTTAAATTTAAAATATTTGGTTTTAGTAGCTACTGTTAAAAAAAGAGATTTTTAATCGAAATACAATGTTGGATTTGTTACGTAATGTTCGTTAACATGCGAAGTATTTTTGAAATGATGAGTTTCAGTTTTATGAATGTAACTTCTTTTTGCGGTCCAAAAAAATTAGATTCCATATTCCCAAATCCGTCATAAATAGGGTGTACGTTAATACATGTTAATGGTATGTTTGATTTTCTGTTGATAAAATATGAAAGTAATTTTATACGGTTAAAAGCTACATGAATAAGTAATACTATAAATACAACTATAAATAATAGTTATAACTATCAATAATATATAGTTATAACTATAGTTATAGTTATAGTTTATAGTTATAGTTCTAACTACAAATAGTTATAACTATTAAATACTATGAGTCAATAAACAGTTATAAGAAAACCTTTTTCTTTTTCTTTTTCTTTTTCTTACTATCACGGATTAGGCATAAGCCTGTTCTAAACTCAAAAAAATTCTGTACGTCTACACAAACACGAGACATTCCGACTCGTACATCTCGACTACTGCCATCTTCTTCGAGATCTTCCCAACTCCCTTCTTCCAACTAAAACATATTCCGTCACTTTTAAAAAGTATTCTCTCCTCTGGCATCCGTTCCAAATGTTGCCTCCATTGATTCCGGTACTCCTCCACTTCCTCATTCAAGCTAAATACACCCAACTCTGATCTAATAAATCCTCGTTATGTATTTGATCCAGCCTCGAGCAGCCCTTCACCCTTCTTAAAAACCTTATTTCAGCTTCTTGGTTTCTACTTTCTTGGCGTTTTGTGATAACACATTACTCACTTCCATAAAGATGGAATGGGGCTGCCATGGGGCTCACAACAAGCCTCGGATAATAAAACCTATAATATAAAAACCCTTTCTGTTCAATGCGTTTTTTTTTTTTGGAAAAATATTCAATCAGTGTTATGCATTTTATGTATTGCTTGTCTGTAAAATGCTAAGCAAATATTGATCAGAACACAGTATTACAGAAAAATATTCATAACTTTTTAACTGTGTAACTAAATTTCATGAGTATTAGTAGATTTGTTTACATTTTCATGTTCGTAACATAGATACAATTCAAAATTACTACACTAGAAATACTGAAAAATAAATAAGTAAAAATATTTTGTTACCTGATTTTCTTCACGATTTTTGAGTTTGACTCAACTTTAAATATGTTTAAATTATCACCAAAATTTCACTAGTATAGGTAAAAACTACTTATTTAAATGTGTTTAAGTTTTTAGGTCTAAATGTTTATAAATAAAAAAAGGTTCATAATTATTTATATAAAAATCGTCATTTTTCACTTATACGTTATAACCACAAAGTATATGCACACACCGCAAATTATTACATTTTTTTTATCAAACAAGTGTTGTCACTTAATGGATATCTATTTCTTTTCGCTTTTATAAAATGTTTTATAAAAAATAATAAAGCATAAAAAGCAAACAAATAAACACGAAAGTGAATCAATATTTAACCATAATCTCTTTGCTAAAATGAAAAAAACCCAAGCTCTTTAGTGAAATATACTACCGATGTTTCATGAAATTATTGACATATCGATTTATACCATTGATAAGTCGGTTTACTCCGATATCGATTCATGCTAAACTTATTCGTACAACAAATCTTATGTGTGTTTTTAAAAACCTGATATATTCGACTTCCTGGAAACCGGACGTTTGGGCTTTGTGCTTAAACAACAGACCTCCAATTTTAAGGACGTCAGCACTTTAGCCTATCTGGGACTGATAGGTTTTAGAATACTATCTCTTCGAATACTATTTCCGAGATGGTAGCAATAGACTTGGCTTTTTACCCATCTTTTATGCAAAAAAAAATTGAAATTTTTATGAAACATTGAGAAAACTTCGAGAGATATTTTAAAAAAACAATCATGAAACTCCGTTTTTCTTACAGTGAATTTACGAAAAATTTGCCGTAATTTATGCAAAGTCGCGCGTTTTTGTCAACATTTGGAAATAAATATTTTTGTTTTACTTTTTTTAGTCTGATATTATAGAAAAATGTATAGCAAAAAAAGTGATATATCAAACGCCCTCGCTTACCACACTGTACGACTATTCAAGCGTATGTAAGAGTCAAGTAAATATGGAATCTGTGGTAAAATGCAGGCCGAAAAAGTTTCTCTCTTTGAGCTGATGTCATTGCCCATTCCTACAGTTATTTACACGACTTATGTTATTATATGAAAATCCAGAATTTTGTGAATACATGCACATAGAAAAATATAATAAAAGATATTATTAGAACAATTTAGCTTCATCGTGAAGAATGTCTGAAAATAGGTTATTCTACAAATTTCGGAGCGTTTATTCCCTTTTACAGGTCATATTCAATTCAACCGGTTTTGCTATAATAGCAACATTGAACAATTTACCTACCTTTACAATTCAAGCTTTAAAATGCGGTTATAACTCTATTTTTAAATATAATACGGCCTTTGCACGGTTTTCTTTGAAAAGAACTGGAATTGAGTGTTATCCCAACATTCATAAATCAATAGAAAATTTCCCACAAACCTGATTGTGTTTCTAAATAGCTTACTCTCTTCCTCTTGGGTTTTGCTATTATTTAACTACAATGTTTACTGGTGTGCGCGTACAATGACCTTCACTATTACACAAACTGTTGAGTACTTACATACTCGTCATCTAACAACCATTATGAGCTACCCGGCTTCTAAGGGTTAGGCATTTATTGCTAACGTCCGGAAAACCTGTCGTCAGCACTGAAAGGGAATAGATAACTATTAAAATATTGTTAACATTTGAAACCTAGAAAATTAATATATTAACCGGAATAAAATCATACTATGTAAACAGATTGATTAATGTTTTTACAAACTACTATAGCGCATGATTATTACTGATTGGAAACTGGTTACTGTCTAACTTCAACACTCTGGAAAGTATAGTTAATCTCCGGACAACAAAAGTGTAACAGCGATCAGTTGACTGTTTTTCGCAGTGTGTGGACGAGTAAGTTTTATTCTCTTCACCATACAAATATTATTCAACAGGTTTTTTCCTGTGAAACGCACCTTCACCACGTTCCGCATTTACTCTATTGATAAAAGTGAACCGTTCCTTTTAACATTAGTCAGAATCAGCGTTAATCGAATCACGTTAAATCAATGTTTTACAACACAATAAAACTACCTTCATTCCCATCACTTTTAATAACATAATTCTATATATTTATCTCTCTTTTTACCCGTAAAACAATCACACTTTCCTTTCTCTATTAAAGTACTACTTTACTATAGAACACAACCTTAAATACGGTTCACTCTTATATCTTAATTCAACTCACCCTTAATAACTTCCCTTAGAATTAACAATACTATTCATAAGACACTTCTTCACCTAATTTCACAAACAACCCCATCCCATAATCTATTCTACTCCTTCAACACTGTCCATGGATGTACAACCCTCTAAACAAATCTTAATACAAAGTACGCCCTATCCAGTACCACAACTGCTTTTCATTTACAACAAAACCAACAACGCAACTCTACAGAGTCCGTTCAACTGACTTTGTTAAATTCACTACTCCTGTTCAATAAGGAGACAAAAACCATTAAATTGTCATCTACAAACTACCTCATCATTAACAAACTAATTAATGATTAATTTATCTCAAGTATATTCCATTAATTACTCTGTTTATTTACACAAGTTATTGACAACATTTCAAAACCATGTTCGTAACTAAAAGTTTCTATAAACTATTACGTAAGTTGAAACTTTGTAGTTCAAGTTATCAAATTGAAAACTACTCTTATATAAATCCATTTTTATTTTATTTTATTCCATATGAATACTACATAGGCAAAGAAAAGTAATATTTTCATGTCCATTTTTCGAAGTACCTTCTTCGGGTTTTATCTGTTAGTGCATTAGGGTAAAGAATTTTATGCTTTTAATTTTCTAATGACCGTAGTTTAAGAGAAATTTCACATACTGTATGTGTATGTATCTAATTTTGAAACGGAATTCGGATCTATCTGGTTTTCAAATAAAATTAAAAACCAAAATATATAAACCGCATGATTATATAAAAAAATTAATCACAAATTGTTGGTGTGTTTGGAATAAAATTTACAAAAATTAGGTACGATAATATTAAAAATTTATAAGAAAAAATTTCATGATGCATTTTCCGTGATTTGTTATTACTAACATTTTCAGGATAACACTCCATTTCATAATATTATTAAAATAAATCACTAACTCTAATATTTTTCTAAGAAAACCGACAACACCAATTTATACTAATAAAGAAAAACCGTTCACTAAAATAAAGCTTGCAACTACCTGCTCATATTACAACATAACCTCAAACTAATGTTCAAAAAGTGTGACATAAAAATTGTTTTTCGAGGTCAATACTAGAGAATGGATGTATCTGTTTTTGAAACTAACCAGCAAATTTATACGCGTTTTATTAAAGATGTAGAATGTTTTGAAACATATGCATTTTACAATGCATGTAAAAGGTTGTAAGCTGTTAGAAAATGCAAAAATATAAAATTTGAAAGTTTTTGATGTATCTGTTTTTGTAACTAGATGATTCAGTAATCTGTTAGATGCCCCGCATTCTACTAGTGGGCCTACAAAAACTACAAATGAAACATGCAATACAATACAACATTGCGGGTTGCAGGACGTACAGGAAATATTTATATACTTCACGTTAATTGATGATACATACTGTGACACTTATCTCCAAGGTCCGTTTCGGGATCTGGGTAAAATAAAATATAATGTACATTATAAGTTTAAAATTACGAGTATTTATTACAAACTAAAAATTACTGTTAATAAAGTGTCTTTAATCTACAAATAAATTACTATATTAAAATAATAATAGTAATAAATATTGAAAATAAATAAACTTAACTGGCACTAAATTAAGCTAAATACTACTTACAAATGATACTAAACGTTAGACAATAATTCACAGTAGCGTTGACCTTCTCTACGACTGTTACGCACTACGCAATTTGCTCAATGAATCACAGAAAAATCGAAACTGACCGACTCTAAACAAACCGGCTGCGCTAGTATTAATGAGGTATGGAGATTTTGAGACAGTGATTTTCGATATAATAATAAAAATACAAAATCCTTCTGATGGCTTCTGGATAAATCTTAAGAAACTGTAAGCAAATTAAAATTGCAAAAAGGTATTACAAAAAGGCCAATTATCTAAATAGGTACCCGACTCTTTCACAATAGCCGCACAACAATAGGCAGGCTTACCTGTACTACACATAACCATTTACAGTACATAATATTTCTAACTATTTCTTGAAAACCCAGGTAAGTATTTTATCACTTATTGTTTACGTTAACATTTTTAAAATGTCGGTCCTCCTCGAAAATTCTCGAACACACATTCCCTTTAGATATTGTCACAATGCATTGTTTGTCCTGATGAAGTTCCACTTAAGCAGAACGCCAGAATGTTGATGAAGTTCTACGTGAAATATTAATGCCTAACTAATTTAAAAGGAACTTTTTGGAAAAATTGCGAATACAAATTAAAGTTATCGAAAATATAAAAATCTCCAACTTCATTTTAAACAGTTTTTCTAAAATTCTTTTTTAACTCAACTAATAATATTCTATATTCTGCTCATTAAAATCTGTAAATAATGGAATTTTCGGACTGCGGCATTAATAGTAGTTCTATGCATTTTACTACAAAATATATAATAACTTAAAATATAAAAAATTAAAAACTGACAAAAATATGTTAACCTCAAAAATGTAAAAATTTGAATAAATTAACAATAAAGGTTACCGTGCTACGTTGTAAAGCAGAGGTCCCGGTTCGATTCTCGGCCAGTGTCTGTAAAATTATTATAAATTCAAACCTACCATTCCTTAACCCACAGTAGTCACTAATAAAGGGTGATTCAAAAAGAGCGCCGGTTTTTAAACGGCTGGTAAATTTTTGTTTATCGGTTGGCAACATTGTTAGACCTCATTTCTATTTCGGAGAACATTCCGATTGACGATTCAGTTGTAGTTTCTCTTGTTCGCAGTGTAGTACTCTCGCAGTCTGTGTCTAACCATGGAGACGTTTACTATTGCGCAACGAGTGTTAATCGTCAAAACATTTTACCAGAGTGGAGAGAGTTATGCGGCTACTGTCAGGCGACTTCGCGGTACTCTAGGACGTAATGAAGCACCGAATGAATCAACAGTTCGCAGGCTCATGAAAAAGTTTTTTGAGACGGGTTCAACAGTCGACCTTAAAAGTTCTGGACGTCGTCGTTCTGGCCAAACTGAGCAGAACGTTGCGTTGGTTCGTGACAGTGTGGCTGTTAGCCCAGCTAACTAAATCAATACGTCGCCGTTCTCAACAATTGGGTTTAAGATTTTCTTCTGTACGGAGAATTCTTTGGTACGATCTCCAATATCACCCGTATAAAATTCAGTTGACGCAAGATTTGAAAGTGGCAGACCACCAGAAGAGACGACAGTTTGTTGACTGGGTATTGAGAAAACGGCAGGATGATGACACCTTCGCAAACAAAATCATTTTCAGTGATGAGGCGCACTTCCACTTAAACGGTTTTGTTAATAAACAGAACTGCCGTATGTGGGGTTTAGAAAACCCTCGCGTGGTTAATGAAAGGGAAATGTATGCACAGCGAGTGACAGTTTGGTGCGGCTTTTGGTCGGGCGGTGTCATCGACCCTAACTTTTTTGAAAATCAAGAAGGACAAGCCGTGACAGTAAATGGAGACCGATACCGTGCGATGATTAGGGAGTTTTTGTGGCTTCATTTGGATGGAATGGACATTGACGAGTTGTGGTTTCAGCAGGATGGTGCCACCTGTCACGCTGCACGAGAAACAATGTTGTTGCTCCGTGAACGGTTCCAGGATCGCATCATTTCTCGTAATTCCGACCATCAATGGCTACCAAGGTCGTGTGACTTGACGCCTTGTGACTTTCCTCTTTGGGGTCATCTGAAGTCATTGGTGCATGCCAATAAACCCCGAAACATCAATGACTTGAAGGAGGAAATTCGACGGGTTATCGGGCAAATGGAAGTCGAAACTTGTCGTGCAGTAATATCCAATTTCATGGACAGAGTTGATGCGTGTCAGCGCAGTAGAGGAGGACACATGCATGACATCATTTTTCATACATAAAATGGGAAGGAAAGATGAAATTGTTGATGTATTTATTTTCAGTTTTTCAATAAAATAAATCTCTTAATTTGATATATCAAAACCGGCGCTCTTTTTGAATCACCCTATACAATTGTATATGTTGTATATTAAGATGTTGATGCGATTTAAAATAAACTAAAGAAAGAAAAATAGACGTAGGTAGTAAAATTTTTTTTGTAAGATGGTATGTTGTGTGGTACATCATATATTTTTAAATGTAGTCTTGTGACATTTCACTGGAAAGCGTGGATTTGTGTACTGATTTTGGTTTATCATAAGTTGAAAATAAAATAATATACAGAGAGTTCCGTAGGTGTCTATAATCATTAATTACCTTTATGCCCTTCATTTTCGAATGAGTAAATATTTTTGAAATCTGTTTTCACCAAATTGCTGAAGATTTTAATACCGTTAAAATTATGAACTGCACAACAAGTTTTTATATTTGAAAATATTGAGATTTGAACCCATGACTCCCCATTTTAAGGCACTCACTTACTTAAACGAGAACGGTTTTATTTTTAATGGATTTCGTGAGTATAATTTCGTTTCAACTTTCTATCTTTAACCGTTTTTTCATAATTGAATTGTAGCACTTTTTATGGTCCTCACTATATTTATATAAGGCAAGAGGATGTAAAAATTGTAAATACATTTCTGATGTAAAATTAAAAATTCAGATAGTTTCCAATTTTTATTTTAAAATCAATAGACGTAATTCAAACTCGCCTATAACCTGGAAGAGTTATTTTCATTTTATTACAGTTGTTTTCATATAAGGTCCGCAGTAAGGTAATTTCGCAGAGATACAGTGTTTTCTGAATATGATGGCGAAGCCATTTTGATAACGAAAAAGTTCTAAAAAAAAAGGATATCACCTTTTATGTTGTATGAAAAAAGTGGCGGAAAGGAAAAATGGAAAAGCTGTGAAAAGAGTCGGAAAAAGTAGAAGAGGTGAGAAAGCATCATTCTGTCTGTTAGTCGGATAATATGAAAAGGTACAAAGCATGCACGCACGCAAATCCACCTACATACGCATTCATATACAAAATATTATCTGCAATATAGGTTTAGAGAAGTGTATTGTTAGAAAAAAGTAAATTTGTTTTGTTTACATTTATTCGTCGGACCGTGATTTTCATATCCCTCTCCTGTATAATAACTTACCAACAATTTTGTGCCAGTACTTTGTATAAACATATTGCTGGAATCACTGGAACAACAAAATTAAATATAATGAAAAGTTTACTAAATATTTTTCAATATATTTGAAACCAATTTATTTATTAAGATAAAAAAATTACTTTTTTTTATTTATTGTAAAATAAAATTAACACATATCCATAATACAACATCACAGCGAAAATAAACTGGCAGGAAAGAACCGATAAATTATAAAATTATTAATAACTTCCCAAAACATATAAAACAAAAAATGCCTATCGAGAAAAACTAATATCAGACACTACCAAACAGTAATGCTCCCAGAAGTACAATACACCAGCAAGTCATATAAAGTTAAAAAGTGGAAAGGATTGAAAAAATATAAATATAGAATATAAATATAAATATAAAGGAGGGTAGTCAGCAAATGCATAAACAAAAGACAGTGGAAGATAATCTCAAATGAAGAAGTAAATAAATTAATAATCCCGGCAACAAATTTCTTCCGAAAAGAAAAATTTATTCTTGGGGCACCTACGAGAAGAGCAGAAAACACCTGATATGATAATATTTGAGCCTAAAACTAGAAAGGAACCCAACAGGGTGGACGAGGACAGGCGCCAAAAAATGGAACGCCTAAAACAGATGAGGGTAATAAATAAAGAAGCAAGAATAAAACAACTTACATGTTTCTGGAAAAAGATGAACCGATTACAGAATGGACTTGCCCAGAAATTGGACTAAAGTGATCCTATTAGGTCGTAAAATCAAAATACAATAAATTAAAAACTCACCATAACGGCCAAAAAATTAGCAAGAACAGTCACCGAAAAGTGTTTGTTTCGTGGTGTTACCACATCGTTAGCTTGTTGGTGTTTAGGTCAACAGCTGAAAGGCTAGTTTTAACCTCTAGAGGTTTTACTAAGTAAAATGAGGAGTAAGGTGGTTTACAGTTACCTTCCTCACCGAGTACAAAAAAGCCCTATGTATGTATAAATAAAGTTGTAAGTAATTAAAAGAACTAAAACTTATATGTCAAGATTTGTTTTCTGCAGAGCTTATTGTAACGTCAATAATTTGTGTTTTACCTCCGGTTTGGTCTAGAGGTAAAGTCGTCACCGCGAGTCAGCTGTTTAACTGCTGATTTTCGGAAACGAATGTTCCTGGTTCAAATCCTAACAAAGGTAGTTACTTCTAAAAGGATTTGAGTACTAGACCGTGGTTACTGGTGTATTTTGATGGTTGGAATTCAATTAACTATACTCTCTTAGGAATGATATTATCCTCATCTCATTGGGGCATAGGGTTTCTTATTGTTGTTAAACTGAACAGATTGCAACGTACACACATTAGAAATAAAAAAAATAAAATAAGAAACTTAGTTAATTTTTATATTTTTAACTTCTACAGTTTGATTTTCATTTTGCGTTATCCTTTTGTCACCGACTGCCTTACCAATATTAGCGCCTGCCAACGGTTCCAATACCTGCCTGCCGCGCGGAGCGCTTAAAACGCGCAGAGCCTCCCCTCCATTATGAAGTGTACTCACCGGAGGAGTATTTAAGTCGCCGCACTGGCCCGCGAGAGACAGATTCATTTCGAGTTTAGACACCGACGGAGCACAACGTATCCTGTTCACAAACGAGAAGAGATTTTCTTTAACGTCCGCCAATTCCAGCCAGACTTGGCAACAGTGGATGATGGCAACAGTGGCAGAGCCTGAGGTCATCGACACGATGGACATTCCCGCTGATGAGACTGATTTCACCCTTGTTAACCGCAAGCGAGTTCGCCTACAAAATTCAGGTTGCACCGTTACGAATAATACTGCTAATGCAACTAACTCCTCCCCCGCCCCTACATCTAACAATACTACTCCTTCAACAACAACTCTTTCTACGAAATACAAACTACCTCCCTTTGTATTCCATGCACCTTCCAACATTTCTAAAATTACAAAACTTCTTTCAACTCACCTCGCCAACAATTTTAAAATCACCACCCGTGGTAACTCATATTCCCTTTGCACACAAAATATCACGGACTACCAACAGGCAAAAAAAAGTACTCCTGTCGGAAGGTATTAACTTCCACTCCTATTATACACAGGAGCCAGATGAGGTCAAAGTCGCCATCAAGGGACTGCACGCCTCATTCGACCCGGCAGAGATCGTCGAACTTCTACGAGACAGTGGTTACACAGTTAACCACTGCCAAAATATATCAGGACGAGCTGGTCGTCCTCTCAACGTTTTCTTACTGAAAATACAGAAAACTCCAGGTTTTGAAAAGATCTACAGCGTCACGTCACTGTTCTCCATTGTCGTGACTATTGAAGCATTTCGACCCCGTCCTGGACTGCCGCAGTGTTTCAAGTGCCAGCGGTATGGGCACTCCTCGATTAACTGCAATCATGAATTGCGCTGCGTCAAGTGCGGTGGCAAACATGATGCAGCACAGTGTACCGGCAAGATGATCGAAGAACCGAGGTGCTGCAACTGTAATGGACAGCACCCGGCCAATTACAGAGGATGCCCTACACACGTGAGGCTACTGGCAGATCGACGTCGACAGGACCAGCGCAACACCACGCCGCCACAAACGGCCTCATCGGCTCCTTCCCGCCCTCAGTCCTCATCCACTCAACCCCCTACACCCTTCACCTCATCAACTCAACCCCCTACACCCTCCACTTCATCAACTCAACAAAAAAAATATACAACAAAAACTATATTCAAAAAACCTACCGTACACAAGCCACCCCCACCCACAAAATTTCCCTCACTTCCAAAAGACGACGTCTACGTACAGTCAAAGCCTGTTTTCCATAACAAAGATTTTCCTCCTCTATCATCTAAAACAAAATCACCAAACCCACCCTCCGACGACACCCCATTTAATTTCGCCTCAATTATCAAATTCCTAACTTCCTCCAAATTCTTGACCTGGATCGCCGTAGTACTACCTCAACTTTCTTCTGTTCAAACTGCCTCTGAAGCCATCACCACAATTATTGCATCCCTCCCTTCCCTCCTCGCCTAAGTTATGGCATTTCGCGTCCTATCGTGGAACGGAAACGGAATCGCCCGACAAAAACACGACCTACACCGACTGCTGACAGACTATGACGTAGATATAGCTCTTGTCCAAGAAACACACTTCCTACCTGACACCCGCTTCAAATTATCCCCATACATAATCTATCGCACCGACCGCCCTCCTGCTAACAACCGCCAAGCAGCAGGAGGGGTAGCTATCCTGATTCACAAACGACACACCCATAACCTCATAGACAATCCCCCTATCCCGTCCATTGAACACGTCGCTGTTACAGTCCCCCTCTTCTCCAAATTAGTAACTTTCATTTCAGTCTACCACCCGCCACGCCCTCAAAACTACCACCCCACCGCTCTTGCTCAGCTCTTCGACCAACAGCATCCAGTGTTTGCGGCCGGCGACTGGAACAGCAAGCACACGGACATCGGCTGCCGATCAACAAATGCTGCAGGCACCTCCCTACTCACCTTCTTGGATGAAAATCCCGTCCCCTTAGCACTTCACGTACCAAACTCTCCAACCAGGGTACCTCCAACCACTTACCACCAACCAGACATCCTGGATTATGCCATATCGGCTAATCTATCTTCCCTCCCCGATATTGATGTTCTGCCTGAACTCAGTTCTGACCACCTCCCTGTCTTATTCACCTTTTCCTCCCCCGCTGGTAATACTCTCCCTCCACCTGTTAAACACAAAATTTCCTGGCCCTCTTTCTATAGCTCAGTTGACTCTCTACTCCCCCCTCAACCTCCTCCAATTAACACCATACCAGAGCTGGAAACACATCTCCAAACAATCACCTCACTCCTCTCCCAATGCATTCAGGATAATTCCACTCCACGCCCCCCTCAGACCAGATCATCCCTCCCGCCTGCAGTAAGGGCGGCAATAGCAGACAGACGGCGGTTCCGACGGCTCTGGCAGCGCACACGTGATCCCCACCATCGTGACTTGTTCAACAGTGCTGCTGCCAGATGCAAACATCTGCTCGACGATCACCGTGCCAGTCGCTGGGAAGACTTTCTTGAACGAGCGGAAGACTCCGGGAAGCCATGGGAGGCTGCACGCTGTCTCCTGGCCACCCAAAAGAAGACCCATCCCCTGAGAACGCCAACGGGACTTGCCTACTCAGCGCAAGAGACAGCGAACGTCTTCGCTTCACACTTCAAGCTCCACTTCACTACCCCACCTCCCGATCATCTTCACGAAGATGATCCTATCCATGAATTTGTCAACGAAATTCTACTCGACCCCACTCCCTGTCACCTACATCCCTTCACGATGGATGACATTACCTCGGTAATTAAATCCATCAATCCCAAAAAAGCCCCCGGTCCCGACAACATTTCCGGGTACGCCATCCTCAACGCCCCGCCAGAACTCAAGTCTCATCTATTAACAATTTTCAACGCAGTCCTAGCACTGCAACACTTCCCCGCTTCTTGGAAAATTTCCAACATCATCACAATCTTGAAACCTCACAAGCCCCCTACGGACCCCGATAGTTACAGGCCAATCTCGCTTCTGCCAATTTTATCGAAACTTTTCGAAAAACTATTTCTCCCGCGTATGCGCCAAACAATCTATTCAATACTCCCACCCGAACAATTCGGATTTCGGCAAGGACATTCTACTACCACCCAACTCCTCCGCATCGTAACGGCACTAGTAGATGCCAAAAACTCCCACAGCAATACGACGGCTGTGCTGCTTGATTTTAAAGCAGCATTTGACAGAGTATGGCATGTGGGACTCCTGTATAAACTGGCACATTTCTTTCCTCCTCCAATGGTAAGGCTCATAAATTCATACCTATCAGACAGGAAATTCCAAGTCACCGCCCGTGATCGAAACTTCTACTCAATCAAGTCCCCACTTACCCCATCTGCTGCAGGTGTACCTCAGGGCTCAGTCCTTGGGCCACTCCTCTACTTACTATACACCTACGATTTTCCAGTCAGGGAACCTATTAAATTCGGACTGTTTGCTGATGACGCTATTTTGTACCGTCACAGCAAATGCCTCCGCCTTAACTGTAGTGCATTACAAAACCAACTCCTACTCATCACTAAATGGTGTCGTACCTGGAAACTCACCCTCAATCCCAAGAAGTGTGAAGCTATTCACTTCACGACGAAGAGGAAACTTCCACAACCACTTCAATTGGAAGGACAACCACTCCCATGGAAGAACAGCGTCCGCTACCTCGGAGTACAACTGGACCAGAAGCTGACTCTCAGAGAACACGCCGAGGACAAACTGAGCAAGGGCAGAGTCCTCTCCGCCACACTCTCTCCCTTATTTAATTCGAAATCCTTCCCTCAAAAATTTAAAATTCTTATATATTCTTCTATCCTCAGGCCCTACCTTCTTTACGGGTCACCAGTATGGTGGCCCCTCCTCTGCAAAACAATGAAACAAAAAACTTCCGCTTTCCAAAACAAAATCCTTCGAAGAATCACAAAATTCCACTACCGCATCTCGAACAAAACAATGCACGAACACCTACACTTCCCTTCCATCGAAGACTATATCTACAATACCTCACGGAAACTACACGACGCTGGAAAGACCTCCAGTATCGACATCGTCCGACAACTATATGAAACGCCACACCCACCAGAAGACTACTTGACTCTACCGTTTCACGATTTCCTCTAACCCCTAATATCTGTTAAAAAAAAAAGGCCAACTGAAAAAAAAAAAAAAAAAAAAAAAAAAAAAAAAAAAAAAAAAAAAAAAAAAAAAAATCAACAAAAATTAAAAGAGCCGTTTCCAACCCTTAACACCTTTCCACCATCCTCTAATATTCACCTCCACCTCAAATTAACTCATTCCAACCACACAAATTAACACCCTAATAAGAAACTTCCACCTCATACACTTATTCCATAACTTCTTAGACGCCATGCTCCCTTCCCCAAGCAAATCCTGAATCCAATATTACTTTCATCTATACAATTCACCTCAATTCCCGAGTTGCATTAGTTCTGTAATTATATTCAACGAGCGACCAGGTGTTCCTTAACACGATGTTGCCAACATAGGGCTTCTTAGCCCTCTCAACATGGATTCGGATTCGCGAGAGACACTTTGCAATTAACTCTCTACCGGAGAAGAACAAGAAAGAAGAGCTCCCTACCAAAGAAGAAGAGCCCAGCCGAGACCGGAAGCACCATCCCTGGTCTACGCTTCCAGTGGCGGACGCACATTCCCGCACCGTTCAGCCTTCGCCGACCCGGAGAGAACCGCTTCGGCCGCGTTACCAGCTGACAGCCTACGCCGACCCGACACTGCGGGGCTCTGGGGGCCAACACTGTCACGCTGCAGTGGGGACCCAACTGCTGCTGAGGGAAGGCTAGGCCTGAACCCGGTAGCCGAGCCTCCACTCTTCGGGTTCCGCTTCCACCACGCCGACTCGCCGCTTCCGACACCAACAACGGCCCTTTTCAGGGCCAACGACAAAACATATCCGGCCCTTTTCAGTGCTACCAACATAGGTAAACGGCTCTTTTCAGGGCCACCAAATTCACAAGCAAGGTTTCGCCACGGGTCGTCGGCGACACTTTTATGAATAAACTTAGGTGGTTTTTCATTTTACAATGTTTACAAATGATTAAACTTTTTTTATATATTTTATTACTTACACTGGATAGAGAAAGTCATGTGAGTATTTCACACCAGAATTCTTTATTTAGTTTTACAAGTAGAAAAAAATAGCTTATCACCTTGTAAGTTAGGTAATAAAAAAGTTTTTATAATATTTTTTACCTAATTCCGAAAAACCTCGGAAAATATATAAAAATGCACCATACCACTACCTTCAGAAATGTTTTCTGTAGTTCCGAAAAGGTATACCTGTATCAGTTTTCCAAAAAATAATCGTTCATTATTTTTACGAAGTCTCATTAGAGAAAAACATATGAAAGTATGTCAGTGTTAAAGAAAATCAATGAAGTATTTTCCAAAAAATTTAAACAGTCTTTTTAATTTATGGTATATTGATAATATTGTCAATAAATTTGCTCAAAGCCAAGTTCTAATCTATAAAATTTTAATGATGCTGTAATAAAATTAATGAATTATAGCTATTGGACATAAAGTGAAATCAATAATGTAGACATTAATAGAATGAGATCTGTTTGTTAAATTAAACTTTGATAATAAAGTTTTTTAATATCATATAATAAAAATAATAATAGATATTCTGTCATAAAATTCAATCACTACACTACTATTATTAACCGATTTTTTTGGAAAATGCTAGATGTTTTATTTATTAAGTATTTGCAATGTTCTTGATATTTAAAAGACTTTGAACTAAATTACAGTATTATTAATTTAAAAAAGATACCCCAGGGGCTTGTTCACCTGCGCTGAAAAGAGCTTGGAGTGATCAAAACCGTTAAAATGCTTCTATAGAAATGGTCGTAAGGTTCACAATTCTAGGTGCGACCTCCATGCGGTGGCCATGGATAAGTAAAATTAATTAAAATTATTGTGAACTAATTTTTGTCATTTCTTCAAAATAGCTTATGTTAATTTTTTATTTTATTTTACCTATATGAATATATAGGACGGAAACTATTGTTTTCATGTCAATTTTTCGAAATCGAGTTTTCACCGGATCTACTCGTTTTCAGACCACCTGAAACCAAAAAACATATTTTTAGCGATAGGTCTGTGTGTGTGACTCTGTGTATAAGTGTGAACAGAATATCTAAAGAACGGAACATTGTACGAACTTGAAACTTAAAACTTAAGTTCGATACCCCTAGAGGACCCGACACAAACATTTTCATCAAAATCGGTCAACCGAAAGTAGTAGTTTATTCGTGTCATTTTTCACTTGTTTGCGATTTTCTCAAAAACGGCCATATGATTTCTTTTAAAATCGCCTCATTTACTAAACTTTCTATGCTCTACAAGATAGGACAAACGTGATGTCTGCTGAAATTCTTCGAAAGGCTGTTTTCTCAAAAAAAATGTTTTTTAAGATTGCGGCTTTATTATGCATTTTACCGCAAAAATGTATATATTAAAAGTTGTTAACAATTTAAAAATTCACAACTTTAATTTAAAACATCTTTTTTGTAAACGCTTAGTTTAGCGATAATCGATTTTTTAAGAATTCACCCTTAGTATGAATTTTACGACAAAAGTGTAAATTTAAATTTATAGGACATAAAAAGATCTCCAACTTTTATTTTGAGCATTTTTCTCTACAGAGCCTAATTTAGCGTGAAAGAGTGATTTTCCGTATTTTTTAACCAAACTGAGGTTGATTTTCATTTTGCGTCTTTCACTCATGATTAAAATTAGGTTATGTTTATTGAGGTTAGTATTTTGTTTATTTCTAATGTTTTATTACTAATGTTACGTTATATTGTTAATTATTTTCATTAGCAAGAGAAAGTTGTGTAAGTGTTTCACACCAGATTATCTTTAGAGTAGGTATTGTAGTCTCTGGGGACTGCGTGTTCTCAGAGCGCTACTATCGATCAGCCAAGAAGGTCTTAATTCTCTGGCAGAGTGCCTGGCGTTGTTCTGTGGTTCAGGCATGCAGACTCCAAGGGCTCATCCCATCCTCCACGTAAACCATCCACCTGAACTTCTTGCGACATTCGGGGCGGTCCCAGATGTCTTCCTGGGAGATTCTCATGTTAGACAAATCGGTTTGGATGGCTAGTGCCCATTTGTCAGGGTTTTTGTACTGAACCAGTGTGGATCTGTGGATCTGTTTGGTGAGGCGGGAATTAGCCAGGTTATAGAATGCCAGTCGTCGGCGTCTGAAGAACGTCCTGAGAGATTTGACGAGCCGGTACACCTCGACGTTGCTCCTGAGATGATACTCGGCGTCATGGTTGAACTTGGGTCCTAGATTATTTCTGACTATGCGTCTTTCTTGCGTAGCCAGCTTGGATTTTAACACTTCACAGGTTATATTCAGAGTCTCCACCCCATACAGAACTGCTAGTCGGATTACTCAGTTGAAGTGTCTGAACTTCTTGGCTTTATGTTAATTATGTTTATGATTTTAGATTAAAGTAACAACTCAATATTGAAAATTTGAACGTTTTACTTTTAAATTTATAGTGTTGTTAAGGTCATCAGTCTAAAGGCTGGTTTGAACATCTAGAGGCTTTACTAAGTAAAACAAGGAGTGAGATTGTTTACGATTCCCTTCCTGACTGAGTGGAAAAGTATGCTTATCAGCATGCCAGGCCCTCCAAAAAGCATCACTTTCCACCCTGTAAAAGACACCTTCACTTCATTCACCTCAAGGTCTGGCTGTATAATGAAATTCATTACTCTTTAGGAGATAGCTCTCTGACTAATGTCTTTTATACCTCTACCTCTTCTGTTCTTAAATGCTTCAGTTATATTATTAGCTGACCATGTGATAAGAAACAGAAGTATATTTGAGGAGTTCATTTACAAAACGTCTCTTGTCCATATTTTTTCGAAATTGAGATATTGGTATTACTGCATTCAGTACGTATTCCTTTATCAAAAACGCTTGTTATAATGTACCAAAACGTCTCAAATCAAGTAAAAAACTAGGTTTAAATGTAGACCTTGTTTCCGAAACGTCTCTTGTCCATTGAAAATGGCGGTCGAATTTTTTCTTCATGATTTTGAAACAAAATGTCTCTTGTCCCGTATATGTGGAATATACATAGACATCGATTTTTTCGATAGTGTCTCTTGTCCACACTGTACTTTACATACAAAATAATAAAAACAATATCAATACTCACAATTCTTAATATTAACGCAGGGAAATTTTGAATTTGGCAACACTGCTAATATATATCAACAGCTGACAAGCACGTTTCAACGTGCAGTTCTTGTAAATGAGTGGGTCAAAAAAATGTTTTGAAAACAAAAAAATTTTGTTTTTTCAATACATTGTACGTTACTTTTGATATTCATTTTACTTTAATTTTTTTTAATTTTTATTAAATTGTAATACTATCTTGTACAAATAATCTTTCAGTAGGTAATAAACATTGTAATTTTTTATGATAAATATGTCTTACTTTTTGTTTTGAACAATATCGTCTCTTCTCCAAATACTTTCTTTCCATAATGTCTCTTGTCCCTGGTTTTTTTTACAAAAGGTCTCTTGTCCAACATAAATTACTCATTTACTATTGAACTGCATTGGTTTTTTGGCTAATTTTTTTATCAAATTGTGTTATGTAGGTATGGAAATAAGACTGGTAGCAATTTCCTATTTTCTAATAAAATTTCAGTTGTAAAAACATTTTTTGTGGTTTGTCACAAATTTCACTTGATGGACAAGAGACATTTTGGAAATGACCTCCTCATTTGTAGTCCTGGAACTAACAAACAGAGTTCAAATAATATAACACTCTGTCTGCCTGTTATGGTTATAGATGATAATCTGACCTGGAAATCACATATATCTTACTTATTGAACCGTCTTAGTTCAGTGTGTTTTATTTAGCGAAATCTCCGAAAAATCTTGTCGGAAGAAGATATGATTATTACTTATTTTGCGTTATTCCACTCTGTACTCAGGTATGGGGTCACGCAGTGGGGCAACTCAACCGAACACCTTCAGATTTTTCGCATACAAAAATACGCAATTCCAATTATTGAAAACATTCTAAGGCATTATACTTGCAAAGGATTGTTTGTTAAATACAATATTCCCCTTACCGTCTCTTTATACATATATAACAAAATTTTAAAATTTGCGAAGAGGAACACTTTGTTATTTACAAAAAATAAGTACAATCATAATTATGAAACTCGACCCAATATGACTTTAGAATATTGAAAAATATAGAACTTGAAAGTTCTCGAAAGTAATTCACTCAAAATCCGTTTGGTTTTTCAACAGATTTCCATCTAAAATAAGACTTCTTAATTTAAAAAACTTTGATCGGGAAGTAAAAGGTTATTTAACAAAACATGCAATTTATTCTGATCAGGAGTTCTTAAATTATCTTCCAGTGAATGCTGTTTAAATGTAATGTGTGAAGAATTTAGAATTATGATACATATTGTAAATAAATAACGGAATTCCAATGTACAATTTAAATAGTATTTAAATTAACTAGTTATTTTTGTTTTGTTATAGTTAATATTAATTGTAAACAACTAATGTTTATTAAAATAGATTTAAACGTACGTAAAACTCTATTTGACGATGTCTATTCCTTTTTGGTCACTGACGAATAAAGATTTATTTTATTTATATATGAGCAAAATTTATAGTAGGCGTAATTTATTCTGTCGGAGGGTGAGTTTTATGTAAGCATTTCTGAATTGTGTATTTTATAACACGTTATCAAATTGAATTTGTCTATTGTATTTAGTTCTAGGCTCTACTATTGAATTTATATAAACAGGCTTTTAGATAGATGTGTAAGGTGTAGGTTGATATGACAGTTGTTTAATGTTTGATATCATTGTGATAATCTGCACAGGATAGACCTGAGAGCAGTTTTATGTTCAGGTAATTTAGCCAGAGGCATAGACAAGGTGTATCTAGAATATCCAGACACCCCCTTAAATGTAAAAAAATCTGGTGTGCTATACTCACACGACTTTCTCTTATCAATTCAAATAATGAACAATATAACCTAACATTAGTAATAACAAAAAAGAACTAACCTAAAAAACATAACCTAATTTTAATCATGAGTGAATGATGCAAAATAAAAACCAACCTTAATTTAACTTAATAATAGGGAAAATAACTTTTGACACTAAACTAGGTTCTGTAGAGAAAAATGCTTAAAATAAAAGTTGTAGATCGTTTAATTTCATATGAATGTGATTATATGCGTTTTTGTCGTAAAATAGATACTACTGCCTAAATGTTAAAAACAATTTTTTTTTTACAGATTTTAGTCAATAAATCACTAATTACCGCCAAACTAAGCGTTTTACTTAGTAATGTTAGAATTAAAAGTTGTAGGTTTTTAAATTTTCTACAACTTTTATTATATACTTTTTTGCGCTAAAATGCAAATAAAGGCCGCAATGTTAAAAATTGTTTTTTTTTCTACGAGAGAACAGCCTCCCCAAGAGTTTCAGCAGACATGGCGTATACCCTATCTTGTAGAACATACAAAATGACGTAAATGAGGCGATTTTGAAAAAAATCGTATGAGACGTTTTTGAGAAAAATTGCAAAAACGTGAAAAATTACACGAATAAACTACTACTTCTGATTGACCGATTTTGATGAAAATGTTCATGTTGGGTCCTCTAGTGGTATCTAACTTAAGTTTTAGGTTTCAAGTTCATACGATGTTTCGTTGTTGCGATATTTTGTTCATACACAGACACACACACACCAATCGCTAAAAACGTGTTTTTTGGGTTCAGGGGTTCTCAAAACGTGTAGATCCAGAGAGAACTCGATTTCGAAAAATCGACATGAAAACAAAGATTTCCTTCCTATATATTCATATAGGCAAGAGAAAGTAAAAAAGAAAAGGGATTCTTAGAATTTTTTTTAATAAATTATTAAGGAATATACAAAAATGATAAAATACCAGAAATCATAAAAACTTTACAAGCGTATTTAAGAAATGACAATAACAGCCGATTGTCCTAAACGATACCCCACCACTTCACCTTTTCCAGGTAGCAATGATGGTCACGTTACAATAAAATTCTTTCATACAATATAATTGTCTCACATGAACTATATCTAGCAAGCACATCACAAACTACTACTGCTATAAATTAGTGTCACAATATTTTGCTATGAAGTGTTTTGTAAAATGTAATTATGTATTAGCTTTCTATTTCGGTCTACTTGAATTTTATGAGAGTGCATTCTAGACATTTTAAAATGAATTATTTATTTAAAAATTAAAACTTAAACATTTAAATTTTATTTTTTTAAATAAAATAAGTAGAAATGAAAAAAAAAATAGTTTATTTCATTTATTTTTATCTATTCATTCAGAAGTCGAGAGAGTCAAGAGAATACTTGTGCAACTTTTTAACTGAAAACTGTTTTACAAAAAGTCAAACTAAGTTGAATAAATATCCTAAGGGAACGTAAAAAAGAAAAGTAAAAACTTTTTGAAAGTTAAAAAACTTGCAACTTAAATCTTAGCTATCCCAAGCGTTATACATTGACACTTTTTGCCTTTTATTTCTAAGAAACAGAATTTTTAGTATTATATAAAGGAATTTCTACGTTGAAAACTGAAGCGGAAAAGTAAATCCTTAATGTGACGAAGTTACATCTAGGATTCTTCCATGTAAAATATTGCAGTTAAATCGTTTGAAAACGTTCATTTTAACATATTTTTATAAAAAAATGTTTTAGGACAATAAATTTTCATAACATTTTAAATTTCTAATAAATCATGTTTTTTAATCAGCATGTGTCGTCTTAAAAAGTCACCACTCGCCATTTTTACAAACTTATAAATCAGTATTTTGAGAGTAAAATTAAAATTACTTTTGTTTTAAAAAAAGAATTTTAGGTTGTGACATTAGGCTCGAAATAGTTATATTAGGGTGAGATGGTGTTGCATGAAAAATGTATTGTTATGGTGACTAGTATTGGTATTTGGGAAGGGTGGAATGGTGGTTTCGGCCCTAAATGTTGTTTGTTGTATTCTTTTGTTACCAAGTTTTATTCAATTTCTAGTGTATCAAATTTTTGTATAGGGCTATGTGTATACTCTTTCTCATGATTAATTTACAAAAATACATGAAATAAAAGTTGTAGATTTTTTTATGTCTTGTAACTTTTTTTGTTTACTTGTAAGGCCCATTGGACCACTTTAGTCAAATAATATCAGTTTCTCGATTTCCTCCTAATCCTTTCCCAGTAGTTCTTCATTCTCTGGGATCTAGCAGCCCATTCACCATCTGAAAAAACTATAGGGTTCTGTATTATCCTAACCTGATATTTGTGTGTTTGATCGCTTTCAGGTTATCGGAATTTTTTTAAGGTGCTCCGATGTTAGGTTCAGCTTCACTAAGTCCTTCTTCACTTCACGAATCCAAGCCGGCCCCGACTTAAGGTCCCACATATATTCTATTAGTTGTTATTATAAACATTTTATCGTAAAATGTATACTAAGGCCGCAATAAAAATTGCAGTTTTTTACCGGTTTTGATAAGAAAAATACAAAAAATCACTAATTGACCCTAAACTAAGCGATGTAAAATAAAGGCTTCATATAAAAATTGTAGAATGTTTCATTTGTTAAAATTTTACTTATAAACACTTTTGTCTTCAAATGCGTAATAAGGCCATAATTTTAAAAAAATTTACCGTGACAGCACAATCTTCCAAACGTTTCAGCAGACATGGCGCTTATGCTATTTAATAGAGAATTTGTCAATGTTGCATGTAGTAGGGAAGCGATTTTTAAAAACATCGTAAAACCCGCTTTTTGAAAAAAATTCAAAAAAATAAAAAAATTCATGAATAATTTATTGCGTCTGGTTGGCCGATTTCGACTTAAATGTTCATTTCGGGTCCCGTAATGATGCCTAACTATAATTCCAAGTTTTAAATTCGTACGCTATTCCGTAATTTAGATATTTTGTTCACACGCAGACACACATCCAGATTAATTATAAAAAGCATTTTCTTGGGTTCAGGGTGTCCTAAAAACGTGTAATTCCGGTGAAAACTTAATTCAGAAAAAATGACACGAATAAATACTTTTCTTATAAGGGCAAGAGAAAGTTAAAAAAACTCTTATATTATAACTGTACTTGATACTTTAATAATTACCAAAAAATAGAAAATAAAAAAATTATTAACAAAAGAACCAATCTCAGTTAGTGAATATCACTGAAATGTCTCTTAGCCGATCTGTCTGGTGAAGATAACTGGAAATGCAGATTGGCTTAGTATGTGTGTTCTAACCCTTTCTATCTTTTGTAGTCATAAAAACATTTTTTATTAATTTTTTTTTTAATCCCTGTTTGTATACGTTGCAATCTGTTCAAGTAAGAACAATAAAGAACCCCATGATGCAGTGATATCAGGATGATGTGTGTGGCGTGTAATTGGGATATAGTCTTGTACAGACTCAGGCTTACGATTCCAGAGAGAGTATGGTTAATTGAATACCTACCTTCAAAGTACACCGATAACCACTGTCCAGTATTCAAATATGTATAAAAATTACTAGAGCGGACGCCAAATAAACTTGCCGGTTTTCTGGAGTGCACAGAACGTTTATTTTGGTAATGATGCGCTCCGTTGCCTCAACGATGGGGGGGGGGGTCAGTGCTGTACCAGCTGTGATCAGAATCACGTCGCTCTCGCAACGTTATATTGACCTGAAAACATTAGTCTGTAATATGTTGTATGTGGTAGGCGTTAATTGTTGTATACAATGTTTACAAGTGAATGTTTTTAACATCGCTAGTAGGTAATAATTTACATCGTTTAAAACGTGTGATTTAATAGGCAGTTCGGTACTAAGACATGAAATCTACCGAATGAATCCGAACTTTTTGCGCAGCTACATCGGCAGCTTATTTGGCGATCACTCTACCTTTACTAGAATTTGAACATTGAAACTTCGTCTCCAAAAATCAGCTGATTTGCGACGATGACTTTACCACCATGGTATGAGAAAAGAGACTTCTTGTTATTTTTAAAAATAGATTTTATATTTTGTTTTTAGACTTATATAAAGGAGAATAGAACACCGAGTAGAAGAAGTGTTGGATAATGACCAATTTGAATTTAGGAAAATAGGAACTCGAGGTGCAATATTGGCTCTGAGATTGATTATTTAGAAAAGAATAAAAAAAATAAAACTACTTATATAGCATTTGTAGATTTAGAGAAAGCATATGACAACCTGGACTGGAGTATATATATATTAGCGAGTTTGTTTTACAGCTGTCGCCGTCTCTCGCATCCTAATACCCTCCACATTTGTCTGTCCAAGCAGTCATTGTCTGTCAGTCCTCTCGCCTGCATCGCCACCTCCATGCCATACTGCCAGGAGTGCTTCGGCCTTCCTCTTTTTCGGCTTGACTCAGGGACCCAGTCCAATAATATCTTTGGCCATCTCTCAGGAGGCATTCTCTTCACATGCCCATACCACTTCAAACTCTTTGCCTCTATCCAATCGGCAATATTCTCAGTCAGTCCCATCTTCCTTCGAATATCATCATTTCTCACTCTGTCCATTCTTGTATATCCACAACATCGCCTCCAATAATCCATTTCCAAAGCCTTGAGCTTAGCTTCATACCTTTTATTCACCTCCCAAGTTTCTGCACCGTATGTTCCAATGGTTTCAATGACTGTGCTGTAAATGCGAATCTTATTTTTCTTTGTTATTTTTCCATTCCATAGGACACTGTCCAACTGCCTTATTGCTGACCGCGCTTGACCAATTCTTGCATTTATTTCCTCATTGCTTCCCCCATTTGACGATAGCACAACTCCGAGGTATTTGAATCTTCTTGTTGCCTTTATGATTTCACCTCCAAGACTCAAATCCTTAGCATTTCCTCCAACAACCATATACTCTGTTTTCATTCTGCTTATTGATAGACCCCAGTTTGTGTACTCCTCATCCAGTTTCCGTAGCATGTAGTCAATGTCTTGTTCATCTTCAGCCATAATAACTTGATCATCGGCAAAGTGCAACGAGTACAACCTTTTATCTCCAACAAGGATACCCATGTTGCAACATTTCCTTCTCCAGACTTTCAATGCTTCATTCAAATATATTTTGAACAGTGTAGGAGCAATGCAACATCCTTGTCTTAATCCTTTACTAATGGGAATTTCATCTGTGATTTTTCCACGCACTTTGATATTTGACGTCATATTCTTATATAGTTGCTGGACAGCATGAATGTATTTCACACTTATGCCCTGATTTTTCATGGCCATCCATAACTTTGAGAGAGGGACACTATCATAAGCCTTAGTAAGATCCACAAAAACAATATGAGTAGCTTGATTATGAGCTATCCTTTTGTCTGTTAACTGTTTCAAAGAGAAAATGCTGTCTACACACGATCTTCCCGCTCTGAAACCATTCTGCTCCTCCACATCCATGACTTCCTTCTCAATTATGTTCTTCAGGACTTTCCCATACACTCGAGACAATGAATTTGTTACACTTAAACCCCGATAATTATTGCAGTCTCGACGGTCACCTTTTTTAAAAAGATTACTGATATAAGACTTTGTCCACTCAGGTGGTAGGTCTTGACCTCGAAAGAATACGGTGAATACATAGGCTAGTAATCTCAACAGAGTCTCTGAACCATGCTTTAAGAGTTCATTTGGCACACCAAGAGGACCAGCCGCTCTTCCATCTTTCAAATTAGCAATCACTGCTTTTACCTCATCAACAGATATTTCATCATCCTCATCATACTCTATGTCACCCGCTGTTGTATCAGCCTCCAAGAACTGAGGCCTGGTCTCACTGAGCAGCTCAGAATAGTGCTTTTTTCATGCATTTTTATCTACAGTGTTCAAACTACTCTTTTCCTGCTTGTTTGTTCTTAGTTGCTTTACTGTTTTCCATGCCTCTCTTGACTTTGTTGATCCCATATATCTGTCGACCTCTGCACATTTCAGCTCCCACTGCTGATTTTTAGCTTGGATTACCAACTTTTTCACCTCTCTGTTCATTCTTGCATACTGACGTCGGTCCTCAGCATCCCTCGTTGTAAGCCACTTATGGTATGCTTGCTTCTTCTCCTTCACCGCCTGGTCAATATCGGGTGTCCACCAACCGGGAGCATCCTGTTCCTTGAATTTTGGGACCTGTCCCAGGGCCTCCAATGCTGCTTGAGTGATACTGGAAACAATGTCCTGATACATTTGATTTGCTGAGGAATATGTCACATTTTGTAGCTTCTGGTCCAGTCGCCGTTTATATAAGTATGAAGTAGAAGGATCATTCAAGCTCTGGATATTAAATTTGTTTTCCTCTAATGGAGTCAAATCCGAAGTTGATTGCTGGTTCTGGTTTTCTGTATTTTTCAAATGGTGTTTGAAAGGGAAATAGCACACTGCCCGAAGTAGGTGATGGTCTAATCCATATTCTGGCCCTCTTAGTACTCTTACATCTTCAAAGTGTATTTTTGTATTTTGCTTCGCCACGACATAATCAATTACAGATTTTATTTTTCTAGCAGGCTGAGTGTATGTGTACTTGTGAATTTCTTTATGTTTGTAAAACCCATTTAAGATCTGCAATGAGTTTTGTTCACAGAACTGTATCATTCTCTCACCACCATCATTCAGCCTCACATCTCCAAATTTCCCCACAACTTTATCATCCAATCTATTTCCTGTTCAACCATTGAAATCACCCAGGACAATAACCTCTCTGCGATCACCAATCACTTCAATATGCTCTGTCAGTGCTTCATAAAACTCATTCTTTTCAACATCATTTGCATCATTTGTTGGAGCATATACTCCAAAAATCTCTAAGCTGTGTCCTTTCCATTCAAGTGACAGTCTAATGAGTCTTTCATTTATTTGTTCCCATCCTTTGATCGATCTTCTTAGTTTTTTTGAATTCAACACAGATACTCCAGCTTTGGCTCGTTTCTCCTTGTCCACTCCACTATAAATATGCACAAAGTTTCTCACTTCCTCACTACCCTGTCCCTTCTTCTTAGTTTCCGTTAAAACGATGATATCCGATTTGATTCCTTCCAATTCTGTGATGACCTCGTCAACCTTATTTCTCCATCCCTGCACATTCCAAGTACTAATATTTAAAGTCCGTTTCCGTTTTCCAAGTCGTTTACTGTTTCCTTGTTTATTCCGTTGTAGGCAGTCCGAGTTCCGAGGCTGGTTTTTAGGATTTTTTGCGATAAGAATTTTTACAGATGACAGGGTGCAGGCCTATCGATCTAACCCTCTACCAGAAGGATCGGTCAATTTTCTTTCAGGGTTTTCTTCCCTCAGCCTTTGATAAACCAGTATCACATCTACAAGGCAGCAGCATTTCTTTGAGTACTTCTTTGTCTGGCTCCTACCCTTCGACCTGTCCGGCTTGGGAGGCTCTGCCAGTAGTTACACTACCGCCGGCATAGCTCTCGGGGTCAAAGAAGCACACAAGCCCCTCCACCAACGTCAAGGTCTTGTACTCACTAGGAGGAGAAATTGGACTGGACACTGTTGAACACTGGACTGGAGTAAATTGTTTAAAACTTTGAAAAGGCTACGAATTAAATAAAAAGAAAGGAAAATTATCTACGGTCTGTTTAAGAAACAAACGGCTGTTCTGAGAGTTGAAAAGTACAAAAAAGGTGTTATAAGAGAAGGTGTACGACAAGGATGTTCATTGTCACCACTACTTTTTAATTTGTATATAGAAGAGGCTATAAATAAGCTGAAGGAAAAATTTGACGCAGAAATAAAAATGTTGAGATTAGCCGATGATGTAGTATTAGCTGAGACTAAGAAAGAACTAGAGGATGTCTTAAATGGAATGGATGAGATCATGGGAAAGCATTACTTCATGAAAATAAATAAGAACAAAACGAAAGTGTTGTGCAGCAGCAAAAGTGGTTCAGAAGAGATGGGAAATTTAAAAGTAGGCAACAAAAACATACAGGAAGTTGGAGAATTCTGCTATCTAGGGAGTAAAATAACAAAGGATGGTAGAAGCACAAGTAATATCAAAAGTAGAATTTGCTATACCTAGAAAAGCCTTTGAAATAAAAAACAGCTTACTGACTACAAACATTGACTTACAGATTAGGAAAAATCTCTTAAAACACTATGTTTGGAGTGTAGAATTATACGGGAATGAAACGTGGGTGATAGGGGCCGTAGAAAGGAAGAGGATAGAAGCTTTTGAAATGTGGTGTTATAGGAAAATGTTAAAGATTAGGTGGGTGGATAAAATAAGTAATTTAGAGGTTCTTAGGCGAGTGGATAAAAATGAAGTAATGGAAGCATCTTACCAAAAGATGTCATAGGCTAGTGGGGCATATCCTAAAACATCCAGGTCTATTAATAATGGAGGGTAATATTGAGGAAGTGAATTGTAGGGGGAGCCAAAGGTTAGAATATAAAAAGCAAATTAGAAAAGGTGTACGGTGTTACAGATATGTATATATGAAACAAATTGCACAAGATAGAACAGCTTGGAGAACTGCATGAAACCAGTCGAGAGACTGATGACAAAAAAATTTGTTGTTATTAAAACCCCTATACGTAATTTTTAATTTTTAGAATAAAATTTAAATGATAGGTATATTTTATTTATTATGTTGGTATACCTACATAGTGTTAGTGTGAATAAACAGTATGGTTGACAAGTAGCGAATGCGACACTTTTCCCAACTTTGTACAGTAAAAGTGTTACACTGTACCCTGTAGTAGTCGCATTAAATTTCCCTACAGTCAAGTTTAGAGAGATAGCCTCCGTGATGTCCCAAACGGCAATAATTCTCTTTTATTACTTAATATATTAAGCTTTATTTAATTTTTACCCTTACACTGTTTGCATCTTTTTCTGTTTCTACCATTTCTCTCTTTTCCATTCTCACTGAAAATTTACGAAGATAAAGTATCAACTCTAATTGCACCATTTACATGGATTTATATAAGAGATAAATTATTAACAATTTAAAATTAAACACTTGGAAAGCGAATAACAAATTTTACTTTAGCAAACAACTTTCCGCACTGAACTTTCTCTAAATTTACAAATGTTTTTGTAGCGGCTAATTCCGTTTAAATATTCTTCCTAAGTATCCTAAGAGATTTGTTTTGTTTTTCTATCTTTAGTATTTTAGAGAATGGCTGAAACTGTGATAATACAAAGTTAAGGGATTAATATAATATTATAAAAGAGAGACTAGAACAAAAGAATTGTATAATTCTAAGTTTTAAAAGTTAAATATTATGTTTCCATTGAACTTGATATTTAAATCTCTTTTTAATGCACAAAAACATAATATTCTACTATTACTCTAAAAGAGTCGTAATTCAACGAATATTTACAGAAATTTATTAATTAAATATTTTCCCATAACAGTCAGGTGGAGTGTTAAATTATTTGCACTCAATCTGCTAGTTCCAGGGCTACAAAAAATAGTTTTGTTTCTTATCACATGTTCAGCCAATTGTATGAAAATTTTTTTTAATATACCCGAGGCGGCGAGAAAAACTCATGTGCACTCCCTTACAATGGGGGAAGTAGTGTTGGACTCAATTCAGCCCCAAGGAGGCCGCAACCGCCTACCAACCAAAAACCCGCCGCCTGGCCACTTGATCCGACATTACCAAACAACTCTCCACCTCCCTCGTAACTGTTTATATAATACTACAAGGGAAATATCGGGTTAAAAAAAATTAGATAGGCCTACATGTCAGCGGGGCGTAGAAGGGAACCATAGCCTAATTCTCCTCTCGCTGTCATTGACCAACACTTACTCTCTCACTTTCATTCATCTCTTTCATCACCACCTCAGAAAATTAGGAATTTAGCTCTGACATCGGGACAGGATTGATTCACTGTGGGAGAGGGCGACCCCACTGATCTCCACTTGTCTCCTCCCTTCGCAGTATCCCGACCAACCTCTCAGCAAACTGAGCGACCAGAACTTCTAGCTTTGCTCTCCTCATCCCGCAGCATCGCTGCCCCTACTCTCTCTGGGATCCACTGTGCGACGCCTATCTTCTCAGACGTCTCCATTCTGTCGAGGCTAAAATAGGGACATCTTTGATAAATATGCGCAATGGACTCCTTCTCTTCACTGTTGCACAGCCGACATACTACATAAATAATATATGTATACATACTGTGTATTAAGTTATATACTAATATTAAACTTGTTATTTGGAACAAATCACATTATTTTAAGTCTTTTAAATCTTGTGATAAAAAATAATCCAGTCGAGGTAGAAAATTTATGTTTTCATTTTGTGTCACGCGCTGCCAGTGCAGTACTGTATTATTTCAAAATATCATGTGTTTTGAAAAAACAAAGAAGTTTCTAAGAGTAAAAATATCAGATGCTTGCAAAAGCCGTTCAGTGTATTAACCTTTTTTATACAGGTCGTTTCATAATGTACTTTGGGGTTACGAAACTTCAGTACAAAAAAGTATTTCATTTATGAGAATAAAACAAGTACTGTACGAAAGAGCACTTCAAATAGATTTTTCCACATAATCTGGGCAGTTAGTTAACCGTTTGCCCGCTAGGCGTAGACAGTAAAGAAAATGGCTGCCACAGGAAGCGAGAAGTCGTGTTGTGTGATAGAATTTCACTGTCAAAGTCAGTAATTACTGTGCAATGTGCTTTTTGGTTGTAATTTAATAAGAATTCACCAAGTCACAATTCAGTGCTGGGAACTGAAAACCCACGCTTATGAGGAACTCGTTCGGGAATCTCTGAAAGTAACCTATTTTGTGCGATCTCTCGTGAGGCAGTGTATGGCCGTTCTTTTTTACGAAAACGACAGTAACCGGCATGATTTACCTCGATATATTAAAATTATGGCTTATGCCTCAGCTAATCAACCACTTCATTTTCCAGCAAGATGGTTGTCCTACCCATTTTCAAAACGAGGTTCGAAAGCTTCTAACACAACATTGCCTCGGCGCTGGGTAGGATGCGCGTCTGAAGAAGACTAACACATTATGCTGTGACCACCAAGATCACCAGACCTTGCGCCATGTGACTTCTTTGTCTGGGGTTATGTGAAAGACTAGGTGTTTATCCCACCAATGCTGAACGATATCACTGAGCTGAAGGATCGCATATCAATGCAATAAACTGTATCGAAAGGGACATGTTAGAACGTGTTTGGCAAGAGCTAGACTTTCGTGTTGATTTATGCTGTGTCACCAAAGGAGCAGATATTGAACACATACCTGTAGATGTTTAAAAATAACTGTTTGAGTCCCTGCATTTGCCCGTACATCTTTCATTTCGGTAAGTAAAATAGTTTTTTGTACTGAATTTTCGTAACCCCGTAGAACATTATGAAACACCCTGTCCTGTTACAACGTTGTTAGTAATGTTTACTAATACATTATTAAGAATTTTTGCCACAAAATTATTGTTGTAATTTAGGAAATAAAAAAAGAAAAATATTTTGAGTTTATACATGACTGCTCGGACAGTGCGTTATGTCCTTTTTCAGCAAGCATTCAATGCTAACAAGTAAATTATACATGTCTCATTAAAAAAAATCTCCATGAGTTTGTGAATACAGTCTCTCTCTTACTACACTAAGAAGTAAAAACTATGAATATTTATTGTATTAAGTGCGGCTTAGAATGGGGTTCAACTTATGATTGTTCTTAGATAGATGAGCAAGGGGCGGAGCCCTATTAATATATTATAATCCACAATAACAACATACATTAAGGTTGATTTATAGGGTGGACTAATGGCCTGAAATATGGGCTAATGTATTCATCACATGGGAGACCATAAATCGAACAGCATAGTTTAGTGCTTCTCTTCGGTATTTGGAACGGGAGAGTAAATAGAACCTCGATTCTGTGAACATACGTCATTCAGAAGGAAAGGAAGGCGTATTTATGGGGTGAGAAATAAAGGAAGGAGAATCGGAGGGACATAAATAATTTGACTTCTTTTAACTGAAAAATTCAAATGATTAAATGAATATTTTAAAAAATATTGGAACTGTAGATATTTTCTCTGGTACTGATTTACTGACGCTATTAAATAATTAATAAGCAAACTTGTGCAGTTATTGAAAAAAATGTACAGGGCGTTTCATAATGTACTTTGGGGTTACGAAAATTTAGTATAAAAAAGTATTTCACTTATAAGAATGAAACAAGTAGTCTACTGTATGAAATAACACTTCAAATACTATTTTCCGCATATTCTTGGGAGTTAGTTAACCGTTTGCCTGCTAGGCGCATACAGTAGAGAAAATGGCTTCCACGGGAAGCGAGAAGTCGTTTTGTGTGTTAGAATTTCAACAAGTTCTACCAAGTGACAATTCAATTCGTGCATGGAATAAACAATTCACTGAAACTGGTTGCTTGTGCAAGCGGAAATCAACTGGTCGTCCATCAACCTCAAATGTCGAACCAGTGCCAATGTCCAACGTGTGCAGGCATATTTTATTCCCAGCCCGTCAAAATCGACTGCGTCTGCAGGTAAAGAGTTAGGAATTCCGAAAACAACGGTGTGGAGAGTTCTCCGTAAATGTTTATTATCCTTCAGCTCAGTCGCTGATCTGAAGGATCGCATGATCAATGCAATCAACTCTATCGAAGGGTCATGTTAGAACGTGTTTGGCAAGAGCTAGACTTTCGTGTTCATGTGTGTTGTGTCACCAAAGGATCACACATTGAATATTTATAAATGTTTAAAAATAACTGTTTGAGTCCTTGCATCGGCCCGTACAACTTTTATTTAGGTAAGTGAAGTAGTTTTTTTGTACTCAATTTTCGTAACCCCGAAAAACATTATGAAAAACCCTGTTACATATTTATTTTTTTTATTTATTTGACATTTATGACTTGGCAAATAGGGATAGGGATCGATTAGAAAAGTTATGCTGTAGCACATAACGCAAGAATCGTCTGACTAAGCTTTCACTTGGAATAATCATAGAAAACTGTGCCGAAACTTTTATCAGGACAGTCATATTTATTACTAATAATAGTATTTGTGATTTCATTATGAGCTTGGAGGTCGATGGAGTTAGCAATAGTATTGCCGAGTAGCATTTTCCATGTAGAACAATCTACTGTATGTACTGTCGCATCCGGCAGAGAGGAGCAATATGCGGATTGTAAAACCGTTTCAGAAAGCATTTCTATTTTTTTAAATAACTAAAACTTCTCGGAAAAGACGCATTTTTATAAAACAAAGTTTTCGCATTTTTGTTCAATAAAATTATTTCGAAAAACACACCCTTAATATTAATACTATATAATTTAGTAAAAGTTTTGTTTTTGAAGAAAAAGCCATTTTTTTCTCAAATGCATCGTCGTTGTTCAACAACTATTTCCTTCTTACACGGTTCGTCCAATTAAAATATTTTTCACTAAAACTTAATTGAAAATTTTTTCATTTCTTTTCCTACAAGTGTACAATAATCTTCAAAGACCGAAAAGTTTTGTCGCATGCTGACTTTTTTATGTCGTGTTTCGCAATTTAACAAATTTTATTTAAGATAATACCTCGTAACTTAAAAAGTAATGATTTTCTATTAAATTTTATTGCATCATCTTTTCCATAAATATTACATAACAAACCTGCCGAATATTATGTTAATCCGTGAAATGGTTGTTGAACAAGGCAATGTATTTAAAAAAGTACTGTTTTTTTCGAATCCAAAACTTTTACTAAATTATACAGTCATTAACCGTGTGTATTTCGAAATAATTATATAGAACAAAAAGAATGCGAAATACTTTGTTTTTATAAAAATGCGTCATTTCCGACATGTTTTAGGTACTTAAAAAAAAATTAGATGTATGTTTTCTGAAATGGTTTTACTATCTGCATATTGCTCCCCTCTGCCGGAGGCCATCAAGGTGTAGACATTCAGTAAGAACTTCACACTTATTTTCTTTATTTGTAGAGAGACTCAACAATAATGATTGGCTACACTTTGAACTTTCTCTTGTCCTATATTATAGAGTTATATATACAGGGAAAAAAGTGTCGTTTTCACGTCGATTCTTCGAAATTGAGTTTCCACCGAATATACACATTTTAAGGTCACTAAGGCCTACACGTTTTCAGGCCACGGATATATATGTTTTCAGGTTTGAGAATATTAATTTTTTGAACACTAATTCCAAGATCACACCTATAGACTTGCTTTTTTTATTCAAGCGTTTGTAAGAGTCAAGTGAATATAGTTCTGTTGTAAAAGGAAGGCAAAAAACCGTTCTGTTTGAGCTGATGTCATTAACCCATTCCTACGGTTATTTATATGACATATGTTATTATATGAAAGCACTAAATTCTGCAAACACGTGCAAGTAGAAAAAATTAAAATATAAATATTAGAACACTAGTTTCATTGTTAAGAATGTCCGAAAATAGTTTATTCTACGAATCTTGGAAGGTATAATCCCTTTTACTGGTCATATTCAACTCAACCGGTTTTGTTATAAAAGCAAGGTTGAACAATATACCTACCTTTAGCATTCAAGCTTTCAAACGCGGTTATAACTCTATTTTTAAATGAGATACTGCGTTTGCACGGTTTTCTTCAAAAAAACCGGAATTGAGTTGTATCCCAACATTCACAAATCAATAAAAAAAATTCCTCTAATCTGATTGCGTTTCTAAATACCTTACTTTCTTCCTCATACATTCAGCTACAATTTAACTATAATATTTACTGGTGTGCGCATACGTTGACTTTCACTATTACACAACCGTTGAGTACTTACACACTCGTTATATACCAAAAAAATATTCACTATCCGCCGGATAAGGGCTAATCATTTATATAATCTTTTTAAACATCATTTCTTATCATAATCAGCTAATTTACTAGTTGCACAAATTATATATACAGTTGTAAATAACCTTAATAAAGTAAAATATGTACATATACTTTATAGAAAATGAAAATGATTTAGTACATGTTTTCCTTAACCAATTAGGTCGTTATACTGGAAACTTCCTTATCAAATAAAGTAATATGATACAAAAGATTAAGAACATACATTTGAAGGTAATGTACTGAATTATCAAGACACTAATGTATTTAGCAGTAGTAAGTTACATTTATAGGATAGTACGGTTATACCATATTCCAGTACATATTATACCTTGTTAGAACAAATATAGTACCAAAGTACATGCCATTAAAACATTAATCTTATGTCAAAATGACAACAACGATAAAGCGTTCCACTTTGATTCAATTTATAATTGAGTGGTGCCATTTGTTTGGTCTCTAATTTCAACTCCTTATCCAAAGGTCTTCCTTTAAATTATTTAATTCATTTCTATAAATTATTATACGTAATAATTCTCAACATTCATTGTTATTTATCGTACATTAATCCATGCTTTCCTTCTTTTATAAAATAACTTGAAATATCTCATCTAATAAAGTCTAATATATTATAACACTTAAACTAAGGTTCTTTTGGGATCTAAGTATAATAAATAATAAACAAACGTTCTTTAAATTTATAACGATTTATTTATTTACGAAATTATTATTTTTTCCTAATGGTGTACGTTGCAATCTGTTCAATTCAGAACAATAAACAACCCTACGACCCAATGATATTAGGGTATGACGAGTAAATGAGGTGTAATCTTCTGCAGATCCAGGTCGACCATTCCTTAGAGAGTATGGTTAATTGAGCCCAAACCATCAAAGTACACCGTCATCACTTTCTAATATTCAAACCGTATTTAATAACGAAATCCTTGTTAAACCTATACTATAATTTATACAAATGTTGGATTTTATAGTGCTACCTAACTTAAGTTCCAAGTTTAAACTTTGAACGATATTTTGTTCACACACACACACACACACACACACAGAACAATCGTTAAAACATATGTTTTGGGTTCAAGGGGTCCGAAACCAATGGTTTCAGACCTGAATCCACTGGGTTGGGATTAGTGAAAAATCGATTTCGAAAAATCTGTATGAAAACAATACGTACTTTTCACTATTTTGGAATTCCATTCATAATCGAAATACTAACTCACTACAAAGGCATTAACTCTTTTTATATCTGTGGTCCCATAGTTTCTCAAACAATTAAGATCCTTCTAACAATTTCTTCGCTTTACCAGAACATAATAAAAGGAATCAAAATAAAAACTTACGTTTCTAATTCTTTCGAATTCCGACAATCCTATTTAAAACATTTTCATATTTCGGACATCATTTATCCTTGTTACTGTATACTTTATTTCTTACAATAAACAATTTATTGCCTTAACTATTTTAGAACGTTACTGTTGTTACAATATTTTCTCTTACAGGCACTTACCTCTAAAATTCTATTGACCAATGTAAACATTATTTGTTATTGCTTGCAATGTGTGAAAATGTTTGTGAAGCCATTTAATGGTTTCTTGTAGTGTAAAAACATTAAATAATAAATTGTGGCAAAATATTTTTCATCAATAGTGCATTAACAGAAAGTTTGTCTTTACTACAATAATATAATACTCCTGGTTCAGGAAATCATAAAAGATAACATTTTATATTCGATGTAAAAAGTTGAGAAAATTTATTTAAAAAATTTAATTAAAAGGTTCCCGCCGTGGCGTTGTTGTGAACGCACTAGCTAACAAAATGGAAGGTCTTGGGTTCGATTTTTCGATCTAACTGTTTTCAAATTATTGTTAATGCAGACGATGAGAAAGGTGGTTGGTGAAATAAGTGATAAAAAATTCCAGATCTTATCGGGAATCGAACTTGGGACCCCGATATAGAAGCCAATGGCGCTGAAAATTACACTATAAATTGGTCTTTACTTGTTAATTTTTTTTGGCTACGAAACAGTAGCTTTTAACTTAAAACATTTCCAAATCTTAGTCGGGAATCGAACCCCGTTGCAAGCTAGCACGCTACCACTACGCTATGGAGGTGGCGTTATTTTTTTTTTAATTTATATAACATAAAAACGAGGGTGGCAGTTCCGGCTTTAGTAAAACTAAATCCGGATTTGTTACAATCATACATTATAATGTATGATTGCAACAAAAACTCGTTACGTTACATAAACTAATAAAGAAAAGTAAGCAATATTCTTCCCATTAAACTTACCAATTTTAATTAGTTGGCCTGTTGGTCTAGGGGTATGATTCTCGCTTCGGGTGCGAGAGGTCCCGGGTTCAATTCCCGGACAGGCCCATCATTTTTTTTACTTGATAAAATTATGTATTACGTCTTAGTTTATCTTAAAGGTAAAAGATACTAATAATAAAATTTCATACATTTAATAAAAATAAAACTTAAATAATTTTGTTATGCAATATCTACAGTACATTTTAGTTAATGTAAACTATTGATTTTGTGTGATTTTATTTTGAAGCATTACAATATGTTTTTTTAAAATATTTTAAAGTTTATTTAAGTCGTATTAACATGACACCTCTTAGCGATCACAATAATTACATAACAGTTACAGAATTTTAATTAAAATATCTTAGGTAAAATATCTCTGAGGTACAAAACACGTTATGTATAATTTTGATGTCCGTTAGCATGTTTCATTTGTTATGAGTTATGTAATATTGCTTTCTTAGATTACGTAATTCTGGATATTGTATGAATAATTAGTATTTTATTGTCAATGTGTTTTACCCAGGTCCCGAAAAAACCTAGGCTTAGATGTTACAATTCAAATTTAGAAGCAAATATGTTTTTTATGGTTGTAAACAGGATATTATCTGGCTTCAACAAAAAATCTGAAAATTATAAGCCAAAACTAGATTTTTTGAAGGAAATAACAAAATAACCTAATTATAATTTTAATGGTGCTACTATTATGGCGGTGACGTAAATTTGAGTTTGTTTTGACTATCATTATCAGTGAAGAAAATATTACTTATTTAAGTAGTACATAATATCTTATTAAATAACTAACAAAAATGGTAAAAAACATTTTTTTTTGTCATCAGTCTCTCGACTGGTTTGATGCAGTTCTCCAACCTGTTCTATCTTGCGCAAGTCGTTTCATGTCTACATACCTGTAACACCCTACATCTTTTGTAATTTGCTTTATATATTCTAATCTTTGCCTCCCTCTACAATTTACTCCCTCAATGTTACCCTCCATTATTGATAGCCCAATACCTGGATGTCTTAGGATATGCCCCACTAGCCTATCCCTTCTTTTGGTAAGATGCTTTCATATACTTCTTTTTTCATCCACTCGCCTAAGAACCTCTAAATTACTTAATTTGTCCACCCACCTAATCTTTAACATTTTCCCATAACACCACATTTCAAAAGCTTCTATCCTCTTCCGGTCTACAGCCCCTATCACCCACGTTTCACTTCCGTATAATGCTACACTCCAAACATAATGTTTTAAGAAATTTTTCCTAATCTGTAAATCAATGTTTGTAGTCAGTAAGCTGTTTTTTATTTCAAAGGCTTTTCTAGCTTGAGCAATTCTACTCTTGATATCACTCGTGCTTCTACCATCCTTTGTTATTTTACTCCCTAGATAGCAGAATTCCCCAACTTTCTGTATGTTTTCGTTGCCTACTTTTAAATTTCCCATCTCTTCTAAACCACTCTTGCTGCTGCACAACACTTTCGTTTTGTTCTTATTAATTTTCATGAAGTAATCCTTCCTCAAGATCTCATCCATTCCATTTAAGGCATCCTCTAGTTCATTCTTTGCCTCGGCTAATACTACTATATCATCGGCGAATCTCAACATTTTTATTGTTTCTCCTTGAATTTTTATTCCTACGTCAAATTTCTCCTTCACTTCATTTATAGTCTCTTCTATATACAAGTTAAAAAGTAGTGGTGACAAAGAACAACCTTGTCGTACACCTTTTCTTACAGCAGCCTCTTTTTCGTACTCCTCGATTCTCAAAACAGCCGTTTGATTCTTATACAGACTGTAGATAACTTTCCTTTCTTTGTATTTAATTCCTAGCCTTTTCAAAGTTTTAAACATTTTACTCCAGTCCAGATTGTCAAATGCTTAAAAAACATTACGAAATAAAAAATTAAAATGGCCACCTCCGTGGCATAGTGGATAGCGCCCTAGCCTACAAAGCGGAAGGTCCCGGGTTCAATTCCCAGCTAGGGTCTGGAAATTTTAAACTCGTTAAAAGCCACCGTTCTAGTACCAAAATCCACAGTAGTCGACCAAGTTGTTGATGCGACTTTATATATACTAAAAAAAAATTAATACATATAGGCCTAATTATATTATAATGTAATCGCGAAATTGGTTGTTATGAATAAATTATTTGCGCAAAATAATTTGCACCGGTCAGGTAGTTGTAATATTGTGTTTCTGAAAAAAAGAATGATGTTCACTTTTCAAATAAAAAACTAATTCCCAATGTTGCAAATTGCAAATTTGCATATTATTCTGAATAAAATAAAAATAATATATTTTAAATTACAAATATGCGAATTTTAAAATTTATATTTAAATTAGTTTGGTAAGAACTACCGCTATAAAGTAATTAGAGTAGATCACACAGAACACGGAAATTGAGAGGAAATTAGAATAGTATATTAGATTCCACCTTATTTTTCCAGTAACAAATTTATAGTTCCACAATATTTTCATTTCCACATTTTGGTGACTATATTATACAACATAGAAAGAGGAAACGTATGCTTAAAAATATAATGAAAAAATCTATACTTACCATATTAAACTGATTTCTTTGCATTTAATGATCGTAGAAAACAACGTTTCCCTCGATAAATTTTGGAAATTCGGTCACTTCATTTTGATGTATCAAATTAAAATATCTAATCTTAAGAATTCAGTCCTTTTTAATGAAACGTTTCTTCTATGTCTCTGAAAAAAATGCTGATTCTCATTACTGCTCACTACTAGCTGGAGTACCTCAGGGATCTATCTTGGCACCACTTTTATATTCTATTTACACTTATGATATACCATCCCATCCACATACACTTCTTGCTTCGTACGCCGATGATACTGTAATATTGTACTCTGCCGATAACCCCGCTCAAGTATCGTGTGTCCTTCAACAGCATATTTCCCTCCTAGAATCATGGCTCACTAAATGGCGGATCAAAGTCAACACTACAAAAACGTCTCACGTTTTATTTACCCTGCGTAAACGTATATCTCCTCCTTAGTTACTTTATGACACTCAACTTCACACTTCTGAATCTGTCCGTTATCTAGGTTTATATCTAGATAAGAGGCTCACATGGAATGTACACGTAAATAAAACGAGAAAGGCACTCCAGGACAGGTTCAAACAGTTGTACAGACTTCTTTCACACAAATCTAAGTTACCAACTACGTCCAAATTAACCATTTACAACTCCTACCTTCGACCAATATGGAGCTATGCCAGTCAGCTTTACTGCTGTGCAAAACCATCGGTATTGGCAAAGATTCAGCGTTTCCAATCAAAGCTTTTACGGAGGATAGTTAACGCCCCATATTATGTAACCAATAGAACGCTACACTCAGACCTAAACGTACCCTACATAAATGACGTTTTCTTAAAACTGTATACAAAATTTAGGAAGAAACTCGTGAACCACCATAACCCATTGATCTCAAATCTGGCTACGCAGACTCTCCCAAACAATCCAATAAGACGTCTGAAACGTTGATGGAGCCGGGACCTCATCTACTAACGTAGTACTGTAATTGACTATCCATTACAATATTCTAAATGCTGCACTTAATGCTACACTTGTCTATTCACGTCGGAGTTCTGTCACTGGACTCTGTCTCCACTCACGTTTGTATACCATGTTAATTTTTCTCAAATTTTGTGATATCACATTCACTGATTGTTTCTAACAGATTGTGAATTTCATAAATAGAAAAAAAAGAAAAGAATCTTAAGAATAGTTTGTGATAATTTTCTTTTAATTTCTCTCCCTTCCTCTCCACCTTCTTTGCCAAAACCCTTTAATATAATCCAGCCATCGCTTTTGAGGTATTTAAACACCCCTTTCGTTCCCCTTTTTAGCCAGTAGTTTAATCTTGCTATCTAAATATCCAAATTCTGTCTACAAACATATGCTATCCACGGTCTTTTTTATTTTATTTTTATGTTGCTGAAATCTTTAAGAGCAACCGTTAGGCTTAGATGAGACGATTGTTTATATATCACAATTAGTAACGTTCAGATTTCCTAGGCCTACTTTTCAACAAACGACTGATATTGTACCTTTAATTCTGAAAATACGACTACATTCTAAACGTGCTTTTATGAACTGAAACGTTTAATCGTTTTGTCACCGTATGACAACATTAGGTGGCGAGTTGAAACCTTTACCTTATGGGGGCCTCGAAAAGGGCTATTTAAACGGTGGTCGTCTAGGGGAAGCGTCGGTCGTAGTCGTCGAGGCGGTAGAGGGGCTGAGCGTGCCGCTCAGCACAACACACCGTGTCGGTGTGTTATCGTTCAACGAGACTTCATCTTCTTCCCTCGCAGTAGTGCGTCGATGGCTGCTTCATCTGATCCGGTGGGCGTAAGGCTCGGTGGAGGGACCGCTGTGGGCATCGCTCGCGGTAGCGGGAGATGACGGTCCCGATCGACGGCTTACGGTGTCGGGTCGGCGAGCGGAATCATCATCTTCTCTCGTGCGGGGTCGTCAATGAGTCTAAGATTTTTTTACTACATTTTTAATTAAGATTAATTAATTAAATAGAGCTTTTGAAAAAATCATGTGAGCCGTTTTTGAAAAAAATTGCAAAAAAGTGAAAATTTACACGAATAAATTACTGCTTCTGGTTGACCGATTTTGATGAAAATGTTCATGTGTGATCTCTAGTAATATCTAACTTAAGTTTCAAGTTCGTACGATATTCTGTTTTTTAGATATTCTGTTCACACTTATACACGCAGACACACAGCACACACAGACACACAGACAAATCGCTGAAAGCTTGTTTTTGGGTTCAGGGGGTGTGAAAACGTGTAGATCCGATGAAAACTCGATTTTGAAAAATCGACATGAAAACGATACTTTCCTTCCTATGTATTCATATAGGAAAGATACAGTAAAAATTAAAATAGAAAGTATTATGACGTAAAGAAAGATTTATTATACCCCCACTCCGAAAAAATAAGATTTTCAGCAGTTAATATGAAAAGATGTAATATAATATTTTGATTGTTTTTTTTTAATAATACACTTCTTAAAAAGAAAAGATACTGGAAAACAATTTTTGCAATTTATTTTTGTCTTATTATGATAGAAAAGAAAAATAAATTAGAACCAACTTTTTTTGTCAGTCTTCTAATATTGTTTCTACCGTAATATTCTTATCTGTTTATATACTTCTGTAATAAAAAGGCTTAAGTATTGAATTCTTCGTATTATGAACAAAAAAAGATATTTCAAATGAACACTTATTAAATTTTTTCGATTTATTCAACCGTTAAAATAATTTAGACTCGAAAGGAAAATTAAATATATCTGATGTGAAATACTCAAGGGGTTTTTTCTAGCAATAATAATAATAATTTAAAATATAACCAATGTTTAATCATGAGTAAACAATGTAAAATGAAAAACATAACTTAATATACATGAGTGAATGAAGCTAAATGAAAATCAACCTCTGTTTGACTTTCATTTCGATCAGAAAAATATGGAAAATCATAAATAATTGACACTTGACTATAGAAAATACGTTAAAAATAAATGTTGTAGTACTTAAAATTTTGTATAGTTTTAATTAATATACTACACTTTTGTTCTATATTGCAAATTAAGCCCCAAATCTTTTAAATCACATTTTTACCGGTTTATTAATTTAATTTTCGTACGTTGAAATTTGTTCAATTTAAAATAATAAGCAACCCCATGACCCAATGAGATGAGGATGATATGTATGACGTAAATGAGGTGTTCTCTTGAACACCGATACTCTCAGGCCGATGCTTCTAGAAATTAGAAATAATTGAACCGCAACCATTAAAGTACAACGGTAACCATTTTCTAGTATTCAAATCCGTATAAAAGTACTTATCGTATAAAACTACCTATATAGGGATTTGAAACAAGGATTCATCTCCCTACATCAGCTATCAAACAGCTGACTCGCGGTAACGACTTACAACTAGACCGACCGATTTTAATAAGTAAAACTACTTACTGATCCCAGACTAACTCTGTAAAATATTTCTAATAAAAATTATGCAGGTCTTTCAATGTTCTATATCAATTGTATACACTTTTGCCCTAAACTGCATAATTAAGCTCTCAATCTTGAAAAATTTCAATTTAACCAATTTTAATGAGCAAAATACAAAAAATTGCTAATTGTAACTGTAACCTAAGCATAGTAGAGAACTGTATTTGAAATAAAAGTTACAGGACGCTTACCGTTTATTTTTGAGTGTAATATGTTGTTAAGGTCAACAGCCGAATCAGGCAGTTTCAGAAAAAAATCATTGAAGTCATTTTCGAGAAAATCATTCTCACACAAATATATAGTTAAAACATTTGGGTTCAAGGGGCTGAAATTGATAGTTAATTTAAGGTATTTCCGGTAAATCTCGATTTCCAAAAATCGATATGAAAACAATATTTTACTTAAAAGTAAAAAGACCAAAATAACTTTGTAATATCAACTTCTTTTAATTTTCTTTTTAGTTTATTAAGTCTCATATCTCCCATGACCATCAGGTGTAGTGTTAAATTATTTGCACTTGATTTGTTAGTTCCAGGGTTAGAAAATCTAACTCTGAGATTTTTGAGATTCTGGTGAGTTAGGTTCTGTTTCTTATTACATGGTCAGCCAATTATATGACTGAAGCATTTAAGAACAGAAGAGGTAGCGGTGTAAAAGACACAGAGTAATGAATTTCATTACACAGCCTGATCCTGTGGTGAATGAAGTGAAGGTATTATTTGCAAATTGGAACGTAGATGATTTTCAGAAGACTTAACATGCTGAAAAGTATAGATATCTGCTCAGTGAGGAAGGCAAAAGTTTTCACTCCTAGTTTTACTTAGTAAAGCCTATAGATGTTCAAACCAGCCTTTTAGCTGATGACCTAAACTACTTAACAATTAAGTATGCACCCAAAATTGCCTCTGTCTTTGCCTTCGACGTCGATATCTATTGTAACAGAGTCACAAACACGCAAGAGATGCAGAGAATGCAGAGAAGAGAAGCAGAGTCACAAACATCCATTTTTGTAATGACATGAACTTTCCAGCAATGAACAGCTGCGCTGTGTATCGTTTTCTTTTGCAATCGGGCGATTAACGCGGCGTTAGTCGCCTCACGTGTACGAACCCCTAGATTAAAAACTTATATCAATTTTAAGTTAGATCAAAATTGTTAGTTAGTCTTAGACTAACAAAAAAACTCGAAAAATAATCAATTAATAATGAATAATTATCGAATAGTCATCAAGAACCATAACCATCGGCTTACGACACAGAAAAGAGAGTATAAGAAGAGGAATTTTCAGAGGCAGCCAAACAGAAGCGTTCTCAGAACATGAGCGAATATCACGCCAAAAAGAGACTGAAAGCTTCCAAATTGACTAAAGTGGTCCATTGTGGATAAAGAAGCACAAAAAAATAATCGCAAAAGTTATATTTTAAGCCTCGGGTTTTTTACCACAACTAATATTAAAACTATGATTTTTTGGAATAAGCGTATTGTTTTGTCCGATTTTAGAGGTGTTAAAACTAATTTATTCATTATCCGTAGAGAAAATTATAAATCCTTAATCCTGAGCTTATTTATTCCTTCTGCACACTTGATAACATGTAACTATATTAATTATTAATTCAATACATTAATTACTGTAGTATATATGGAGGTGCTAGACAAAGCGTTTGTAACCTCTTATCATCTAACTAAAGTCCCAAAGGAAATCCCATCCTATGGCTTAGATTTGCCATTTAATTTTGGAAATTCTATTTTCATTATCTCACCTTCCGAGGTACTTCCAGTATATTCCATTATCAACATCCTTTATTAGTCTAAATATTATTAGCTAAACACGTATACATAACCTAAATCTATGCGTGTATTTCTTACCTACACTTATTAGGAAATCTCACCTTGAGGAATGTTAAAATAACATCATTTCTAATTATTTAAAACTAGAAATGTGCCCGCGCTATTGCGAATGCTTATTTATACCATCAACGGGGTGCAGTAAGTTTGAAGTTGCAATATTAAACGATTGGATTTGATTATTGGAGTTTTATTAAATGAGTCTCATGAATATTGCAACAATAAAGTAAATCGTTAAAAAAATTAAATCTGTTCTATTAAATAATATCTAATACTTGGGAGAAAAAATCACTTACAACAACAACGAAAAGGAAGCATTGGAGGTAAGAACCAAGAAACTAACAATATCACAACTAATCATCATAACGGTCCGCTTATCAGCATGGTGGGTCCTCTGAAAAGCACTTGTTTTCCAATCTGCATATGACACTTTCACTTCATTCACCACAGGGTCTTGCTGTATAGTAAAATTCATTACACACAGAGGAGATAACACTGACTAGTGTCTCTTACAACTCTACCTCTTCTGTTCTTAAATAGTTAAGTCATATTTGGCTAAGTAATAAGAAACAGAACTATTTGTTGTAGCCCTGGAATCAACAGATCGAGTGCAATTAATTTAACACTCCATTTGCCCGTCATGGGCAAATTTAAAATATATAATGATAAATTATAGCCAGTAGTTTTGATTTCTATTTTCTGGGTTGACTACCTTCTCAAAAGTTTGAAGTTGAAACTTCGTACGATACTCCATTTTTGAGTTGTTTTCTTCACAAACACAACAATCGTTAAAACATGTTGTTTAAGTTCAGAAAGTCTGAAAACGTGTATTTCCGGGGAAAACTCGGTTTCAAAAAAATCTACATAAAAGATGTCTTTTCATTATTCATGTAAGGCAAGAGAATGTAAAAATTAATACGGTGCAAAGCGGGCAAGAGTTGGTAATTTATTATACGTGTAGAAATTTTATGATTTTTTATTAGTCTGCAGTGATTGGGTTGAGGACGTTAATTTAACTCCATTTAATTAATTATAAATATTTGTAAGATAATGCCAGTTCTTCTATTGAAATGTTCGTGCAATAACGTTGATTTTCCATTAAGTGTTAAAATAATAAGTTACTAAAACACTTGGTGTATTATAAGTCTTGTTTTTAGTTTTTGTAATAGTAGTAAGAGTAATTTAAAATGGAGTGTCCGTGTACTATGTAGCACAGGACCGAAAAATGAACAATTTAAAAATAGAGTACAGTAGTTTTTCGTAAAAGCAGTTAGAAACTTTGTTCTTTACTTCAACTACCCCATTCTGAGAAATTTTGGCAGTTTCCCAAAATAAGTATTACCCCGTGTTATATCCATCTTCTCGTTTATATCTACCCTCAAACTCCTTTTAATTTAAAATATTATCATCCCCAATTTTGTTTATTAGTCATTCTTTATATATTGTCTATTTTGCTGGTATACTGATAACGAATTTATTGCATTGTACATTATTGTATATATGTTTGTATTTAAAGGAGTTAAAGTAAACGAAGCAAAAAACCGCGATAGCGTTTTTCATAAATAAGAATATCAGTCTAAACTGAACACAACTTAATATTTTACGAGTGAATATTTTTTATAATCTTCTATATTTTCCAGTTACTGATTATCTCTTTAAAAGCGGAGGATATTAAATAGTGAATAAATGGTACTCCAGACCACACTAACCTTTTTGCTAATCTTCAAGAAGTCTCATATTTAACTTATTTTATAGCCGATTCTAATGTTCTATCCAAAACAGTTTTATAGTTTCATGTAATCGACAATGTAAATTACTCAACATGGAATGGAGCAATTTTTAATCAGTTAACTCTGTTTCACCTTATTTTTCTTCTTTTATTTCTTCTTCTCCTTCTCTTTTTCCACCTACTCCTTCTTTATCTTCTCCTTCGTCTTCTTTTCCTTTTAAACGATATTTATCTTCTTTTTATTTATATTTTATATAATAGAATATAGGTCTACAGTAAAATCTCTCTATAGTGGAATTGAAGGGATCATTATAGGTTCCGCCGCTATAAAGAGAGTTTCGTTATAGAGAGAGCGCATATTACTGGTGGGAGGGAAGTTGGAGTACTAATTTTGCTGTACTAAAAACTCATATACATATGTGAATAGTGCATGCAATAACTTTACTTGAAAAACTACTGAATAGATTACTATATGACGAATGTTTAATACAATAGATTACTTCAATACAGTGAGATATTTAAATTACTTACCTGAAATATAGGTTATTAAGTTAACAAGAAATTTAGATACAAACAGCGGGTTTTATTAGATGTTGTGTCACTAATTTTGAACAAAGAATTTCACATTTCATGTTGCATTTTTTTCGATAATCATTCATGCAGTGCATACCGTAATAGATGGCCTAAAATTAATTAGCACTGAAACTCATTTTTCACTGATCAGTTACAGACATATATACAATTAAAATCTCATAAAACGTAGGCTACACAAACACAAAAAAACAGAAGCTACAGTATATATTTTTTCGTTATTAAGGAAACAATGTCTGTAAAGTACATTTCATTTCGTAAAATAAGTTGTAATATTTGTTTTTTAAGTTTTCAATTGGTAAAACATGTCAATCTTATTTTCAATGTTTAAAACATCTTGTAAATTGTCATCTATATTGTGGAAATGACAGTACGTGGTAACAATACGAATAGCGTCTAGTGCCTGTTTACTTGAAGGGGCGCTATTTCTGTTTCCATTTTATTGTCATCTTTACTTTCTTCCTCGTTGTTTTAGGTGAAGGGTACCCGAAAAGAACGAAATCGAAAATTTTCACATTTCCGGTTTTGTTTCAAATTGTTAAAATTCAGAGTTTTCTGCATCCAACTATAGGTGTAATTTGTTGAGAGTTTTGCAGATTTTTTATTATTTAAAAATATGTTGAGTCCTTACGTTATTTTTTAAACGTTACCCATTTGCATAACATCTCAATTTTTTAAATGACAACAGATAAATGCATAATTTTTGTAATTGTGCGATATTTTTTGTTTTAAAACTAAGTTAGCACCAAACCACCTATGAATACAATATATAAACCTCTGAACTGTAAAAAATAATATATTGAATTACTATCGTATAATGTGTTCTCTTTTAGTGTTTTCTTGTTTCCTGTAAATAGCAATTTTTGACGCATAAGGAACATTTTCTCAGCCAACTGTAAATGGATTATAATGAAATTTTTGCACAGCCTGTCGTATCATATTTTCAATGTACTGAGTTAATATTACAGTAAAATAATGTGTTTAAATACTTATTCCACTTCAATAGGGAAAAAGTTGTGATTTTCAAAAAAAGGTAATTTAAATTAAAATGTCTTATCTTTCTAACAATATATTAAGGTGCTACTAACTCAGTGGGTGTAGAACAGCTTGAAAAGTAACCACATAAAAATTTTACAAGATAACTCTTAACAGTTTTTCAGAAAATGTTCCTTACATTAACACTACGGAGAGGCATTCTGGGTCCCCCTAAGACATTTTCGATTCTTGCATCATCACCAATATCTACTAAAGTGGCTAAATCACTGTCTGCCACTACATAGGCGTCTAATTCCATATCCTGAAGATATTGTTTAGCCGCTATAGAGAGATTGTTGTGCCGCTATAAAGATAGTTACTAAATAAGATAGTTACTAAAGATAGTTAGTACATTACCGTAATATACGATAGGTTCGGGGTCGGCAAACAATGCCGCTAAAGAGAGATTTTCGCAATAGAGGGATTTTACTGTAAAGATCTAATATACTGGCTGTTTCTAAATTATGGTAAAATAATTTTGTATATGATTGTAGAGCTCAAAAAAAGAAAAAAATTATACAAACTTATATCCAACCGCAAACGCTTCATTCACAAGTTACTGCTAGCGATAAATTTCGCCGAGATTTCAGTTTCCCGGGTAAAGTACATCGAAACTGGATTTTTAGGGACTACGTTTTGCGACAAATATGGTGTATTGTATGGAAAATTACCTAAAAAATCGAATAACCCAATCTGGAAGCTTTAGTGTTAGCAGTTTTTGAGATAAAGGATGCAATAAGCAAAAAATCTTAGTATAAAAGCACAGCCTTCTACGTTTGATGCCCAGTAATTTTGTTAAATGACTAAATAAACTAATTTCCCAATAAAAGTTGTAGAGAATTTAAAATTCTAAAAGCAATTATGTAATCAATGTAAAATAAACGGCGAAGTACGGCTGTGTTGTTTACTACATTAAGAGTCATTTTAAAAAACTTTTATTTACATAGGTTACATTGCTTACATAATTTCTTTTGGAATAAAATTCTCAACAATTTTCATTGGGAAAAATAATTTGTTTAATGGTCATTTCATAAAATTATTGTGCGTCAAAAATAGTTCTCTTACTTGTCACATGGTCAGCCAATTATACCCCAACGAACTAAAGACTGCAGATGAGATCTAGCCAATAACAGCCAAGGCCGGATGTGAGGTTGTCTCTTCGCTAAGTCACGTTCTGTTCCACCGAACTCCCGCTGGCTTTTTGTTAGGCTGTCATCCACAGCGAGACCACAACGTGACAACGCAGGATACGATTAACGAAAGTCAATTGGCTCTGTGCTGTGATCTAGGTCACTATGCTCCGCCTTCATCTGCAGTCTCTAGTTCGTTAAAGTATAAATGACTAAAGTATTTAAGAACGTAGAATATGGAGATATAAAAGTTATTAGTCAGAGATATCTCCTCAGAAAGTAATGAATTTCATTATACACTCAGACCCTTTGGTGAATGAAATGAAGGTATCATTTGCAGAGTAAAAATATGTGATTTTCAGAAGATCTGGCGTACTTTGTAACTCAGTGAATAAGGCATTAGTGAACTATCTTGTTCCTCGTTTTACTTATTAAAACCTCTAGAAGTTCAAACCAGTCTTTTGGCGGATAACCTAGACAGTTATAAAAAATTTAACGATATGTATTTGTAATAATGAAATATATTTCCCAAACATAAAATAATTGTAAGTTTCAAAGATGATTTCTGTTATATATTTACGCTTGCCTTTTGGCATTATTACTGACTAGGAAAAAGTTAATTGGCTATGATTTTTTCTAAAATAAAAATATTGAACACAAAATGATACAAAACTAGAAACCGCGCAAATAATTCATATAATCATATTGATATCCTCAGGGTATGTCCCAGAATAGTTGGAAATATGGTTTTTGCAGACAAGAAAAATAATTACTATTTTATTTTGTATTTATTTTTTAACCACAAACGTCTGCTTTGAACATGCGTTATGTCTAAAGTCTTTTAAAAGATAATTTTTGTTTTTATGCTTTAATTTGTAACAACAACAATAATGGAATATTTATTTTAATGCAAAAGATAAATTCTTTTGATTTTTTAACCTTTAATTAAAAATTCTTTTCTTTCTTTGTAAAATACACATAAAATGATAAAACGCTAAATGAATGATTCAACCCAACCGCAGACATATACTTACAAACACAAGTTTATCCTACTCACATTTTTGAAATGGCGTATGCACCTCCTCTTTTACTAACCGTTTCATTTAAATAAAAAAAGAAGCAGGGGTATTATTTATATTTAATTATGCAGAATTCTTTCATATAAATGGAAATTTGTGGAAGAATAGTGAAGGACATTCCTTTTTAACAAACAGTATAATAAAGTTTTTTTTAAAGACAACTTTTTGTTGGTAGATGTACAGATGTATCGGAAACATACCAGTGTGGTTACTGGCTAGGAATGGGAGAATCAATATTAGAGGATCGGTATTCGTATTCAACCTACATGAATCTTTATAATCCCTAACCGATTTTTTAAATTATTCTATTTATTTCTACAAAATCTTCAATGTTATTTTAAATAAGTTATTTCCATAATATAAACCATAAGTTGAAAACGGTACAAACTTTATTTTACTTTATTTTAACCGACCGTGGTTTTGTGGTAGTCATCACCACGAGTCAGCTGTTACAGCTGATTTTTAAAGATAAAAGTTCCTAATTTAAATCCTAGTAAAGTTGTTTTTATACGGATTTGTAAAGTAGACAGTAGTTACTGGTGTACTTCGATGTTTGGGATTCAATTAACATTACTTTCTCAGGAATAGTCAGCTTGAGTCTGTACAAGAATACACCTCATTTAAACGTCATACACATCATCTTCATCTCATTAAGTCATGGGGTTGCTAATTGTTCTAAACTGAACAGATTACAACGTACAAACAACAGTTATTAAAAAAAAGAAATCTCATGTGAAACACTCACACGACTTTTTCTTGTCAATGCAGATAATTAACAATAAAACCTAACATTATAATTAAACATTAGAAATAAACAAAAAACATAACCTTATTTTAATCATGAGTGAAAGACGCAAAATGAAAATCAACCTCAGTTTGGCTTAAAAATACGGAAAATCACTCATGATTTTCCGTATTTTAAATCCGTATATTTCGTAATATCCGTATATTCCGTATGTATTTCCGTATTTTAAAAATGAAAATCACTCATGATTTTCATTTTTCTCTACAGAGTATACTGTAGAGAAAAATGCTCTAAATAAAAATTGAAGAACTTTTAATACATATATTTTTGCACTAAAATGTATATTATAGTCGGAATCTTAAAAAAATAATTTTTTCAAGAGAAAACAACCTTCCCAAAAATTTCAGCAGACATGGCGCCTACCCTATTTTGAAGAGCATAGAAAAGTTAGTAAATGAGGTGATTTTTAAACAAATCGTAAAAGCCATTTTTGAGAAAATCGCCAAAAAGTGAAAAATGACACGAATAAACTAATACTTCCGGTTGACCGATTTTGACTAAAATGTTCGTGTCGGGTCCTCTAGTGGTACCTAACTTAAGCTTTAAGTTTTAAGTTCGTACGATATTCCGTTCTTGAGATATTCTGTTCACACACACACACACACACACACACACACACAGACCAATCACTAAAAACTGTTTTTAGGGTTCAGGGGATCTGAAAACGTGTAGATCCGGTGAAAACTCGATTTCGAAAATTCGACATGAAAACAATTTTTTCCTTCCTATATACGGCTTACATAAATATTTTCTGGTTTTTTTCATGAATTCTGTAAAAACCATCGATTTATTAAAATTTCGGCCGTAGGACACACTTTACGACAAAAGTGCAAATAATAACATTTATAGGAAATTAAAAGATCTACAACTTTAGTTTAAGCATTTTCTCTACAGTGCCTAGTTTAGAGTTGAGTGATTTTACGTAGGCTATTATCAAGCCAAACTAAGGTTGATTTTCAATTTGCATCATTCATTCATGATTAAAATTATTTTTGTTTATTTACAATGTTTTATTACTCATGTTAGGTTATGTTGTTTATTATTTTTATTGGCAAGAGAAAGTCATGTGAGTGTTTCACACCAGATTTTTATAAAATATAATTCTTTATAGATTACAAACCGTTTTCAATGAAACTAATCCAGATTTAAAGAAAACAAAATTTGCATGATGTTATTTACATAGAGAATGCGGTTATAGTATTTAAAACGAAATAGATGTAGATTAAAGTGGATACCACATCTTGTCCTCTGTATGATACATTACTAAATAAGATATTACAAAATTTCATTAATATTCAGAGCGGGATCGAGATGTGGGTCAACATTTACTAATGGAAAACGTGAGATGGGACAGTATAGGGAACTCCATTCTATCCACTAAAGGGCCTTACTTATTCTATGTAATAGTGGAGAGGGGAACAAAAAGAATGGAAAATGCTTGGCCAACTATAAAAGGGTAAAGTGGATGATAAGGGGGTTATTTGGTAAGGGGTTGGTTACAATATTGTTAAAATATAACAGGAAACTGTGATATAAAATTATTAAAAACAAAATAAAGAAAAAATACTGCTAAATATGATTTATTTGTTTTTATGTGAAAATACATTTTATAATCTGGTGTGAAAAACTCACACGACTTTCTACTTGCCAATGTAGATGATGAACAATAAAACCTGTGTTAATCATGAGTAAACAATGTAATATGGATATCATGACCTAATTTTCAATCATGAGTGAATGACGCATAATGAAAACCAACCTCGGTTCGACTTAAAAAAGTGTAAAACCAGTAATTGCATCTAAGCTTAACCTAATTTACTAATTATCTGTACATAACCTAATTTTAACTAAATTTTTAACCTAATGCTCGTAACGGGCAGGTAGAGTGTTAAATTAATTGGACTCAATCTGTTGGTTCCAGGGCTAAAAAAAATAATTCTGTTTCTTATCAAATAGTTAGCCTTATATAACTGAACTATTTCAGTACAGACGAGGTAGAGGTGCAAAAGACACAAGTCAGAGTTGTCTCCTCTGAAAGTAATGAATTTCACTATAAAGCCAGACCCTGTGGTGAATGGAATGCAGGTGTCATTTGCAGGGTGGAAAGTAGATGCTTTTCAGAGAGCCTGGTATGCTGATAAGCATATTCTTTCAACTCTGTGAGGAAGGCAGTAGTAAACCATCTCACTCCTCGTTTTTTCTAAGTAAAACCTCTAAGGTTCAAACCAGCCTTTTGTCTGTTGACCTTAACACAACCTAATTTTAATCATGATAGAATGACGCAAAATGAAAATCAACCTCTGTTTGAATTAAAAGTACGTTAAACCAGAAATTACCTCTTAGCTAGGCTCTGTACAGAAAAATGCCTATATTAAAAATTGTAGGTTTATTAATTTCCTTACCTTTTATTATAAACTATTTTGCGTTAAATACATACTAATGCAGTAATCCTGACAACAATATTTTCACCGATTTCGATGATAATAATAAAAAATCAATAAATTATCGCTAAACTAAGCGTTGTACAAAAAAAGTTTGAATTATTAAAGTTGTAGAACTTTTAATGTTTTAAAAATTTAATATTATGTATACTGTGACACTTATCTCTAACGTCCGTTTCGGGATCTGGGTAAATTAAATAATTCACACTAAAGTTTAAAACTACAAGTGTTTATTACAACTATGAATTACAATTAATTAAGTGACTAAAATCTACAAGTATAATACAATTATATTATTTAATAAATACCAAACTAATTACAATTAACTAATACAATAAGTAACTTGACCAATTTACGTAATATTACTTACAGAATAAACGTTAAACAATACACAGTAACGTTGACCTTTTCTAACGTAACCGTTAAACACTAAGCAATTCGCTGACTCAAATACAGACAAGTCAAGACTTAACTAGATTGTAAAAAAAACCGGTGCTTATATAGGTAAGCTAATGGAGAGTTCAAGAAAAGAAAGAGATTTTTGATATAATAATAAAATACAAAATCCTTCTGACGGCTTTTGGATAAATCTTAACAGATGTAAACAAAATTAGGATTGAAAAAAAGGTGGTACAAAAACGCCAGTTATCTAAATAGGTACCCACTTTTTCACCATACCTGTACAACGAAAGCCAGGCCTACCTTTACTTTAACAACCGTTTATAACTATTTCTTGGAAATCTATTATTACTCTTATTATTTACGTTAACATTTTTAAACTCTCTATCTTCCTTTAAAATTCTCGAATAAACTTTCCGTTTCAATATTGTCACAAAACTTTTTCTCTGGAATGCTTATTAAGGCTGCAATCTTATAAATTACATTTTTTACCACGAGAGCACACGTCTCCTAAGAACTTCAGCTGGTACAGCGATTACCCTACTTTGTAGAGCAAAAAAATGTTCTAAATGAGACAATTTTTAAAAAAGTCATAAGTTTGTGTGTTTAAGAAAATCGCCAAATAGTGAAAAATCACACAAAGAAACTATTATTTCCGGTCAATCGATTTTGATGAAAATATTCGTGTCAGTACTGGTACTAATTTGAGTTTCAAGTTTCAAATTCAAACGCTGTACCGTTCTTGAGATATTTTGTTCACACAAATACACACACACAAACCAATAGCTACAAACATCTTTCTTGAGTTAGAGGATATATTTTATGAATGAAAACTTATATTTCAGTAGAAAATTGATTGAGGTAAATAATTAACATGAAAACATAACTTATTTGCCTATATTTCACATAGAAGAAATAAAATAAATCTTGAAGAAAATGTTATGGATTACATTGGATAACCTTTAAAATGGACAATCATATATGATAACTTATTATTAAAGCCGTACTGAAACACTGAAGAACATACGTTACCTCAAATGTAATAATTTATGAACTGAATGTAAAATTATGTAATTTACGAAACAACAAATGTTGTACTTTGTTTTATAAACTTCTGGTGTAAATTACATATTAACTTTGTTTCAAAAAAGTTGCTAACAGTTTAAACTTTGAAAAGTTTTACCTCTAGTGTTACTGTTGTGTATAGAAAGAACAAAAACAATGTAATATAGATATTATAACAAACAATTTACAATTCTGTATAATTACATGATTTTATAATATAATTTAAAGTATCTGATATAAGTTATCGCTAGAAGGGAATTGTATAATGGTAAAATCAACTCAACATATTCCATAACTAAATGGTTCAATGATATATATAAAACTCATTGCACCATGAAATATTTCTTGAATCAACTTTTAATATGGATATAATGGTTCATAAACTTATGAAGAACTATAAGTGGTCCTAGACAAACTTTAAAATCTGATGTAAAACACCCACACGACTTTCTGTTGCCAGTGAAAATAATGAATACTATAAACTATAGTATAATAAATAAAAGTAAGTCTACCGATAATACAATAATGTTATTTAAAGTCCATTTTATATCTTTAGAAAATGTTATATCTACGTAATAAAAAAATTATTTTTGTGAAAATAAAAATAAAAACTTCTCATGTAGTGGGACACAACATTTTACAGAAATCTTTACTGTTTTATTTTGGCAAACTGAACATCGTCATCGAGGTTGACCGGTGATTATCAGGTGTTCCGCTTTATTCTTTCGAACAGGATCAGATATTGTTCTAGCAATTTTTGGTAGGCGACTAAGACCAGGGGGTAACCTCTCAGTATCATACTTCATTAGAAGAGTTTCAGCTAATTCTCTATGGAATTTCAGTGTATCAGGACTTTTCCCCATGGCTCTAGCTAGCATAAATGCATTGTTTACCGCAACATCAATCGTCCAAAGTAATATGGGTGTGTACCATTTCCCTCCCTTATACCAATTCTGTATGTTGAAATGTTTTATCACAGTGTATTAAAACAATTATCACAGAATACAGAAAATGTGTAATTATTATATTCATCTTGTTTTTCAGTAAATTTTCCTCTACGTACTGTCTAAGAGTAACATCACGCTTGACTTCTTCACGTCCCTGGTACAAATCAAATGAAAGGCAGTACCCTTCCTTTGTAGCAGCTTTGCACCCAAAACGGATAGGTTTTCCCTTCAGGAACTGTTTATAGTCATGCCTCCCAAAATATGTGATCATGGACTCATCTACATTTATTTGTTTATTTATTGGCACATAATATATTTCCTTGAAGCCCTGAAAGCAATGGATAGTGAATTTATAGTGGATTTGCCCGCTGAATCGTTGCCGACCCAGAATATTTTCGAAAGGGGATAACCGACAAGAGACAATGGTTCGAGAAGTCAAAAAATGACTACAGTAAACTATATGTAACTATTATGTAACTATAAGTTACATAATAAATAATGTTGTAAACAAAAAACCATAAGGTAATTACGCTTATTATTACTTAAATTTTCAAAAGGAGATGCAGTGGCACTAACCAAACTCAACAGCACGTGCATACAAACATAAGCAAGACGCGGTACTAAAGGATGTGATACAAGTGTGCAGGAAATAGGGTTCTCAAATACATCACTAAAAATATGCCAGGCCCATATATAACTAGGGTGATTCAAAAAGAGCGCCGGTTTTTAAACGGCTGGTAAATTTTTGTTTATCGGTTGGCAACATTGTTTGACCTCATTTCTATTTCGGAGAACATTCCGATTGACGATTCAGTTGTAGTTTCTCTTGTTCGCAGTGTAGTACTCTCGCAGTCTGTGTCTAACCATGGAGAAGTTTACTAATGCGCAACGAGTGTTAATCGTCAAAACATTTTACCAGAGTGGAGAGAGTTATGCGACCACTGTAGGGCGACTTCGCGGTTCTCTAGGACGTAATGAAGCACCGAATGAATTAACAGTTCGCAGGCTCATGAAAAAGTTTTTTGAGACGGGTTCAACAGTCGACCTTAAAAGTTCTGGACGTCGTCGTTCTGGCCGAACTGAGCAGAACGTTGCGTTGGTTCGTGACAGTGTGGCTGTTAGCCCAGCAAAATCAATACGTCGCCGTTCTCAACAATTGGTTTTAAGATGTTCTTCTGTACGGAGAATTCTTCGGTACGATCTCCAATATCACCCGTATATAATTCAGTTGACGCAACATTTGAAAGTGGCAGACCACCAGAAGAGACGACAGTTTGTTGACTGGGTATTGAGAAAACGGCAGGATGATGACACCTTCGCAAACTAATGCGCAACGAGTGTTAATCGTCAAAACATTTTACCAGAGTGGAGAGAGTTATGCGGCTACTGTCAGGCGACTTCGCGGTACTCTAGGACATAATGAAGCACCGAATGAATCAACAGTTCGCAGGCTCATGAAAAAGTTTTTTGAGACGGGTTCAACAGTCGACCTTAAACGTTCTGGACGTCGTCTTTCTGGCCAAACTGAGCAGAACGTTGCGTTGGTTCGTGACAGTGTGGCTGTTAGCCAAGCAAAATCAATACGTCGCCGTTCTCAACAATTGGGTTCAAGATGTTCTTCTGTACGGAGAATTCTTCGGTACGATCTCCAATATCACCCGTATAAAATTCAGTTGACGCAACATTTGAAAGTGGCAGACCACCAGAAGAGACGACAGTTTGTTGACTGGGTATTGAGAAAACGGCAGGATGATGACACCTTCGCAAACAAAATCATTTTCAGTGATGAGGCGCACTTACACTTAAACGGTTTTGTTAATAAACAGAACTGCCGTATGTGGGGTTTAGAAAACCCTCGCGTGGTTAATGAAAGAGGAATGTATGCACAGCGAGTGACAGTTTGGTGCGGCTTTTGGTCGGGCGGTGTCATCGGCCCTTAATTTTTTGAAAATCAAGAAGGACAATCCGTGACAGTAAATGGAGACCGATACCGTACGATGATTAGGGAGTTTTTGTGGCGTCATTTGGATGGAATGGACATTGACGAGTTGTGGTTTCAGCAGGATGGTGCCACCTGTCACGCTGCACGAGGAACAATGTTGTTGCTCCGTGAACGGTTCCAGGATCGCATCATTTCTCGTAATTCCGACCATCAATGGCTACCAAGGTCGTGTGACTTGACGCCTTGTGACTTTCCTCTTTGGGGTCATCTGAAGTCATTGGTGTATGCCAATAAACCCCGAAACATCAATGACTTGAAGGAGGAAATTCGACGGGTTATCGGGCAAATGGAAGTCGAAACTTGTCGTGCAGTAATATCCAATTTCATGGACAGAGTTGATGCGTGCCAGCGCAGTAGAGGAGGACACATGCATGACATCATTTTTCATACATAAAATCGGAAGGAAAGATGAACTTGTTGATGTATTTATTTTCGGTTTTTCAATAAAATAAATCTCTTAATTTGATATATCAAAACCGGCGCTCTTTTTGAATCTCCCTTTATTAATGAGACATAAATCATTTTTAATTGTTTAAGTCGTTTTCGACCCGAAAGTCATATATGGGTTAAAAAATATACAACTTATTTATGAAGCATTTTTTTCTTCAGAGCCTCGTTTAGCGTTAAAAGATGTTAAAAACACCAAAAGAGTTTTCCAGTTTTGTATATTAATGAAATAAATCGTCAAAACTTCTGGAGGTTTTTTATATTTTTTCTTGCAATTGGGTTTATTGTTAGTCAAATAATAAGCTTTATACTATTAAGAAAGTAAAAATTCGTAAGATAATTTTTATAGACCTAAGTAAGTACACAAATTGGTATAACCATAAGTAGTAGGGAAAAGAAGGGTTCCTTGTTGAACTCTTTAGAAAACGGTAAAGTACGCAACACAAAACTAAGGCTTACTAGTAGACTGAAAGAGCACCGTCATCTTATATTTTATTTATAGCAAAAGAGTCGGTAGTTCTTTTAAAGGAAAAGGAGCTGTCTTTTTGATTGATTGATATCACTGTGGTAAGGCTCCTATACAATTTCCGCCGTCCTTTACCAAAAAGAAGAAAAATGAAAACCTAAACTCAACGTCTTTTCCTATACTCTATTCCTTTTTTAACTTTATCAAAAGAATTTTTACTTAAATTTCTAAAAACAAATCCTTCAAAATATAATATAAATACTTCTTTAGATGATCTAAATTTTAAAAGATTTTTTTTAAATTATTAACTCTATTAATGAAATTTACAAGTGTTAAAACATCTGGTATGAAACACCCACACTGTTTTCTCTTGCTAATAAAAACAATTAACATTATAACCTAATATTAGTAATAAAACATTATAAATAAACAAAAAATTACATCATAAAACATAACCTAATTTAATCATGAATGAATTATGCAAACTGAAAACCAACCTTAGTTTGGCGTAATAATACGGAAAATAACTCTTTCACACTAACTAGACTGTAAAGAAATATGCTAAATAAAAGTTGTAGATCTTTTAATTTCCTAAAAATGTAATTTTATATACTTTTCTTGTAAAATGCATACTAAGGCTGAAATCTTAAAAAATAAATTTTTTACAGCTTTTCATGAAGAGACAGAAAATTGCTAATTACCGTTAAACTATGCGTTATAAAAATAAATTTTTGTCATAAAAGTAGCAGGTTTTTAAATTTTTAACAAGTTTCAGTATATACATTTTTGCCCTAAAAACATTTTAAGGCCACAATCTTAAAAAAAGAACATATTAATCTACGAGAGCACAGCCTCTTCAAGAATTTCAACAGACATGGAGCCTTGTGTATTTTATAGATCATAAAAATGTAGTCAATAGTATGAATTTTAAAAAACTATAGAAGCCGTTTTAAAAAACATCGAAAAAAGTGAAAAATTGACATGAATAAACTACTACTTCTGGTTGATTAATTTTGATGAAAATGTTCGTGTCGGGTCCTCTAGTAGTCCTTAACTTAACTTTTAAGTTTCAACTCTGTACGATGTTTCGTTCTTGAGATATTTTGTTCAAAGGCACACCACACACAGATACAAACACAGACCAATCGCTTAAAACTTGTTTTTTGCGTTCAGGGGGTCTGGAAACGTGTACATCCGGTGTAAACTCGATTTCAAAAATCGACATGAAAACAACACTTTCCTTCTTGGCAAGAGAAAATAAAAAACAGTGAATATGATGGAGGGTGAAAGAATGAATGAAATGACAAGAGTGCATGGAAGCACCATCCACTGACAAGTCTCCGACATGTTCTTTAATTACTTCTTACTGATTCATCGATTAATTTATTTATTTATTAATAATATATAACCGTTTCTAGAACAGGACCTCCCTGCTTCACTTTCTGATTTATCGTCTTTGTACGTTGTTTGGTAGATGACGGAAGAAAAGTTTACGTATCAGTTTGTTTGGATGAGCGAAAAGTCTGTTGTGGAAGTTTCAATATAGTTGAATGAAAACGTATGTTACTAGAGGGATGTTAATGTCGTTATGTAAGGTGGCGTTAGAAATGTAAGAGGGTGCGTTGACTAATATTCGTAATTTCTTCGATTGAAACCTCTAAATCCGAGATAGGCCTATAACTGGGGGGTTAGCAATTCCATTAAGAAAATTTATGATATATATTTATTATGTTACGTATTTGAAAGTTTATTGTTGTTTAGGTGATTAGGTAAAAGGTTAGTTTGAACATCTAGAGGTTTAACTGAGTAAAACGAGGAGTGAGGTGGTGCCCTGTCCTCCTTTGAGTGGAAAAGTATAATTATGAGCATTCCAGGCCCTATGAAAAGTATTTACCTTCCACCTTGCTAATGACACAGTTTACTTTACTCACCACTAGGTCTGGCTGTATAATGAAATTTATTACTCTCAAAAGAGATAACTCTGGCTAGTTTCTTTTACACCTGCACGTCTTTTATTCTTAAGTGGTTCAATAATTTAATCGGCTGATCGTGTGGTGAGAAACAGAACTACTTTTAATAGCCCTGGAACTTGCAGATCGAGTCCAAATAATTTAAAACTGTACCTGCCTGTTACAGGCCACTCATTCACCATTGGATTTGGCTGTATAATGAAATTCATTTCTCTCAGGGGAAATAACTCTGACTAATGTCTTTTACATTTCTACCTCTGTTCTTAAATATTTTAGTCATGTAACTGGCTGATTGTGTGATAAGAAACAGAGCTATTTTTTGTAGCCCTGAAACTAGTAGATCGAGTTCTATTAACTTAACACTCTACCTGCCTGTTATGCGGATTTTAAGTTGTATGGGCCTGTGATTGGGCACTTTAAGCACACGTCACCTGCTTGTTATGGACAACTTAAGTTATAGAAAATTTAATAATCTACAACTGTTATAATTATCAAAAAATTTCTTCTTTGTACCTTAACGAACTAGAAACTGCAGATGAAAACGGAGCATAGTGACAAAGACCACAGCATGAGCCAGTTGAATTTTGTTAATTGTATCCTGCGTTGTCACGTTGTGGTCCCGCTGTGGATAACAGCCTATAAAAAAGTCAGCTGGAGTTCGGTGGAACAGAGTGTGACTTAGCGAAGGGGCAACCTTACACCCAGCCTTGGCTGTTATTGGCTAGATCTCTTCTGCAGTCTTCAGTTCATTGGGGTATAGAGTAAACAGTTCATTGGGGTTTCGTGTAAATTTGTGATGTACTTTATATCTAAATCAAACAGAGGTTTAGAATCATTTATTCATAATTAAACATAGGTTATAATTTTAATTATTTGCGTTGACAAGAAAAAAATTTAAGTAATTTACACCAGAAATTTATTTTAAAAGTACTAATTAAAGTTTTTCGACTTTAAATTGAAGTAGTTCCTGAACCCAATTCTTGAATAGAGTGTTTGTACAATATTAAAAACTTATTGAACGTATAAATTGAACGCAGTCATACTTCAAAATTAATATAGCTGGTCACCAATAACCATGATATTGATACGACTTAAAAAATTGGCAAAACATATCGTGTATTTTTATTTACTGTTCGTGAAAATCGAAAATAAATATTTTCACAGAGTGAAAAAGAAAATTCTGTCACTATAACTGAGTATAAAATAGAACAAATTTCATTTCCCGATTCTGTTAAAGGGAAATCCTGATAACGTTGGAAAGGAGACATACAGAAACAGAGTTCCACTCTATACTTTGTATTCCACACACACACAAATGTAGACATGAAAAGACTTACCCACATGCAACACAAATACACATTTGAAATTGTGTACTTTGAGCTCAAAATACAGTATAATGTTATTTTACAATTCTGTATATTTTATGATACAGAAATATGGAGAATAAAAATTTGTTTTCAAACTTTATCTCCATCACAGATTAAGTGATTTTAGACGTATTATTATTAGATGAGGAAATATGTGGGATTCCACGGCAGAGACCGTAATCGCTCTAAGCTATTTAGATTACCATATTACGTACAGGTACCTATTACATATGTAAAATTACCATGCCGGTAAATAATTTACAGTACAAATCATATTTCAGTCAATTTATCAAAAGTTTGCATTAATTGAATTATTAAAAATTACATACATTATAAATAAGAGTGTGTAAAATACTGGAATTTCATTACGAATTCCATTTATAACATTTTTCCTACAGATCTTAATTTAGCGGCAATCAGTGATTTTCTGGCGTTTCTCATCAAAATAAATAAAAAAAATGGGATTTATTTAACATTGTGGCATTAATATTGTATTTAAGATGGTGACTCCATGAATAAACTACTACTTCTGGTTGATTGGTTTTGATGAAAAACTTCGTGTCCAAGATGCTGACTGCCAAGATGGTGACTCCAGTTATTGGAATTAGTTACCCATCGTTGTATAAGATGCTGTGAGAAGTTTCGCTGTCTGCGCTGTATAGTAGCAGCAGAAACAATAACGTTCCCAGCGCCAATAGCGGGAAAAACACGAACGACGGACTGGTGTAGATAAAGTACATTATCAATGTCCTTTTAGCAGTAACGTACCGGGTGTACGGTAATGCTGTTTATAACAGCAGGCGGCAATAAATTACAAAATTATGAGGTTTTTAAGCCTAAAACTAATCCAAATATTGCTGTGTCTCGAACAGTTATTAGAGCTAATGAAAAGAACTGGATGGACAATTGTCTTGTTCTAGACCGGATAACAAGAGTGTGGGGTAATCGAAATGGAGCATTGCTGGCAAAAACAGGCATGCTGGTCCTTGAAATTTTTCGCGGAAACATGACAGATGTTGCGAAAAAATCTTTGCAGCGCCGAAAATCGGAATCAGTGATCATACCAGGAGGGATAACATAGGCCTATACTTCAATATTTGGTCGTTTGCATAAATAACCACTCAAGGTTGCTATAAAGGAAACGTATATTCAATGGATGGTAAATACTGAGCATACATACACACCTTCGGGAAAAATAAAAAGGCCGGAATATGAAACGATCTGCAAGTGGATTAAAACTGTAATGGCACGGATTTCACCAGAGTTCGTTTCAAAAAGCTTTCTGGAATAAGGCATTTCTAATGCGTTCGATAGGTGAGAAGACGACACTCTTTGGGACAAAAATCCAGACGTGAGTTCTGACAGCGACGACGACTCCGACGACAGAGAGCATCTTTTTAATTTTATTTTATTTTCGTTCTATTATTTGAAAGTAACTTTTTATAGCTAATCAGTAGTTTTAGATTATTCTGATACGTATAATGAGAATGTACCAGTTCTCGCTAGTAAATTATTCTGAATTTTGACGATTTTTCAATGCGTACCTACAAATAAATTGGTAAGTTTCATTTTCATTTTTTTTAACAGTTTTAACTTTTTCTGAACGTACCTTCGAAAATCGGGTGCACGGTATATTCGAGAAAGAACAGTAATTATCCATTTCACGATAAAAGTTATACGAAATTTAAAAAAACTACAACTTTTATTTCAAGCATTTTTCTCTACAACGGCAATTTGAATTAGAGACAAATAACTGATTTACCGTATTTTTAAGTTCTACAGATATTGATTTTCATTTTACGTCATTCACTCATGATTAAATATAGGTTATATGTTTCATTATTTACTCGGCAAGAAAAATTAGTGTGAGTGTTTCACACAGATTTCTTAATTAGTTGAAACTACAAAATAATTAAGAAATTTTCTCAGAATAAGAAATTTGATTTTTGTTCTATTTTTTATGTTTTCAGAATTAACAACTGGTTTCACGGTCTACAGCCAGTATGGTTTCATGTAGTTAACGTAGCGCTACATATGGTGTGTTCGATATTGTTCACTAGAATTGCAATTAAAATTGCTGGACTTCAAATAAAGTTCGCGCTATTAGCTGGACTTTTATTTGCAGCTCATCCTGTTCATACCGAAGCGGTAAGTAAAAGAATTGTATATTTAACTTTTATTTTTTGTTTACTTAAAAATCTCATCAACTGCTTTAGTTACTAGCCATTATTATGGTTTACGGTAAAGAATCAGTGAATGGTCATGTGTTTTAGACCTTAACCGGAAATCGAACACGGAACCTTCCGCTATGCAATCTGGCACAATCTAACTATCTGGCTCTAACTATTGACCCACGGAGGCGGCCATTTTGATCTCGATTTCATCCTTCTCTTTAAAAAAATAACATGTTATTATCCTATTATGTTATTAGCCTATGTTTATCAGCATGGCAGGTCCTACGAAAAGCATCTACTTTGCACCCTGCAAATAACAAATATGTTGTTGTTGTTTAGGTCATCAGCCAAAAGGCTGGTTTGAACCTGTAGAGGTTTTACTAAGTAAATCGAGGAGTGAGGTGGTTTACCATTGCCTTCCTCACTGAGTAGAAAAGTACACTTATCAGCATGCAAGGCCCTCTGAAAAGCATATATTTTCCCCTCTGCAAATGACACTTTCACTTCATTCACCACAGGGTCTGGCTGTATAATGAAATCCATTACTTTAAGACGAGATAACTCTGACTAGTGTCTTTTACACCTCTACCTCTTCTGTTCTTAAATGATTCAGTCATTTAATTGGCTGACCATGTGATAAGAAACAGAACTATTTATTTTAGCCCTGCAACTAACAGATTGAGTGTAAATAATTTGACACTCCACCTGTCTGTTATGGGCAAATAACAAATATATTTTTCTATAATTATCTACAGTGAGTTGATAAATGAAATGAATCAGCCAAAAAGTTATTCTGTTTACTTCCTTATAATAAAATAATCTTTTCAGACTGGTTATTTTTACCGTGCGAAAGAATTATGCCATGTCTATAATCAGTCTTATAAAAGTTGAAGAGCTCTTAGAGCCTTTCCTCTTTTTTCTTCTCGTTTTTACACAATTTATGCACTTTTACACATTAATGTGAAAACATTCGTGATGATTTTTTAATAATTAAGAATGTTAAATAATTATTATTAAGTAATTAAATAATTATTATTTAACATTTTATAGAACATGAGTCATGATGAGGTTATGTAAAGAAGAAAAAGTTACGAACATTTTATTTTATAACTTATATTCCTCAGCAACTCTGTCCAACATGAATACTGCTTTCTGTACGTCATCGTCATTTTATTGGATTATCAGTAGATCATTTTGTAAATACAATGGAATTCACAGACATTTGAGCCGAGCGCTGTACACCTGAATCAAATAATGTTTTCCATGTGCGTAACATGTTGTTTAGGTCAACAGCCAAAAGGCTGGTTTGAACCTCTAGAGGTTTTACGAAGTAAAACGAGGATTGAGGTGATTTACCCATCCTTCCTCACTGAGTACATAAGTAGCCTATGCTAATCAGCATGCCAGGCCCTCTAAAACGTTGCACCCTGCAAATGACACGTTCACTTCATTCACCACAGGGTCTGACTTTAATAAAATTCATTACTTTCAGAGGAGATAACTCTGACTAGTGTCGTTTACATCTCTACCTCTTCTGTTCCTAAATAGTTCAGTCATATAATTGTATAAAATAATCTCTGTAGAGATTGTATAATTATGTTTCAGATAACCTTTTTACCTCATGATGACCATAATAAATTGCGGTTTGCAGAGTCAAAAGCTTCTGTAAAGTTAATGAAAGCTAATGCTAGCTAGTTAATGAACCGCTTGTTTGTTATAAAATAAAACAAAATTTGCTTGTTACAATAAAACGTCAACCCATAAAATATCGGGATACAAATTCATAAGTACCAATTAAATAAACAGGGATTTATTTTTATCTAAAAAAAAATCATTACGAAAGTTCAATATTAGGAAAAATATTACTAATTTTCCAAGTTTGTCTCATTTTTAGTAGCCTACGTATTTTATTCCTACATTTTTATTGTTATGATTTTTCAGGTTAGTGGAATAGTAGGAAGAGCTGACATATTGGCATGTGTCACATTTCTGCTGTCATTCCTTCTCTACCATGAGTAAGTTCCATCTATTTTTTAAAGTTCAATGCATAAAAATAAATAAATAATTATTTATCCATTATGAATCGTTAAAGATTTATCAAAACAATTCAAAGTTCGTTAAAAATGTATTAGTAATTCAGAATTTATAATTTTAAGGTTTATAATTTTAAGGTATTTATAATTTTTTGATTGCTTCTTCATATTTCTATGCAATGGTATATAAAATTTATTTTTACTATATTTCAGGCATCAGTGAAAGTATATGAGGCATACGAACTGTTGATAATTTTAATTATCGGTACAAACATAATTTCTATGATTTGTACGATCAATTGCAGTTGTTACTAATTACGAAAACATACAGGAATTTGGGGAATTCTCCTGTCTAGGGAGTATAATAACAAAGAATGGTAAAAGTACAAGTGATATCAAAAGTAGGATTCTTCAAGCATCCATAAGCTCGAATAAAATGAAAAATAACTCACTGAATACAAACATGATTTACAGATTACTAAAAATTTCTTAAACACTATCTTTGAAGTGTAGCATTTTATGGGAGTGAAACATGGGTGATAAGGGCTGTAGAAAGTAAAAGGATAAAAGCTTTTGAAATGTGGTGTTATAGGAAAATGTTAAAGATTAAGTGGGTGGACAAAATAAGTCATTTAGAGGCTCTTGACGTGTGGTGAAAGAAGGATGTGGAAACATCCTACCAGAAGAAGGAATAGGCTAGAGGGGCATTTCTTAAGACATCCAGGTATTGCTCTATCAATAATGGAAGGTAATATTGAAGGAGTAAATTGTAGGGGAAACCAAAGGTTAGAATATTTAAATAAAATTACAAAAGATATAGGTTGTTGCAAGTATGTAGATTCGAAACGGCTTACGCAAGATAGAACAACTTGAAAAACTTCATCAAACCAATCGAAAGACTGATGATAAAAAAATCTGGTGTAAAACTCTCACATGACTTTCTCTTGCCAATGCAAATAATGAACAATATAACCTAACATTACAAAACAACTGACCTCAAAAACATAACCTTATTTTAATCATGAGTGAAAGACGCAAAGTGAAAACCAACCGCAGTTTGGCTTTAAAATACGGAAAATCACTCTTTCACACTAAACTAAACTGTAGAGAAAAATGCTCTCAAAAAAAGTTGCATTTATTTTAATTTCCTATAAACTTGATTCTACTCTTTTGTCGTAAAACGCATACTAAGGCTGAAATCTTATAAAACCGATTTTTGATACATATTTTCGTGAAAAAAAAGAAGAAAATCGTTAGTTACCGCTTAACAAAGCGTTATACAAAAAAATATTTAAAATAAAAGATGTAGGATTTAAAATTCTTTACAACTTTAATTATATATTTATATATATATATATATATATTACATATTTTTGCGCTAAATGCATATTAAAGCCGCAATCTTAAAAAAGCAATTTTTTACGAAAAAAGCAGCCTCCCCAAGAATTTCAGCAGACATGGCACCTACCCTTTCTTGTAGAGCATAAAAAATTTAGTAAATGAGGATATTTTAAAAAAAATCGTAGTAGCCGTTTTTGAAAAATTCGCAAAAACGTGAAAAAAGACAAACTACTACTTCCAGCTGACCGATTTTGATGAAAAAGTTCGTGCCGGGTCCTCCCTACTTAACTTAAGTTTCAAGTTTCAACTTCGTACGATGTTCAATTCTTGAGATATTCTGTTCACACACACGTACAGACCAATCGCTTAAAACATGTTTTTTGGGTCCAGGGGTCTGAAAACGTGTAGACCCAGTGAAAACTCGACATGAAAACAATATTTTCCTTCCTATATATTTATACAGACAAGTGTAAGTAAAAACGAATAAAGGTTTTAAAAAATGGCTTTAAGTACACCACAATACAAACTACATAAAGTATCTCTTTAACCACTTTTAAGTGTTTCAGCTCCTTTACCACAATAGGACAAAAGAAATACAGAAACAATTATACACTTCTCTATTTCATTTTTCTTCAGTTAATTCCTTTATTGGAGATAAACTTAATATCTTTCTACAGAAAACTATATTAATTTAGTTAAACAATGGATTAATAAGTTCATTTGCAAGTTTTATTGAAATATACATTCTTTAAGCACGTTATTATTAAATAAGTACTTAGTAATGCAACTTAATTGGGATTCCTATTATTCTTTACTATTTAATCAATTGTAAGTAAACACTGTATATTGTTAGAAAGGTTGTTTTTAAATGGATCGAGTGTTGTATAGAACAGTTTGGGACGGGTTGAAATTCAATTGAATTCAATTCCTTTCCATTACTTGAACAACGTTAAGTTACGTTTAAGGATGGTGGAGAGAGGAAACGGGGGTCGGATTAAGTTATAAAGGAAATGGAAAAGCCTGAAATTAGTAATAGAGTTAATTTCCTATTGAATTAAATATAGCTAACTATCTGGAGTTTAAGTTTACCAATAATAATATATCGCTTAGAATTGAATCATTCCGTTTTAATTAGTTTAGCGAGTAAGAATTACGGTTTCCGATACCGGTTCTCTATCTCTGGATACACTACAAGATTCGAACTTAACTAATTTAAAAGCTTCTAATATAGTTGTAACAATTTATTACAGCTAGTAATGTTGTAATTAATTATTATTGTTGACTGAAATAATGTTGGCAACTGATTAATTAATTAGTTAAAGGAAGCCATTAATTGTAATTGATGTTTTCATAGAATTTCATTTGGTTGGTAGCAATTTATTTAAGTAGAGTTCTATTTCAATTGAAATAATTTGGGGACCTGATATTTGATATCTGATCTGAATAAAATTTATTTTCATTTTATTTTTACTTTCTCTTGCTTATATGAATATATAGGAAGGAAAGTATTGTTTTCATGTCGAGTTTTCACTGGATCTACACGTTTTTAAACCCCTTGAACTCAGAAAACGTGTTTTTAGCGATTGGTATGTGTGTGTGTGTGTGTGTGTGTGTTTGAACAATATATCTCAAGGATGAAACATCGTACCAAGTTGAAAGTTAAAACTTAATTTAGACACTACTAGAGGTGTAACACAGGTTACCGAAAGATAAGCCCTATATGTAAGGGCTTGTCGTCACCATGATTCTGGAAGCGAATACACATAGGAGTAGCTTAGTTAAAAAAAAACGAGTATGTTGCCCAAAAAGTTTAAATTGTTATAAACTATACATAAAATTACTCAAAAAAAATACATAAATACAAAATCAATTAATTAAAGTAATCATAGCGAATTATTTAATTTAAATCGATTTATATCGATATAAAAATATTAATTGGATATTGAAGTTTTATTTTTTTTTAAATTATTTTATGAACGTAGCTGGTGTGATGCAATTTTTTGAAGAGGAGTAAAAAGGTTTCCAATAAATGCAGGTTTTATGCGTTTATGTCTTGAATTTCATTTTTATTTTTAATTATTTCCATAACTCAAATACCATTTTATTTTCTATTTTAAATAATTTCCAAACACTCGAATTCCATTTGATTTACAATACGGTACTTTAAATATTTCCATTACTGGAACCCTCTGAAATCCACAAAAACCAGAAAAAATCAGAATAATTAGTTCTCAGAATACAAAAAATTCCAGAACACTCCAAAATATGACTAAATAATATAACAAGGAAAAAAGATAAAAAAAAACATATTTTGATAAGTTTAAACCTAGGTAATTTCATATAGAATAGAATTGAACAAGATTACTTTAAATAAAATCAGTTATCATGAAATTTTATTGTTAAAAATATATTTGATAGCAGTTTTCCTGTTACTTAACTTTGAAAATAAATAACTTAAGTAACCATGAATAATCGAAACTCGCCTTTACGGGTAAAAAGACGAAATATAAAATAAAAAGTCGAATCAGTAAATAAAATAGAATAATATGTTTAAATATTATAAAGAATTTTTAAAATGAAGTACATCGTAATTAACGGACGATCATAACTTTAATGCTTACTCTAAGCATTAACTCTAAGAAGTTTAGACGAGCACAAAAGCGTTTATAACCAAAAGCGGCTAAGACGGATGAAAGGCTTGACCAGAGAGGCAGCGAACGCGCCCTAGAAGCAGCAGGGCCAACCGTGATTGGCGAATATCTAGAAGCAGTACGCCAACCAAAACAGAGGACCCGCACGAACATTTTCATCAAAATCGGTCAATCGAAAGTAGTAGTTTATTCTGTAATTTTTCATTTTTTTGCAATTTTCTCAAAAATAGCTCCTACGATTTTTTTATAAAATCGCCTCATTTACTACATTTTTTATGCTCTACAAGATGAAGTAAGCAACATGTCTACTGAAATTCTTGGGAAGCTTGTGCTCTCATAGAAAAACAAACGGTTTTTTTTAAATTGCGACCTTAATATGCATTTTAGGGAAAAAGTGTATACAATCAAATATTATTAAGGCAAACTATGGTTGGTTTTAATTCAGCATTGTTCACTCTTGATTAAAATAGATTATGTATTTTGAGGTTATTTTTATTGTTTATTTCTAATGTTTTATTACTAATGTTAGATTATATTGTTCATTGTTTGCATTGGCAAGATAAAGTTGTGTGCGTTTTTCACATCAGATTTTTTCATCCATTGTCTCAGGAAAATAATATCAATTGACCAAAAATAATACGACCGAAATAATTAGTTATGTGAGAGCAAAAGTGTTGCCGTATTATGAATTAACGTACGAGTATCCAATGAAAACTCATAAGAAGGAACGAAACGTAAGGGGCGGAGGCGAAAATTTACTTTTCTCAAAATGAATGACGTTAAATCCAAACCGCGGTAAATGCGAGACTGGAAAATCGAGAATTTACTTTATTAACTTTTATAGTTATACTTTTGTTGTTAAGGTCATCAGCCGAAAGACTGGTTTGAACCTTTAGAAGTTTTACTAAGTAAAACAAGGAGGAGGTGGTTTATATTTGCCTTCCTCACTGAGTGGAAAAATATGCTTATCAGTATACCGGCCCCTCTGAAAAGCACAAATTTTCCATTCTGCAAATGACATCTTCACTTCATTCACTTTAGGATCTGGCTGTACAATGAAATTCATTACTTTCAGAGGAGATAAATTTGATTAGTGTCTTTTACAGCTCTACCTCTTCTGTTAAATGATTCAGTAATTTAATTGGCTGACCATGTGATACGAAACAGAACTATTTATTTTAGTCCTGTAACGAACAGATTGAGTGTAAAAATAATTTGACACTCCATCTGTCTGTTACGGGCAGATTTTATATTTTTATGAAATGTTTATTCTTCTATAACAATATAACCTAAAACTTTGCAATTTTAATGTGGTCACTAATGACCGAGATGTTGTAGCGACCATTATAAACGTATAAAAACGTGATAATACTACAGATTAATGGAATTCGAAATAATATAGCTGCGAATATTGATCCGGGACAATTTCAGGTTGTTTATAATATTTTAATCGATAAATCGTTTCTATTTAAAGGACATTTCCACAGTGAATGTAGGCCTTTAAAGCTGTACAATCCCTCTTTTACGGTAATACTAATAATAGTAGAAGTAACAATAATACTATCCTTTGATAGAAATCCAATAGAGAGAGTTTTGGGTAGGTTAGGTAAGGTTAGGTTTTGGTCGAATAATAATGGTGTGCAGATTTGGGAGGGATTTAGGACTCGACCATTAAATTCTATCATGTATTATTGTATAGTGAACTATACATAGACCCTGTAGTGTTGTCGATTCCGTTATCCCACAATGCAATGATATTCAAATAATCACCATATCAATGGGGTATGAATGTTTCTGTTATTGTTATAATATTATTAAATATATCATTATAGAAATGTAAAGCAAATATATATGTATATAGATCTAACAATCGGGGTTCCTTTATTATTTACATATAATGATGTGGAAATGTATTTTAGGCATAGTCTCACAAAATCACTCCGAAATTATTTTGTATCGTCGGTTGTGTAAATAAAGCTCTCAATTAAGACAGGAAGCTTAACCAACACAATAAAACAGACCAATTTGAATATAGATATTCGATCCAATTGCTTGTTAGTATGGTTATTTAATTGTTTTCTTAACAAAAGGATAATTTAAACCATTTTAATTAGTCCAAAATATTACCTCGCAAAATTAAAATTAACTTTTTGACTCGAATGAATTGGATGGTGTCCAAATGAATCCAGAAATTATTATGTTCTATAAATGGTTCAAGACTAATGAAGCTTTAATAATGAGGTTATATTTATTTATTTTAATAATTATCGACCAGATTATCAACAGTTCCCAATGTTGCCAACTTGACCAACTTGAAAAAAGGTTTTGATTGCTTTTGAATGACCCTTTTTTCTATTTACATTAATTTGTCTAGTTAATTATTGAACATCCCTCGTATATTTAACCGTTCGTGAACGGAATAATTTTCATGTCGCAGACACATTTAGTCAAGAGTTGGGCTAAAAATATTTTCTTTTCTTAGAAAAATGTGTCTATCATCCGAGGCATCATAAGGTTTGAAAGTAGTTAAGAAAATCCTCTAGCTGCGTTACGAGCGCTGCGCAGATCAAGATTATTAATGGGATTCCCACTTCACTGCATACGAGCCTGCAGGTCAGTTTCTTCGAGATACTGCACTAGGCTCTTCCGCTTCCCTCTGCCATTAGAAATACCTCCAGTGAAGAAATACCTGCAGTGGTTGAAAGATGTGAGCAGAATGAGGGAAAACGAGATGGATAAGAAAACATAAGGCTATAAACCTGAGGAAAAGAGAGAACGAGGACGCTCGCAACAGAGATGGTCAGATTTGAGTGGATCGGAACAGGTATAGATGCTTAATCCTTGAAAGAAAAAAAAAGACTATGTGTTTTCCCGATTAGAAACCTCTTTAAAAACGCTCAAAATTAAACCGAATTAAATCAAATATTTTTCTTTCCACTTTTACTCAATAATAATGACCGCGAATATATCCGTATGACCGTATAAACCGTATATATCCGTATCGCGAATATATATATCCGTCTTTAATCTTAAAGTGGCGTGACTTACGCGATCATATCCGTCTTTAATCTTGAGTGACGTGACTTATGCGAATATATCCGTCTTTAAACATGAGTGACGTGACTTATACGAATATATCCGTAAATAGAACTGAATAAAAATTTGTACGTTGAATTGAAGAATTAAAGGAGTAAACAAATCTACAAGAACAAAGATTGTTTAATGGAATAATATGATTAAATTAGACGAATGTAACACATGTAAGAAGGAACTAGTAGAGAAAGCACGACTGATATGGAACATAGACCTCATGGCAACCAGGAACCACTACCAATGCTGTCAACCCAGTTTCTGCGGGTGTAAATTTCTTGGGATATATTTGCATAATTTTGATGACTATTAAGACAAATTTAGTGGAATTGTTTTTAATTTAATTTTTGTATTTGCGGGTATATCCGCTAAACGACTTTTTCCATTGAAAACCGTAGACTATGCGGATATATGCGCAAATGACCTTTAGGAAAAGGTTTTTCTGGATATATCCGTCAATATTCCGCGAAGGATTAAATCTGTATAACATTTAAATAATTTACTAAGTTTTATCCGTTAACATTTATAAAAGCATATCCCTGGACGTTACTATTCCATATATCATCTCAGGGTGCCTCTCTGTTCTGAAGGTTGGCGATCATCATGGCGGTGCTTACTTTATTGGTAGCTATCCAAAACAGTTCTTCTGAGATTTTTTAAACTATACTCTCAGGTTGACCATCTATGAAATTCTTCTGCATCTTGATCCGGTTCTGTTGTGAATTTTGCCTTGCAGAATGCGTTGGAGCAATTCATACCTGCGTTTATCCCACATGATATCGAGATATTCCAGTTTTCGTGCCTTCACTATGCTGACTATTTCCGCTACCTTGTTCATTCAACGTAGCTCTCCTGCATTAGTAATTTTCTGCATCCAGGATATTCACAGCATTCTCCTGTACAGCTAAAATTCAAACGCTTTAAATTTATTGATTGTTGCTTCTGTTAGAGTTCAGGCCTCAACTTCCTACAATAGGAATGAGAACACATAACACTTCATGTGTCTCGTTTTAGTGTCAATGGTTAAATTGTGGTTTTCAAAGACAGAATTCATGGTGTTGAAGACATTTGTGGCCTTGGCAGTACGACATGTTATCTGTTGTGAATTATCCCACCTCTCATTAATGCAGGAACCCAGATATTGACATTGTGCGACTCGTTCTATTCTCACTCTCTTGACCAATATGTGAACATCAGAACCGATCTGCTGTTTTCCGATGATTATTATTTTTATTTTATTGACATTGCTGTTACTATATTACAAATAATATTTGTAATTACAGAAAATGTATTTATAGAAAATTATAGAAAAGCTTTCGTAGTTCTTACTTTTTTTAAGGAAAATATATTATATTTTCAAAAATCTAGTGTGAAACACTCACACAACTCTCTCTTGGCAATGCAAATAATGAACAATATAGCCAAAAATTAGTAACAAAACATTAGAAATAAAAAAAAACTAATCTTAATAGACATAACCTAATTTGAACCATGAGTGAAAGACGCAAAATGAAAATCGACCTCAGTTTGCCTTAAAAATAAGGACAATCACTCTTTCACGCTAAACTAGGCTCTGTAGAGAAAATGCTCATGATTAAAGTTGTAGATCTTTTAATTTCCTATGAATTTGATTATATAGGCTACAATTTTGTCGTAAAATGCGTAGTAAGGCTGAAATCTTAAAAAAGTTTTTTTCCAAGGTATTCAAAAAAAATCAGAAAATCACTAATTACTGCTAAACTAAGCGTAACACAAAAAAATGTTTGAGTTAAAAGTTGTAGGATTTTAAATTCTCTACAGTTGTTATGTATTAATTTTTCCGTTGAAATGCATATTAAAGACGCAATCTTAAAAAACCCTTTTTTACGAGAAAACAGCCTTTCTAAGAATTTCAGCAGACATGGCGCTTACCCTATCTTGTAGAGGATGAATAATTTAGTAAATGAAGTGATTTTTAAAAAAAAACGTAGCAGCCGTTTTTGAGAACATCGGAAACAAGTGAAAATGACACGTATAAACTACTACTTCCGGTTGACCGATTTTGATTAAAATGCTCGCGTCGGGTCCGGTAGTAGTATCTAACTTGAGTTTTAAGTTTCAAGTTCATACGATGTTCCGTTTTTGAGATATTTTGTTCACACACACACCAATCGCTAAAAACATGTTTTTTTTGAGTTCAGGGGCTCTGAAAACGTGTAGATCCGGTGAAAAATCGATTTAAAAAAATCGACATGAAAACAATCGTTTCCTTTCTATAAATTTATATAGGCAAGAGAAAGTAAAAATTTGTGAATACAACCTTAATAATCCTTCAAAATTCATGGGGTAACATTTTTGTAGAGATAAAGTTTTACTGAATTCTGTTTATAAATACAGGGGATTATTAACTATTAATATAATGTAATATCCAAACTAGTAACTTTCATACGAGTGAGAAATTTTACTTGATAAGCTAAGAAGTTTAATAGTTACTGCAACATAGGAATAGTCATTATATATGTATGAGCTAAACATATTATGTATGCTACAAACATCGAGATTCTATACCTCTATGTACGTATGAAAGGATACGTTAGGTTGGTGGGCCTGAAATTCAGTATAAACTACCCTCCTATTTGAACGGCAGTGTTTCTAACAAGCCACATACACTCCTCTTTATCATCGTTTCTTTGTGAGTCTATCTTTATCTAATTTCCCTTCTTCATCGTCGTTTCCACCCTCTTTCTTACACCCTCACGCTATCTTGCTTTATTTCTATCTTTTGCTTGCACAGCTCTTCGAGTTTATTCCACTTTTCTACTGAGTTAAAATCGTAGTTAAGTAAAGTTTAAATTAGGAGAACGTGACAAGCTAGGCTGTCTTTGTCATTCTTCTCAGTAAATTATTTACTCTGACTTTTGAATTTTTATTTAAGTTTTTGTTATAGTTCATTCGTCCGAAAAGAACATTAAAAATGTTTTTGTAATATACTGTACTTTTAAATTAACTGTAATTACTAAATTTTAAAATTATGTTAATGACTATTTATCAAATTAGTTAATTTAAAGGAACTTTTATAAATTGATATTATTTTCTTTGTCCTTGTAATTTGGTAACACACCGTTTCCTATATTGAATTCTGAATCCCATTCTCGTTATGGTCAATTAGCCAGATTGTATTCAATTTAACGACATTTTTCTTATTAGTGTCCTTGCACTAATTTTGTTCTATTATTTACAACTACCTTACTTATTTCATAAGAGTATGAAGCATTTTTTTCTGTAAAACTTCATCATCTCTATAAACGATATAACCTCCTAACTTGGTCATATTACTTTAATTTTTCCATTTTTACTTTCTCTTGCCTATATGAATATATAGGGAGAAAAGTATTGCTTTCACGTCGATGTGTGTGTGTGTGTGTGTGTGTGTACAGAATATCTCAAGGACGGAACAACGTACGAACTTGAAACTTGAAAATTAAGTTCGGTACTACTACTGGACCCGACACGAACATTTTCATAGAAATCGGTCAACCGGAAATAGTAGTTTATTCGTGTAATTTTTCACTTTTTTGCGATTTTCTCAAAAACGGTTACTACGATTTTTTTTAAAAACCTCCTAATTTACTAAATTTTTTATGGTCTACAAGATAGGGTAGGCACCATGTCTGCTAAATTTTTGGAAAGGCTGTTTTCTCGTAAAAAAAAAATGTTTTTTTAGATTGCGGCTTTAATATGCATTTACCGCAAAAAATTATTATAATAAAAAGTTGTAGAGAATTTAAAACCCTACAACTTTTACGAAAATGTTTTTCATAACGCTTAGTTTAGCGGTAATTAGCATTTATCTGTTTTTTTCTCACGAAAATGTGTACCCGACACGAACATTTTCATCAAAACTGTTCAACCAGAAATAGTATGGTTTATTCGTCATTTTTCACTTTTTGCGATTTTCTCAAAAACGCCTCCTACGATTTTTTTGAAAATCACCTCGTTTACTAAATTTTTATGCTCTACAAGATAGGGTAAGCGCCATGTCTGCTCAAAGTCTTGGAAAGGCTGTTTTCTCGTAAAAAATTGTTTTTTAAGACTGCGGCTTTAAAATGCATTTTAGCGCAAAAAGTATACAATAAAAATTGTACAGAATTTAAAATCCTACAATGTTTATTCCTAAGATTTTTTTATAACTCTTAGTTTAGTGGTAATAAGTGATTTTATGTTTTTTTGTTAAAAATCGATTTTTTTTAAGATTTTAGTCTTAGTATGCATTTTACGACAAAAGTAAATATAATCAGATTTATAGGAAATTATAAGATCTACAACTTTTATTTTGAGCATTTTTCTGTACAGAGCTTAGTTTAGCGTAAAAGAGTGATTTTTCGTATTTTTAAGCTAAACTGAGTTTGATTTTCATTTTGCATCATTCACTCATGATTAAAATAAAATTATGTTTATTGAGGTTAGTTTTTTTGTTTATTTCTAATGTTTTGTTACTAATGTTATATAGTTAATTATTTGCATTGGCAAGAGTAAGTTATGTGTGTTTCACACCAGATTTTTTAAAGAATATCGAATACTCATTCCTACCAAGGTCATCCAATACCTCGTTGTCAGGTTATATGTTAGCGCGTGACAGAACAGTATGTCATCATCAACTTGGAATGTTGATTGTAGGGTACCAACGAATAAAAAACCTACTATAATTTTTGTCAGATTAAAATAGCTTAAAAATGCCACAATTTATCAGGGGTTATTATCAATATTACTAATTGTAGATGCTCTTCAGTTTCTGAACGAAGTTGTCGTTACTAAGTCTGTTCAGCTTCTAGTTTTTCACAATTTCTTCTAAATTACAGTATGGCCATGTAGGTCTGTAGTAGTGGAGGGGGGTTGCTACTATCCCAAACCTCCGTCAAAAGTACATTTGTAATTTTTATCCACCTCCTGCACGTTAACGCCTAGTATCTTCCTGAGCGAAATTTTGATTAGTTTCCTCATCTAGATCCTTCGTATTCTATAAAAGTATGTTTTTGCAGATAAAAGTTTTTACAGGCTTCTTTAGTGGATAGATGGAACTTCTCCTAAGATTTTTTTGAAGATACTTCCGTCCCATATCTAAATCCTATATCCCGTCCCATATCCTTCAATATTTTGGAACTGGAATCTGAGACCTTTAAATTCATGTAACTCAGTGCTAAATCCAATAAATTAAAACCAGAAGTCATTTGGCAACCCAAACCTAACGGGTCTTGCTTAGTATTAATAAATCAATACTTTTTTCCTCTAAAGCAATCAATATTTTTCTTGTCATCACCATCAAAAACAATACGGATTATAATATGCTACGTATTATATACGGATTATAATACGTTGGGTATGCCTCCTTGTCGTATCCAACGTAATAATCCGTTATTTTCTTAAAGAAGTTGTGATGCACATTTCTTTCGAGTCCATCAAATTCCGCTTTATCAAGTTGGCTTATAATGTAAACACCTTTTTAGGTGTTGAATCATCTGGCACCCAACAAATTCCTAACACTGTCACGCCCTTCTCAAGCTCAAGGTCTGACCTTTCAAGTAATGAGGAAAGGTGGATTGGTGGGAGTGAGTAACAAGCTTCTTAAAAACCTAAGTCCATCTTTCTCGGAAAGTAACACTCAGTAAGGGCCCCTTGAATGGAGGAATTTTAAAAAATTTGAAGAAACAGAAGGGAATTCGAAGAGAATTTCAACTGAAGAGAAAAATTTCTCATATAGTCCTGCGAATAGAACCATAGACAGCGCTGAATTTTGCCAGTTTTTCACTCACGAATTCATCTTTGTCATAGGAAATCTTCCATCCTAAATATTTGAATTCTCAAACTTGCTCTATAGTTCTGTTGCCAAGTATAATTTTCGAGCGAACCGGCCATCTTCTCTTGATTGCCATCACCTTTGATTTTTTCGCTTTTATTCTTATACCGATTCTGCGCTAATGTTGTGCAACTTATAAATGACATATTGGAGCTTGTCATCTGTGTCAAAAACAGTATCATCTGCGTTCAGCAATGCATTTATGAATTTGCCAACAATATTCCAAAGCTGACGATAAATGATCCCCAAATGAAATTTTATAGAATAATGGCTGTACCACTCATAACGTCCGTGAGTGAAACATGGGTGTCATTACAGAGGAATGAATCTCGCATCCAGGCTACTGAAATGAGATTTTTGCGGGTAGTCAAAGGTTGTACCCCTTTAGATAGAGCACGTAACGAAGCTATCCGCGCCGAGTTAAATGTTCAGTCACTGTTGGAAACCTTAAGATGTTATAAGAGAACTGGCCCAACAATTTATTTTGCTCGCCAGCTCACAGACTTCGGCTGCGAGCATGGACATATAAAGGGAATCGAGGCTTGGGAAGACCTTAAAAGAGATGGATACCGGAACAGGCTATGGAGCGTAATCCTTGACAGATGATGATGATGATGATGATGAAAAAATAAATTTAAAGACATTTAAAAAGGGAATTTGAAAAAACGGAAGAATCTAGAGGAGTTAACCATAAAGGAAAACCCTTGCTTGATTGGAGGCAACAGTCTCCATTATGAGGAAGTATGATGAGATAACAGCTCTACCACCAAACTACTTCAAGCAACATTTATAACGTGTCCGGGGAACTTACTTTCTTACTGACAAGCTTAAAGCTAGTCTCAGATAAAAATAACATAAGTACTGGATTTGAAGTAAAATATGTTAGGGAAACTTAATGTTATGAATTTGAATAGACATTCTGATTATTATTTTACAAAATCTGTTGAAAGAAAAATATACCACAAAATAAGTCCGATTCGTTGAATTGTTATCCGTATCAGGAAGTCAATTACGATTTTGACATTTAGAGAAGTTCATTTCAATGGTCAATGAATTTATTTATACTCGTAGCCTACTTACTTACATATGGAATAACATCTGTCAGTTCACCTGTCAGTCAGTCTGTTTGTGAAGGCAGCTTGACCTATATTATTCCAACAGATTGATATTTCTATAAGTAAATACCTTCATATTTTCAATAAAATATTTTTCCTCTAACGGTTGTAATTTCAAAAATGTTTTGATAAAATTTATAGAATATTTGGAGTATTAATTTCGTTTCTTTTAAAAATTTACAAAATTCCTTAAAATTAAGTGTGTCAGGTAATTATTTTAAATGATGACCCTTTGTGAGGTAATTAGGTGAAATAAAGTGCATATTGGCTCAAATTTGCTTTCCTTGGCGTAATTTTACAAACTAACTACGACTTCGTTATTTATATGCTAGTTTCCTTAAATAGATCTAAATCTTCAACACTACTACTGCCAATTTTAATTCTTCTTGACCTACATGAATATATAGGAAAGGAAAATATTGTTTTCAGGCCAAATTTTCAATTAACGGTAAGGTGTTACTTTGATGGTTGGGGATCAATATTAACCATGCTCTTTCATAATGATCGACCTGAGTCTGTTCAAAACTACACCTCATTTATACTTTGTATACATCATCCTCATCTAATTGGGTTATGGAGTTCCTTGTTGTTATTTAGGTCAACAACTGAAAGGCTGGATTGAACCTCAAGAGGCTTTACTAAGTAAAACGAGGAGTAAGGTGGCTTACCAATCCCTTCCTCACTGAGTGGCTGCTTATCAGCATTCCAAACACTCGGAAAAGTATCTACTTTCCACCCTCCAAATGACACCTTCACTTCATCCATCAAAGGGTCTGGCTGTATAATGAAATTTATTACTCTCAGAGGAGATAACTTTGACTAGTGTCTTTTACGCCTCTACCTCTTCTGTTCTTAAATGATTCAGTCATATAATTGGCTGACCATGTGATAAGAAACAGAACTATTTTGTGTAGCTTTGAACTTGCAGATCGAGTGCAAATGATTTGACACTCTACCTGCCTGTTATGAGCGTGTGGTTTATGGCATGGGTATGTTGCTTATGTTATGGCTGATGCTTGTCGTTCTTAAATTGAACGGGTTACAACGTAAAAACATTAAGAATTAAAAAAAATCTGGTGTGAAACACTCACACAACTTTCTTTTGCCAATGCAAATAATTAACAATAAACCTAACATTAGTATTAAAACATTAGAAATGAACAAAAACTAACCTCAAAAACATAACCTTATTTTAATCATGAGTGAATGACGCAAAATGACAATCGAACTCAGTTTGGCTTAAAAATACGGAAAATCACGCTTTCACGCTAAACTAGGCTCTGTAGAGAAAAATGCTCTAAACAAAAGTTGTAGATCTTTTAATTTTCTATAAATTTAATTATATACACTTTTGTCGTAAAATGCATACTAAGACCGAAATGTTAAAAAAATCGATTTTTCTCACGTTTTCGTGAGAAAAAAAACAGAAAATCGCAAATTACCGCTAAACTAAGCGTTATACAAAAAAATGTTTGAAACAAAAGTTGTAAGTTTTTAAATTCTCTACAACTTTTATTATATAAGTTTTTGCGCTAAAATTTATATTAAAGCCGTAATCTTAAAAAAACAACGTTTTTACGTGAAAACAGCCTCACCGAGAATTTCAGCAAACATGGCGCCTACCCTATCTTGTAGAAAATAAAAAATTGAGTAAAATAGGTGATTTTAAAAAAAATCGTAGAACCAGTTTTTGAGAAAATCGCAAAAAACTGAAAAATTATACGAATAAACTACTACTTCCGGTTGACCGATTTTGATGAAAATGTTCGTGTCGCGTCCGGTAGTGGTATGTAACTTAAGTTTCAAGTTTCAAGTTCGTACGATGTTCCGTTCTTGAGATATTCTGTTCACACACACACACACACACACAGACACACACACACACACACACACAGACACACACACAGACCAATCGCTAAAAACATGTTTTTTGGGTTCAGGGGGTCTGAAAACGTATAGATCCGGTGAAAACTCGATATCGAAAAATCGACATGAAAACAATACTTTCCTTCCTATATATTTATATAGGCAAGAGAAAGTAAAAAACATAATGAAATTTGTGCATTTCCTCTAAAGTTGTTCAATGTTTCTTGTGTTACACGTTGGTGTAATAAAATAAGTATTCGCTATATCGAAGTAACAAGAATTTCCAAGCTAATTTTTATTAAAGAATTTTTTTTACGTTGTATGATGAATTAAATACAGTTAACTTTCCTAACAGACACCTCTTAACTAGTAAATTAATTTTTTTATAGATCATGTTTTACGAAGTTACGGTTAATAGTAGTACTAAAAGTGTGTATTGATTTCAAGTAGGAACTTACATAGAACGCGGCTATAATTAAAAGCATCTGAAACTCATTTGTAGCTTAATACTGTATTTTTATTTTTAGTACATATTTCTTCAAAACACTAACATAAAAGATAAATACACTAACTTTATCTAAATCGTTTATAAATACACTAAACCTAAATGCATTCTTTAGTTTTTGATATAGACAGGTTTTGGTTAGAATATTTAATTACAGTATTTAATTTACGCTTAGAAAGAAAAAGTAATTTTCCGTTGCTTCTTGTGTTTGAATAAAGCAATACGTTCAAAAAAAGTTACACATTTATCTAAATTTCAAAAATACTGTCAGGCACTTCATCCTTGAGCTGTAGCCCAAGCCTAATTATTTTAAATGACTGTAAAATCTCGGACATCGGTAGGTTTTCTCTCCTCCTGCTGGTCTTCGCAGTTTTCATCATCTTCTTCTTCATCATTATCCCGGTTAGCGGACTTGCTAACACCATGAAGTATGTCGTCATCGTTCGGAAAATCACTAACAGTAATCTGTTTACCAACCGTGATGAAATTCTCCAGGTAACTTCGTTACTGTTGTTGCCAGATGACGGAAATCAAAAGAATCTACCTTAAAACTCACAGAGAAATCATAATACAGCGTGTCACTTCGTAGCCTACTTATTGCGTAACACTAATTCGTTATATCAAGGTACTTATTTGTTAAATCGAGGTAAATTTACATATAGTTTAATTATAATGTCACGGTGCAGTAAAGAAATTTGTATAATCAAGGTTTTCTCATCATGCGATCTTGGGTTCGAATCCCATTCAGGCACGGCATATTTTCATACGTTACAAAAATTATTTCATTGTTCACCATCTGCATTAGCAGTAATTGCAGAACAGTCGGACGTTAAACAAAATAAAAAATTCGTTACTCGAAGTTCGACTGTATTTTGATTGTTCAATTACGTTTTTTAAGAGCACAAAACAAACTAATTTAGAACACAAAATAAGGATAAGTTTCTAATTTACGATTAATTCTTATTTATGTATAGTCTACATTTGAAATAAATATGTAAAAAATTGAAATTTTTTATTCAAACTAAATTATACAAATTAAAAAAAAATAACTTGTAAAAATATTTATAATATTGATTTTTTAAGTAAATTATTTATGCATAACAGTATTACGAGTGAATTTTATTAAAAAATAAATTAGAAAAACTTTGTAATGTTCTTACAGAGTACATAGTGTGCATGGATAAATAAAATTTTGCATTAAAATACGCCATAAATTTTTAATATAATCATAGTAAAAAACCTTTACTCATCTCCAGGACCTGCTTTAGCATTTTAATTATTATAAACAACAGCATACGATCCAACCGCAGAGCAATATTTTTAAATTACATTAATATTGAAAATAATATAAAAACTAAATTTTAAAAACTGTGAACTAGTTTACTTCAGTTTTATTACTTCCATGCAAAACAGTTGATGAGAGGGGAGAGGCGAGGAAAAGAAAAATGTAAAAAGTGAGAGAAAGAGGAGAGTAGAAGGTTAGAAAGAGAAATAAAGACTGAAAGAAAGACAGACCGAAATAGAGAGAAATAGGGGAGGAAGATGGAGAAGGGAAGAGACAGAAATGAAAAAAGACAAGGAAATAATAAGACAGAAGGGAGATAAAAAAGAGAGGGATAGAGAAAGTAGGAAAGAGTTAGGAAAGGGGAAGGAGAAACGTAAGAGAGGGATGAAGTGAGCTGAAGCGAGGGTTTGGGGAGAGAAAAAAGAAAAGCAAAAGAGAGAGGCGGAGAGCAACAGAGAAAAGAAGTTTTTGTCTACGTCCAACATTTTTGAAAGTACCTCCAATGCAGACGATGAGAGAGGCTTAAAAGTTCAAAATTTAAAAGTTTGAACGTTTGAAAAATGAGGGTTTGAGCTTGAGGTTTGACGATTGAAGGTTTAATTTTTATGTCACCGGTTCAAGTCTGAAAGTTTAAGGTTTCAAAATTGAAGCTTTCATGTTTAAAAACTGACAATTTTAGTTAAACGTTGTTGTACTTACTTCGATGGTTTGAAGATTGATGATTTAAGGTTTAGGTTTCAAAATTTGAAGTTAGCCTGTCCGAAAATTTAAAGTTAGCAGCTTGTTAAACGTTTTCATTTTAAGGTTGAGTTTTGAAATTTAAACGTTTGAAGTTTCAAGTTGTGAAGTGTATTGTTTAAAGGTTCCAAACTTAAAAGTTTGAGGACTAATGATTTGAGTACAAGATTTGATGATCGAATGTTTAAAGCTTGAAGATTGAATTTCCAAAAATTGAAAGTATGAGATTTGACGTTTGAAAGTTTCAGAGTTGCAGCTTGAGTTTTGAAGACTGAAGGTTTGAAGTTTTGAGTTTGAGGTTTCGAAATTTTAAGATTAGAAGAGTTTAAGCTTGAGGTTTGAAAATTGAAGGTTTGAGTGATTTGAGGTTTGATGAAAATTAGTTCTGAAAAAATACCAGAACTGACCGGGATCGAACCTGGGACTCCTGGCATAACGTTAGGTGCACTGACCACTGCAGCACAGGCTGATGTGTGAGAGAGATATATAGAAAATAACAGTGGGAGGGAGAAAGAGAAAGCGTGACAAACAATGAGAGAGGGACAGGGAGAAGTCATGAGAGAGAGGAAGAAAGAGACAGTGTGGGGTGGGAAATAGAGAGTGTAAAGGATGCAGTAGATGTGTTAAATAAGAGTGTAGGTGGTGGAATAGGGAGGGACGACGGAGAATGTAAGAGAGAAGATGCTAGAGTGCGGGAGGGAGAGAGTTGGAGGGGATGGATAGAATAAGGACTAAAAGAGCATCAATGGAAGAAAAGGAAACATAGTAAAAAGAAATGGTGAATTTTAGAAGGCGTCTAAAATGATGCTAAAAAATTTAGTAGCCAGTACTCTTCCACATCTGTAGCTATCTAAAATACAAGTTCATATAACTTACTAGCTCTTACATACAGTTTCGCACGCTGAAGAAACCTTTACATATGAATGATTTTAGATGAGAATATGTACGGAATCAGTTTTTTAATATGTTGATAACTGTTAGTATTCGAGTACAAAACGTTAAGCAGTGCGAGCTATACTTGGAAAGAGATACAAATTTTTTAATAACTTTTATTTAATGCGGTAGATTTTCCGGAGAACCAGGGTGATTTATTAAGGTCTCACATAAAACCAAAGTATGAGAATTGACACAAAACGTGATGCACTGCGGTGAAGGTAAATGAAAAAGGGTAAAGCGAGTTTAGAAGCGTAGAATTAACAAAGGAAAAGGAACGAATATAAATTGACAAGTGAAATCAACTTAACCAGGATATACATACAGTCACTTGCCAGAAAGTACAGCATATAAACAGTATAGCCTTTGGAATACAGACGCCGGTTGATCGGTTGAAAGGCTTCGAAATCGTCACGAAGCAGAAGAAAATTATTAAGCATAGATGCACAGAAAACAACATAGAGTCCGAACTTTAGACGGCCGAAAGAAAGCCTTAATACAATAATCGACAAAAAAATGCATAGCTAGAAGCGGCCCCTAGGCTATGCAGCAAGCGGTGACACACGCGTACCCACGCAAGTCAAGATCACAAGTGGTAAAGGAGTGGGAACAAACAGAAATAGGTATGGGCGGAAGGAATCATGAGGTGACGTAGTATTGCATCACGCGGATCGGAACTAATAGTATGAAATAGAAGTCACAGGGCGCGAACAATTGAATTAACAGCACATGAGCAATAAAAACGAATTACCCTAGGTGCAAATGCCTTGAGAATAATACTGATCTAAAAGTCAGACTATTAGCACCTAAACTACCAATGAATTTGTTTTGGTTTTTTGTGTTTTATAATAACACCTTAAAACTGAAGTTACTCCATTGTGAGAAAAGTGAAAGCAATTAATTTTTTTCGATTTTAATTCTAAGCTCAAGTGATTTTAGGATTTTAACATGTAGGCTCTTATCTTCAGTGTTCTGTAGGTGCTCCATCTATCCAATGTCACGATGTAAAAGGCGTACCTCGAAATCTGGATTTAATAAACCATTTCCGGCAGAAGTTTTACCAGTATTGCTCACTCTAGACTCTTTTCAGTGCAGAAAAGAAAGCTACAGATCAGAAAACGAATATCGAAATTTTATGAAATTGTTTAATTTTGATAGGAAAGATTTACCATCCTAAAGTCAATTCATTTTACGAATATTTTAACTATTTGTTTTTATTTGTTAAAATATTCGGCGATTCCCTGTAGAGCGACCATCTATGAGAAGGTTCAGATATTTGGAGTGCCACAGTGTGAAACGATGTTACAAAAGGTACTCGATTTACCGTCTCTCTTTTACTGTGGCAAGGATTTAACGTCAATCATTTTCGTAAAGAAAAATTTTGCCTCCATCCCTTACGTCACTTTTTTTTCAACATGATTATAATAACCTCCAATTCTAATTTATATCCATACAATTTAATTTAATTTCTCAAATTTAACATTATACCCCAACGAAATAAAGATTGCAGATGATATATCTAGCCAATAACAGCCAAGGTTGGATGTGAGGTTGCTCCTTCGCTAGGTCACACTCTGTTTCACCAAACTCCAGGTGACTTTTTGTTAGGCCGTCATCCATAGCAGGACCACAACGTGACAACGCTAGATACCATCAACGAAAGTCAATTGGCTCTGTGTTGTGATCTAGTTCACTATGCTCCGCCTTCATCTGCAGTCTCTGGTTCGTTAAGCTATAGTGTTGCTATTTATATTGTATTAATAGGCCCTAATAGCTGTATCGCCCGCTAAGTAGCCATTAAACAACCCACAACAGTGAAAAAATAAGAACTAAGTTCACGATTTTGATTGCGAATTAATAAATTTAATTGGAATAATAAAAATGTACTGGTATATTTAGTGTAAATTCTGCATAAAATATTATTTCTGGTTTTCGTTCATTAGTATTTTATAGAAACGTTAATTTCAAATAGGTTATTTTATGACAATGTTGTATAGATTGATTTTTAATAGATAGTTTTTTTAAAAAAGGATCTATTTATATGCAAAGTATTAAGATACTATTTGAACATGAAATTTATAACAGAATATGAAATCGTTACACTATTATAATATAGAGTAGTAGAATGTTCTAGAAGTTCAATTTAAAAATTTATTTAAAATCAATTAATGTTTCTCACTAGATTAAAGTTAAAGCACTGAATTTATTTTAAAAATTTAAATTAAATTCACTGGATGCAGTTCATGTAAATGACAAGATAAAGTTAGTAAAATTTATATTCACTTGGAATATAAATTCAGGGTTGAGTTAGGTTAGGAAAAAGAACATTAAAATAACGTGGATTTAGATCAATAAGCTATCTTGTACGTTCTTACTCAAAGAAAAACATTTTTAAAATTTTAAAAAGTAAATTACGTAAAAATCTATAAGCTCAAGTATAAAATATATGAATAACTATGGAATATTTCTTTAAATACTATAAAAATTAAATGAAACTTAAGCAACTGTGTACAGACCTGATTCTAGATGATCTAAATTATCATTAGGCTCTAAATAACTAACATACAAGATGTTACTAAAACCAATTTGGTCGTATGGTAGTCAGATCTACGGCTCAGCAGAAAATTCCGTTACACTACGAATATAAAGATTTCAATCTAATTCTTTAAGATTAATTTCTCACACTGTCCATTAAGTAAACGAAACATTATTTAATTTCATCAGCGATTTAGAGATAAATTAGACTCAAACGTAAATCCATTTATTCGGAAGTTAAATTCTAATCACATGCCAGGAAATCCACCACGAAGACTAAAACAACGCTGGAGGTGGGACATTATATTAGTTCTCAAAACATCCATTTAAAATATTACGAAAATCGTAATTGTTAGCCTAATGTACTATGAAAAATTCTGATGTGAAACACTCACACGACTTTCTCTTGCCAATGCAATTTATTGACAATATAACCTAGAATAAGTAATAAAACTATAGAAATAAACAAAAAAAAACTAACCTCAAAAAACATAACCTAATTTAATCATAAGTGAATGGTGCAAAATGAAAACCAACCATAGTTTGGCTTAAAAATACGGAAAATCACTTTTTGACGCTAAACTAAGCTCTGTAAAGAAAAATGCTTCAAACAAAAGTTGTAGATTTTTTAATTTCCTATAAACTTGATTATAATTTTTTTGTCATAAAATGGATACTACGGCCGAAATCTTAAGAAAAATCTTAATTCTCAAAGTGTTTCACACTAGATTTTTATGTTTTGGATTATTGATTATTGATGTTTTACTGTGTTCCTGTTTAATCATAGACCTGATAAACCCTATCTTTGGTTCCAGTTGTAATATTTTATGCCTTCATCCTTTCTCCTTCCATATGAAGGATTCAACTACTAACGTAAATGAAACAGGTGTCTTAACTAGTCGTGTGGAATAAATCTAAACGGTTATAAATCGAAAATATGTTCTATCGAAACAAGTTTAAAGCTTGGAACTAACGAACACTGTCAAGAATACAAAGTTTCGAGTTGTTTAAGCGGTTCGATGAACTGAATATTGTAACATCTTGTTGCTCGGAACAAGTGTGGCCGTTATATACCTTCTGTATGCGTATATTTTTTCGGAAAATGAAAGGAAAATATTTCTTACTGCCTCTAAATTTATTCAGTCAACCTTTCAAACGACATTGGTATTCTGACTTTACCTATATAAAAATGTGGTGTGAAACACTCACACAACTTTCTCTTGCCAATGAAAATGATGAAAAATATAGCCTACATTAGTAATAAAACATTAAAATAAACTATCTTCAATAAACATAACCTAATTTTAATCATGAGTGAAAGACGCCATATGAAAATCAACCTCAGTTTGGCTTAAAATACGGAAAATCACTCTTTCACGCTAAACTAGTCTCTGTAGAGAAAAATTCTCTAATAAAAGTTGTAGATCTTTCAATTTCCTATACATTTGATTTTACTTTTTGTTCTTAAAGGCATAATAAGGCTGAAATCTTTAAAAAAATCGATTTTTTACAAGTTTTCGTGAGAAGAAAATAGAAAATCACTAATTACCGCTTAACTAAGCGTTATACAAAAAAATGTATCTAATAAAAGTTGTAGAATTTTAAATTTTCTACAACTTTTATTTTAGGTCTATACATTTTTGCGCTAAAATGCCATATTAAAGCTGCAATCTTTAAAAAAAATATTGTTTTTACGTGAAAACAGCCTCACCTAGCATTTCAGCAAACATAGCGCCTACCCTATCTTGTAGGGCATAAAAAATTAGTAATTGAGGCGATTTCACAAAACGTTGTACAAAACATCGTAGGAGCCATTTTTGAGAAAATCGCATAAAAGTGAAAATGACACGAAAAACTACTACTTTAGGTTAACCGATTTTAATGAAAATGTTTGTCGGGTCCTCAGTGGTATCTAACTTAACTTTTAAGTTTCAACTTTGAACGATGTTTCGTTCTTTAGATATTCTATTCACACACAGACCAATCGCTAAAAACATGTTTTTTGGGTTCAGGGGGTCTGAAAACGTATAATATATCCGGTGAAAACTCGATTTCAAAAAATTGACATGAAACCAATACACTCCTTTCTATATATTCATATAGGTAAAAGAAAGTAAAAACAACAGAGAAGTAATTTTATTACAGAATATTTTGTAAACATTTTTCAGTGTATATTTGAACCCAGGTCGGCCTGGGTCTGTACAAGACTACACCTCATTTACACGTCATACACATCATCCTCATCTCATTGGGTCATGGGGTTGCTTATTGTTCTAAATTGAACAGATTGTAACGTACACAAATTAGGAATAATATTTGAACAAATTTGAATAGAAATTAATATTAAATTATTAATAGGATAATAAAAATATTAGTATAAAATTTTCCATTATGTTTATTTATTTAAGGGCATAACAATAATAATTCATTAGTGACCACAATCGGTACAATTAATTTAGATGAGAAGTAGCCTACGTAATAATATTACTTTACAAAACCCAGTTTACAAAAACAAAACAAAAATATCAACAATTTTATTTACATTAACATACCACATAATAGATTATAAAATAACAAATACAGTAACTGACCGCCTCTTTAGCGTAGTGGTTAGCGCATTGACCTGCCACGCCGAGAACCCGGGTTCCATTCCCGGACCGGGTCTGAAAATGTTTACAAGTTAAACCGGCAGTTACATTCCCACCTTAGTCGCTAATGACTGAGCTATTGATGCAGATTTAAATAAATAAAGTAAAAAAATAAATAAAATAAATAAAAATATCTGGTGTGAAACACTCACACTACTTTCTCTTCCCAATGCAAATAATTAACAATATTACTCAATATAACTTTATTAATAATAAAACATTAGACATAAACAAAAAACTGACCTCAAAAAACATAACTTTATTTTAATCATGAGTGAATGATGCAAAATGAAAATCAACCTCAGTTAGGCTTAAAAATACGGAAAATCACTCTTTCACGCTAAACTAGGCTTTGTAGAGAAAAATGTTCTGAATAAAAGTTGTAGATCTTTTAATTTTCTATAAATTTTATTATACGTAACTTATATACTACATTTTTGTCGTAAAATGCATACTAAAGCTAAAATCTTTAAATAAATCGATTTTTCACACGTTTTCGTGAGAAAACAACAGAAAATCGCTAATTACCGCTAAACTAAGCGTTACACAAAAAAATTTAAAATAAAAGTTGTAGGATTTAAAATTCTCTACAATTGTTATTATCTACATATTTGCGTTGAAATGCATATTTAAAGTCGCAATCTTAATTTTTTTTACGAGAAAACAGCCTTTCCAAGAATTTCAGCAGACATGGCGCCTACCCTATCTTGTAGAGCATAAAACATTTAATTAATGAGGCGATTTTTAAAAAAAAACGTAGGAACGGTTTTTGAGAAAATCGTAAAAAGTTGAAAAATGACATAAACTACTACTACTACTAGTAGTAGTTTTTTCAAACTACTACTTCCGGTCGACCGATTTTGATGAAAATGTTCGTGTCGGGTCCGGTAGTAGTATCTAACTTGAGTTTCTTGAGTTTCAAGAAAACGTTTACTCTTGAAAAAGTTTACTTTTTGTAATGTTTACTTTTAAACTTGAGTTTCAAGTTCGTACGATTATCTGTTCTTGAGATATTCTATTCACGCACATACACACACACACACACACACACACACAGACTAATCGCTAAAAACATGTTTTTTTGGGTTCAGGGGGTATGAAAACGTGTGAATCCGGTGAAAACTCGATTTCAAAAAATCAAAATGAAAACAATACGTTCCTTCCTATATATTCATATAGGCAAGATAAAAAAAGATAATCAATGTTATAGGAAATTAAAAACCAACAACTTTCATTTCATTCAGTTTTCTCTACAGAGCTTAGTTTAAAATCACCGTTTTTCGGTATTTTTAAATTCTACAGTGGTTGTTTTTCATTTTACGTCATGATTAAACATAGTTCATTTGTTTTGTTTTTATTTAAATACATTAGCAAGAGAAAGTCATGTGAGTGTATCACACCAGATTTTTATTTTATTCTATTCATACACATTAAATTTTAACTTTACAATTAATTAAACTAAAATTTTAAATGTGATCAACTTGATGGAATTTATATCAACTTAGTTTTCAGAAACCAGGCAATTGTTATTTTAATACAGGAGGCACTGTAACAAAATTTATAACGTGTAATTTCGAGCCTTTTACTTTGTTTATACTAGGTAATGTTAATTAAAGTTCGAGAGGTACGAAATAACAACAATGATTGTTTTGCAGGACAAGACTTTAATAATTGTAGTATCTAATTTATTATCATCACAATCATAATAACTGTATTATTAATAATATTATTATTATTAATTATAATAATAATAATTATAATAATGGTTGTCAGTGACTAAATTATGTATTTGATATATTATGTATACTAATATCAATACATAACATCCATCATGTGTATGTTGTATATTCGATAGGTAAGTACATAATAATTCGATGTCACTCCGGCGATAATTATTACTGGTAGATCATACTGAAATGTTGATTATCGTTGATTGAACTGCGTTGTTGTATAACTTGATTATTGGGTAACTTTCAGCAAATTATCCAAAACGGTAGATAATTGAGAATCGAGTAACTTGCATATATTTCACGTAGTGTATTACTACTGTAATTTTATAATCTTGTAAATAAGTAATTGTTATAAGTTTAAGAAGGTTTGTTTATTATTTATCATACCCAGATCCCGAAAGAACCTAGGCTTAGATGTTCAAATTGTATTTTTCTTTGAATTGGGATAAATTAATATACCTAAAACTATTAAAAATTATTATTAAATTAATTTAATGATAATAACTTAAAATGTAAATTAACTTATTTTTTTTTGTCCCTTATACAGCTATAAGTTGTAATCTATTAAATATAAGAATAGCACTTGAAGTACCCGGTCGTCGAACGATTTCCTGGTGCTATGCACGGTCTGTTAGTGTACAGAGTTCGATCCTTGTCAAGTCTAATATGCTTTAGTCATTTATTGTTATCTACCTCCTTTCAACGTCAACATTATTAATAATGAAAAAAAAACAGTTGGACGTAAAATAAAAGTTAGATCTCGGTGTTTTACGCAGCGCTTTATTATTTTCAGAAGCTTTTTAAAGAGAAGGAGTATGAAATGATTCACTATAGTGTTCGTCATCTAGTATTACAAAGCAATACGGAGAGTGGCCACGTGCTAACCGCTACACCAAGCCGGCTGCCAGCCGGTCGGATGTATAGATATCTCGAGTTCTACAGGAGTTAAAATAATGAACGTAGACTTAAAACACTCGGGACATCGTACACTATCAAATGAACTCTAATTTATCTAATTTGGTTTATTTTTACTGAAGTTATGATCATTTGGCTTTTCGCTTTTGACCTTTTTCACGGAGTTATCCATCAAAGCAATAATCTATCATAATAATAATATAATATAATTTAATAATAATAATATATCATTAAATTGAAATAACAAAAAGGTAAGGCGTCGATCTAAGTGCATTCCCAAGTAGGCCTATTTTACATCATCTGACTGATGAACTGGTCTTTCATTTATTCGTATCCGTGGACATGTGTCTTTCCTCAAAGTAAACGTAATACGTCTCGATTTGTCGTCATTTATTTTAATTTTCCATTTCTTACACCAGTTCTCAACTATACTCACATGGTCTTGTAATATTTTAGTTGCCCCGAAGGTAGAGTCATCTGTTGCTAATAGAGCTGTATCATCAGTAAAAGTGGCGATGGGTGTGTTATTGCTCTCTGGTAAATCAGAAGTATATAAAGCGTAATTTAGATTATAATTAGTGTAATTTATAAAATATTATGTAATTTAGAGTTATTAAATCTTAAAGTATGCCCTTAACGAGCAGGTAGTGTTAAATTAATTGCACTCGATCTGTTGGTTCCAAGGCTGCAAAAAATAGTTCTCTCTCTTATCAAATAGTCAGCCAATTATATTGAACTATTTAAGAACTGAAGAGGCAAAGGTTGATACTGTTTTTACTTGTACGCCGGTCCGTAGTTCATATTTTGCCCACTGTTGGCGCTGTGACTGGGTTGCTGCTGCCGATAGAATGCGCCAGCGGTCATACCTCTCACAGCGCATGTACCAAATGGCAACATATAGTGTGTACGCACTGGCGATGCAAGAGGAGAAGGTGACAGTATCGATGTTCTCTGTGTGGGAGAATCGATTCGGAGAGTTGACATCTCAACATTGAGTATTCTTTCAGTCATCTGCACCTCCATCCCCTACCCTCGCTTCACCGGCGACTGCTCCCCTTCGGGGGCAGCGGTAAAAGGTGCACGCTGCGTCGGCGACTCGCTCCTATTAGATTAGGCAGCGGTACAGACGACCCCGATTCACTTCACCGGTGACTGCTCCTCTTCGGAGGCAGCGGTGAAAGGTGTTCGCTGCGTCGGCGGCTGCTCCTAATCTTTTAGGCAGCGGCGAAGACGACCTCCCTTCCTCCCCTACAATGTTTTCATTATTTTGAACTACGCCGCCGGAGGCCCGGCCGGTCCTATGAGCTCGACGACTGCGCTACTGAAAGCCGGTGGCGACAAGGTGTAAAAGACACTAGCCAGAGTTATTGGCTCTGAGAGTAATGCATTTCACTATACAACCAGACCGTGTAATGAATGAAGTGAGGGTGTCATTTACAGGGTGGAAAGTTGGTGCTTTTTGGAGACCCTGGCATGCTGATAACCATTCACTTTTAACTCATTGGAGAAAGGCAATAGTAAACCACCTCACTCCTGGATTTTTACTTAGTAAAACTTCTAAAGGTTCAAACCAGTCATTTGGCTGCTGACCTAAACAACATGTGCTAAGAAACAAAATTATTTTTTGTAGCCTTGGAACCAGCAGATCGAGTGTAATTAATTTAACACTCCACCTGCCCGTTACGGGCAATTGGTATAATTGAAACTTTTTTGTCATCATTTTTTCGACTGGTTTGATGCAGTTCTTTAAGTCGTTCTATCTTGCCCAAGTCATTTCTAATTATTGGAATAAAAATCATCAAAAATAACACCCTAATTTTACTAAATTTATATTTAAATGAATAATTTATAATTATGTAGTAAAGAGTTATTAAAATCTAAAGTCTAATTAATATTTTAATTTATTTTTGTTACAGTGAAGAAATGGGAAAAAGAAAGGTGACACTAAGCTGTTTTTTAGCGGGGTTAGCCATGTTAGCGAAAGAAACTGGATTAACAGTGCTTCTAATCAATATTGTGTACGATCTTTATAAATCATGGCCTTACGTAAAAAGGTATGTAAAATACATTCATAATTATTTTTAAACCTATACTGGCCTTACAATCATGCCACTATAAATATTCCTGACGATAGGATATTTATGAGATTTTGGTTAAACACATCATTTTTTGCTATCTTTTGCACAAAACTATATAAAAATTATTTATACATGAATCATTTCCATGTTTCATGCCAGATAATTATCTTCTAATGATAGGAGTTGCAGATTTTGAATGTTTTATTGAATTTTTCAGGTTAAGTTACCATTCCCTAAGAGAGCGGTGTCGTTTTCTATTGTCTGTAATATGCTATGGTCCATTACGAACAAAGTGACAATCCTACGGCGGTGGAAAATAACTACCTGACCATAGCATTAAATATTCTAATGGAAATTATTTATTATCATTAGTAATTTATCTACATTGAAATTATGGATTGTTTGTTAAATCAAAACGTTTTATCATATTTTATAAAAGTAAAATATGTGCTGCAAAGATAGGTTACAAACGTCTAAAGTTACCTCACGTGGTCTAAAATAATTGGCCTTACACAAGGGAAATAAATTTACAACAGAACATATTTAGAATTTGGACGTTTGACTTTTGATATAGAAAAACATTCCAAAGAAAGATATATTGTCTAACGTAAGGATTTACTGGAAGTATATAAAATGGTATTTACATGTTCCCTTTTCGTTGTTAATTTCTCTTGCCCTATATGAATATATATAGGGAAGGAAAGTATTGTTTTCATGTATATTTTACAAAATCGAGTTTTCTTCGGAAACACGTTTTAGGGATCCTTGAACCAACAAAAAACAAGTTTTTAGCTATTGGCGTGTTAGTGTGTGTATGAATAAATAACAAAATCGGTCTGTGTACATGAATTAAATATCCCAAGAAAGAAACTTGGAACTTAAATTAAGTACCACGAGGGAATTCGACAAACATTTTCGACACAATCAGTCAACCGTTAGTAATAGTTATTCGTGAAATTTTTCACCACTTGCGATTTTCTTAAAATCGATTCTCATGATTTAAAAAAAAAATCACCTGGTTTTAACTATATTTAAAATCTCTAAAAAGTAGGGTAAGAATCATGTCTGCTGAAATTCTTGGGGAGGCTGTACACTTGTGGAGAACAATGTGATTATTAAAGTTTGGGTTCTTCATATGCATTTTTGAGCAAAAGTGTATATAAAAGTTATAGAACATTCAAAACGTACAACTTTTATTTCAAATTTTTTTTCTAAAACGCTTAGCGTCAATTAATGATTTTCTGTATTTACCTCATCGAAATTCGTACAAATATGAAATTTTTAAATATTTTGGCCTTAGTAAAAGTGTAATAATGAAATTTATAGTAAATTACAAATTTTACAACTTTCATTTTAAGATTTTTCTTCAACAAGCATAAATTAGCGTCAATATTAATGATTTACCTTATTTTTAAGTCGAACAGAGGTTAATTTTCATTTGTCGTCATTCACACATTCAAATTAGGACAGTCATGATTAAAATATAGGTTATTATTATGTTTTATTATTTACATGGACAAGAGAAAATGTTGTAAGTGTTTCACATCCAATTTTTCATTAAATTTTATTTAGCATATTGTTTTGTTGTTTTTCAGGTCTATAATAGATGGGAAAAGGACAGAGGAATCCGTCCGATTTGCAAGAAGAGCTGCAAAAGTGTTAGTTGCGGTAAGTATTTTAATATTTTAAATTCTTTTACTTTAGAATTTTATCTTATTCGTATTTGAAATAAATAACTTATGTCAAAATTGATTAAAAATCTTGAGGATGAAACTTTTTTGTTGAAATGAGTTTATTAACAGAAAATACTCCTAAAAAATAAGATGAAAATATTCGTAAAAAATTTACTCTAATATTACATCTGTTGAAAAACTAAATGGAAACGATGCGCTTTTCTTTTGTTATATGCTAATTTTTATGATAATTGCAGTATTAGGCCTAATGAATTAAAAATTACAATTGTACTGTTTTAAGAAAGTGTTATTTTTTAATGTTTTTTTTTACCAAAAATGCATAATCTTTCCAACTCAAACAATTTTCTAAGACTATATGGGCAGTGCAATGTCGTTGAGAACAATATAAAAGATACATGATTGACTAATATTCGCATACAATATACGTAATACGTATAAAATATATATGATGCGTATTTATACGAATTATTACCTATATACAGTATTCAGATGAACTAATGTCCCCTAGCCGTGGGAGTGAGAGAATGCAAACTCTCTCACTCGCACAAGCCATACGGGCCGTTCCAATAACATTGTCTTTAATTTTACTCATTGTTGTGAGCAAGCGTTTATGCGTACATTAAACTAACAAGCAAGATAACGACTGTAGTATGTTTTCAGATTTTGATTATAACGGTAAAGACCTTTTAGTGCATGCGTATTTATGCCACATATCTCCCTCTCACTCGCTCGGCTATGGGACATTAGTTCGTCTGATACCTATATCTATTAATTCATAGTATTTATATAAAATACGTAATAATTACGTTTTGCGTATACATTGCGTATTGCGCAATACGCAATACAATATACATGATTGCGTATGTATGCGAAGTTTTACGTATATACCTAATAACGTCATACTACGTATATAAAATACGTAATAATTATGAATTGCGTATACGTATATTAGGCCTACATACGTGTACAATATACATGCAATTATACGTAACCCTTCATGGGCAAAATTGTTATCATGTCCCAGACGCATTTAGTTATTGGTTGGGGTAAAACATTTTCTTTTAAAAAATGCGTTTTTGTGAAAGTCTACTGTTTAAAAACTTAAAATTCAAGCAATTTTCATCACGCAATTTTTTTTTCACTTTTACTAAACAATAATGGATTTGGTATCTATCTTTAGTCATTAGTGACGTGACTTATGCGGATATCTCCCTAAATAGAACTGACTAAAAAACGTTAGGTTGTACGTTGTGTTGCAGAATAAAAGGCTAAAACAAAAATACCCAAATTCAAAGAAATGTAGTGTGAATTAATTGGACGAACTTAACACACGTTAGTAGTAACGTATAGAGGAGGATATGGTCGATATCGAATACCGTTCTCGTGGCAGCAAGGAAATACTGATTAGCAGTGCAGTTAAACTGCAGAACCACCCCCTGCAGAATTTTGTAATTTTTCCATAATATTGATGACTAGTAAGACAAATTTTGATTCAATATCTTTTTTATTTAAATTGTAAGTGTGTGAATATATCCGCTTTATCGTCACAACCATTCTAAACCGTATGCGAATTCTAAACACAAAACGACCTGTGAGGAAACTTTTTTGGTGAACATATTGGTGAATAGTCGGTGAAGGGTTAATGTCTGATTAGTATTGAAGAATTAAAAGAATTGTGAGGTACATTAGAGCTAACTTTTTTCTACGATTGTTTTACACCTGTTTTTGGCAATTTTTGTATCCCGAACACCAAACCTATCCATCCAATTACTCTTTTGCAGAAAAAATTATCTATTGTCTTCCAGTTTCCACTCATAAAATTGCCAGGGTTCACTGTTTCTTCTTTTTCTCGGGGTCAGAAGAGTGTAGCTCTTCTGGGCCATTTGACTTTATCATCCGCCTCAGGTGTTCATACCACGATAATGTCTTTTTTTCTTTTTCATTTAACATACTATTTGGTCTTTCTATGTTTTCCCATATCGGTTCATTCTTCATGTGTAGTTCAACCTCGAGAACCGTCAAAGTCTCGTCCAGAAATTCATTTACACAGTTGCAATTATCCTTTTAGTTCTTTAAGACGATTGCCGTGTTTCTGCATCGTATGCAAAAATGCATTGCTGTAGGCTATACCTCTTACAATCCTTTCCTTTGTTCTGATCCAAATTTTCTTTGGACTGCAAAACGAAATTCTGTATCTGTATCACTGCACAACCAACAAACTGTGCCGTTCTGCTTGTTACCTCCCGTTGGATCTCTCCAATCTTATTCAGCAATGCACCTTATACTTATCAAAAATTTCGAAAGGTTTGTGAAATGTTTTTAGAGTTTGTAATTTTATTTTTTTTCATTTCCACCAGTTTGGTTTAGTACTAAAGTCGTAGCCGCGAGTCAGCTGTTTGACAGCTGATGTACGGAGACTAAGATTTCGTGGTTCATATCCTATTTATTTTTTATCAATTTTAATACTAGATAGTGGTTACCGGTGAACTTCGATCGTTGGGGTTCAATTACCTTACTCTCTCAGGAATGGTCGGCCTGAGTCTGTAACAGACTACATCTTATTTACAATCATACTATCATCCTCATCTCATAAAGTCATGAGTTTGCTTATTGTTCTAATTTAATCAGATTGCAACGTACATACTTTAGGTTTAGAAAACCTAAACAAAAAACTTTTTTCCATAAATTTTATACATCCTTTGTGAAACATGTTATTTTTATGTGCTATAATTTTAGACTGTTTTTTAAGTTATTAATGAATTATTATTGTGTTTCCAGATGAGTGTGTTGTTAGTGTTAAGAGTGGCGTTACTTCAAGGATCACTGCCAAAGTTTTCACCTCAGGATAACCCTTCCGCATTTCACCCCTGTTCTCACGTCAGGTAACCTATTATGAACTTGACCTAAATTTATAGTACTTAGTTAATTCTTTTTAAAATCTTTTTAAATATTTCTAAAATTAATTTCAGTAATGAGTTGAATGGATTAAGAATTTTAAAAAAATATTCGAAATTATGTTTTTGTTTTTTGCTTAGTTTGAAGTTACTTCAATAGTTTGTATGTTTGATCATCTTGCATCCGCAGCAAATGACTTTACCACTTATGCCAATATGATAATTGATATAACCTCTGGTACATTTATTTCAACCGTAATATCCCCAATTTCATGATCCAGCTATTGATTCTCTGATAAAATTCTTAATAATCTCATCTCAACAGCCTCATTAGTGACTTCTGCTGAGCTGTCAGAATGCAACACTATAAAACGTACTTCAATACTGGCAATTTTTAAATCTTTTCATCTATCATTTTCCCTAAGGAAAAGGGCCGTTTAATTGTATTGGTGGCCCTGAAAAGGGCTGTTGTTGGCGGTTAAAAGCGGCGAGCCGGCGTGATGGAAGTGGAGTCCGAAGAGTGACGGCTCGGCTACCGGGTTCAGGCCTAGCCTTCCCTCAGCGGCAGTTGGGTCCCCATTGCAGCGTGACAGTGGTGGACCCCAAAGCCCCGCAGTGTTGGGTTGACGTAGGCCGTCTGCCGATAGCGCGGCCGAGGCGGTTCTCTCCGGGACGGCGTAGGCTGACTGGTGCGGAAATGCAGCTTCCACCACCGGTAGCGTAGACCAGGGATGGTGCCTCTGGTCTCAGCTAGGTTCTCCTTCTTCGATTTGGAACTCTTCTTTCTTTGCCTTCTCCGATTGAGAGTTGATTGAAGAGTGACTCTCACTGAAACTGAAACTGATAGAAGATTAATAGACGATGTCGTGGGGGATACCACCTGATCGTTCGAAAAAATATGACAGGGCTGGGTTTCTTCTAAGAAATGACTCTCACGGGCCAGGGATGTCGCTTAAATACCCCTCCGGCGAGTCCACTTCAAGGTGGTGGGGAGGCGCTGTAGTCTCTGCGAGTCTGTAGCGCTACTCGCGGCAGCTACTGGGACCGTCTGCAGGCGCTAATGTTGGTAGGGTAGTCGGCTACAGGTTTTTGTCATAAATCAAAGGCAGGCCCTAAGCCTTTATAAAAATTGCCAAAAGCCATGAGACGCGTCGTCTTATACAAAAGATATTTACAATTAAATTAATTATATTATACTTTTCAATTATGTAACGTTTTAGTATTTATGTTTAGCTAAAATAACCGCGGATCAAAGAACTGGTAGCAATTGTTTTATTTTTGTAAGCTGTTACGGTTGTTTATATTACTGCACTTTTCTTTAGGAATGTAAAATGAAGAAGCGTTTTTAAGTAGCCGAAAGTAATTTTTCCGGATGGACTCTAATGGCTAGAAAACTGCCCTAACTTCAGGCTGATTAAAAATAGAGTAACGATTTAAAGTGAATAAGATTAGTTACTAATATTATTAAGGCATTGAGAACTTATAGAATACAGTTGAAATCACACGTAAACAATATACGTACACTGTAAAAGAAATGAATTTTAGTTACAAGTTGCCTATTTTTTTGAAGTAATTAATGTTGTCGGGTTCTTGGTGTAAAATGTTAAATTTGTAAACTACATTCACGATGACAGTTTGAAAGTTCTTTACCCGTTTGCGTTTTTATCAAGTAGATTAATCACATATTAACAATATACGTACAATATTAACAAATTTTTAAATAAATTCCGTTTAAGATATCATAAACTTCTAAGTACGAATTTTTATAAGGTAATCACAAAAATCACACAACAATATAAAAACATTTAAAATATTAAAAAGGAAAACATATGTTATAAACGACCAAAGAGAAAAACTGGACAAAAAACAGTATATGGTAACAGTAAACATTTGATCTAGACAGTGATGTAATTTATTTTGGTTTGTTCCATGGATATTTTGAACTATCATGTTACCTAATCGGTTGAAAGAGTAGAAAATTTAACCTCTTATTAACGGTTACAAAATATCATTAACGTTTCCCGTTTTTTTCCACTAAAAAGACTTTTTGAATATATGCAACTAATACGCAGATTTTTAATGACACAAAATTCATTAAAAGTGGTTCATGGTTAAGACTTTCATAAAAATTTTATCCTTTTATTGTCAAAAGATTATATTTAAAAAATACTCTTATAAGATTTTCACATTTATTTTACAACCAGTTGTCATTGTACACACTTTTTACAATTATCGAAAGATGGGTTTTATACACAATATTATAACTTTTAAAAGCTCTTATTAAAATTTCTAAACTTTTAATAGTCTGTTCGCTGGTACCAACAATTAAAATCCCTTAAATCTTGCTTTGTATCTGCTGATAAAATAATCTCTCTTTTGTTCTCCGATGAGAATTATCCTTCTTTTCAACTAACAAACTTCCACTTCATGTACTTTTCTATTTTCTCAATAAGTTAAGTTGTTTCATTTCCACTCCAATTTTCTCTTCAGCATTGTTTAATTCTGTACAGTAATCGGACATTCAGAAAATCTATACATTTTATGTCGAATCAGTATCACAGAAGATTTGATTATATTAGTTGTATTGTATTCATATATGTTGTTAATTAAGGTATAGTTCTTTTTTTCATCAGTTACCAGTGCAGAAATTTATTTCCCGCTGCAAACACTATGAAGCATACTTTGAGCTTTTTTAACTTTATTTATTTAAATTTCACGACTGAAAATTAAAAACGACTGAAAATGATAATATATATATATCTATTAAGTAGTTACTTCAAGGGGAACATCACCCAGTGACAGGACTCCAGCGTTAAAGGACGTTTGTTTATACGAGGTGTGGCTATTAAATAACGAGACTGACGTTATAAAAACATTTCGTTTTATTTTATACATTATCACTTATTGTCACCTTCAATATACACTCCTTCTCTATCCCTACAACGCTCCATGCGAATTTTCCATTGTTGGAAACAGTGCTGGAAGTCATCTTCTGCCAGCTCCTTCAGGACACGTGCCGCTTTCTCTTTTACAGCTTCCACTGACTCAAATTTTGTCCCTTTTAATGCAGATTTCACCTTAGGAAACAGGTATAAGTCACATGGTGCAAGATCTGGTGAATAAGGTGGATGCTCTAACACTGAGATGTACTTGGCTAGGAACCTCTTGACAGACAACGCGGAATGAGCTGGCGCATTGTCTCGGTTAGTGGAGAACCCATGATTTGTCCTTCCACATTTCGGGGCGTTTTTTCCTTACTCTTTGACGTAGTTTAGAAAGTACCTCAAGATAGTATTAATATTAATCAATTGTTTGACGTTCAGGAACCCAGTGAAGACAATCCCATAGATATAAAAAAAAACAATCATCAATGCTTTAAATTTTGACTTGCTCATTCGAGCTTTTTTGGCTCTCGGTGAAGTTTGGTTCCTCCAGTGCATGGATCGGCGCTTCGTTTTCGGATCATAAGTAAGAAACCACATTTCATTACATGTTATTATCTTCTACCTGTTCCCTAAGGTGAAATCTGCATTAAATAGGACAAGATTTGAGTCTGTGGAAGCTGTAAAGGAGAAAACGGCTTGTGTCTTGAAGAATCTGACAGAAGATGACTTTCAGCACTGTTTCCAACAATGGAAAATTCGCATGGAGCGTTGTAGGGATAGAGAAGGAGTGTACATTGAAGGTGATAATAAGTGATTATGTATAAAATAAAAATAAATTTTTACGTCAGTCTCGTTATTTAATAGCCATACCTCGTAATTATTTGTTAAAATTTTGAAAATTGTGTATGTACATAGTTTTTATAGTTTACCTTATGTTTTCGCTCCATCGTCTGCGTGGACGCCTTGGAGTATTACCTTGAAGATATTTGTCTATATCAAGTATCAGGGGGTCCGGTGGTTAAACAGTTTGTCCTTAAATCTAAGATGAGGTCTGTAAAAGAATCGTTGGCATAAGGTATAAAAAATTTCACGTGAAGCGTTGTGATTGATACATAGAGAGAAGCGTTTATTATACGGCGGAGAGTCTTGGACTGAAATCATTGGGTTCGAGCTACGAATGATAGTTTCACCAAGCCATAAATGAATGGATCCCATAATTCACATGGGTTTGAAAAGAGTTTTATACAGAAGAACTTTTGAGGAAAGTGTCAGTTTAGAACGTTTCGAAGCGAGTCGGTACAGTTTTTTCAGTCAATCGTCCAGAGATCATAATTTTAGATATTATTTTATGTAAGAGAGCCCTTCTTTTTACACTTACATGTTTACTCCACGCGAGACGATGATCAATGTATAACCCAAGGTATTTGGGTATGGTCACTCTGTGGAACAAGTATATTAAAAAGAATACTGGTGGACACGTTTGTCAACGCAGAGTAAAAGTCACATGAAATGTTTTACTTTAAGCTTAAAAAAAATCTGGTTTGAAACACTACTAATACGACTCTTTTTTACCAAGATACATAATGAACAATAAAACCTATGTTTAATCATGAGCAAACAACGTAAAATGAATAACGTAACATAATTTTAATTATTAGTGAATGACACAAAATGAAAATCAATATCTGTAAAAAAATTCAAAAAATGAATAAAATAAAATATCATAAAGTAAAATAATAAAATATAATAAATTAAATAAAATAACAAAAATAAATACAATAAATAAATGAATGTAAGTAAATTTAAATAAATCTAATAAAATAAATAAAATGAATATCAGTATTTGTAGATCTTAAAAAATACGAAAAATCATCAATTCACACTAAACTAGGTTCTGTAGAGAAAAAAGCTTTAATTAAATAAAAGTTGTAGGTTATTTCATTTTCTATAACGTTAAATATTATTTTATTGGATGTAGGAACATTTTTCCTACAGCCTACATAAAGAGTATATTCACGGGTGTTAGATTTAAATCCATTTCACTTTAAAACTGAATTAATAACACTGACATACACACAACAATCAGTACATTTTAATACTACTGCTAGCTGTAAACAGGAGATGTTGTGCGACTACAATGAAGGCATTCATTGGTTGAGAGGATATCAGTTTTTCAAAGAGGAATTGCTTCATTTTGCAATGAGGCATTTGGAAGAATGTGAGTTTTGCAGTTGAGTCCAGTTTTCACAATAATTTTTAAAAATAGGATCATTAAGTTTTACTTAGTACTAATTTTAAAAGAATTTGGAGATCAACAAAGACTACCACAAACCATCAAAACCTCATTTTCAAAAAAATATGAAGAATCCAAATTTTGCAATCAGATCCCTCATTTATTAAACATTGTAGTATACATCCACCACTTAATTATTTTCTCCTTGATATAAAATCCTTGACATACAACAACTTGTAGAATGTATGATAAATGTTTAAATAAATATGGAAACTATGTAGAAAAATAGAGAAACATGTAAGAAATTAAAATTTAAAAAAAATTGGTAAAAATAACTGTGATGGTTAATGTTTTATAAGAAATCGGACTTTAATTTCCGAACAACCGTTGTACATGAAAAATGTAATCATAATAAAATAGTTTAACATTTAACCCGTTGGCCCCATGTTAGGCGCCAATTGTAACACTCGACATATCTTGCAATTCCTCCATTAAATTAATATTCATATTATTTTAATTCAAAATAAAACAAAACCGTTGTACATAAAAAACCAAACCTTTAATTATTCAATCTTAGTAGGCACTATATCAGTCAATCTTAGAACTAGGACGAAAGTTCCTAGTTCAAATCCTAGTAAAGATAGTTACTTTTATAAGGATAGTGGTTACCAGTGTACCTTGATGGTTGGGGTTCAATTAACCATACTCTCTCAGGAATAGTCGGCCTGGGTCTGTACAAGACTACACGTCATTTACAATCATGCACATCATTTTCATCACATTGGGTCATGGCGTTGATTATTGTTCTGAATTGAACAGATTGCAACGTACACAAATTAGGAATAAAAAATAATAAATCTTAGTAGTACTATAAAATATAGCTACTGGTCCTCTTTCCTTTTCTTTTTATTCATAAATAAATATCTTCTTCTTCTTCTTCCACTTTACGGATTAGACAAATTGCCTGTTCCCACATCACACCATCTTTTTCTTGGCCTTCCCAAGCTTCTTACACCATCTGGTTTGTAATTTAAGGCTTGGAAAGGGGTCCTTTCAGGAGCCATTCTGTATACTTGTTGCTGCCACCTTTGTCTATATATCCACATCTTATCCAAGACTGACTCCTTCCTTTCTAGTTCTTGCAAGATGACACTATTTCTAATATGGTCTCTCCGACTGCAACCTTTCACCGCCCTCATGTATCTCATCTCAGCTGCTGCAATACGACTTAAGTCTCTCTTTCTTGGCACCCAGGTCTCACAACCATATAATAGGATCGGCACAGCCATCACATCATACATTCTAAGCTGTGTGTCTTTCCTGGCCCTTTTCCTGGCCTTTTATATTTATAAATAAATATAAAATATAAAAACAACGAAGCCAGCACTTTCAACACGTTAACACAACTAGCAACAAACTGATAGTAAATAAAATTATTATTAAAAAAAAGTTAGTGATATATTTCCCGCTGATACCGTCTGAAAATTGATCAAAATTTTAGCATGAAAAATGTAAGTTACACAGAAAATCGGAAAACGTTAGGTTAATATATTCTTTATTGACGATTACAAACGTTTTATTACGACAAATAAAATTAATTTTAAATTGAAATTGTTTGCTGTAGGCCTGTATGTAAACAATGTAATTCTGAGGGTAAACAAATATCCATCACATGTGTAATGTATTACGGAAGTCCGTATTTTTATACGAAAAACGTATAGAAATAAAATATACGCTGGGCCTACTAGCGTTTGTTCGTTGGTACGCACTAGGGAGCAACCGCAGAGCCCACGTACGAGCCTACAATGCACGTATAACGAAAAGAGGATGAGGAAGAAAGAGAGAGAAGAGAAAGGGAATGAGAGATAGACCTACACCATGTTACCGTTTAATACAGGAAGGAAACAAATCGCTTGGGAAGAGTCGTATTTAAATTATACGAACTCAGTTTATTTTTTCTGTGTCATTCTTCTCCTCCTCCAAATTTGCCATCCTATATGTACACCTCTTCTGTTACTTTCTTTGTCCTCTTCAATCCATACTATTCTTCAGGGATAACATACTACAACAGAACTATTTTTTTTGTAACTATGTCATAATGAATATTTTAAATATGTATCACGGTTACTATACTAGACGGTAGCGGTCACGCGCAGCTGCTGTGAGATAAAGATGACGTAGTCTGGTCCCCAACAACTCAGCCGGTGCGTAGTGACGGTAGGATTTTTGCATTGTTTTTACAAACATCTGCCCATAACAGACAGGTGGAGTGTCAAATTATTTACACTCAATCTGTTCGTTGCAGGGCTAAAATAAATAGTTCTGTTTCTTATCACATGGTCAGCCAATTAAATGACTGAATCATTTAAGAACAGAAGAGGTAGAGGTGTAAAAGACACTAGTCAGAGTTACCTCCTCTGAAAGTAATGAATTTCGCTATACAGCCAGACCCTGTGGTGAATGAAGTGAAGGTGTCATTTGCAGAGTGAAAAATATGTGCTTTACAGAGGGCCCGGCATGCTGATAAGCATACTTTTCCATTCAGTGAGGAAGGCAATTGTAAACCACCTCATTCCTCGGTTTACTTAGTAAAACCTCTACAGGTTCAAACCAGCCTTTTGGCTGATGACCTAAACAACAACACATTTACAAACATAGCGGTTTAGGTATATTTACACGGGAAATCGATTTTAATTTTCGATTTTTCTCTAAGTAACTTGTTTTTCATCTTTTATTTCGGCGTTTTCACGTTTTAAGAGATCAGTTTCCTCTGACTGCGCAAAATTAAAAGTATCATAAGCTCCCTTACAAGCGTATCGTTTTTTAATAACCTTAAAACTTTTTAACTTAAATATAAATAACGTACGAATTTGAAATATCATACACGTTGTAAGAATATAATAATTGTCTATATTGTTTTAAAATTTTAAACTTTTCGGTCAAATTAGTTATCGAGTTACACGCCTCTAAACGCACGAAATTTATTGCGGTAGTAAAAAGACTGGGTCTTTTTGTCTTCCAACCTCGATATGGCAATTTTTAAACAACATTAAAAATATAGGACTATTATAGGTCAATGCAGCATAAAATGAGCTAGATTCTCATGTAAAATATGTTGAAATCTGACTCATAGTTTTAGAGATGCAAGGGTTCAAACTAGGGTGTTTATGATTATTAAACCGATAGTAGGTCTATTGTTTAGTGTTTTAAATTTTTTTGGGTCAGCCGGATGTCTTCCATTCTATACAGGTGTCCGTACAATTTTAGTCCTTTTCTAATTGTTTATTTTCCTTGTGAAATTTTGATCTCGACCTCGTATTCTATATTGTCCGTCTACTATCTTCTTGCTCTTCATGTCCTTAGTTCTTCATTGTCCTTAGCTGTTGTAATAGAAGTCCGTAATAAGTTGTGTGAATTTGGTTCGGTTCATTAAGGTTTCTCGGTTTATTCCGGTTTCCTCATATCCATTATGACTCCTTTAAACCATTTACCTAAACCTTAGGTCTATTGTTCAGTGTCTTAAAATTTTTTGGGTCAGCCGGATTTCGTCCATTCTATACAGGTGTCCGTACAATTTTAGTCCTTTTCTAATTGTTTATTTTCCTTGCAAGATTTTGATCTCGACCTCGTATCCTTTATCGTCCGAAGATAGTATCTTCGGAGCCATTATCATGCGAAGAATCTTTCTCTCAAATTTCTCTGCTCCTCTTAGTCTAGCCTTCCCGGTCATTTTAAAATACTCACTCCCGTTCAAACATTCTGGTTTTATCACAGTATTATAATGTCTAATCTCGGCTTGTCTTGAAAATGCTTTCTTCTTATACAAGTGGTACGTTCTTCGAAGTGCCCCGGCTATCTTTCTATTTTTGTTCACTTCTATTTTATTGGTCTTTATTTGCATTATCTCGTTGACTTACCTGAAACTATCAACTTTTCCTATTTAAAAAATCTGGTGTGAAACACTCACAAAACTTTCTCTTGTTAATGCAAATGATGAACAATAGGTATAACCTAACATTAGTAATAAAACATTAGAAATAAACAAAAAAACTAACTTCAATAAACATACACTAACTTTAACCATGAGTGAAAGACGCAAAATGAAAATCAACCTGTTTGGCTTAAAAGTACGGAAAATCACTCTTTCACGCTAAACTAGGCTCTGTAGAGAAAAATGCTTTAAATAAAAGTTTAAGATCTTTTGATTTTCTGTAAATTTGATTATATACATTTTTGTCGTAAAATGCATGCTAAGAAGGCTGAAATCTTTAAAAAAATCGATTTCCTTACACGTTTTCGCGAGAAAAAAAACAGAAAATCGCTAATTACCGCTGAACTAAGTGTAATACAAAAAAATGTTTTTAAAAGAATAGTTGTAGAATTTTTAATTTTCTACAACTTTTATCATATAAATTTCTGTACTAAAATGCATATTAAAGTCGCAATCTGAAAAAAAAAATTTTACAAGAAAACAACCTTCCCAAGAGTTTCAGCAGACATGGTGACTTGTAAAGCAGAAACAATGTAGTAAATGAGGCGATTTTTAAAAAAATCGAAAGGAGCCGTTTTTGAGAAAATCGCAAAAAATTAAAAAATTACACGAATAAACTACTACTTCCGGTTGACCGGTTTTGATGAAAATGGTTGTGTCGGGTCCTCTAGAATAGCGGTATCTAACTAACTAGAGGTAGCTAACGTAAGTTTCAACTTTCAAGTTCGTACGATGTTCCGTTCTTGAGATATTCTGTTCACACACACATACACACACAAACACTCACACAGACCAAGTGCAAAAAACATGTTTTTTGGGTTCAGGGGGTCTGAAAACGTGTAGATCCGAAGAAAACTCGATTTCGAAAAATTTACATGAAAACAATACATTCCTACCGATATATTCATATAGGCAAGAGAAAGTAAAAGAAAAACGGTTACTTACAAATTTACAACATTTAAAAATTATCAAAGAAAAAATAAATTTAAAACAGTGATCATTTTCCTAAAATTTTGTATGAAATTTAAGTAAATTGGTTTGAAATTTTTAAAATTTTTAGTCCGCAATCTTCTTGAAGCTGATAATAAGGCCGAGAAAAACGAAGCGTAGTTTTTGGTATATTTGGATAAGATAGAGTAAAAGGGAAATATATTCCCATGGTACAGCTTGTTTTAATTTAACATCGTTGTCGTATCTTTTAACTCATCCCACCAATTTACTTAGCATTCTCTTGCTCCTACAACAAGCTTTCCCGCCAATTTTCCTTCCCCTCTCTCTTATACTTATTTTTCCCGCCAAATCTCTCTTCCTGGACTATTCTACTCACTTTATCACAATTCTCTACCATTATTTGTGTAATTAAATAATGTAGACAGAGATTAGAGCAAAGAGGAACAACGTGTTAGCAAAAATATGAGATAAATTTTGTCTGTTTATTTATTTATACATAGCAAAAGAGAGATATTGCATGCAAAATAAGAAAGAAGAACAACTGAGATTTTATATAATAATGGAACCATTGTAAAACCGTTCTTTTTACTTTTTGGTATAAACTTATATATTTTTATTTTATGTTCCTGATTTGATCTTATTTTTTTCTTCAACAAAAAAATGTTCTTTCTCAAAAACATGTCTCCAATTATATTGTTCACCGTTGTTTCTGATAAGACAACATGATTGTTTACAAACCAATTTTTACTTTAAGGAAAGTACCTAATGTTTTCATCGTATAATTTTTACTTTATCTTGCCTATATGAATAGGAAGGTAAGAATGTTTTTGGAATGTAGATTTTCCGAAATCAAGTTTTCTCCGGATCTACACGTTTTCAGACCCCCTGAACCCAAAAAACAAGTTTTTTTGCAATTGGTCTCTGTGTGTGTCTGCGTGTGATGTATGTGAACAGAATATCTCAAGAACGGAACATTGTACGAACTTAAAACGTAAAACTTAAGTTAGATACCACTAGCGGATCCGACACAACCATTTTCATGAAAATCGGTCAACCGAAAGTAGTAGTTTATTCGTGTCATTTTTCACTTTTTAGCGATTTCCTCAAAAACCGCTCCTACAAATTATTTTTTTTAAACGCCTCATTTACTAATTTTTTATGCTCTACAAGACGGAGTAGGCGCCGTGTCTACTGAAATTCTTGGAATGACTGTTTTCTCGTAAAAAAATTGTTATTTTTAAGATTGTGACTTTATTATGCATTTTAGGGCAAAAATACATATCACAAAAGTTGTAGAAAATTAAAAATCCTACAACTTTTATTCTAATAGTTTTTTGTATAACGCTTAGTTTAGCAGCAATTAGCAATTTTCTGTTTTTTCTTACGAAAAAAGTGTAAAAATATTGAATTTTTTTTAAGATTTCAGCCTTAGTATGCATTTTATGACAAAAGTGTATAATCAGATTTTTAGGAAATTAAAAGATCTACAACTTTTACCTAGTGCGTGAAAGAGTGATTTTCCGTATTTTTTAAGCCAAACTAAGGTTGATTTCATTTTGCGTCTTTCACTCATGATTAAAATAAGAATATGTTGTTTGAGGTTAGTTTTTTGTTTATTTATAATGTTTTATTACTAATGTTAGGTTATATTGTTCATTATTTGCATTGGCAGAGAAAGTTGTGTGAGTGTTTTACACCAAATTTTTTAAATTGTCATAGTTTTAAGCCCTAACCTATTTTTAGCCCTCCTACGGTAAGGTACGGGTAGGATCTGCCCAAACGCTGGTTTTTACAGTAGACCTCTCCACCACCAAATTTTGTTGAAAGATTAAGGAACCTTGTAGGAAGGCGTGGATTTTTTTTGGGTGTACGTTTGACTTTTCTGCAATTTCTGTCAATGCAGACAGTAGATGATTATAATAAAAATTAGTGATGAAAAAATTCAAAACCTGGCTGGGAATCGAACCCGGGACCCCGAAGACGTAAAGGCGGCCACATCTTTGTGGTAAGTATTGTACGATTGCTACATTGCATAATTTCATAGATGAGAGAATGCAATTTCATAAGAAGAACTGGTGCAGCAATTTTGAACGTTTGAAGAAGGTCCGTTTCCCCGTTTAGCCATGAGAACCAACCCACCGGTAAAAGAAATGTTGAACGCCCGTAAAGGAGATGGTTTCCGAAACATGCTGAGCTGCCTATTCCATGAAGTAAAAAAGAAATTAATTCAACTATTAAATAAAAATCTCAACCCAATATCGTTGAAAGAAATATGTGAAACGAATATAAAAGAATTATTAATTATTACTATATTTTTCTTACCTGCTTTAAAAACTTCTGCTAATTAATCAATTGAACAACCTATTAAGATTTTCCTGGTTGAAATAAAACTTAATTAAGAAACTTGAAGGAAATTTATAAACAAACAACTTATTTCCTTTAAAACGAAATTTAATGCCCTATTAGAATTTAAGGAAGAGTGATAAGTAGAGATATATTAAAAATATCACGGAACCTTTAATCTTCAAATATGTTTGAAAATTAAATCTTAAAGCCTACACTTAATTTTAACTTTCACCATTTTACCAACGACAATACCTTTCTGTAGATTAAAAGTGAATAGAGAACGACAATTTTTCCCCTCTTTCAAGTAGGGAAACAGCATCGTCTAGTAGTATTCACGTTCCCCTTTATGTCTTGTAGGTGACGGAAGATTACTGTCCTGAAAACTGTTTATTACATACAACTTTATAGGGGTTAAGGGAAATGTATTTTCCCTTACTTTCATATCCAAACATAACCTATAACCAAACATTTTCTAATAACGAGATTATTTTTGGTTAAAGGAAAATGTAGTAACGTAATCTTTACTGTAGAAAAACCTTAAAAATAAACAGCGTGCTTATCTAACGTGAATTGTCTACACACCATATTTTTATCTTTCTCAAAATTTTTACTATATTTTTATTTCATTTTAATAATTTCTTGTTGCAGTTTCCGTTACAGTATAATGAATTTAACCCTTATAAGCCGAACAGAACATTTTATTAAGCCGAATTTTATTTTATTAAGCCGAACAGAACAGAGTATTTACGTTTGTGTAAATACTCAACAGTTTGTGTAATAGCGAAGGTCAATGTACGCGCATGCTAGTAAACATTATAGTTAAATTATAGACTTTTCTTCTTTCTTCTTCAACTCGGTGTTTAGTTTTACTTTTCATGGAAGCCCTCAAAGTATGTAATAAGAGGTCTGAATTTCATTCAATTAATTAAGTTTTCATGGTATATTCCGGTTTGCGCAATCTCCTTTCTGACTTTTATTTATTTTTATTTATTTATTTATTTCACATTGCTTACAAAAAATTATCAATACAAAATAAATATTAATTTCCTTAATTATATATATATTGATAATCTAAAAACTATTTATTTTAATTCGTGGTGGGAAAATTAATCCACCCAACTATGGTTTCTCATGTTCAAGTGTAGATCAATTCAGTGCTTCTTTGTTCATTATACTACTGCAACTACTACGGTAATCTATTAGTGTGTTAGTAATTATAACTACATGATAGTTTCTTGAATACTAATTAAACTACTAAGACATTTTTATTAAAAAAGTAATATGCTGTTATTTAGTTACATGTACAAATGAAAAACAAAACAAACAATAAAATATATAAGACAAAGGAATTCGTTTAAAAAAATAGAAAACTAAAACTGAAACCGGTAGACGAGCTCACGAAACTTTATGTTTTCTAGAGTAATAATTTTTTCCATAGCGTCTCTCCCTACTTCCAATAGCCAAATGGTTACTGCTTTTTTATACCTTATGATGTCCAGCATATTTTTAATTTGAAGGAGGAGCAGATTGAGCAGTTCGGGCGCTAAATAGCAGAAATGGTTTTGGTATAAATTTTTTGAGGTCTTGTGTAAAAGTAAGATATTCTTGTTCCTGGTATTACAATGGTGTCCTCTTGTAGTAAAATCGTTTATATTTTTATACGCAAAAATAAGAGCTTCTCTTGCAAATATTTGGCGGATGTCGAGTACGTTGAATTCTTGAAAATGCTGTTCCGATGGAGACCTTGGTTGTCTTTTATTGGTTATTTGTAAGATCAACTTCTGCACCTTCTGTACGGAGTCCAAAGGAGACAATTGTTACCACCCCACCCTTTTATACCGTACGTTAGTACCGACTTATTTAAATAATTTATCCGACACCTCAGGTATATTGTTTAATGTCTCAAAAATCTTTTTTGTCAACCGGTGGTCCGTAAAATTTTCTTCGTTTTCTAATCGTTTCGATTAATCGTTCATTTCCCTTGTATGGTTCTTCTCGACCTCGTTACTTACATTGTCCGTCTTCGGACTCATTATCTTGAGGAGGATCTTTCTCTCAAATTTTTCAGATTTTCTTAGACAAGCCTTTCCGGTCATTCTCTAACACACTCATTCACTCCAAAAAAATATATATAAATTTGCATAGATAATATGCACATAACAGGCAGTTGGAGAGTTAAATAATTTGCACTGGATCTACTAGTTCCAGGCTACAAAAAATTATTCTGTTTTTCATCACATGGTCAGCGAGATTTATATGACTTGAGCATATAAGAACAGAAAAGATAGAGGTGTAAAAGACACTAATCAGAGTTGTCTCCTTTAAGAAAAATGAATTTCATTATGCAGCCAGGCCCTGTGGTAAATAAAGTGAAGATGTCATTTATAAGGTGGCAAGTAGATGCTTTTCAGAGGGCCTGGCATGCTGTAAGCATACTTTTTTACTCAGTGATGAAGGCAATGGTAAACCATCTTATTCCTCATTTTACTTTTTTAGTAAACTTTTAGTGTACTTTTTTAGTAATTTTACATTTTTAGTAAAGCCTCTAGAGGTTCGGTCCAGCCTTTCGCCTAAGGAACGGAACAACAAATAGTTAATAAGATATTCTTGGAGGTCCAGGGTTTGATTCCCAGCTAGGTTCCAGAAATTTTTACAAGTCAGAACCCACACTTCTAGATACATAACCCACCGTAGGCACTAATGACAGAACAGTTTGTACTACGTTAAATAAACTAAAAAATACAAATTTTCATGTTATAAAAATAATTGTGTAACCTAATTCATTTTATTTATTTGTTTATACATGTTTTTGTTTCACAGAAATAATGAACAATTATTTAAACGAGACTTAGTTAAAATCCACAACACATGTTTTTTAGCAATGCGTTTAATTAAATGACCACTTTTTGTGTTTTTGAACAGAGATAAACAAAAATAATTGCATTTATTAACGAGTTTAGAGGTTACGTTCAATAACACTGACAACGGCATAAAAAAACATTAATGAACAGTTTCATTAAAAATTACTCTCCCGCATAACGGGGAGTGATAAAGGTTAATTTTAATGAATGTATATATGCATTAGTCGTAGTATTTTTTAATCCGAATTAACTCAAACGAAAAATATCCAAGTTAATTATGCATCACATATTTTTTTAAATTCATATCAAAATTAAAATAACTTTAAAACGAAATCTTTTTATTCAGTTGTATTGTGTTGTTTAGGTCATTAGCTGAAAGGCTTATTTGAACCTCTAGAGATTTTACTAAGTAAAATTTGGAGTGAGGTGGCTTACAATTGTTTATCTCACGGAGTTGAAAATTATGCTTATCAGCATGGCAGGCCCTCTGAAATCACATATTTTCCATCTTACAAAAATGACATCTTTATTTTATTCACCACAAGTTCTGGCTCTATAATGAAATTCATTACTTTCATAGGAGCTAACGCTGACTAGTTTATTTTACAACTCTACCTCTTCTGTTTGTAACTTTTACTTTCTCTTGCCTATATGAATATATAGGAAGGAAAGTATTGTTTTCATGTCGATTTTTCGAAATCGAGTTTTCACCGGATCTATACGTTTTCAGACCCCCTGAACCCAAAAAACATGTTTTTAGCGATTGGTCTGTGTATGTGTCTGTGTGTGTGTGTCTGTGTGTGAACAGAATATCTCGAGAACGGAACACCGTACGAACTTGAAACTTGAAACTTAAGTTACATACCACTACCGGACCCGACACAAACATTTTCATCAAAATCGGTCAAACGGAAGTAGTAGTTTATTCGTGTCATTTTTCACTTTTTTGCGATTTTCTCAAAAACTAGTCCTACGATTTTTTTAAAAATCGCCTGGTTTATTCAATTTTTTATTCTCTACTTGATAGGGTAGGCGTCATGTTTGCTGAAACTCTGGGTAAGGCTGTTTTCACGTAAAAACGTTGTTTTTTTAAGATTACGGCTTTAATATGCAATTTAGAGCAAAAATGTATATAACAAAAGTTGCAGAAAATTTTAAATTCTACAACTTTTATTTCAAACATTTTTTTGTATAACGCTTAGTTTAGCGGTAAATAGCGATTTTTTTATTTTTTCTCACGAAAACGTGTGAAAAATAGATTTTTGTAATATTTCGGCCTTGGTATGCATTTTACGACAAAAGTGTATATAATCAAATTTATAGAAAATTAAAAGATCTAACACTTTTATTTAAAGAATTTTTCTCTACAGAGCCTAGTTTAGCGTGAAAGAGTGATTTTCCGTATTTTTAAGCCAAACTGAGTTCGATTTTCATTTTGCGTCTTTCACTCATGATTAAAATAAGGTTATGTTTTTGAGGTTATTTTTTTTATTTCTAATGATTTATTACTAATGTTAGGTTATATTGTTAATTATTTGCATTGGCAAGAGAAAGTTGTGTGTGTGTTTCACACCAGATTTTTTGTAAATGCTTTTATTATAGTATAACTTAAAATATTAAATATTAATACTGAACCAGTATACACATTACATGTCCATATTTTTAGATTACACATTAGATTCATGAAGTAATCATTTGAATTTAAGGCGGTTAACAAAAATTTCAACATAATATAAGACAATAAATACTGTAACAGTTTTAATATATAAAACAACTGAAATTCAAATAAGCCACTGCTAATTATTATTGTCTTCTTTCAAATAAAATCGAATACGTCACCCGCAAACACTGAAACACAATCCTGCTCATAGTAACCAAAACTAAATTCATTATAAATACACTCATATTAACTATTTTTTGTTTGATAATTTTTTAAAACTTCAAGTAGAATATAAATCGTGTTGTAATAAATAAATATACAAAAAACAAGATAGTATGTCAGACACAATGAGGAAAAGAAAAGAAAAAGATTTTGGACATATTTTTAGAATGGAAAACACAAGAATACCGAAACTCCTTATGGATTATTTCCTAAAAAATCAGAACGGGGTGGTTTGAATAAACAGCAAAAGATCTAAAATAAATAAATATAGAAACATCAGAAGTACAAGTTATGTAAACATTTAGCCATAAAATCAGCAACTTTGGCAAATTCAGCAACAGAACAGAAGAAGAAAAGAAACAATAGTCCGAAAGGATGAAGAAATATTTGAAAATTTTTAAAAAAACTACAATGGAGATCCAACAAATCTGTATTAACGTGTTCCGAAGTGCACTTAATCTAAAAAAAGAAACATTTATAACATGGATACTCATAAACAAACGTATTTATAGTATTTAAAATGATATATACTGAAAATGTTTTAATTTCGGAGATAATAAAATAATTGATAAAACAAAATGTTTTTACAATGATTGCTTGTAAAATTTAATAAAACAAAGAGAAGAAACTCCAGTTAAGATTGTATCTGTTTTAATTACCATATTATACTTCTAAAAACATAAATATTAAGTAGAAATATCTATTAGAAAATAACTTTTAAGATTTCGGAAAGTTTCTTATGTTAATTGTGCAAATAAGAGTTAAAATAGCGGGTATGCTTATTATTTTGTTAGTTATTTATTCAAGACAACTAAACACTTTGTTGTATCTCAAATTTCGTACAATGTATGGAAGACGAGGTTGGGTAACCAAGTAGGATCACCATTATATTATTGTAGGAGAAAGTTGACTACGGTATTAAATTTATTCGTATAAATACAGAGCCTCCGGTTCCCAAAAACAGAGTTTATTCTATCAGCCGTAAACATGAGCGGAACGAAAAATATTTGTTTAACAAATTTCACGAATCGTGAATTCGGCCAAAAACGAAGATAGAAAATGTTTAGATAGAGAAAAGTAAAACGTATAATGTTAGTCGGGAATTTATACTGGGTAAAAAGTTGAAGGATGTTTCAAAGTGCGGGAAATTTTGCTTTAGGGTAGTGGGAACACTGAAAAATTTTACAGTGAATTGTTTTATTCCTTGTTGCTTCTAAAATACTTGTAAAACAATCTCTTTCATTTGCATTCGCATGTTTTTGTTAAAATTTGTCTTCTGTATTTACGTACGGGTGAGAAAAGGGGGTAGAATTGTGGGGTTGTTGACGTTCAAATTTGCAATGCAACTAAGAGATGATAAATGTACGATTTAAAAAAATACATCCAACGTATAAAGGGAAGCTCTTGAATTGACGCAGTGTATTTATTATTCAAATTTTCCTTGAATAAGAATCATATAATGATAAGCGGGTTGTGTGGAATAATATTTTTAATAAAATTCTTTTTCGAAGATTGTAATTCCTCAATAAATTTCAATAATATTGTGACAATTTCGAAAAAGCCCAAAACAGACAGGTGGCGTGTCAAATTATTTACACTCAATCTGTTCGTTCCAGGGCTAAAATAAATAGTTCTGTTTCTTATTACATGGTCAGCCAATTAAATGACTGAATAATTTAAGAACAGAAGAGATAGAGCTGTAAACTACTACTTTCAGAGTTATCTCCTTTAAAAGTAATGAATTTCATCATACAGCCCGACCCTGTGGTGAATGAAGTGGAGGTGTCATTTGTCGAGTGGAAAATATGTGCTTTTCAGAGAACTCGGCATGCTGATAAGCGTATTTCTGAGTCCCAGCTCCGTGTAGTTGGAAAGAATGCAGTGCGTTGTTATAGTTGTGGGAGAATGAATGAGTTAGTAGTGTTTCACAGCTTATGCATTTGTAGTGGTATCGTGTACTAACTAGACTAAAAAAATATTCTAATCAACCGGCGCATTAATTTAACAAATACCTACCGGGTTATTAACTTGGTCGGATTAAAAATATTTAACTTGCTAATTTATATCAAAATATGTAAATAAATAAATGTAATAAATACAAACAAACAATGTTAAGTATGGAAAGTTTGAAAATAAATGTTTTTTATCAGAGTAATACGACAACATGCGTTCTCCCAGCATGCGTCACTCATTCATTATACCTCACCCGTACTTTTCAACCCCCAACTACACGGAGCTTGAAACCGCACAATACTTCTAATTTGATGTGGAGTAAATGTGTCAGTAATTTTTGGGATGCCACAACAGGATCGGTGACCTATCAAATGTAACAAGAAACATATCGTAAGCCAATGTTGTCTTAGTCATGCCTAAGCATAATGGCACATCATTTTTGTGGTCACTGAGAAAAGGGGTTGTTGTTGTTTAGGTCATCAGCCGAAAGGCTGGTTTGAATTTGTAGAGGTTTTACTAAGTAAAACGAGGAGTGAGATGGTTTACAATTATCTTCCTTACTGAGTCGAAAAAAAACGCTTATCAGCACACGGGGCCCTCAGAATACCATATACATTCCACTCTGCAAATGACACCTTCAGTTCATCAACCACATGGTCTGGCTGTATAATGAAATTCATTACTTTACGAGGAGATAATTCTGATTAGTGCCTTGTATACCTCTACCCCTTATTATTTTAAAGGATTCAGTCATTTATTTCGCTGACCATGTAATAAGAAACAGAACTATTTATTTTAGCCCTGTAACGAACAGATTGAGTGTTATAAAGGTAAAAGGAAGTAATAAAAATGTATTAGAACAAAAGAGGTAAAGGGTGTAAACTACTACTTTCAGAGGTATCTCCTGTGGAAGTAATGAATTTCATTATACAGCCAGACCCTGTGGTAAATGAAGTGAAGGTACCATTTACAGAGTGGAAGATATGTGCTTTTTAGAGGGCCCGGCATGCTGATAAGCCTACTTTTCCACTCAGTGAGGAAGGCAATTGTAAACCACCTAACTCCTCGTTTTACTTAGTAAAACCTCTACTGGTTCAAAACAGCCTTTCGGCTGATGACCTAAACAACACCTTATGTAAATAGGTATAAAGAGAAGTAAAGAAATTTTCATGTAGGTTTTTCGAAATCAAGTTTTCACTGGCCATATAAGTTTGCAGGGCACCTAAATCCAAGAAACATGATTTTTGGTTTGTGTATGTGTGTGTGTGTGTGTGTACACCCATTTAACATTCACCACAGGGTCTGGCTGTATAGTGAAATTCATTACTCTCAGAGAAGATTACTCTGACTTGTGTCTTTTACATCTCTACCTCTTACTGTTAAATAGTTCAGTCATATAATTGGATGACTATGTGATAAGAAACAGAACTATTATTTTTAGCTCTGCAACTAACAGATTGAGTTCAATAAATTTACCACTACACCTGTCGATTATTGGCTTAGTGTAGAGCATAAAATATAGGAAATATATGAAATATATTTTCTCCTAAATTCTTGGAATGGTTGTGCTTTCGTGGTAAAATATTTTTGTTTTAAGATTCCGGTATTAATATGCATTTTAAGACGTAACTAAATACGAGATATGACTGTGTAATTCTAAATCACATTGGGTAACGGAAAATATAAGCCCGTTTAAAAATTTATAAAATTTTATAGAATTGATTAAATACGCTGTATTAAATCTAAATTATTGAATGAGACATAAAAGTATGAACTTAAGACTCAGTTTAACGTACCTTGTAAGTAAAATACATGTTCGGTTTATGTAACACAAATTTAGTTTAAAGTTGAACGTTATCGAGAACTAATTCTAACGTGTAATGAACTGTGACGTCATGGGATAGATAAGACAAGACGTTACGTCACCACTTACAGATAGGGATAGAACTACCCTTACAACCCCTCCTTTAAATGTCTAATCGGTTAACCCTCTTCCTGTCGTTACCACTCACTTCATGATATTCTATCTGCAACTTTCAACACCAATGTTTACTTATTATGTACCAACTTTCTATGGTATTAAAACCCATTCAGTCTTTTCCATTGATTTTTTTTGTTAGGATTCTCTGAATTGAAGTTCATTAACTATTTTATTGATTTCAGTTATTGAAAAAGCTAATGTACTTTCTGAGAAAGAAAATTTTGTAGTTAATATAACACAGTGTCTTTAAAATATATATTTTTTAATACGGTAAAATCTACAATATATTCTTAAGTAGAATATTCCTTATATTAAAGTCCTGATCCGAGACTAACGTTTGATGCTTGTCAGTAATAAAGTTTTCCCCAGGACGAGTTATGATTCCTGCGCTGGATTTTTGACACAGAAAACAGGCTCCAATATGCCACTTATAAGTTGCACAACATTAACACAGAATTTACCATGAGAATATCAGCCCAAAAATCAAAGGTTATGCCATTCAAGGAAAGATGGCCGATAAGCTCAAACATTATACTTGGCAACCGAATTATGGAACAAGTTCGAGACTTTAAATATTTAGGATACAAGATTTCCTACAACAAAGATGATGACGTGAGTAAAAAACAGGCAAAATTCAGCGCTGTCTGCAGTTCTATTCGCAGGACATTAGGAAAGAAACGAGAAAGGACACTCAAATAAAATTTTATACAGCAATGGCTGTACCACTCATAAAATATGGGTGTGAAACATGGGTGTCATTACAGAGGAATGAATCTCGTATCTAGGCTGCTGAAATAAGATTCTTGCGGGGAGTCAAAAGTTATACCCTGTTAGATAGAGTACGCAACGAAACTATCCGCGCCAAGTTGAATGTTCAGTCACTATTGGAAACGTAAAGAATATATAAGAGAAACTAGTCCAACCATTTTACTTCGCATGCCAGCTCACAGACTTCGTCTGCAATCAAGGAAATATAAACCTAGAGATAAGCGAGGCTTGGAAGACCTAAAAAGAGACGGATGCCGGAACAGGCCATGGAGCCTAATTCTTGACAGATGATGAAGATGATGATGAAGTAGAGTATTGAGTAGATGAGTTTTTATTTTATGTATTGATTGAAGAAAATCCCCCAAAGGGGGAAATTCGTGGATTTTATTTATGTGTTGTATTGTCGCTCTAAAATAAATTCGTAAATGTATTCGTTTAACCGACGAGTGTCGTTTTAATTGCCTAACAGTGAGATGGCTAGGGGATTAGTATGTGATTCTAGTCTTCTTTGGTAATTTGTGTAGTATGGAAAACTGAACTAGCGCATCAACTCGAATAGTTATACAAGTAAGGTGTCTCCTAAGAACACTAAACTTGTTTTCCTTCTTATCAAGAAAAATCTGGTGTGAAACACTCACGCGACTTCCTCTTGCCAACGAAAATAATGAACAATATAACCTAATATTAGTAATAAAGAATTAGAAATAAATATAACCTCAAAAATCTCAATCTCAAAAATCATCTCACTCCTCGTTTTACTTAGTAAAACCTCTAGAGGGTCAAACCAGTCTTTCAGTTGTTGACCTAAACTACAAAACGTTTTCAATTGTATACGAAATAGGCTACTTGTATGTAAGATAATGCATCGAATAATGAATATAGAATTATTTATCTTCATGTCATGAACGGTAATTGGAAAACAAATTCTATGAATAAATTACCTTATTTAATTTGATTGTAATGAATTAACTTTTAGAATACAAAACAATATTTCCGTTGTCATAATTCATTACCAAAGTCACATATATCTCCCCACAATGATTTAATAGAATGATTGTTTTTCATTATAATGATAACGTCAAAATGAACAGGATATGCAATTGTCATTATTATTTTTTATTTTTATTATTAGTTTTGTTAAAAAACCTTTACTGGCTCTTCAACAAAACTCTGTATAAATACAAAGTTCAATAATAAAACCAAACATCCTAATAGTTTTGTCAAATGTCCAAAAAGGCCGTAGGAACAATAAATATTGATTAGAAAATTGGACAGTCTCCAAAACCAACGCACTTTAAGGGTGTGCTTCTTTGTAAATTATTTGGTGTACTATGACTCTGAACAAAGTTATTGTGTCCTATGATATTCTTTAAGATACAAAAAACATTTATTTATTTAATTTTTTATCTAAGATAGTTTGTATTCTACATATATTTTTATGGTAATTTATTCTTTAATTTAATCGTAGTTTTACTTAAAAAATTTTGCATTAAAATGTTTATTACTTTTTATTTTTTTAGCTTACATTATGTTCTAATCCTTTTCAGCAATTTTTTTAAGGATTTTTAAGTGCTATAGTCGTTTGCATGTTCAGTTGACACAATGGATCTTATGGGAATCTTCACTGCTATAGCACAACTAAAAACATCAATTAAAGGCATCTGGATGCGTATATATATAAATATATTTTTTTAACCTCTATAGAACCCGTATTTTTTAAGGTAGAACTATAATTCAAGTTTTGCTTAACAGAAAAAAATTATGTATTATGTAGAATGTTTAATGAATTTTAGAAAACCAAAATAACTGTAAAAATATTTTCTTCTGTTGTGGGGGGGGGGGTTAAAATGAATTTTTCTTTTTTGTAATCTTTAATGTGTGTACGTTGCAATCTGTTCAATTCAGAACAATAAGCAACCCCATGACCCAATGAGATGAGGATGATGTGTATGACGTGTAAATGAGGTGTAGTCTTGTACAGACTCAGGTCGACCATTCCTGAGAGAGTATGGCTAATTGAACCCCAACCTTCAAAGTACACCGGTAACCACTGTCTAGCATTCAAATTCGTATAAAAGTAACTACCTTTACTAGGATTTGAACCAGGAACCTTCGTCTCCGAAAATCAGCTGTTAAACAGCTGATTTTGGCGACGACTTTACCTCTAGACCAACCCGGTGGGTAAAATGAATATCTTATTTTTTTACTACAAACCTACTATTTCCTTCTCCACATTCTCTCGCCAAAATTTCTAAACACTGCATGATAAATGTAAACAAATGACGCAATCGGTTATTAAATATCTAAAAAATCATTCGCAGTACAGATATCGAAGAAAACATTTCACATTTGGAATCCGCATATGAAGTTGAGTATAAACTAATAGTGTTAATTATCCTACGGGTAACTACATCCTACAGGTTTGTTATGGATGAGGCGTGGAGGAGGGGAATGTTATTGGTTATGATGGCATTAATTGATCTACAAAGCCAATGTTTATGTACGTGCTAGTAGCAGTAAGAGCCCCATAAGAAATACACTGTCTTATACTGCTCCGTTGTGTCAACTGAACGTGCAAATGACTATAGACATTCATCTACTGTTCAGAAACTAATTAAGCAGGCACAGAAAAACTCTGTGAACTTCCTAGAAAATAAATTTACAACTACAGTAAACGAAGTATGTTATTCTTTTGCAAGGAGCTACAAAAATTCCATTCCGAATATATTTTTGTTACCTGGTCTTCAAACTGTTCAATCTACTACTGGATTAAATAAGTGATTCTCTGTATTTTTCTCATCGAAATAAGTAAATAAGTGAGATTTTCAAAGATTGCGGCCTTAGTATGCATTTTAAGTTAAAATTGTATTTATAATCAAAGATATAGGGAGTTTAAAAAATGTATAATTTTTATTTCAAGAATATTTTCTACAGAGCCTAGTTTAGCGTCAATTAGTGCTTTTTCGTATTTTTATACAGGTATAGGCCCTATATAAGTTTTATTATAAGTTCTAAATATTTGATTTTAATTTAATTTTAAGGGACTAAAAAAGTTATTTTTAAACATTTATAAATGTTCAATGTGTGACTATGTGTTTATAAACAATTTGGTGACACGGCGCACATCAACACGAAAGTCTAGCTCCTGCCAAACACATTTTAACATGTCCCTTTCGATACAGTTGATTGCATGGATTATGCGATTCAGCTCAGCAATATCGTACGGTATTGGTGGGATAAACCCCTTGCCTTTCTCATAATCCGAGAGAAAGAACTCACATGGTGTGAGGACTGATGATCTTGGTGGCCACAGCACAATGTATTAGTCTTCTTCAGATGCGCGTCCTATACAAGTCCAACACCGTATACCTAGACACGTCCAACGCTGACGTGTTTTATCTTCATCAGATAGATGCTGCATTAATTGAAGATGGTACGGTTCGAATAATAAACGTTTACGGAGAACTCTCCTCACAGTTGCTTTCGGAATTCTTAACTCTCTGCTTGCAGATGCAGTCGATTTTGACGGGCTGCGTATAAAACTTGCACGCTCACGTTCGGCATTGGCATCTGAGGTTGATGGACGACTTGTTGATTTCCGCTCGCGCAACCAACCAGTTTCACTGAATTGTTTATACCATGCACGAGTTGACTTGTCACTTGGTGGATCCTTATTAAATTTTAACCGAACAGCACGTTGCGTAGTAATTACTGACTTTGACACGTGAAAGTCTAAAACACAAAACGATTTCTCACTTCCCGTGGCAGTCATTTTGTCTACTGTCTACGCCTAGCGGGCAAATGGTTAACTAACTGCCCAGAATATGTGGGAAAAGCTATTTGAAGTGCTCTTTCGTACAGTACTTCTTTCGTTCCTATAAGTAAAATACTTTATTGTACTGAATTTTCGTAACCCCGAAGTACATAATGAAACGCCCTGTACAATAAAAAACAATTTAATTATGTAAAATTGTAACAGAGAAATAATTTTCTAATTTTTTTTTTTTTGTTGCAGGTTGATGACGTTTTGTTATTTGGCAGTTTTCAACTGTTGGTTGTTATTTTGCCCAGCCACATTAAGCCACGATTGGCAAATGGGTTCAATACCATTAGTTACATCACTGGCCGATTGCCGAAATATTGCTACTTGTATATTTTTTGGTTGTTGTCTGTTATTGGCCTATCGATGTTTCGCTGATTTTGAGGTAAGTACAGAACTAATTTTAAAATATTAGTTAGTTAATTTTATTGAATTTCATTAAAACTAGTTAAAAAAATTCGGTCACACGTTAAAGAGTAAATTACACAGCAAATTTTACAGTACAAAAACGTTCTTAGCTAAATTTTTTTGTTTGTTTTATAGATAAAATTTTGTACGGAACCGCTAAGATAAATTTCTGTATTATTGGGAAAAAATTAATTTATGAAATGTTTATTTAAATAACTAGATATAGATTCGAAAGAAATTGTAATTAAGAGGTAATTAAAGAATAAGAGTAACTGGTGAATAGCCTGATGTAATTAACATAGTGGTAATATAAAATTATTCTTGGAGACTTCTGGATGTTTTTTTAAAAAAAGATACATATTTCAGAGGTAGTCTTGGAGTCTCCTGGATGTTTTAAACAAAAAAGATACAAATTTCAGAGCTATTTTTGGAGTCTCCTGGATTTTTTAAAGATACAAATTTTGAGTAATTCTTGGAGTCTTCTGGATATTTTTAAGAAAAAAAAACAAATTTTAGAGCTATTTTTGAAGTCTCGTGGGTGTTTTAAAGATAAAATTTCTGAGTAATTCTTGGAGTCTTCTGGATGTTTTTAACGAAAAAGATACAAATTTCAGAGCTATTTTAGGAGTTTCCTGGATTTTTTAAAGATACAAATTTTTGAGTTATTCTTGGAGTCTTTTGGATGTTTTGTTACATATAAGATACATATGTCAGAGTTATTCTTGGAGTCTTCTGGATATTTTTAATAAAAGAGATACAAATTTCAAACTTATAATTGGATTCTTCTGGATGTTTTAACAATAAAGATACATATTTCAGAGCTATTTTTGGGGTCCCCTGGATTTTTTTAAAGATACGAATTTCTGATTTATTCTTGGAGTTTTCTGGATGTTTTTAACATATAAGATAACAATTTTCTATATTTTACGATTTGCCCATCACTTGATTTATGGGTATAACTTAATTTACAATTTTAATTGAAATTTATTGACAAATTGTTTGAGATACTGGAACTCCATAAATACAATTTAATATTTTTATTCCTAGTTACTCGAAGTTTATATAACTGAACTTCAAGAAGACGAACAAAACTGTAAGCTGTTCTTAAACTTTTCAAGCTGAAAAATTAAATTACTCGGAATTTTTAAAACGCAAGTCGTTTTATAACAATTTAATTAATTTTCAGCATCATCGTCATTCACCACTAGTTCTTGGATGTATATTTCTGGTGATACCATTCCTACCAGCTACAAATTTACTGGTGACTGTGGGATTTGTATTAGCTGAACGTGTTCTTTACATTCCAAGGTGAGTCAAAATTATTGGGTGTCTAATTTTAATGTTTGTTGAGATAGAAATAATGGACATGTAAAATATTTCTGGATATAAAAACAATTAGTTCTTCCTAAACATATCTACTTAGTCTCTTTTGATCAAGTCTTTGAAATGTGCAATATGAAATAGACAACGAGGATTCTCTACCAATATAACTGAATTGGTAAAAATAAATTTGTTTCATTTCTGGTGAAAAATATCCTCGTGTTGATCAACTGGTGGATTACGAAGAGGGTTGTAGACATTGCACATTCCTAAACTCTCTTGTAGATTATGCCTTATGGAACTGGACTTCTAAAATTTTCTACATGGAATGGGTTTTCATAACTCCAAGTTTGGTTTTCAAATTCCTTATCAACAGGTTAAAGGTTTTCAGATCTTCAAGTGTGGAGGACATCGTTCGTTGTATATCATTTGCCAAATGGTTTTCCAGTCTTTTTGATGTATTTTAAAATGATGGCTATAATATAGTAGAAGTTTGAAATTTATGTTTTAATTTTGGCTTCCAGATAATATAAATTTATTTTTCTGGGCTACATGTAACGCTGTCACCGTTTTAAGCTTCTATTCTTTATTTTTAACTACCTAGATTTTTACACTAAAATATAGTCACTTCTGTTTTGAAAATAAAAACTATAGCTTACTCTGTTGTCATTAGCTCAGTTTTCACGAAGGAAATTTGGAATCCAGTTTCCCAGCAATTTCTTTCAGTTGATTTATTTAATTAATTGTTTGATTTTCTGATTTGGAAAATATCAAAAGAATGTCTGCAAAATCTTTATATATTTTGACCTTCACTGAGTCTTTAATCTTTCAGACTACTACTCTTACAAAAATCTCTATTCAGAATACTTTTATTTTCTATCTAAAAATGCATTAAACAGAATTGGTGAGAGTGCACCTCCTTGGAAAAATTATTATTTGTATTATACTTATTTAAAATGAATACTTTTGGAAATTTTAAATCATTATTAATAAATTCTCAACTTCAAATAATTATTATTTTTAATTATTTATACAACTTCTAAATATATTATTATTATTATTATTATTATTATTTGTTTATTTATTTATTTAACGTCGCATCAACTGCAACGGTCATTAGCGACGACGTTGGGGTCTAACTGTTTACTATGGCGGATGAAATAATTTTTTGTAACGTATGAAAATATGCCGTGCCTGAGTGGGATTCGAACCTACTAAATTTATAAAAAATAAATATATATTTTATATAAATAGTAAAAGTTAGAAATCTTAAAATCTGTACGGAAAATATTAGTAAGTATCTTAAAAAATGTTTGTACCAACGACAAAATGTATTGAGCTGTAAAAACAAAATTTTAAGGATAAGACAGGATGATTTATTCTTATTTAAAATAATATAAGAGATAAAATATAGTGAAAATAACACTCGTTTAACATTCCATTACCATATTTAGTGAAAAATGAAGTATAAAAGACTCTTAAAAATGAAAAATAAAGGAAACTGACGATTAAAAATTTACAGTGACATCAAATCATGAAGATGGTATTTTAACATGAAACCAGTAAGTAACGTAGCATGACTTTTCAAACAGAAAAACGAGAACAATTTACTACGACAATGAAATAATGGTAATGTACAGGAGAGACACACAACAAACTTACAAATAACTTTGCATGTATGGAAGAACAGGAGAGCTTCCTCTATTTGTATCAAGTAACTGACAAAGTTCATATTTTCCATTTCACTCTAGTTATAAAAGAAGATAGTAAGATTGGGAAATTGGGGTTAAAGAGAAATAGTACGATTGGATAACAGAGAGAGAAATTCTCTTCATATCTTCTCTTTTCAATAGTTCTCTTCAACCGTATTTGTCCCCATTCCAATCTTATATCATTTCCATCCTTCCCCATACTTCTCCCCGCGCCACAAACTTCAAACTTAAAATTTTCCTTTTCTTGTTTTAGTCAAAAGTTTCCCATAAAACAACTTACTATTTAACTTGAGAAAGTGTCTTGTGACATGACTTTACATCGGTTAACCAGACCTACCCAGCTACTAAATCTCCACTGAACTATTTTTCATATCTTATTTCACTACAACAAATAAACAATACGAATATATTATTAATATAAAATTTAGTAGCCTAAATAAATTTTATTTAAAAGTAAAATTTTTAGTATCTATTCCGGCGTCACATAAATAAAATACTGAATTCATGGTTTTTTCTTATTTTATTCGTATCTCCAAAATACAGTCGGACTTTCTTAACTTGAATCTGAAGAGATCGATGTGTTTTTTTTTCATTTACAGAAGTAAAATATTAATACTCAAACATATACTTCAAAATTTCACATTTTAATAATCATTCATATTATTCCAAACAACAATAAATTACAAAATACGTAATAAACAAGCATACCCCGCGCGGCTTAGCACGCGAAGAATAGGTAGGCCTAATCAATTTTTTAAAAATGAATGTAACAGAAATTGTGTAGCTGCTGGATCGTTTTTATATTCCAAATCTCTTTCTCTCCCTTCCCCTCTCCCACTCGCCTTCTCTCTCTCTCTCTCTCTCTCTCTCTTTCCAACTCTCTCCAACTATCTGTCTATCTAGCTACCTTCCCCTCTCTCCTACACACAATGTGCGCGCGCACCCACAAACACACATTTATGAAATCTTCATTAGGACCCTTAAGGTTATCATTTTTGAAAACTAAAAATAAAATGTTGCTGTGAATTCAGATGAATGTGCTGTCAAAATTTCATGAAAATCCGTTGAGTTGTTTTGGTAATTAGCCTGCACAAAAAACACGCTGTCTTTATAATATTTTAATAGATTACCGATTTGATTGAAAAACTATTGCTATAATATATTTTTTATCCAATACGGTTGTTAAGAATTATGTAAATTATGTATTCGTATTGCACGCTGTAATAATACACAACTGTAGACAATTATACATAAAAAGAAAGACAAAAACCAGTATAAAATAAAGTTGGGAAAAACGTAAAAAAATGACTTAAGAAATCTCTGGAAGATCTTTATGCAGTCCATATTCTCAGCATTCGCTCAATGTAGGCTTTTCATCTTTATTCTGTTTACCCAATGTTCTGTTTTTGGTTTTCATGGAACTTTATAAATTTTGTTCAGTTCATTAAGGGTTTTGGTTTATTCTGGTTTTATCAATATCCTTTCTGACTTTTTTAAACCATTTAAATTATTTTTTAGGTCTATTATTTAGTGTCTTAAAAATGTGTTTTCTCAATCGTTTTCTCAATTTGTTTTCTACAATCCATTCTATACTTTACCCATAACAGACAGGTGGAGTATCACATTATTTGCACTCAATCTGTTAGTTGCAAGGCAAAAATAAATAGTTCCATTTCTTATCACATGGTCAGCCAATTAAATGGCTGAATCATTTAAGAACAAAAGAGGCAGAGGGGTAAAAGACACTAATCAGAGTTATCTTCGCTGAAAGTAATGAATTTCATTGTACAGCCAGACCCTGTGGTGAATGAACTGAAGGTGTCATTTGCAGAGTGGAAAATATGTGCTTTCCAGAGGGCCCGGCATGGTGATAAGCATACTTTTCCACTCAGTGAGGAAGGCAATTGTAAGCAACCTCACTCCTCGTTTTACTCAGTAAAACCTCTACAGGTTCAAACCAGCCTTTCGGCTGATGACCTAAACAAACACCATTCTCTATACAAGCCACAACAGAGGAACTGATAGTACTTCTGAAAAAAGCCTTCAAAAAATTATTCCCATCATGGTATCAACGTTGGATAAGTGCATTCCTAGCCAAAAAGATCGATTCACATTTGATGTAAGCTCATTACTTTGTTCATAATAAAATAATTATTCGACGTTTATAACACCTTGTAGTTTATTAAATGTTAAGTTGTATAAAAATTAGGATTGTACAATAATATTTTCCTGGAAAATTACAGTACAGTTGTAGTTGTGATATCCCAGAGATTATAGACCTGTAAAACATAAAATCTTGGCTCAAATTATGGAAAATTAAAATTAACCAATACCGGCCGCATTGGCGTAGTTGTTAACTTGCACGCCTCTCATCATGCGGTCCTGGGTTCGAATCCCACTCAGGCACGGCATATTTTCATATGTTACAAAAAAAACCATTTCATCCTCACACAGTTCCAACTTAACGTCGTCGCTAATGACCTTGCAGTTGATGCGACGTTAAATAAATAAATTAAAAACAATTAACCAATACAAATCACAAAAGATAATAATATTTACATTTCAAACATTTTACAAAATCGTCCGACCGTTTTACTAACTGACATTCGGTTGATTCGTTAATACTATATTGTGGATTTCGGTAAAAGAATTATATATAAATAAAATATTACTGAATAATTTATGTTTAATATTATTATCATTATTTTTTTTATTTTGTGCTCAGTTTAGGTAGTGTTCTTCTAATTGTGTATGGAGCTCAACTATTGTATGACTCTGGAATACTTAAACAGAAAGCAGCACTTGCTTGTTCGATAATGGTTCTGTTATTTTTCTCTCTTAGAACTATTGAAAGAAACAGAGACTGGGTATCAAGAGAGGCATTAATTAGGTAAGTTCATTAATTTTTCATTAGTCTAACTTAATAACGATCAAGGGATCTTGCAGAATATTTCTGCAAACATTATTGATTTTAATCAGCTAATATTAAGGTCTATTCCCACGGCGTTAGTTTACTAGCTGCTTATTAGTAACTAGCAACGTTTCCAAATGTTCACATCAAGCTAGTTTGCTAGCGCTAGTCAATCAAGTGACCTTTTCTCCCCTACTAGCGCTAGTGAAATCAGACATGTTTCAAATCACTAGTGTGCTAGTGAATTCTAGCGCTTTAACTAAACTAGCAGCTACTTGTTCGTTCCCACGACGCTAGTACTGGCAGCTAGTAAACTAGCGTCGGGGAATAGGCCTTTAAGATTGTCCCGTGAATTTTTTTGACACTTTTTAATTGAAAACTTAGTATTTTTTATTAAAATATTATAACAATTTCTAAATATGACGGTAAATGTTCCAAACGAATTACTTGCTGGAGCTTTTTTTTCTTATCCGAGGCGGCGAGAAAAACTTATGTTCACTCCCTCACAATGGAGGGAAATAGTGTTGGACTCAATTGAGGTGTCCTCGTCCAGCCCTATGGAGGCCGCAACCACTTACCAACCAAAAACCCGCCGCCTGGCCACTTGATCCGATATCAGCAAAGAACCCTCGGAACTGTTAATATAATAATACTACAAGGAAAATGTCGGGTTAAAAAATTTACACACTGTCAGCGGGGCGTGGAAGGGAACCGTAGCCTAATTTTATTCCCCTCTCACTGTCACTGACCAATACTCACTCTCTTACTTTCATTCATCTCTTTCATCTCCACTTCAGGAATTAATTGCCTACTTTATGAGATTTGAACAGGATTGATTTACTGTGGGAGAGGGTGATTCCGCTGCTCTCCAGATATCTCCTTTCTCCGCAGTCACCCGATCACCCTCTCTGCAAACTGAGCAACCAACATCCAGCTCTACTTGCTGGAGCTTGCAGTCATCACTACAGTCCTACAATTGGACAAGAAAATCCCTTAGCCAGAGGCGTTTTAAACGTCTGTGCTGTGTACCCGGTATTGCCTTAGTTTAAATGTTTTGTGGGAGAGTTATCATGTAATTCAAATTTGTCGTTCATCGTCTTGCATATTTGTGTCACCACGTCATTTACGTATGGGATTTGTAAGTCTTTGTGCAACATTGATAAGTGACGTAAAAGAGTATTGTGTTTTCGCTCGTAGAATCTTGTTTTAAATCGTTTGTATACGTTTCGTGTCTGCCCATAACAGACAGGTGGAGTGTCAAATTATTTACATTCAATTCGTTTGTTGCAGAGCTAAAATAAATAGTTCTGTTTCTTATCATTTAGTCAGCCAATTAAATGAATCAATCATTTAAGAACAGAAGAGTCAGAGGTGTAAAAGACAGTAATCAGAGTTATCTTCTCTGAAAGTAATGAATTTCATTATACAGCCAGGCCCTGTGGTGAATGAAGTGAAGGTGGCATTTGCAGAGTGGAAAATTGTGCTTTCCAGAGTGCCTGGCGTGCTGATAAGCGTACTTTTCCTCTTAGTGAGGAAGGCAATAGTAAACCACCTCACTCCTCGTTTTACTTATTAAAACTCTACAGATTCAAACAAGTCTTTCGGCTGATGACCTAAACAACAACGTGTCGTGTGTAAAGGTTTCGCAGATACCCAAAGTTAAACTTCATATGTCCAGATTGGTCTTATGACTATCTTGTAGATTGTTATTTATGTGGCATATTTAATTATTCAGAATCTCTTTCGAGTAACCGTTTCAATTGATAGAAATGTGTTTTAAGTTTGTAATATGTGCGTTCCATGTAAGTTTTCCGTAGCGTAGTGGTGGCGCGCTAGCCTACAACGTGGAGGTTACTGGTTTGATTCTCGACTGGGGTCTGAAAATTATACTATGTCAAAACCCACCGTAACAATTACGTAACTCTTCGTAGTTGCTAAACACCAACTGTTGATGCAACTTTTTTTATAAAAAATAAGTTTTATATGTTATTGATCGGGTGATACAAGTTCACAACTTGCAAAAATTTCAATATTAGGCTATTACTGGACTCTAAAATCGATACTACAGTACTTCCATTGTCCTAAGGGAACCGCAATAGAGCAGCTGTTCTTAACAAGTGATTGGCACTACCAATCTGTTTAACTACTCAGATATGATGAGGAAGATACGCTGAAATCAATTTCCCATCAGTATCAGTTGAGTTATCTAATCTGGACGAAGATTAAGGGAATAAGGTAAAATGCATTACTTTAAAACTCATTTGAGTGATTCATAAGACGTTAATTACATTATATTTAAGATTGTTAAGTAAAATATTTTGTCCTAATCGGTTGAGATCTTTTTTACATAATTTAGATTTAGTTTTTTTTCAAAACTTATTTTCTCTTTCAATTTTTAGTAGGCCTACTTTTTATTTTTATTTTCTCTTACCTACTTAAATATTATATAGGAAGAAAAGTGTTGTTTTCATGTCGATTTTCGAAATCGAGTTTTCCCCGGATCTACACGTATTCAGACCCGCTGAACCCAAAAAATATGTTTTTAGCGATTGGTCTGTGTGTGCGTGTAAACAAAATATCTCAAGATTGAAACATTGTACGAACTTGGAAATTTAAGTCAAATACTACTATCAACCCGACACGAAAATTTGCATCAAAATCGGCCAACCGGGAGTAGTAGTTTATTCGTAAAATTTTTCACTTTGTGCGATTTTCTCAAAAACGGCTCCTACGATTTTTCTAAAAAATCGCCTCATTTACTAAATTTTTTATGCTCTATAAGATAGAGTAGGCGCCTGCTGAAATTCTTGGGGAGGCTGTTTCTTCGTAAAAAATTTGTTTTTTAAGATTGCGACTTTATTATGCATTTTAGCGCAAAAATGTATGTAATAAAAATTGTAGAGAATTTAAAAACCTACAACGTTTATTGTAACCATTTTTCTGTATAACGCTTGGTTTAGTGGTAATTGGCGATTTTTGTTTTGTCTCACGAAAACGTGTAAAAAAATTCGATTTTTTTAAGATTTTAGCCTTAGTATTCATTTTATGACAAAAGTATTTAAATAAAATTTATAGGAAATTAAAACATGTACAATTTTTATTTGGAGCATTTCTCAACTACAGAGCCTTGTTTAGCGTGATAGAGTGGTTTTCCGTATTTTTAAGCCAAACTGAGGTCGATTTTCATTTTGAGTCTTTCATTCATGAATAAAACAAGGTTATGGTTTTTTGTTTATTTCTAATGTTTTATTACTAGTGTTAGATTATATTGTTAATTATTTGCATTGGCAAGAGAAATTCGTATCAGTGTTTCACACCAGTTTTTGTTTTTTTTTCTAGGTCAGGAATAAAAGCACTGCCCACGAATGCTAAAATGCATTACAATTTAGCCAATTTCCACAGGGATTCTTACCAGCCTGAACTTGCAGTTCAACACTACAGAGAAGCACTGAGGTAAATTTATTCTATTACAATTTGAGAATATTGTAACACTTAACCCAAGGTTCGTTCGGGATCTTGATAAAATAATTAATAAACAACCTTCCTTTAAACTTTTGCTGTTTAGGTCATCAGCCAAAAGACTGGTTTGAACCTCTAGAGGTTTCACTATGTAAAACGAGGAATGAAGTGGTTTCCCTATGTATCCTCGCCGAGCGAAATATATGTTTATCAGCAAACTAGGTTCTCTAAAAAGCACATATTTTCCATCCAGCAAATGACACTTTCGCTTCATTCACCACACGGTCTAGCTGTATAATGAAATTCATTAATTTCAGAGGAGATAACTCTTACTAGTGTATTTTACACTTCTACCTCTTCTATTTTTAAATGCTTCAGTCATATAATTTGCTGACCATGTCATAAGAAACAGAAATTTTTTTGTAGCCCATAACTACCAGATTGAGTAAAAATAATTTAACATTCCTCCTGCCTTTTATAGACAACCTTAACACTTATAACATTCATTTATTTACAGAATTTTTAATTACAATTAATTATAATGCTTTAACTACTAATAATTTACAATTACATCACTTAAATTAATTACAGAACTTAAACCTTAACTGACTAATATTAAAGATTATTTTGCACTTACAATTATGAATCTTACCTAGGCCTACAATTTTTAAAGTACAAAGGCCTTTTCCTTAACGTACTTGTTATTGCTACAATAAACTGGTTAGACTCAATCATTCATAACTGTGCGGCAACTTGAACTAACTGAACTGGTCGACAAAGAACTAGTGCCTTAAATACATGTAGTGGTCGTTTCTAGAAAGGCACAAAATTTTTGAATAATATGACACAATATATACGTAGAAGGGTCTTCTACGTTTGATTAGAATAATTTACAACGTAGTAGAAACAAGCAATAACAGGCGTAACAAATATCCTTTCAATTTTCAACCACGCTTTTTAGAATTTCTATTTAAACATTCCATTCATCGGCAACCTATTATCCTTGTTTCAATATGTTTATTTTCACAAAATTATCCCACCGTAACTATACTGTCGCAATATTTTTATAATCACTTTAAATTATTTTTTTTGTTTTTTTAAATTTTTGTTTTCTATTAATATACAAAAACAAAATTTGATTTGAATTAATAGCCTTTCAGAGTAACTGGAAACTGGAAAGACTTAACTGAACCAGAATTAAATAGAAATACTGGAGTCCTTCAAGATGTGGTGTTATAGACGATAGCTTCGTATACCATGGCAAACAGAGTGAGGAACATGGATGTCTTCGTGAAGCAAAATAAAATGTTTGAGGAAATTGTGAATACAGCGGAATTTTGAAAACTGAAGTACTTCAGTCATGTGATGAAAGGCGAGAAATATACAATACTGTAGAATATCATGCCGAGAAAAATAAAGTGTCGGCATATAACATTACGGTTGAGAAATCTTCGGGAGTCGTACGCTATGAATTTGGTTACGCTTTTTTGTGAGCAATCGACAAAACTCAAATGGTAGCCAATGTCTTAGAGAAGAAGGTAAATGAAGAAGAAGGATGCGAAGGTCTCAGTGTCGTTTCTGTTTTGCCAAGGTTCTCAGTGGAGATCCTTACTTACCTTTAAAGGGATTCTGTATAGGAGAACGGAATTCTGTTTAAATTGGTTCACGAAACAGACCAAATATCTACAATCCGTACTTCCACAATGCTGTGATATTATAAAAGTGATATTGTAGAATAGGCCTAGTTAGGGGATAATTTTTTTTATTGTTGGAGTGTGTTGAACAAGGAAAGTAGATTAAGATGACTGAAATATTTTGAATAGGAATTCTCGGAAATGAGATGATGTGTCTTTGTAACGCCTGTTATTGATCTCTTCAACTATACGAGAATTTTGAATTTTCTTATTAAAGCGTAGATGAGTCTCCATTGTGCTCATATTATGTAGAAAATCTGGGGCTTTCAAGAAACGACCTTCACAGATATTCAAAGGGGCTAGCCGATTTTAACAGACAGTTTAGTTTAGTTCAAGTTTCTACACCATTGTGAATGAGTGTTATTAGCAAGTGTTTGTATCCATTGTAACAAGTACGTGAACAAAATGTCTCCGTACTGTAAACCTCTCTAAACATTTATTATAGGTAATAGGCTACAGTAAAATAATCTTTATTAATAGATAAGAATATTTTGTAACAGTCACCTTTGGGTAAATACAAGTTACACAGTTCTGAAAAGTTTTATGGAAAACAAACAAACAATTTAAAAACTGTAATATATAAATAAATATTTCCACTTAGCTTCGGTTGTAATCTTTGTTTTTTTTTAAATTTTACATCCACATTAAAACGCTTTAATCAGTTCATACACATATAAGTCTTCAAAGTTCGAGCTAGGGATTTGGCTTTCAGCTTCCCCTTCTGCTCCCAAAACTTTTTCATTCTCAACGACCAGGCCTTCCTTTGTACTTTGTCTTGCCTATATGAATATACAGGAAGGAAAGTATTGTTTTCATGTAAATTTTTCGAAATCGCGTTTTCACCAGTTATACGCGTTCTCAGACCCCCTGAACCCAAAAACATTTTTTTGCGATTGGTCTCTGTGAGAACAGAATATCTCAAGTACCGAACATCGTACAAATTTGAAACTTAAAACTTATGTTAGATACCACTAGAGAATCCGACAAAAAAATTTCATCAAAATCGGTCAACCGGAACTAGTAGTTTATTCGTGGCATTTTTCACTTTTTGCAATTTTCTCAAAAACAGCTCCTACGATTATTTTTAAAATCGCCTCATTTACTACATTTTTCATGCTCTACACGATGGGTAAACGCCATGTCTGCTAAAATTCTTGGGAAGGCTGTCGTAGAAAAAGATTTTTTTTCAATTGCGGCCTTAATATGCATTTCAGCGCAATGGTGTGTAATAATTTCGTCGAAAATTGTTAAATCTACAACTTTCATTTTACACATTTCTTTGTATAACGCTTAGTTTAGCGGTAAATACCGATTTTATGTTTTTTTCCATGAAAATCTGTAAACAAATGGATTTGTAAGATTTCGGCCTTAGTATGCATTTTACGACAAAAAAGTATAAATAAAATTTATAGAAATTATTTTTTTATAAAGTATTTTGAAGCCAAACTGAGGTTGATTTTAATTTTGCATCATTCACTCATGATTAAAATAAGGTTATGTGTTTTGAGGTTAGTTTGTTGCTTATTTCTTTTACGTAATAGGTTATATTGTTCATTTTTGCATTGGCAAGAGAAAGTTGTGTGAGTGTTTCACACAGAATTTTGTCTGAGACTTTTGCCTTAGTCTAATAATTCTTTTAAATTCAATTTAACGCTTAGCGGTCAAAACTATGAGTTCTACTTCTTTTCTTTTAAAATTAACACTTTTAACAAATTATAAATAAGACGCTTTAAATAAAATTATAATAAATACATAATTAAGAATTTAAATTTTACAAACATATACCTATATAAATTGTTGAGCTCTAATTTGAAATGAGATTTATTTTAAAAAGAAAATCCAATCAAAATTTAATTAAATTGGTGAGAATATTGCAACATTGTAATACAGTGGCTATGATTATCTGTAATGTTACAAATAAATTAATAAAGGGCTTGTCGAACAGAACGCGAATTGTACGGACGGAAGGTGTTAGGCATTGTTGCATCATCTTAGTCGAATAGATAGCGGCCTACACGGTGTATCAGTCTATTCCGCGGCTGACTGTAGGAAGGTAGTATTTTTCTACAGAGTTCACGGCGGAAAAGTTGGCCGAAGAAGTTGAAAAATTTATCGAACTTGTAAGGTAGTACCCATATTTTATAAGATGTGCAAAATAATGATTATAAAAACTTAGTGAAGGAAACACAATACTGGAAAGAAATAGGTGAAAAATATTGATAACATAGGAAAGTACATGAAAAATCGGTCTTCGGAAAATTTTAATTCAATGCAAAGTCGGTGAAATTCGCCTACATCCTCTCTTTCGCAATTAATTTTGTGCGCCCACTTTCCTTTTCGTTTTAACCGACTCAGAGTGAACAAAAGAAGTAATTCTTCTTCGCTAGAGGATTTATAATGTTAGACATTATAAATTAAAAATTCAAAGTTTAAAAAATAGCAAATTATAAATTCACCACAATTCGTTCACGTTTCCTTCACAACTGTACACGGCCGTCCTGATTTAGTCGCGTTATGTAAGGCTCTTTCAGTTCGCAGAGAAACTGTGGGAAGACCGACCGCGCGTACAGTCCGCGTATTGTTTGACAGGGCCTTAAATTGTGATTTATTTTTTTGTCATCAGTCTAGTTTGACTAGACTAGTTTGATGCAGTTCTGCAAGCTTTCTATCTTGCGCAAGTCGTTTCATATCTACATACCTGTAACACCGTACATCTTTTGTAATTTGCTTTATATATTCTAACCTTTTATTCCCGCTTTAATTCACTCCCTCAATATTATCCTCCATTATTGATAGACCAATACCTGGATGACTTAAGATATGCCCCACTAGCCTATCCTTTCTTCTGGTAAGATGCTTCCATATACTTCTTTCTTCATCCACTCGCCTAAGTACCTCTAAAATTACTTATCTTGTCCATCCACCTAATCTTTAACATTTTTTTATAACAACACATTTCAAAAGCTTCTATCCTCTTCCTTTCTACAGCCCCTATCACCCACGTTTCACTCCCGTATAATGCTACGTTCCAAACATAGTGTTTAAAAAAATTTTCCTAATCTGTAAATCAGTGGTTGTAGTCAGTAAGCTGTTTTTCATTTCAAAGGCTTTTCTAGCTTGAGCAATTCTACTTTTGATATCTCTTGTGCTTCTACCATTTTTTGTTATTTTACCCCCTGGATAGAATTCCCCAACTTCCTGAATGGTTTCGTTGCCTACTTTTAAATTTTCCATCTCTTCTAAACCACTCTTGCTACTGCACAACACTTTCGTTTTGTTCTTATTAGTTTTCATAAAGTAAAATTAATAAAAATTTATAATTACAATTTATAAATTTTAATTTATAATTTTGTAAATAAATAAGTGTTATAAATTTAAGGGAAGATATTTATTAATTATATACCCAGATCCCGAAAGAAATTACATTTAGGTGTTACAATAATGTCATAAATGTTGCTCAATTTAATTGTGTAGTTTTTAAGTAAAATTGAAACATTTTGATCTCGGAACATGCCAGATAGTTTAAACTGTGAAGAAAATAAGACAATAACAATTTCACTTACGTTATAAGATAGAGACAAATAACAGAAAAGATTATCCATCGTGAACATTAACAGCTATTACCTTTAATATTTCATCCCATAAAATATTAATGTTGATGGCTTCACTAAATCTGAATCCTGAATCTTTAAATAAATATCATACTTTTAAGTAAGAAATAAAGATAGATGTATTACTAAAGAAAGAAAAGAATATTATAATGGTTTAAAAATTTCCCTCTTTTCTTAATAAAACCGATGTCAATTTTACCCTTCCATTTCTTTTTCCCTTTCCCTATCCAAAAATTCCCACCCTTTCTCATCCGTAAAGCGTCTTAAAGTTAAGTACTTTGGTACCTATCTTATTCGGTATGAAATCTTACCGCGGTATTTCATTTCCGAAATGTAAAGTACAAGTCATTTCCGCCTCGTTTAATACAACAAAGAGTCTATTATATTTTATATAGTATTTTTATTATTAGTATTATTAGGCTACTGTTACTGTATCTTTATCATTACTTTATATTACTTTACATTTACTTGGATTAAAAAACATTATTTTCTTCTTTTATATAAATATAAATAAATTAGGAAAATGTTTAAGGTTCCCTAAAAATGTTTCCGATAAATCTACTATAATCATATTTTTTCAGGTATTGTTATGTATTCTAATACCTTTGTGATGTATTTTAAAATGTATTAGGCTTTTGTGTTTAATCCATTTCCATGAATAATACAAAATGACAAATATTTTTTCTTCTTACTGCTTATTGTTGTACGTTAATCCAGAATAATGAAAATAATATAAACTCCTTTGTTTATTTGTCTATATTTTGTAGCCCTTTATCCAGGGCTGCAAAAATAGTTATTTTTCTAATCACAAGTTAGCTAAATAAATGACTGAATCATTTAAGAACAGAAGATGTAGTGGTGTAAATAACACTAATCAGAGTTATCTCCTCTGAAAGTAATAAATTTCATTATACAGCCAGACCCTTTGGTGAATAAAGTGAAGGTGTTATTTGCAGGGAAAATATGTGCTTTTCAGAGAGCCTGGCGTGCTAATAAGCATACGTTTCAATTCAGTGAGGAAGGCAATAGTAAACCACTTCACTACTCGTTTTACAGTAAAATCTCTAGAGGTTAAAACCAGTCTTTCGGTTGATGGCATAAACATCAACAATATTATTCAATAATTACATTAACAAGAGAAAGTCGTATGAATATTTCACACCAGTTTTTTTTCTTTAAATAATGGATTGTGGATAATTATGTTAATAAAATTTAAAATTTATAATGAACGATTGAAATAAATCACTAAAGTAAATCGCCGCCGCATTGGCGTAGTTGGTAACGTGCTCGCCTTTCATCATGCGGTCTTGCGTTCGAATCCGATTCAGGCACGGCATATTTTCATACGTTACAAAAAAATTATTTCATTTTTCACCGTCTGCATTAAAAGTAATTGCAGAACAGTCGGATATTAAACCAAAAAAAAAAAACTAAAGTAAATCTATACTTAGGACTGTAAAAAATTAATAAGTTATACCTTGTGTGAATCGGATTGATTTTATAGACTTCTCCGTAAGTAATGTAAAATATAGATTACAGAGACAATATGTTTTTCAAGAGAACTAAATACACTTCAGGCTATATTTACCTGTATTTCAAATTATAAGAATTTATTAGTAGGTGTACATGCTATTTCATTTTTATTGAGTTGTATAATTTTGTAGCTATAAATTTATAAATAAGTGTGCAATTGAAAAATAGTTCTTTTTATCCATTATTTGTACACCAGTTCACATTAGGTGTTATAATTCACATACCTCTTTCATTTTTAATATTAATTTTTGACCTATGTTTTACGTCATTCGTATAAACCTAAATATCCATGTAATGTTGCTTCACTATTCTAAGCCGTAAACCGAATGTTTTATAGTTTTGAAAGTAACTTTAAATAGTTGAATAAATTTATATAGAATTTAAAAAAATTTGGTATGAAACACTCACACAAATTTCTCTTGCCAATGCAAATAATTAACAATATAACCTAAAATTAGAAATAAACAAAAAAAAACTTCAAAAAATATAACCTTATTTTAATCATCAGGGAATGATGCAAAATGAAAATCGACCTAAGTTCGGCTTAAAAATACGAAGAATCACTCTTTCACGCTAAACTAGGCTCTGTAGAGGAAAATACTCTAAATAAAAGTTGTAGATCTTTTAATTTCCTATAAATTTGATTATAATACACTTTTGTCGTAAAATGTATATTAAGGTTGAAATCTAAAGAAATCAATATTTTACACGTTTTCGTGAGAAGAAACAGAAAATCACTAATTACCGCTAAACTAAGCGTTATACAAAAACACTGTTTGAAATAAAAGTTTTAGGATTTTTAATTGTCTACAACTTTTATCATATTATACGTTTTGCGCTGAAATGCATATTAAAGCCGCAATCTTAAAAGAAACAATTTTTTTACCAGAAAACAGCCTTCTCAAGAATTTCAGGAGCTATGGCGCCTACTATATCTTGTAGAGCATAAAAAATGCAGTAAATAAGGCGATTTTTAAAAAAAGTTGTAGAAGCTGTTTTTGAGAAAATTGCAAAAATGTGAAAAATGACACGAATAAACTAATAGTTCCGGTTGGCCGATTTTGATGAAAACGTTCGTGTCGGGTTTGATAGTAGAATTTAACTTAAGTTTTAAGTTTCAAGTTCGTACGATGTTCCGTTCTTAAGATATTCTGTTCAATCACACACACACACACGCGCGCGCGCGCGCGCATATTATTATTATTAGTATTATCGTATACTATATACATATATACATTATATTATTACAGCTTCAGGCGTATATTTTAAAGACCTATATAGCCTATTTTAGACCTAATATTTTAAGGGCCGGATTACTGGAGGTGCCGGCCTACTGCACGGCCGGACTACCGAGATTCTACTGTATATTGTAATATAATATTGGTTGTAGGTGGCTCTCCTCGACCCGTATAAGCCAGGACGGCTTTATAATTGTTTATTTAACTTAAAACTTATTTTGTTTTTTTTTCAGATTGTGGCCAAGATATGCAAGTGCCCACAATAATCTTGGAACACTGATGTCTAATGAAGAAGAAGCAGAAAATCATTTTCAGTTAGCTATTAGAATACAACCAGGTCACGTTAACGCACACTACAACTTAGGACAAGTTTATCGGTAAGCGTTAATATAATGTAAAGCCTAGTTTACACGGGTCGAGTATTTTAGTCGAGTTGCTGAAGACAAAAAAGATGCTTTACAGTACAGTTGTGGAGCCAATTGCGACATATGGAGCGGAGTGTTGGCAAATGAGTAAGAGGAATGTACAGCGATTGGAAGCTTTAGAAATGGATTTTTTCCGCAGAGCATGTCGTTTGTTTAGATTAGATCGAGTAAGAAACGAGGATATTAGGAGACGGGTAGGAAGATCTAATACAATTATGAAGGGAATTGAGGACAGACAGTTAACATGGTATGGGCACGTTCAGCGAATGAATTCAGATAGATGGCCGAAGAGAGTGTGGGAATACTGTCCAGCGGGAAGACGAAGAAGAGGAAGGCCCAGGGGGAGATGGAGTGAGGGAGTTCGAGGGGCCATAGAGAAAAGGAATTTAAGAGAAAATGACTGGCGGGACAGGAGGCTGTGGAGATCGAAATGCGGGATGCGGAGCAATCTGTAGGAACCCCGCTAAAAGTAAAGTAAAAATCTGGTGTGAAACACTCACACAACTTTCTCTTGCCAATGCAAATAATTAACAATAAACCTAACATTAGTATTAAAACATTAGAAATGAACAAAAACTAACCTCAAAAACATAACCTTATTTTAATCATGAGTGAATGACGCAAAATGACAATCGAACTCAGTTTGGCTTAAAAATACGGAAAATCACGCTTTCACGCTAAACTAGGCTCTGTAGAGAAAAATACTCTAAGCAAAAGTTGTAGATCTTTTAATTTTCTATAAATTTAATTATATACACTTTTGTCGTAAAATGCATACTAAGACCGAAATGTTAAAAAAATCGATTTTTCTCACGTTTCGTGAGAAAAAAAACAGAAAATCGCAAATTACCGCTAAACTAAGCGTTATACAAAAAAATGTTTGGAACAAAAGTTGTAGGTTTTTAAATTCTCTATAACTTTTATTATATAAGTTTTTGCGCTAAAATTTATATTAAAGCCGTAATCTTAAAAAAACAACGTTTTTACGTGAAAACAGCCTCACCGAGAATTTCAGCAAACATGGCACCTACCCTATCTTGTAGAGAATAAAAAATTGAGTAAAATAGGCGATTTTAAAAAAAATCGTAGGACCAGTTTTTGAGAAAATCGCAAAAAACTGAAAAATTATACGAATAAACTACTACTTCCGGTTGACCGATTTTGATGAAAATGTTCGTGTCGCGTCCGGTAGTGGTATGTAACTTAAGTTTCAAGTTTCAAGTTCGTACGATGTTCCGTTCTTGAGCTATTCTGTTCACACACAGACACACAGACACACACACACACACACAGACACACACACACAGACCAATCGCTAAAAACATGTTTTTTGGGTTCAGGGGGTCTGAAAACGTATAGATCCGGTGAAAACTCGATTTCGAAAAATCGACATGAAAACAATACTTTCCTTCCTATATATTCATATAGGCAAGAGAAAGTAAAAAAGTGCAACGGTCGAGTAATTTAGTAATTTAGTAACTGTCCGCACATGTAACGTAGACAGCAAATTTAGTAGGCTACATTGTTGTAGCTCCACGGAGGCGTTATCTCCCTCGTAAAGTACGTTGTGCGTAGTGGTGGGGGTAAGTTACTAAACTGTGCACTCGACCGTTCTACTCGCTCCAACTAAACTACTCGACTAAAACGATGTGTCCAAACAAGTCGAGTACTAATTTACTAATCTACTCGACTAAAATTCAAGGAGAAACAATAAAAATGCTGAGATTCGCCGATGATATAGTAGTATTAGTCGAGACAAAGAAAGAACTAGAGGATGCCTTAAATGGAATGAATGAGATCTTGAGAAAGGATTCCTTCATGAAAATTAATAAGAACAAAACGAAAGTGTTGTGCAGCAGCAAGAGTGGTTTAGAAGAGATGGGAAATTTAAAAGTAGGCAACGAAACCATTCAGGAAGTTGGGGAATTCTGCTATCTAGGGAGTAAAATAACATAGGATGGTAGAAGCACAAGTGATATCAAGAGTAGAATTACTCAAGCCAGGAAAGCCTTTGAAATGAAAAACAGCTTACTGACTACAACCACTGATTTACAGATTAGGAAAATTTTTTTAAAACACTATGTTTGGAACGTAGCATTATACGGGAGTGAAACGTGGGTGATAGGGGCTGTAGAAAGGAAGAGGATAGAAGCTTTTGAAATGTGGTGTTATAAAAAAATGTTAAAGATTAGGTGGATGGACAAGATAGGTAATTTTAGAGGTACTTAGGCGAGTGGATGAAGAAAGAAGTATATGGAAGCATCTTACCAGAAGAAAGGATAGGCTAGTGGGGCATATCTTAAGACATCCAGGTATTGGTCTATCAATAATGGAGGATAATATTGAGGGAGTGAATTATAGCGGGAATAAAAGGTTAGAATATATAAAGCAAATTACAAAAGATGTACGGTGTTACAGGTATGTAGATATGAAACGACTTGCGCAAGATAGAACAGTTTGGAGAACTGCATCAAACCAGTCGAGAGACTGATGACAAAAAAAACTCGACTAAAATACTCGACCCGTGTAAACGAGGCTTTAACGATTATTTTTAATTACTTATTGTAACACCTACGTTCGATCAGGATCTGGGTATGATATAATAATAAATAGATTTACTTTAAACTTAGAATAACCAATTATTTATTTTCACAAATTAATGATTAAACTTACCCTAATAACAAATACGATTCTTTATTTCTTTAATTAATGAATTTAATCAATTACAAAACTTACGCTTAAATTATACTTGATTATTATTAAGTTTACAAGAAACTGTCCTTTAGAAATAAAAGTAATTTATTTATCTACCTGCCTTAAACCACTTTTAACTACTCTTATGCACTTTTAACTTAATGCAGAACTGGTCCCGTTTTTTTTTTGTTCGAATGGGGTCTACTGTATTTATCTTCTTCCTTCTTACTATCAGTTTCATAATCAGGCACCCGAGTTTGAACCCTTGCTTCTCCAAAACTACGAGTAGGATTTCAACATATTTTACATTAAAATTTAGCGAATTTTATTCTGCGTTGATCTTTAATAAACCTATATTTATAATGTAGTTTAAAAATTCCCATATCGAGATTGGTAGACAAAAAGACACGGTTTTTTGCTACCGCAACAAATTTCATGCGTTTTGAGGCTTGTAACGCGATAACTATTTGACCGAAAAGATTGAAATTTTAACACAACAAAGTCAATTATATTCTTGCAACACGTACGAAATTTCAATTTGTACGTTATTTAAATTTTGATTTATTAACAATATTCTGAACCCTTCCTATCTCGGTAACCGCTCGAACGTTCGGCACGGACAAACTATCGTTTTATTCAGCGTAAAAAACTAAGTTTTTTTCATTTAAGTATAGTATGTAGCCTTATACAACTATACGTAACTGCACAATAAAACCAACTTTATTGTAAACAAATACTATTTTTTAGGCAATATGGGTACGGTCGAGTAATCTCACGTAATATAAGTAGCAGTCTTAATAAGAAAAAAAACAGCGTTTTTCTTTATTGAAGTTTCTATATATCAAATCTTTATAAGGAACCTGCAGTTTTTATGTGTGGAGGTCCGACTGTATTCTCCTTTTTATGCTCATTATTTTACGGATTCCACTTTTCAAAATTATTTTAAGTTTTTATGCTTCATACAATGCTCCGTTCTTACCACCGTCTGATTTTATTATCCTATGATAAGACTTTCAGTATAATTTCTATTATGCTAAAATATGTACATGTAAGTTAAAACAATTTATCTTTATTTTTCAGCAAAACAAATAGAAGTCATGAAGCTGTAGTAATGTTGGAAAGATGCATAAGATTAGACTCAGCATACACGCCAGCATATCTATTATTAGCAAAATTACAACCAGGTCCAATGGCAGGACGTCTTTTAAAATACGTCACTAAATTGCATCCGACAAACTCCGATCTTCTAGCGTATTACGCCGATTGGCTCCTCCAAAATTGTAAGTGTTACAGAATTCTATTTAAATCTTTTAACATTATTTTATGCCCATAACAGGCAGGTGGAGTGTTAAATTAATTGCACTCGATCTGTTGGTTCCAGGGCTACAAAAAATAGTTCTGTTTCTTACATATAGTCAGCCAATGACATGACTGAATTGTTTAAGAACAGAAGAGGTAGAGGTGTAAAAGACACTAGTCAGAGTTATCTCCTCTGAGAGTAGTGAATTTCACTATACAGCCAGACCCTGTGGTGAATGAAGTGAAGGTGTCATTTTCAGGGTGGAAAGTGGGTGCTTTTCGGAGGGCCTGGCATGCTGATAAGCATACTCTTTCAACTCAGTGAGGAAGGCAAATGTAAACCACCTCACTTCTCGTTTTTACTTAGTAAAACCTCTAGAGGTTCAAACCAGCCTTTCGGCTGTTGACCTAAACAACAACAACAACATTATTTTACTCTTCTTACAATAATTTCTATTCTAAAATGACAAATTCCTTAGATATAAATGACATACTAAATATAGTAACTATATAAGTTAATATAAACTATCATATCAGTCTGAATGATTCATCATGCATTACTTTAGCTACTTAAGATTAAAAATTATTAAAACTCTACTATGATACATATGAGTATTTGTAATTAAAAATAGAAAAAAGAAAAATCTGGTGTGAAACACTCACATAACTCTCTCTTGCCAATGCTTATAATGAATAACATACCTAACATTTGTAAAACTTATAAATAATAATTGAAAAATTATATTGCAATTTTAATATGCAACAAAGATAAAACATTATAAAAAAATTTTTTCTTATTTAACGAATTACGTTATTAATTGAAATAATACTAAGGAAATTAATAAAAACAATAAATAAATACCTAACTAAAAAGATAATGATACTGGAAATAAGTCTAAACTGAAAATGTACATTCTGAAAATTTTATTGATTTTCTTGTTAAGTTTGGATGAACGAATCTTGACTACTTTCTTGGAAGGATATTCTCCAGTGCTTTTTTACAATTTCATGTTATGAGCCAGAACTTTTAGTTTTTCTTTTACGTATCCAACATGCAATATGGTTTAGTAAACCACAACGAGTAGCTAAAAATATAGTTTAAAAAACAGACGCTATTACTAAAACGAATCTGAAATCATGGGTAAATAAAAAAACAGTCAGTCAACTTTGGAAACAATTAAAGGGTTTTGTAAATACTGATGGTGTGCATGATTCAGCATAGGATTGTTTACTTTTGCCTACATGATGGAAAAGACGAGGAACGGAACGTTCGGCTGCTAGGGCGCATATCTGTTCCGCGGCTCTCAGTAAAATGAACGAGTTCTACCAGCTGATGTAAATACAGTGTGATCAACACATGAAAAAAAATAACATAATACGCTGATTATACAACCTTTTTGCACGGAAAAATCGTTTTACCAGTATTGTTGGTTGCAACCTTTTTGCTTAGGGCTATTCAATTAATGCTTAATATTTAATAACATAAAATAATATTTTGTCATCATATTTTATATTTTATAAAAATATTATCAAAAGCAAGAAAGAGTCTGTAAAGTGAAGTAAAATTGAAAATATGAGACAGGGTGTTTGCCCTTATTTGTAAAGTATAAAAATATAGTATGTGAGGCCTCAAAGCTGTTTTTAAGAATATCGCAAAAAATTTAAAATTTACACAAATAAACTACTTTTTCCTGTTGACTGATATTTAATGAAATATTCATGTCTGGTTTCTAAGAGATACCTAACTTTAAAGTTGCAAGTTTCAACTACGTACGTAAGCCCGTTCTTGAAAATATTTTTTTCACAAAGGCCAATCCCTAAAAACTAGTTTTTATGGGTTCAGGGGGCCTGAAAACGTGAATTTCTAATGAAAACTCAATTTCAAAAATTCGACATAAATATGTCTTTCCCTAAAATGTTATATAGGACAAGGAAAAGTAATGAATCAATATTCCAATAGTTTGTCAGAACATTTAATAGGTTTTTTATTACTTATCCGTATTTTTAAAATACTGTTTCAATACAACATGTTGTACCTACATTGTTTATACGTCACGACAACCATCGAAATTTCAAATAGGAAACAATATTTAGTACTTTCTGTTATTGACAGATCATGTGTATATGTTTTGTAAACGTGAAGTTATTGTAACAATCTGTACTGAATTCAATTTTGAAACCTTATTCAAACATGTAATTGTTTTACTTGAATATAAAATTCTACAATATTTATGTATGTTCTGTACATAAATATATCTGTAATTTTTTTTATCCGTCCTTCACACCCATATGTAAGAAACCACAAAATATAGTAAAAAATTTGGTGTGAAACACTCACACAACTTTCTCTTACCAATGCAAATAATTAACAATATAACCTAACATTAATAATAAAACATTAGAAATAAACAAAAAAAACTAACCCCATCATAAACATAACCTAATTTTAATCATGAGTGAAAGACGCAAAATTAAAATAAACTTTAGTTTGACTAAAAAATACGGAAAATCACTCTTTCTCGATAAACTAGGCTCTGTAAAGAAACATGGTTTAAATAAAAGTTGTAGATGTTTTAGTTTCCTGAAAATTTGATTTAATACATTTTTGTCGTAAAAAGCATACTAAGGCTGAAATCTTGAAAAAAATACGATTTTTTTACACGTTTTCGTGAGAGAAAAACAGAAAATCCCTAATTACCGCTAAATTAAGTTGTAGGATTTTAAATTCTCTACAACTTTGATTATATTATACATTTTTGCGCTAAAATGCATATTAAAGTCGCTGTCTTAAAAAACAAATTTGTTACAAGAAAACACCCTTCCCAAGAATTTTAGCTGACATGGCGCCTGCCCTATCTTGTAGACCATAAAAATGTAGTAAATGAGGCGATTTAAAAAAAATCTTAGGAGTCGATTTTGAGAAATTTGCAAAAACGTGAAAAATGACACGAATAAATACTACTTCCGGTTGACCGATTTTGATAAAAAATTTTGTGACAGGTCCTCTAGTGGTGTCTAACTTAACTTTCAAGTTCGTACGATATTCCGTTCTTGATATTCTGTTCGCACACAAGCAGAAACGCGCGCACGCGTGTGTGCGCGCACACACACACATCAATCGCTAAAAAACATGTTCTTTGAGTTCAGGGGTCTGAAACCGTGTAGATCCGATAAAAACTCGAAAAATCGACATGAGAACAATACTTTCCTTGCTATAGGAAGGCTTTTTTACAACGTCAGTCTCGTTATTCAATAGCCATACATGGCAAGATAATGTAATTAATAAAAATAAATAATCTAAACCTACATTAATGAGGTTGTAAATGTAGAACTTACAGGAATGTTATTAAATTATATCCATATTTATTTATAAAGTAATAATTCTAAACATTTCAAATTGATTAAGTGTATGAACAATTAAGTGAGTAATCTATTCATTACAAGCAAAATAATGTATTTAAATTTACTTGTTATTCATATTGAATTTGAAATATTTTCTATGAAAATTTATTTTAGATCATAAATTTCTCTCTTTTATCTGCTATTATGATTAAAACAAATTTTTGATGATGATGATGATAATAATACTTAGAACATTAATTTTAATATTCCCCACTATACTTCCATGCAAATATGATTTTGTTATTTATTCGTACATTTTTTAGTATTCACTACTAATGCAGTGCAGAATGTGTAATTTTCACTGTAAATAGAAGAATTTTAAAATAGAAAATATAAAAACGAAAAAGTATTTGTTAGTGGGAAAAATTACATTCTTTATTTCACATTTATAATGTTTATTCCACCTCTGTAATAAAATAACTTGTAGACAGGTTTTGAATTAAAACCATGTTATTTATATATGTGTATAAAATGAGATGAAGTATGTTTTTACACTGTTTAAAAAGAAAATTATTAGAATTGTTGCATTATAAAATTATATATGAATGAATATCATACCAGTGTACGGAATGGGGTAAACCAAACAGTACGAATACCAATCATCCGTACATCCAATTAACCGAATCAATTTTGGAAAATATTAAATTTTCAGAATTTATCTATAGTTTTCATTTCTTGGTAAATATTTATAACACTATTGATATTTCTTTAAAAAACAAAGCTAAGAATTAAAAATCTGGTGTGAAACACTTACACAACTTTCTCTTGCCAATGCAAAAAATTAATAATAAACCTAACATTAGTAATAAAATATTAGAAATAAACAAAAACTAACCTCAAAAACATAACCTTATTTTAATCATGAGTGAATGACGCAAAATGAAAATCGAACTCAATTTGACTTCAAAAAACACGGAAAATCACACTTTCACGCTAAACTAGGCTCTGTAGAAAAACATTCTCTAAATAAAAGTTGTAGATCTCTTAATTTTCTATAAATTTTATTATATACACTTTTATCGTGAAGTGCATACTAAGGCCGAAATCTTGAAAAAATCGATTTTTCACACGTTTTCGTGAGAAAAAACAGAAAATTGCTAATTACCGCTAAACTAAGCGTTATACAAACAAATGCTTGAAATAAAAGTTGTAAGTTTTTAAATTCTCTACAACTTTTATTATATACATTTTTGCTCTTAAATTAATATTAAAGCCGTAATCTTAAAAAAAACACTTTTTTACGTAAAAACACCCTCACCAAGAATTTCAGCAAACATGGCGCCTACCCTATCTTATAGAGAATAAAAAATTGAGTAAATGAGGCGATTTTAAAAAAAAAACGTAGGACCAGGTTTTGAAAAAATTGCAAAAAAGTGAAAAATTACACGAATAAACTACTACTTCCGGTTGACCGATTTTGATGAAAATGTTCGTGTCGGGTCCGGTAGTAGTATGTAACTTAAGTTTCAAGTTCGTACAATGTTCCGTTCTTGAGATATTTTGTATACACACACACACACACAGACCAATCGCTAAAAACATGTTTTTTGGGTTCAGGGGGTCTGAAAACGTATAGATCCGGTGAAAACTCGATTTCGAAAAATCGACATGAAAACAATACTTTCCTTCCTATATGTTCATATAGGCAAGAGAAAGTAAAAAAGGAGCGGTTTTTGGGAAAATTGCAAATAGTTTAAAAACTTCACGTACGAGTATTTAGGCCATGTCCTAGCTGCATCCGGGCTTTCCGGTGCATGCGATACGACGCGTGAAATGCGTTAGCCGTTCAGGATAAAATAATATCCAGGTACAAATAATGGTATCCTAAGTAAATCCAATCCGAGCGGACGCATTGCACCGCACCGCACGCACCAAACCTCATTCACCGTAACGTAACGCCCGGATGCAGCCAGAACACGGCCTTACGGTTAACAGACTTTATGAAAATGTTCGTCAATACCACTGTTTTATCCCATTAGGTTATCTCATTTAACTTAGTTTTTAACCTTTGTGGGACTAGGATAGGTTTTAGAATATTAATTCTTTGAACACTAATTCTGAGATCGCGCCGATAGACTTGTCTTTTTTTATCCATTTTTTATACAAAAATTTGAAATTTGTATGAGACATTACGAAAACTTTGAGAGATGTTTAAAAAACAAAAAAGAAACTCCGTTTATTTTACGCCAGTTACAGCGAATTTATGAAAATTTGTTGTAATTTAAGCAGGCCGAACAAATTTTTCTCTTTGATCTGATGTCATTGACCCATTCCTACAGTTATTTATATGACATAAGTTATTATGTAAAAGCACGAAATTTTGTGAACACGTACATGTAAAAAAAATTATTAAAGATAATATTAAAACATTTTCTTATAGTCTACGAATTTCGGAGCGTTTATTCCCTTTTACAGGTCATTTTCAATTTAACCGGTTTTGATATCATAACAATATTGAACAATTTACCTACCTTTACCATTCAAGGTTTCAAACGCGGTTGTAACTCTATTTTTAAACGAGATACGGCCTTTACACGGTTTTCTTTTTAAAAAACCGGAATTGAGTGGTATCCCAACATTCACAAATCAATAGAAAATTTCCCACTATCCTGATTGTGTTTCTAAATAGTTTACTTTCTTCCTGACAAATTCAGCTATTACCTACCAGTTATTGACTATAATGTTTCTTGGTGTGGGCATACAATAACCTTCACTATCACACAAACTGTTGAGAATTTATACACTCTCATCTAACAACCATATTTATTTATTTAATTACATTAGATTGTTTACAACAGGCCAAAGTGGCCCGGCTTCTAAGGGTGTCCTCCATTGATACCTCCATCCGATTTTTCCAAAAATGGCTACGTAGTTTTTTAATGGCAGTCGCATTGGCATCTCTTCTGTCTTTTCTTCTGCAGCCGTCCTTCTGGTGGCAATTTGGGTGGAATCGTTGCGTGGTATCTTGTAATATCTGGAAATTCACACTAGCTCATTTTTTGCGTGGTATCTTGTAATATCTGGAAATTCACACTAGCTCATTTTTTGCATTTTTTGCAGAAATCTAGGTGCTATTACTCGTAAAATTTTTTAATTTTTTTATTTATTTATAAAATTACGAAGTTATGAGTGTCCTTTTTTTGTTTATTTTGAAAACAAAATTAAACCATGTCAATCTCTACCATAGAAGATAACTCTTTTCCAGTATCTTTTAGGTTTCCTTCTTGAGTAGTATGGTAATATTATAGAAAGTACAGTGCATTTATTTCTGATTTAACGTGGTTATGAAAAAACATGAGCACATTTTGTTGTGGATTGCCTTGTAAATTAGTTACATTAGATGTATAATTGGGCTCGCGTTAAAGTGCAGTTTATTCTTAAAAAGACGATACAGTGTCAGAAATAAATTCACCTAGTAATTGTGTAAGTTTTTGTGGAAAATTCGATTTGATATATACTCGCAACAGGGTGCCGCGGTACTCGTTCTGAGTAATTTGTATTGAAGTCCTTTTATATCTTTGATTTGACAGGCTGTTCGGTGGAAACCAAAATCTAAATTGATTTCAAAAATATTCAATAAACGATTACTTTCGGTTGTATTTTATTTATTTACACATTTAAAATAAATTTGTGTATTTGATTTATGATTTTTACAGATAGAGCGGAGGAAGCGTTAATATATTACCAGCGTGCCTTGTTGCTTCAGTCGGATCATCAAGGGGCGTTATTAGGATGGGCTCGAACTCATCTAACCAGGGGAAGAACATCTTATTTACATTTTGCATTATCGAGGTAACAACGTTTTATTCTATTCATCATTGTATGAAAATGAGTATTTAGATAGTCCTTGAACATTACTGAAGCATGTAAATAAACAAAAAAATGCGTCGTAAGACGACGCATTTCATGGTGGTGGCAATTTTTTCTAAAGAAAAAGAGAAGTCACAATGTGTGTTCGCTTAACTCGGGGTTACCCTTCCTCATAACGGGATCAAACCTACTTAGCTTTCGTAAAAGCTAATAAAAACCTAAGTAAGAAAGCAACTCGTTACGAGGAATCGAATGAAACTATTTTGGTTTTGAAATTCCAACTTTGTTTTCTTAACTTCCGGCATTGGGTCACTTCCGTTCGAAACCGGAACTTCAAACCCGATAATTTCTTTATCTACTGATTAAGAGGATCGAATGACACTATTTATGTTTCTAAATTTCGACTTTGATTTCTTGACTTCTGGTTTTGGGCCACTTCCGGTCAAAACTGGAAATACAAACCCAATCCAGGTTTAGGCCTTCCAGGCCCAGGAAGGGTAACCCCTTCCTCATAATGGGATCAAGCCTACTTAGCTTTCGTTAGAAAGCTCTTAAAGAGGAATCGAATGAAACTATTTTGGTTTCCAAACTCCGACTTTGATTTCTTGATTTCCGGTATTGGGTCACTTCCGATCGAAACCGGAACTTCAAACCCAATGATTTCTTTATCTGCTCTTTAAGAGGAATTAAATGACACTATTTATGTTTCTAAATTTCGACTTTAGTTTCTTGACTTTTGGTTTTGGGTCACTTTCGGTCGAAACTGAAACTTCAAACCCGATCCAGGGTCACTAAATTTTAGTGTTTGTTGCTATCTCTTGTAATTTTTGACATCTGGATGGATAACAAAAAAATCTGGTGTGAAACACTCACACAAATTTCTCTTGCCATTGCAAATAATGAACAATATAATCTATCATTAGTAATAAAACATTAGAAATAAACAAAAAATAACCTCAATAAACATAAGCTAATTTCAATCACGAGTGAAAAACGAAAAATGAAAATCAACCTCAGTTTGGCTTAAAAATAAAGAAAATCACGCTTTCACATTTAACTAGGCTCTGTAGAGAAAAATGCTCTAAATAAAAGTTGTAGAAAAAACAGAAAATCGCTAATTACCGCTAAACTAAGCGTTATACAAAAAAAATTTTGAGAAAAAAGTTGTAGGTTCTTAAATTCTCTACAACTTTTATTATATAAACATTTTTGCGCTAAAATGCATAGGTATTAAAGCCGAAATCTTAACAAAACAAATGTTTTACGAGAAAACAGCCTCTCCAAGAATTTCAGCAGACATAGCGCCTACCCTACGTGTAGAGCATCGAAAATGTAGTAAATGAAGCGATTTTTACAAAAAATAGTAAAAAGAAAATGAGAAAATGAGAAAATCGCAAAAAGTGAAAATGACCCGAATACACTAACTTAAGGTTCAAGTTTCAAGTTCGTACGATGTTCCGTTCTTGAAATATTCTGTTCACATACACACACAGACCAATCGCCTGAAACATGTTTTTTGGGTTCTGGAAACGTGTAGATCCGGTGTAAACTCAATTTCGAAAAATCGACATGAAAACAATACTTTCCTTCATATATTAAATTCATATAGGCGAGAGAAAGCAATAATCGCCCCCATTTGTAGACCATATTAGCTTAAGTAACGAATTTTCCGTGAGTAATTATAAAAAGTGTTTTTTTTCTGTACCATTAATGATTAATTTTATGTTATGTTAAATTTTTAGGTATAAGATATTTGTAGTCCATCTCAGATTACGTAGAACCCGTTGAATGTAATAATAATACGGGTGTTTTATTAAGGACGCAATCTTGATTATATAAAGATAGAAGTAATAATATTATAATAATAAAATAAATAAGTAATATACATCAGTAAATTTTCTGTCCCCCAATCGGTATGCTGGCAACAGTGTACTTAAGGCCAACTACCTAAGACAGTTAAAATGTTCCAGTCAAGCATTAGTGTGGTGACAGCAGTCGATTCGTTATATTGTGTCAGCAATAGTTTTTTCCAAGGAAGAACGCGTGTTTATTTTAGAGACTTACATAGCGAGTAAATCTTACAAAATGTGTGCTAGATAAGTTTCAGTTGAAATTTCCCCGTTCTGCTGTTCCGAATAAATTGTCAATATCGCGTTTGATAAATAAATTCCGTAGAACTGGGAGTGTACTCGATGAGAAACCACCTCGCCAGCTAACAAAATTAGGTATTTTACCAACTGAACGGGTAAATTTCAACTGAAACTTACCTTACACACATTTGTAAGATTTACTCGCTATGTAAGTCTCTACAATAAACACGCGTTCTTCCTTGGAAAAAACCATTGCTGACACAATATAACGAAACGATTGCTGTCATCACACTAATGCTTGACTGGAACATTTTAACTGTCTTAGATAGTTGGCCTTGAAAACACTGTTGCCAATATACCGATTGGGGGACAGAAAATTTACCGATGTATTACTTCTATCTTCTTATAATCAGGGTTGTGTCCTCAATAAAACACCGGTTATATGCGGTTTCTTTTGTTTTAGGTGGAGGGCTTCGAAACACAAAGATCATAGTAGATCAAAATTATACTCGATGACCAATTCAGCTGATGTGATCATCAGGTCATGGGACTTATATAAACAGGGTCAAGTCACATCACAGTTTCACCACAGTGCCCCACCATCTGTTTTATATCAGGTAAGAGAAAAAAAGTTATTTATTTTTAATTCAAAAGCATAAAGGATTTTTAGTTGGATTTAATTAATTAATAATGTACTTTTACTCTAAACTTATCGTTCATTTTAATTATAATTTTAGGTAAAAAAATTAAAAAATCACACAAATTTTAAACGCCATTTTATCAGTCAAAAGATTTCTAGACAGACGTTAAAACTTAGTAGTCAATGAAACAAACCGACGTAAAATATATGTATACAATTTTATTTGGATTAAAAATTTTAAATGATCATTTTCATTCTGTGAGACTAGTTGCGGGTATGCCTAACGTCTCGATTGAAGGCGTTTCACACGAGACTGTTTTATTAGAATTTTGATAACGTACTGTTAAATAAATCTTAAATAATTATTCATTACCGTATTTATAAAATCTAAAATATTTTATTGATTTCAAATGGATTATCCTTTATGTATTTATCTATAATAATATTCTACTTAGTTATTCATTAATTAGCATTACTTCAGTTAGTAGCCTATTTCCTTAGTTACATTTATTAATTAATATTTACTATTTTATTAATATTTATTATTTTTACTTTTATTAACATTTTTTATTAATATGTTTTAATTAATACTTACTTTATTTATTAATATTTTTATTATTTGTTAATAAATAATATTATTTATTTATTTAAATAAATAATAATAATAATAATAATAATAATAATATTAATTTAACTTTGAATGTTGAGGTTTGAATGTATAATACTTTGAGATTTTTCGTTTTCTCATACGACCTGGGGTTGCGACCTGAAAATTTTCGGGTTACCAAATGTTTATGTAATTTTCTTCGCTAAATAACCTGCCGTTAAAAGATTATTTGTATTCCGAAATATTTTAAATTTTTGGTGGAGTAGCAACACCATAGGACTCCATCTAAAATTTTAAAAAATTCTCCGTGTTTCTATGGGTATGTGTAACGTTTTGTCAATAAACATTTGTGAAAAAAACCGTTGTGAAGGTGTAAAGAAAGAAAAACATGAAAACGGTACGCCCTAAAAGCTGAAATGCTAGTGTTTTGAGTTTGCTCAGCGAACAGGTAGGTAAAGGGCAATTTTAGCTACATGACCTTGAAGGACTTTGGGAGAGGCACCAAAAAGATCCTATACACTTTTTCTCTACGAAGCACCGTTCAAGAGATAAAAAATACTACCTCCTACCAAAGTTAAGAGGGGTGAAACCTGAAAGTTTTTGCGTTACCAAATTTTTATTTAACTTTTAACGTCAAAAACATGCCGCTAAAATATATTTTGTATTCTGAAAATTAAGAAATTTCATAATTTTTGGATAGGGGTAGCAACCCCCATTGGACCCCGATCTGAAATTTTAAAAATAACCCGTGATGCTATAAGTACCTGTAACGTTTTGCTAATGAAAATTTGCCAAAGAAAAACCGTTTTGAAGGTGTAAAGATAGGAAAACGTGAAGAAATAAAAATAATCTTTGAAAGTTAATAATATTTCCTATCCCTTTTTGTGTATTAATGATACTCTCTTTTATATTTATAAATATTTTCGATTTATTTAACAGTGCGTTATCAGTTCCAATGTGAAACGCCTTCTTTAATCAAGAAATTAGACATACCCGCAACTTTCTTCACGCTTAACAGAAAAGATCCATTTTATATAAAAATTTGGAATAATGTGAAAAAATTTCTGTATGTAATAAATCACCAGTAGGTCTAATAGATTTGATAATTTTCTATTTATTTTAATGATAAAATGTTACAAAACTGTTTTATTATTTGGCTGTATTTTGTTTTTGAAATAATAGAATTTATCAAATAGTTGACAAGTTATTTAAATTTTTTAACTGGCAGTGATTTTTTTTTTAGTTTTATTTAAAGTTGCATCATGGTGGTGTATATCATGCTTGGTCATTGGTGTACAAGGTGGGTTATGCATCGACAATTAAGGATTTTGACTTGTAAAAATTTCCAGACCCTAGCCGGGGATCGAACCAGGGACCTGCAAATTGTAGGCTAGCGTCCTAGCTACTGTCCTACGATACGGAGACGGTCACTTATATGTGTTGTTCGGGTTATTAGCTAAAAGGCTGGTTTGAATCTTTAAAGGCTCTACCAAGTAAAACGAGGAGTGAGGTGGTTTACCATGCCTTCCTCACTTTGCTTGTATATCAATATAAAATAACTATGTAAAAGTTTATTAGATATCAAAATTTCCTGACTTTGTCCTAAGTACGTAACACATGGGATACTATTGTGAGGTATCATTCTATAATATATTTACATTGTTTACACCATGATTAAACATAAATGTTAAATTTTTCATTATTTTCATTGGTAAAAAAGTCGTGTGATTGTTTTACAACAGATTTTTGTTGTTGTTTAGGTCAACAGCCGAAAGGCTGGTTTGAACCTCTAGAGGTTTTACTAAGTAAACCGAGGAGTGAGGTGGTTTACCATTGCCTTCCTCACTGAATGGAAAAGTACGCTTATCAGCATACCAGGCCCTCTAAAAAGCACATATTTTCCACTCTGTAAATGACACCTTCACTTCATTCACCACAAAGTCTGGCTGTACAATGAAATTCATTACTTTCAGAGGAGATAACTCTGATTAGTGTCTTTTACACCTCTACCTCTTCTGTTCTTAAATGATTCAGTCATTTAATTGGCTGACCATGTGATAAGAAACAGAACAGATTTTTATGAATAATCTTCTGGTGAATGCTTTCATTTGGACAGTGAAGTTATTATTAATATGGATAAAATTACAATACGTAGAATGATTTTTGAAGTTAATTTTGAAAATTTCTTACTTTATTTTAATTCAAATTGTTGCTAAAAGTACGGTTGGAAACGTATAATTATAAACATATTAATAATGGATAAAATTAAATACCTCTTTTGAATTAATCAAAATAGTTAACATATTTATCGAAAATATTTGACAAATTAATACAGAAATTTTCATTAAAGATTAATATCTGTTTCCGCTTGTTTTCTGTAAATCGGGAGTAGACTACGTGTAATATAGGCTTTGAGAATCAACACACACACACACACATATTATTATTATTATTATTAGTAGTAGTATTATCGTATATATATACATTATATTATTACTGCTTCAGGCGTTTTAGAATTTAACTTAAATTAAGTTTTCCTGTGATTATGTCAGGCTTTCAACTTTTACTTCAATTACAAATACAGACAATTTCTCAGCCGTTTTACCTTAAATTAATTAGGTATTTAATATTTACTTGATTAAATATTAAAAATATGTTAATAAAATGTTAATTAAATTTCCAAAAAGGATTAAATTTGAGGACTGCGAATTGAAACAGTAAGAGTTATGTATTTAAAAATATCACGTATCTCTAACATTAAGAATATTGCATAATATAAAATTTAATATTTCAGATAAAATAAAAATCCGTTTCATTTAAATGAGTAATTAAATTCATTGCCACAGTTTACCAGATAATAAAAAATGAGAAAACCTTTCAATAGTAAAGAAGAATTTGACTATGAATAATTAAAACTTAATGTTTTCACTGTTTAAAAAATTTAACATGTTTTATCTTCTGCTTCTTCTTCTTCTTCCTTCAAGGCTTAGGCAGTCGCCTGTTTCCAAACTCACAAACTTGAAACTCTTAGCTTATATCCATGGTCTCTGAGGTCGTCCCACGACTCTCCGTCCAACCGGTGCATAACGGTGTACTTGGAGGGGTATTCTGTGGTCCGACATCCTGTCCTGGTGTCCCCTCCATTGCCCGCAATACCTCTCAATCTTTTAATACAGGCAGTAGACTTGGAGCTCTGTTATTATATCCACATTCCGCACTCTATCCTATCTTGAGCATCCCCTAACTCTTCGCAGGAATCTCATCTCCGCTGCTTGGATTCTTTGTACATTCCTCGTCGTGGTCATTCATGCTTCACTCCCACACATTATTATTGGAGTCATCACCTTGTAAAACTTCATCTTTGTGTCAGGTCTGGACCTGTTGTTCAATGTTCTATTGATTGTGCCTATTACTTACCTCTGCTCGATGTCTAAATACAAGTCTACTCCTGGGTCACATTCCAAGTAATTAAAATAAAAGGACAAGACGGTTTGTATGATCTGGGTATGTCCAAAGAATGTCAACAGATTCAAAGAGAAATCCTTTTACATTAAGAAAATAGAAATAGAAATTGCCTTTGGAAAACACGGTCACAAGGAATTTAAGAAACTATGGTAGCAGTTTTCCATGAAGGGTGATTAGGAATACAGACACGATGGACTGTAGAACGCGGAAACGAAGAATTCTGTAAGGTGTTGCAGAAACAAGTACGGGCGGACCAACCCTTGATGCAAAATCAGGTTTTCAAAAAAATCTGAAAGTAAAGATCCGATTATTTTTTTTCATCTTTATTTCCAGATTTATTTTGTAACGCACTTTAGTAGTTTGAGCGCGAACCAAATTTTTTAGATAAATTTGAGATAAATAATTATACAACTCGAGGGGAAGGTGGAGCACGGGAAGACCAAGGAAAAAATGAAAAGATGATCTCGGGAACTGGATGGCGTAACAGATCCCGTGCCTAATACCTGATAAACAAGAAGAAGAATATATAAAAGTAATTTTCTCTATTATTTGAAAGGAGATAAATATGATTAAAATTATTAATAAATTGTTCAAACGACATTTAAATGATTAAATTTGAAATGTACATTAGAATAAATTTATTAAAGTGAGATAAAATGGATATGCCAATTAATATTTGAAATATAATTACTAACGAGTTCTACATCGCATAATTTAGTTGTTCTACAACCCTACAGATTGCGCTACTGGCGTAATTGTATCGACAATTCAGAAATTTATTGCCAGTGTAATTTAAAGTAACGACTACAAAATTTTAAATTAATTTATCTTTATGTCTGTCGAATCGATCAAAATTTTATTTGACGTTAATGATTTTTATGTGACGGAATTTGTCGTTCAAATTACTGATAAAGATAATTGGCTTTAATTTTTATTCATAGTTGTTTCCAATTAGATTTTTGGCCCACCTGTTCTATCGGTTTGTGTTAAATACTCAATTCTTTAAATTCTATGAAATAATTTGGAAGTATTGTATTATGAAACATCTGGTGTGAAACACTCACACGACTCTTGCCAATGCAAATAATGAACAATATAACCTAACATTAGTAATAAAACATTAGCTAAATAAACAAAAAACTAACCTCATAAAACATAACCTTATTTTAATCATGAGTGAATAATGCAAAATGAAAAATCATTCTTTCACGCTGAAACAAGGCTCTGTAGAGAAAAATGCTTATAATGAAAGTTGTAGATCTGTTAATTTCCTATAATTTTTTTCATAAACATTTTTGTCGTAAAATCCATAGTAAGGCAGAAGTTTTATAAAATCAATTTTTTAAAAAAAATTTTTATGAAAAAAAAACAGAAAATTACCGCTAATTAAGTAAGCATTATACAAAGAAATGTTTGATATAAAAGTTGTAGATTTTCAAATTGTCTGCAACATTAATTATAAAAACTTTTGCGCTAAAATTCATATTAAGACCATTATCTTAATCCTTTCAGTACTAACATCCAGCAAACCGAACGTCAATATATTTTACGTAGTCATAACATCCAGTTTACCGGACGTCCTTAAGTTATGCATAAAGTGCCAACTTCTTGATAACCGAAAATTTCCAATAAAACTTTTAAAGAAAAACTAATGGGATAATGTATTTTGAAACCGTCTCCATAGAGTAGTGACTAGCGTGCTAGCCTGCAAAGCGAAAGGTCCCGGGTTTGATCTCCGGCTATGGTCTGGAAATTTTAACACGTTAAAGCCACCGGTACGGTAACAAAACCCTCAGTAGTTGCTAATGACCCAACTGTCTATACGACTTTACTTAAACTAAAAAAACTATTTTAAATATTTTCGTGTTAGAACGATTTCTTTTCTTTATGAACACAAAAATTAATTTTTAACAGGAAATTTTATTTTTCTGTAACGGTAAATTTTTGGTTGGCAGGCTTACGCCTGCAAGTTTTCGAAATAAGGGCTGGCACTTTTTGTATACCCTTATTCAAATTAAATGGCTTTACATCAAACTTTAAAATATTTTTTCGGCACTGAAAGGGTAAAAAACCATTATTTCAACGAGAGAACAACCTCGCTAAGAATGTCAACAGACTTGGCGTCTGCCCTATCTTGTAGAGCATAAAAAAAAAGTGAATGAGGCGGTTTAAAAATAAAGCCGTTTTTGAGAAAATAGCAAAAAAAGTGAAAAATTATACGAATAAACTACTACTTCTGGTTGACCAATTCTGATGAAAATGTTCGTGTCGAGTTTTCTAGTGGTAACAAAACTTAAGTATCAAGTTTCAATCTCGTACGATGTTCCGTTCTTGAGATATTTTGTTCACACCCACATACACACACCAATCGCTAAAAATAACTTTTTTGTGTTCAGGGTGTCTGAAAACGTCCATATCCGGTGAAAACTCGATATAAGAAAATTGACATCAAAACAATACTTTCCTTATTATACAGAGTGATTCAATAAGATGAAACAATTTCAATAAGCTGTATTTCCTGAAGTACATGTTATATTTTAATTCTGTAAATTACATTTGAAAGAGAAAGTTTTAAATTTTAATTTACATACATGAAAGTTTATAGATGTTCAATATGTCCTCCTCCGGCTGCACGTACAACATCTAGACAGTAACTGAACTCATCCCAAACTCTCTGACGCATGTCTTGGGTCACTGAGTTGACTGCAGCTGTGATGCGATTCCTTGGTTCATTCAAATTGGTGGGAAGAGGTGGTATGTAAACTGCACTTTTCACGAACCCCCACAAGAAAAAGTCACAGGGTGTGAGATCTGGAGACCTCGGTGGCTAAAACTGAAGTGCAGAGTCGTCATTCGCCATGCGACTTATCCATCGTTGACGTATGGATTCATTTAGGAAACGCCGAACATTGCGATGCTAATGGGGTGGAGCTCCGTCCTGCCGGAAAATGTAATCTCCTGAATCTTCATTCATTTGAGAAAATCCACCCCATTGGCATCGCAATGTTCGGCGTTTCCTAAATGAATCCATACGTCAACGATGGATAGGTCGCATGGCGAATGACGACTCTGCACTTCAGTTTTGGCCCCCGAGGTCTCCAGATCTCACACCCTGTGACTTTTTCTTGTGGGGGTTCGTGAAAAGTGCAGTTTACATACCATCTCTTCCCACCAATTTTAGTGAACTAAGGAATCGCATCACAGCTGCAGTCAACTCAGTGACCCAAGACATGCGTCAGAGAGCTTGGGATGAGTTCAGTTACCGTCTAGATGTTGTACATGCAGCCGGAGAAGGACACATTGAACATCTATAAACTTTCATGTATGTAAATTAAAATTTAAAACTTTCTCTTTCAAATGTAATTTACAGAATGAAAATATAACATGTAGTTCAGGAAATACAGCTTATTGAAATTGTTTCCATCTTATTGAATCACTATGTACTATATTCATAAAAGGCAAGACAAATACAAATTAATTTATGTATCGAACAAAATTTTTTGTTGTTAAAAAAAGCACAGTTGATCGAAAACTTGTGAATCATCAATCTGGTTTTCTGAATTTAGGTGTAAAGTAGTTATGACTAAAAATCATAACTTCCTCATTCCCATGAATTCTTGAATATTTAAAGGTTACTTACATGTAACTGAATATGTAATACAGGTTGTGTACGAGCTAAAACTTTATAACCTGATAAGACAGCTTTAAGATTATAACCTGCTTTAGTATTACAAAAATAACTGAAGATAAAGAAATTCTACCGACATTAATGTTTCAGTGTTACCAACTCACTTATTTTATTACTAGTATTCGTATACTAGCTTCCTTATCGCCTTTAAATTCACTATAAATGTAGCATTAAATGCAACTTACCCCCACCATATGCTACATTTTGCCATTCTTCTTAAAACTGTGTTCTTAGGTTTCTGTTTATTTTTATTTTTTTTTACCTACGTTTCATTTTTATTGTACAACAGGAAATTCCCTTTTGTTCTTATCTGTAAGTACCAGGTTAAAGGTTGCATTGTACTTATATCAGAATTTAACTTACACAAGTTGTTAACTTGAAATGTTTTTTTTATTTACAATTGCACTTCTACATTATTCTATCATCAACTTTAATTTATATTTATTTTCTTACACTGAAGTAAGAAAAGCATTTTTGTAATACCTAGAAATCTGGTGTGAAACACTCACACAACTTTCTCTTGCCAATGCAAATAATTAATAATATAACCTAACATTAGTAATAAAACATAAGAAATAAACAAAAACTAACCTCAAAAAACATAACCTAATTTTAATCAGAAAGACACAAAATGAAAATCGACCTCATTTTGGCTTTAAAATACGGAAAATCACTTTCTTGCGCTAAACTAGGCTCTATAAAGAAAAATGCTCTAAATAAAAGTTGAAGATCTTTAATTTTCATTAAATTTAATTATATACTTTTTGTCATAAAATGCATAGTAAGGCTGAAATTTTTAAAAATCTGTTGTTTCTACACATTTTAGTGAAAAATCAGGAAATCGCTAATTACCGCTAAACTAAGCTTTATAAAAAAATGTTGGAATTAAAAGTTGTGGGATTTAAAATTTTCTACAACTTTTATTAAATACATTTTTGCTCTAAAATGCATATTAAAGCCGCAATCTTTAAAAAAACAATATTTTTACAAGAAAACAGCCTTTCCAAGAGTTTCAGCAGACATGGCGCCTACCCTATCTTGTAGAGATAAAAAATGTTTTCTTAAAAAACGTTTCGGGTCCGGTAGTAGTATGTAACTTAAGTTTCAAGTTCGTACGATGTTCCGCTCTTGAGATTTTCTGTTCATACACACACACACACACACACACACACACACACACACACCAATCGCTAAAATCGACGTGAAAACAATACTTTCTTTTCTATAAATGCATATAGGGAAGAGAAAGTAAAAAAAATTTATTTTCCAATAATTGCGTCATTTAATATTATATGTACCTGAATTCCTTACATCTTTTGAAAAATAATGAATGAAGTAGAAACAAAAGTTAACGAAAATAAATCAACGCACGTAACATTCATTCCTTTGAAAAATTACAGTATAGCTACTGGTAATTTTTAAATAGATGTCTAAATATTACGAAAATGTTTTTTAATATGATAGGGAAAAAGGCTGAGTCAATTTTTAAAATAAGGTTTTACCGCCTACCCAAGATGACATAAAAAGATTTGAATCCGTTTTATTTGAATGGTTTATATCGTTTATAGTTTAAACGAAAACGGCTGTAAAGATAATTGAGAAGAGGAATAATAAAAAAAATCACAAAAATATAATTAATGAAAATGATTTTGAGTCCACTGGTGACATAATTGTTAAAGAATGATATTGGTGATGAAATTTTTATACCATTTCCATCGCCACAAAATTGAAAATCTCCAGGAAATCAAGAATGTGCAACTACATTGTCACAGTCATAATATGTCCACAGCTCCGTGAAACGTAAATCATAAACCGATCCTTAAACACACGCGCGCGCAGCACTCCTAGATCTGTCTTAGCGGTGTTCTACATTCCTCAGTAGTGAGTCACCTACTAGGCACTTAGGACTGCAATACTATCATTTTGGTTCTAATTACCTTAATCGAAATTGTATAATAATTTTCAAAATCTACGCACTATTCCTTGAAAAATCTGGTGTGAAACACTCGCATAACTTTCATTTGCCAATGCAAATAAAACCTAATATTATTAATAAAACATTAGATATTAACAAAAAATTTAACCTCAAAAAATATAATTCTGAGAAATCCTGGAAAATAACTCTTTCACACTAAACTAGGCTCGTAGGGAAAAATTAAATAAATAAAAGTTGTAGATCTTTTATTTTCTATAAATTTAATTCAAACACTTTCGTCATTAAATGCATACTAAAGCTGACATCTTAAAAAGTTAATTTTTTTAAAATTTTAAATCCTCTACAACTTTTATTAGCCTATATACATTTTTACGCTATAATGCATATTAAAACCGCAATCTTAAAAAAAAACAATCTTTTTGCTAGAAAACAGCCTCTCCAAGAATTTCATCAGTCATGGCGCCTACCCTATCTTTTAGCGCATAAAAAATGTTGTAAATCAGGCGATTTAAAAAAAATCGTGAGAGTGATTTTTGAGAAAATCACAAAAAAGTGAAAAATGACACGAATAAACTACTACTTCCAGTTGGCCGATTTTGATGAAAATGTTTCTGTTGGGTCCGGTAGTAGTATCTAAGTTAAGTTTCAAGTTCCAATCTTGAGATATTCTGATCGCACACATACACACACGCGCGCGCGCACACACACACTGACACAGAGAGAGAGAGAGAGACCAATCGCTGAAAACATGTTTTTTGGGTTCATGGGGTCTGGACGTGTAGATCCGGTGAAAACTCGATTTCGAAAAATCGACATGAAAACAGTACTTCATTCCTATATATATTCATATAGGCAAGAGAAAATAAAAATGAGTCCAAACACGGTGTTGTTGTGACAATCCTTAGCACTTCTGATGTTGGATTTCATTCTGACTCCTTTATTCAATAACAGTACCACTTAAATTTAACTGTTTTTTTTATACATGTTACAATTATTACATCTTATTCCGTTTTTCAAAACATAATATTTGATTAACAATAAAATATAAAAATTAAATATAAAATTAAATAGCACAGGAAATGTTTAGGATTGTTACAATAACACCGTGCTTGCACTCATTTTTCATGGTATAACACATAGATTTTGAAAATTACTATAATATAATTCTTATAAGTTAATTACAACCAATATGTTAGTAGGTCAAGTGCCTAGTAGGTGACTCACTACTGAAGCATGTAGAACACCGCTAAGGTAGGTCTAGGGGTGCTACGCGCGTGCGTGTGTGTGTAAGGGTCGGTTTATGATCTAGGTTGCACGGAGCTATGGAGATATTATAAGTAGTAAATAATTTAAATACACGAGTGGATTGTACCGCATGATATATCACCTAGAACCAGAATATTCTTTATTTATTCCAAAACGTACACAAATGCATTCCTGAAAAAATTTAAGATAATCTCATTTTTATGAACTGAAAGCACTCATCTGTGTTCAAAATAAACCAAAACGTACGTCCATATTGTTAGAAAAAATGTCCTTTTTTAAATAATTGGAACACGTGACTTGCAAACAATGTTCATTTTATCCCGACCTTTTGCTATTTATGGAAGAAAATCAAATTTTTTTAAATATAATAACAAAAATCGTGTTTATTTAAACAGATTTAAGTTAGAAGATAAAAAACGTCAAGCTTCATTTTACGTAACGTAAAAAGAGATATAGCAAGTGAAACATAATTATATTTTGTACGCTTAAGGACTTAAAAGAGTTAACGCGCACGAGGCCTCGTTAGTTTAGTTATTTATGCCTTTATAATCGAATAATTGAATAATCTTTTTACAAAGCTTTTTCATTTTTCCTAAAATATTTTAAAATTTTAATAGTGTGCATTTTGTATTTAATAACCACAATTTACTTAACTTTGACCTTTGTTGTTTGGCCAAGGATTGTAATAATTGTACAATTTTTCATTTAGAACATTGTGTTGTTGTATAATACGTAGAAAATCTTAAACGTACAGCTAGATATGAAGTACAAGTCTCAATCTCCTCTTTTGTTTAATACCCCGTATTGCTCCACTGCCTACTTCCTCGTCTCCTCTTTTCATCTTTTCGTTATCCTGCCCTTTCTATTCCTCCTCTTCCTCCTTCTTTACTTGTTACTATATTCTTTCTTCGTTCTTTCTTCTTTCTCAGCCTCTCTTTCTCCTTTTTCTCCTCCTCCTCCTCCTCCTTCTTTTCCTTCTCCTTCTTGTCCATCTTCTCCTTTTTTCATTTCTTCGTTATCCTGCTCTTTCTCTTCTCTTCTCCTCTCTTCCACTCTTTCTCTTCTTTCTCCTCCTCCTCCTCCTGCTACTACTTTTCCTTCTCCTTCTTGTCCACCTTCTCCTCTTCTTTTAATTTCTTCGTTATCCTGTTCTTTCTGCACCTCCTCTTCCTCCTCCTTTACCTCTTCATATTTTCCTTCCTCCTTCTTTCTTCTTTCTCAGCCCCTTTTTCTCCTCCTCCTCCTCCTCCTCCTCCTCCTACTTTTTCTTCTCTCTTTTGTCCTTCTTCTTCTCCTCCTCCTCCTTCTTCTAATCCTTTTTCCTCTTCTTCTTATTCCACTCCTCCTCCTCCTTCTTTCTCTTCTTTTTCTTGTTCTTCTCGTTCTTGTTGTTCGTCTTTTGTTTCTTCTTCTCTTCTCCTTCTTCCCTTCTTCGTTTTCGCCTTCCTCTTTGTCTTTTTTTCCTTCTTCGTTTTCTTCTTCCTATTTTTCTTAAAAAATTTTCTAATTTTTTTTGCCTTCGTCTTCCGCTCTTAAATCGTCTTTTCTCCCCTTTCTTCATGTTCATTCATTCACTTTTACCTGTCATTCTTCGTCATTTTTCTTTTTGTTTTCTTCATTATCGATTTGATCTTCTTCAACTTTGTCTGTTTTTTCTTCAACGTTGTTGTAATTTTGCTTTCCTTTTTGTTTAATTAACGAATTTTCTATACCTAACATTAATATTTGATTTGGGATTTTTATTCGTTTTCTTTATAGGAAACCTCTCAAGTAACTCAAGTAAATTTTATTCGATTCGTTTTGTTTTTCATGGCAAAACTTAACTCATTTTAATGTTCATTTTATCATATTTCTGTGACCAGGAAGAGTCACAACTACTTACTTTCTATAACAGTCCGTTTATAGGTTATGAGCTAACGTTAATGGAGTCACTTGTTTTATTCTTCAGTCAAAAAATAAATAAATAAATAAACAAAAGATGTTTTAAAACAAAATATAGCTCTAACAAATCTCTTCAAATTTATATTATTAACTTATAAAAAAGATAGTATCAAAGGGACATCAACTTCTAGACAATTTTGTTTCTTATATTGAAATTATTTTTTTATTTTGGTTTTACGTCCGACTGGTTTTCAATTACTGCTAATGCAGACGGTGAAGGATGAAATGATTTTTGAACGTATGAAAATATTCCGTGCCTGAATGGGATTCGAACCAAGACCGCATTATGAAACGCGGTCTACCATAATATAATGAACAGGTCTACCAGTAGACCGAATCGGTAATAGAAAAGAGAATATCCTTCTTTGGACATATAATCAGAACACCCAAAGATAGAATCACAAACCAAAAAGTCAGAAAAATCTACCACAAAAAGGCAGAAGTAATGTGGTTAAGAGAAATCAAGAAAGATATGGAAGAATTAGGCATCACCTTCGAACATCTAGAAAATAAAACTGAACAGCTGAAACTATTAAAAGATAAAAATATTAGATTCCAAGGAAAAGTAGATAAAAAAGGAAGCAGAATTTGATCTTTTCGGAAAAGAACGGCAAAAAAGATTTGCCAGAATGAAAGAATACTGGAGGAAAATAAAAAAAAAAGAATCAGAAGAGAGTGCCCAGAAATTGACTCAAGTGATCCACTGTGGTCTCAAAAGGAAAAACAGACAGTAAAAAAAACAGAAAATTTACAATCGGTGAAAAACGAATAATACTTTACAAGAAACAAAAACTTTAAATTTAGAATTACGTACATAGAAAATAATTGGACTTTAGAAAGAGAGATACATAGACTAAGAGAACAAGAGAGATTTAGAGACGAAAATACGCTAGGGAAGTATGAGCCAGGAGCTTAACCTGACAGTACTCAGGTGTCCCTTGTTCACCCATAAATTACTACTTCCTTCATTTCTGGAAAGGCTAATTGCTTTTCACATAAGAGAATAACAAGAACTATCTCTCATCACTCTGCACTCCCTTTCCCACATCTCTCTTTTCCTTTACAAAACCAAGATCATACTTAACACCGTTTTTGCTTCACACAAATTAAACAAAAAAACAACATTGAAAGTACCTAAGTGTAATAACAGTATATTATTCTTTAATTATAAGGTATTATTTTGTTAATTTTTACTCTGATCTAATTTTCTTGGAATTTTAAATCTTTTACTTACCACCACTATTTTTGAACGTTTACAATATTGAATTCCATTCTTTAATAGAGTGGTAATTACGTTTTTACTTTCTCTTGCCTGTATAAATAAATAGGAAGGAAAGTATTGTATTCATGTCGATTTTTCGAAGTAGAGTTTTCACCGGATATACACGTTTTCAGACCTCCTGAATCCAAAAAAAACATGTGTTTAGCAATTGGTGTGTGTGAGTGTGTGTGTGTGTGTGTGTGTGAACAAATTATATCAAGAACGGACATCGTAGGAACTTGAAACTTGAAACTTAAGTTGAATACCACTAGAGGACCTGAAACAAACATTTTCATCAAAATCGGTCAGTAGTTTATTCGTTTCATTTTTCACTTTTTTGCAATTTTGTCAAAAAAAGGTTCCAACGATTTTTTTTTTAAATCGCCTCATTTACTAAATATTTTATGCTCTGAGAGATAGGGTAGGCACCATGTCTACTGAATTCTTACGAAGACTGTGTTCTCGTAAAAAAATTGTTTTCTTAATATTGCGGCTTTAATATGCATTTGAGCGCAAAAATGTTTATTATAAAAATTTTAGAGAATTTAACATCCTACAACTTTTACTCCAAACATTTTTTTGTATAATGCTTAGTTTAGCGGTAATTAGTAATTTTCCTGTTTCTTTTCATGAAAATCTATAAAAATTTGATATTTTAAGATTTCAACCTTAGTAGTCTATACATTTTACGACAAAAGTGTATATACTTCAATTTATAGGAAATTAAAAGATCTACAACTTTTATTTAAAGCATTTTGCTTTACAGAGCCTAAATTAGCGTGAAAGAGTGATTTTACGTATTTTTAAGCCAAACTGAGGTTGGTTTTCATTTTGCGTCTTTCGCTTATGATTAAAATAAGGTTATCTTTTTTAAAGTTAGTTTTTTGTTTATTTCTAATGTTTTATCACTAACGTTAGGTTATATTGTTAATTATTTGCATTGGCAAGAGAAAGTCGTGTAAGTGTTTCACACCAGATATTTTTGTTAATTTTTACTCTGATCTAATTTCCTTGGTATTTTACTTTCTCTTGCTCTAAATTAATTTGAGGTCTGTTCAAAAAGTTCCCGAACTTTTTTTTATAGAGAAAATTATTTGACTTACAGCTTAGGAATCTGGATCTTCTCCCCAACGAATGTCTTATCGTTGTTTCCACTTTCTGAAGCAATTCTGGAACGCTCCTTCTGGTATGGCTTTCATTAGTTTGGAGAACAAGAAGTATATTTTGTTCACAGACATCACACACCAATTGCTGCAAATATATTTTCGGATTCAGGGGCCTTGAAAATGTGCATTTCCGGTAAAAACTCGATTTCGAAAAATTGATAATATGAAAACAATATATTTTCCGAATTCATTGATCCGCGTTAAACCGAAATCGCGATTAAGAAGGTTGTACTATATAAATCAAATAATAACGGGGACAGTACATACCACTGCCTAACTCCTTTTTTGAATTCCAATTATTGAAAATATTATTTTCTTCTTTATGGAAGTGAATCATGGGTTACCACAAAACACCAAAAAAGTAGGATCCAAGCAGCTGAATTAAGGTTTTTAAGAAGGGTGACGGGTTGCTCGAGGTTGGATCTATTACATAACGAGGAAATTATATCTGAGTTGAGTGTATTTAGCCTAAATGAAAAAGTGGAGAAATACCGTAATCAATGTAGGCAACATTAATACTAGAGGAGAGAATGACTTTGAAAGTGACGGAATATGTTCCAGTTGGAAGAAGGAGATGGGAAGACCTCGAAGAAGATGGCAGTAATCGAGATGTACCGGTTGGAATGTCTCGTGTTAGTGTAGATGTACAGGATGGTTTGTGAGTTCGGAATAGGCTTGTGCTTAATCCTTGATAGTAAAATGAAAGAGAAGAAAATATTAGTTAACATTTTAGATTTTTAAATCCGGAAAAAGTTTTTAGTAAAATTTATAAAGGAGTATCTTGAATGATTAAATTCAGGAGTATCAGGAATCAGGATTGATTGATAGTTTAATGTTTGGCTGAGAGAAAGTAAACGTCAAAAATATTAATCTTTGTTTATATGTTAACCCGATCAATAAAAAGTATCCCCTACATATTTTGTTTTATCAAAAACACCACTCGCTTTTTAATTAATTACATCCAAAAAAAACTTTTAACTTAAATTCTAAATATATTTGCATTAACTTGAAAAACGTTGAATGTAAATTAAATAGTTTATTTTCCGTGTAGCTTTAGATAGTAACGTGCCTTTAATAAAAAGGATCGAAACGGCAATTAAAAGTTAGGTTGCGCAGTAAAATTACCGAAAACTTTCGTTTGATCAGAGTTGTTTCAAAAAGTTAACATTTCTTAAATTAAATAAACTTTTTACATGTCTTAAAAGTATTTTTCAAAATAGCATCATAATTATTTTGGTTTAATTAAAAAAATAAGTTACTCCAATTAATATTTTCAGTATTCTTTATTAGTTCAATTTTGTTAATTTGATCCTGTAAATAAATTCATTAAAATATGTGAAGAATCTTCAAAACAACGGTTTTTTACTTTCTCTTGCCTATATAAATATATAGGAAGGAAAGTATTGTATTCATGTTGATTTTTCGAAATCGAGTTTTCACCAGATCTACAAGTTTTCAGATCCCCTGAACCCAAAAAAAAAAAACATGTTTTTAGCGATTGGTCTGTGTGTGGTGTGTGTGTGTGTGTGTGCGTGTGTGCGTGCGTGCGCGCGCGCGCGGGTGTGTGTGTGTGAACAGAATATCACAAGAACGGTTTTAAGTGAAACTTAAAAATTAAGTTAAATACCACTACCGGACCGAGATGAACATTTTAATCAAACTTGGTCAACCGGAGTAGTAGTTTATTCGTGTCATTTATCACTTTTTGTGATGTTTTCAAAAACGGCTCCTACGATTTTTTTAAAATCTCGTCATCCACTAAATATTTGATGCTCTACAAGATAGGGTACGGCCCATAACAGACAGGTGGAGTGTCAAATTTTTTACACTCAATTTGTTCGTTGCAGGGCTAAAATAAATAGTTCTGTTTCTTATCACATGGTCAGCCAATTAAATGACTGAATAATTTAAGAACAGAAGAGGTACAGGTGTAAAAGACACTAATCAGAGTTATCTCCTCTGAAAGTAATGAATTTCATTGTACAGCCAGACCGTGTGGTGAATAAAGTGAAGGTGTCATTTACAGAGTGGAAAATATGTGCTTTTCAGAGGGCCCGGCATGCTGATAAGCGTACTTTTCCACTCAGTGAGGAAGGCAAATGTAAACCACCTCACTCCTCGTTTTACTTAGTAAAACCTCTAGAGGTTCAAACCAGCCTTTTGGCTGTTGACCTAAACAACAACTACAACAACAAGATAGGGTAGACGCCATGTCTGCTGAAATTCTTGGCGAGGCTGTTTTCTCGTAAAAATTGTTTTTTTAGGATTGCGACTTAAATATCCATTTTAGCGCAAAAATGTTTTAAATAAAAGTTGTAGAGAATTTAAAATCTTACAACTTTTAACCCAAACATTTTTTTGTATAACGCTTAGTTTAGCGGTAATTAGCGATTTTCTGTTGTTTTTCTTACGAAAACGCGTTAAAAATCGATTTTTTTTTAGATTTCAGCCTTAGTATGCATTTTACGACAAAAGTGTATATAATTAAATTTATAGAAAATTAAAAAATCTAAAACTTAATATTACTCTACAGAGAATATTTCTCTACAGAGCCTAGTTTAGCGTAAAAGAGCGATTTTCCGTATTTTTGAGCCAAACAGAGGTTGATTTTCATTTGCGTCTTTCACTCATGATTAAAATAAGGTTATGTTTTTTGAGGTTAGGTTTTGTTTATTTGTATTTTTTTATAACTAATTTTCGGTTATATTGTTCATTATTTGCATTGGCAAGATAAAGTCGTGTGTGTGTTTCACACCAGATTTTTAATAATAAGAACATTCATTTTGTTTTCCCAGAGACGAAGGTTCATTTTTCTGAATTTCATTTTCGTCTTTTCTGTTTCAGTACGAGCTGGCTCCAGTTATGGATAAAGTGCTTGATGGAGGACCATTAAGAAATAGTATTCCAGAGCAACGAGATCCAGAATCTTCTAGAAGATAGTAGGGAACTTGAACATAAATACAACTTAAACAGGTTCCTTTGGGCTACAGGATATCTTTGCAGTAATACTAACAACAACAATTTATAATATATAATAACGATAAATTTTATTGACGCCCAGCTTTATAAACTGACAATACTCTTTATCAATAAAATATTTATTTATTAACTTTAATGAAAAAGAAGTATGAAATTAATCTAACAAAAAAATTTGTAATTGTTGAAACCACCTTTGTTGTAATTTCGCTTAGATTTTACTTTAGCCATAGTCAATTTGCTTAAATCAATTTTGATCCGTTATTCGCCATTTTTTTTTTGTTTATCAGTCTCGACTGGTTTCATGCAGCTCTTCAAGCTGTTCTATCAAACGCAAGTCGTTTCATATCTACATACCTGCATCACCCTACTACATCTTTTGTAATTTGCTTCATATATTCTAACCTTAGTCTCCCCCTACAATTCACTCCCTCAATATTACCCTCCATTATTGATAGACCATTACCTGGATGTCTTAAGATTTTATGCCCCACTAATATATCCCTTCTTCTGGTAAGATGCTTCCATATACTTCTTTTTTCATCCACTCGCCTAAGAACCTCTAATTTACCTATTTTGTCCACCCATCTAATCTATAACATTTTCCTATAACACCAAATTTTAAAAGCTTCTATCCTCTTCCTTTCTACAGTTCCTGTCACCCACGTTTTACTCCCGTATATTGCTACACTCCAAACATAATGTTTTAAGAAATTCTTCCTAATCTGTAAGTCAATGTTTGTAATCAGTAAGCTGTTTTTCATTTCAAAGGCTTTTCTAGCTTGAGTAATTCTACTTTTGATATCACTTGTGCTTCTACCATACTTTGTTATTTTACTCCTTAGAAAACAGAATTCTTCAACTTACGGCCTAACGGCCTACCCCCGCATAACCCAGTCTATTTTTCAAAATTTAAAAATTCTGCCACAACATTGTTCAATCAAAGTTTCATATTACTAACCTATTTGTACTAAGTTTTTTACGCTGAGTAAAGCGATAGTTTGCCCGTGCCGAACGATCGAGCGGTTACCAAGATAGCAAGGATTCAGAATATTGTAAATAAATCAAAATTTAAATAACCTGCGAACTTTAAATTTCTTACACGCTGTAAAAATATAATTGTCTATATTGATAAAAAATTTCAAACTTTTCGGTCAAATATTTATCGAGTTACACGCCTCTAAACGCGTGAAATTTGTTGCGGCAGCAAAAAACCGGGTCTTTTTGCCTTCCAAACTCGAAATGGCAAATTTCAAACAACATTAAAAACATAGGACTATTATAGGTCAACGCAGAATAAACTGAGCTAAATTTTGATGTAAAATATGTTGAAATCTGATTATAGTTTTGGAGATACAAGGGTTTAAACTCGGTTTCTATGATTATGAAACCGAAAGTAGTGTGTTATGAGAGGCCTATATGGAATTCTAGTTATATTTTCACTAAAATTAAGTTTGATATATATAAAGAATTTGTTTTTGATATACAGAAACATTTTTGCATTAAAATTTCACGGGACTCAGGAAATGCTTCGATATATGTAGAATTTCGATAAATAGAGATCCGACTGTATATTCTTTCCCCAAAATGCGTACTAACAACACAATTTTTACTATGAGAGTCTCTCCTAAATTTCAGCAGACATACCTTTCTTGTGGAGAATAAAATACGTAGTAAATGAGGCAATTTTAAACAAAATCGCAAAAAGTGATATATTGGACGAATAAAATTACTACTTGCAGTTGACCTATTTTGATAAAAATTTTCGTGTCAGATACCCTCATGGTACCTAAATTAAGTTCCAATATTCAACTTCGTACGATATTCCGTACTTCTGATATTTTGTTTACACACACACCAACCGGTAAAAACATGTTTTTCTGTTCATAGAGCGTAGAAACGTGTATTTCCGGTGAAAACTCGATTTAAAAAAATAAAAACAATACCTACTTTACCTCCCTATTTGATATTCCAATTTTCAACTTCGTATGATATTCCGTTCTTCAGATATTTTGTTTATACACAAACGTAAAAACATGTTTTTGGGTTCATAAAGCGTAGAAACGTATATTTCCGGTGAAACTCGGTTTGAAAAAAATCTAAATAAAAACGATACTTTTATCTCCCGATATTTAATATTGCATATGATATCAAAATGAAAAGCTTATTTTACATCACATAAGTACCTCAGGTCAATATCGGTGGTTAAACTAACATAAAAATATAAGCAAAATTACAACTATATGGTGGAAGTTATTACGAAAAGTTTTTGCAAAAATTAACAATAATACACGACTGAATTATGAAATGAAAAATAAATATATAAATGTAGGATTTTTTTATTGATATTAAAATCAGAAAAAGTTGTAACTCAATTATGAGTGTCATTGGCTATTTTTACAGCAGTTTAAAACGATGTTAAGTAACATGTATTTTTTAATTAATTTAAATTGTTAGAGGATGTACACAGAGACGACAAGTATTTCCAATGTTAGCATTTATTTACCACCGTATATGAAAAAAACAACTATTAATTGAAATATCAGAAATATTTCAAATTACATTAAATATTTTTATAAAAAACACGTTTTCATGTTTTTTTAAACATGTCTCCATGCATGTCAATTTTAAACATTAATTTTTAGTTTTATTTATATAATTTTCAAATGGTAATATCAAATCATTCTACAAAAATATCATATGGGTAACCCAAAATTAATAAAAGAAAAACAAATAAATTTTCCTATAAACTGGATTTTAAATAAAAACATGAAATATTAATGTACAATACATTGATTATGAAAGGTTTTTTAAATGGAAATATCAATAACGTTTTGTTTATAATATGTGTGACGTATAAAACTCTTTTCTGTGATGATATGTTGAGAACTTTAAAAACTTTCTTGAAATTAGAGTAGGTGGTTTTTGGTTTTCACTGTTTATTTACTATCTGTTAAATATTAACAATAAGTAAACATGAAATATTAGCCTACGGACATTTGCATAATTTGATTTTTTTTTTTTGGTTTTACGTCCGACTGTTTTGCAATTGCTGCTAATGCAGACGGTGAGAAGGATGGTAGATGAAAATGAGTGAAAAAAATTACCTGATTTGGTGATGAAATGTGATCTGACCGGGAATCGAACCCGGGACCCCGGCGTAGAAGCGATTTGCGCTAACTGCTACGCCAACAGGACAGCCATGATTTTAATTGAGTGAGCTATCAGTCATTATCATCATTGATTCACCCAGAGTTGTGATAATGGCAGATGACGGCAAGACAGCTGCTGGGCAGAACGTATAAGCAAAGTGGTCGGACGAGAGGGCCAGTGTTGCATCGAGTATTCCATAAGAGGTCGTCGTCGTTGACTCGGAGATTATGATCGGTTGTGGAGCCAGTTGATTGCCGTACTTGCTGGCAGAAAGGGGTCAAGATTCTGTGCCCGTTTTACTTGCCTGAATAGAGAAGTCACGGTGATTTCTTGCAGAATTGGTTGCGGGTTGATCAGTTGTGTGACTCTTCATCAGTTGTGTGATCAGTTGTGAGAGTCAGTTGTGTGACTTCTCCCGCGGTTGCAGCCTGTCCTCCTCCAATTCTTCAGTGCTTTCTCCTGCCGGCTCCCGAGACAGCAAGTTCGTCAAGGCATGGCCGAGATGAATCAGAAGTGCAAGATTTTCATAAATCTTCTTGGCGTAGCGCAAGAAGTTCCACCAGCCTTGCGTTTCAACGTTCAATTTGCGGTGTTTTTGAGTGCGCAATCAAACAAGTCCGTTGTGTTTTGTGATTGAGTGCGCAATCAAAGAAGTCCGTTGTGTTTGAAGACCTCTATCTCAAAAACAGCCAAACGAAAAATTTTGAACCTTACACCAAATGAAAGCCTGTTCTTTTCTGCGTTTATTGGTTTTACCTTTATTATTTTTTATAGAAGTTAGTTGGAGATACAACAATTTACGCACAAAAATTAGCCTACTCTGTTTTAAGCCAGTTTTCCGATAATGCACTGTGACCAGGTGGTGACATTAAGTGTCTAGATGAAACCTTTATTTTTTGGTGTCCCTGAAAAGACCCGATTAAACGGTGGTCGTCTTGAGGAAGCGTCGGTCGTAGTCGTCGTGGTGGTCGAAGGTCTGGGCGACACGGCATGTGGTCGTCCAGCGGAAACGTCAACTTCTTCGCTCGCAGTAGTGCGTCGATAGATGCTTTGTCGGACCTGGTGGGGCGTAAGGCTCGGTCGAGGGACAGCTGTGGGCATTGCTCATGGCAGCGGGCGATGACAGTCCCGGTCGACGACTTACGGTGTCGGCGAGCGGAAGCATCATCTTCACTCTTGCGGGGTCGCCGATGAGTCTTCACTGGAGTCCGGTAGCCGTATGCCGATGTAAGAAGTCTCGTCGATGCTGTAGAGTTGCGTGGTATCAAATCTCCTCGGGCTAAATGGAGCGCTCTTTATATTGTCGCCGAGAGCGCTGTGGTAAGGGGCAGTTATTTGTCTCGGCTTTGGCGACAAAGGTCTCTGCCACAGGCCTACCGCCCCTTTTGGAACTATTGGCGGTTCCTTCTGTCGCTAAGTCGGAAGCTTTGATAGCCGGCAGCATAGTACGTAATCAAAGGGGACGACGGTGATATTACTTTTTAAACGTCTGTTACTTCGTCCAGGCTTTATATAAAACATCGCCGTGAATTATGTTGAAGATCAGAGTATTTTCTATAATATGAATATTTTAAAAGTGACATCTGATTTTTCGATTTAATACACAGGCCATTTTTATAAAAACGTGCTATTCTGAATCCACGTAAAGATAGGAATATGATTTCTGAACTGAATCATGCATTTTTACAGCAGTAGGGAAACCTTGATGTGATATGGTAATTTACTTGGTTAATCACTAAATATGCCGCATTTATTTCTCCTAACAGAATAATATCATCTTCATCCATTTTGTAAACACAATAAAAGTGGGGCACAAACGGCATGCCTCTAAGCGCATGCAATAAGGCATGTGCCAACGCACACCTTGTTGCATGTTGAATTGAACGTTGAAAGGCAAATTGAAAATGAAATTGCACGAGTGTGGACATAGCTACTGGCGTTTAAGTCTACTTTCGGGGTTACCCAGGATGAATTTTGGGCGCATATTTTGTACAAGTGGATTGATATTGAAATCATATCATTTTAAACCATTAAAATTGAATGTATTGCGCTGTGAAATTGTTACAACTGTCGTAACAAATGGTACGTTTAAGTTATCGTTTGGAGAATTTTATTTAGCATTGCTTGAATACGTTTTGTGTGCGCAAGCTTTGCAGACGCCATAGTTGAAAGCCATAGGTCCAGATCAGACGTATGATGGGTTTGTGAATTAGTAAGTGTCTGAAAAGTAAACGTTTTATTTAGGAGAAACGTGATTTAAGTTTCTGAAGTGCGTTTACAAAGTCTGTCGCATATCAACGTGTAGGCAGAGTTAAAATCATATCCGGTAATTTAACTCCAAATTTTCGGCCAATAAATTTTATACTATTTAAGAAGAATTTTTTTTACCGAAAAATAAGTAAATGCATTAAAAAATTGATAATAATTTTGAGTACTTATATCGATTGTAAACATTGTAATCGGAATACTTGTAACTTAAGTCTCTTTCAATTTTAAAAACAGAAACCATATTTTGTCAGTGGATTTAAGGAATAATACCTACTAATTAATACTTTTGCTATAGAAGATGTATTCATTAACAAATATGTATGTATAATTTATCTGATTTCATAAAAAGTAGTGTGAGCTATTATAATTAAAAATTAAGTTTTCAGCAATATTTCAGCAAAAAGATTGCTTTTAGTTAAGACTTTGAAAACATTTTGGGCTTCTCATATTATATTATTTTGTTGTTCGGGTAAACGAGTATTTAACATTTTAATTCATGATTCCATGAAATTTCTTGTTTTTCAAGGAACATGTTTACACTTTTTCGTAAAGACAAGTAAGTTAATGAAAAAAATTAGACTTTCTCAAAGCGTTTTGGCGCAAAGTGTTATAAATATGCAAAACTTATTTTTTAATAAATTCCAGTTAAATGAATTTTACTTTATTTCTAAGATAAAATTAATTTCGTTTTAAACCAATTTTTGACGAAGTGAGATGACTTTACATGTCTCTGGAAGCTCTTTTTGCAGCACACATTTTCAGCATTAGTTTACTGTAGGCTTTCCCCTTTTTTCTGTCCAACCGGTGTTCTGTTTTGTTCTTCATGAAAGCCCTTGTCTGCTTAAATTCTTAGAAAGGCTGTTTTCTCGTAACAAAATTGTTATTTTAAGATTCCGACTTTAATATGCATTTCAACGCAAAAATGTATATAATAAAATTATAGAGAATTTAAAATCCTACAACTTTTATTTCACACATTTTTTTGTATTACGCTTAGTTTAGCAGTAATTAAAATTTTCTGGTTTTTCTTCTCGAATATCTGTTAAAAAATCTGTAAAAAATATCTGTAAAATATTTTTTAAGATTTCAGCCTTACTACGCACTTTACGACAAAAAAGTCTATATTCAAATTTATACAAAATGAAAAGATCTAAAACTTTTATTTAGAGAATTTTCCTATACAAAGCCTAGTTTAGCATGAAAGAGTTATTTTCCGTGTTTTTAAGCCTAACTGAGGTTGATTTTCATTTTGCGTCTTTCACTCATGATTAAAATAAGGTTATGTTTTTTGAGGTTAGTTTTTTCTTTATTTCTTTTTTTTATTGCTATTTTTTTATTGCTAATGTTAGGTTATATTGTTCATTGTTTGCATTGGCAAGAGAAAGTCGTGTGAGTGTTTCCAAACAGATTTTTCTTATAAAATTATTTTTTTCCTTGTAACCTACATTGTCCGTCTGTTATCTTCTGACTCATTTTCTTGTGGAGGATCTTTAGCAATTACATTGTGTTAAGGTACTGTAACGATTCGTTTTAACGAGTTAAAATTTTCAGATTCAAGCCGGGAATCGAACTCGGGATCTTTCGCTTTGTAGACTAGACCTCTAATTTAAAGGACAGTAAATTGAAATCAGATAAATTGTTTAAACTAAATAATTTATTTTATATTAATTATCTACACACTTCTACCATTAAACAGCTACAATAAGAATCTAAAAATAAAAAAAATTACAAAGCATTATATAAAATTTTATACAGTATAGTAAATATTATCATCATAAAATAATACATAGAGAATACAGTATTATTAATATTAATAAAAATAATTTTAACTTGTAAATATTTTGTATAAAAGTATAATAAAAAGTTATTAGTAAATGTTATAAGTTATTTAAATTATTTGTTTTATATTAACATGTATTTGTACAGTTGAGATATGTTGAGAAAAGTTTGAACTGAGCATGCGTATTAAGTTTTGTCTGCGCAAGTACTATCACTATACTTGGTAGTACAGTCCGTGAAAAATTAAAATGGAATAAATTAAAATATCATAATATTGCTAGCTATAAGAGTTGCTAATAAAGTACATAAATAATATTAATGTAACCATTGACTAGCCCAATAGCATGCGATGTAGCATACGCTCAGAGGCATGCCATTTCACCTGACCGCACTCGTTTGAAGAGCTTTATCTCCGAAAAACATAACGAATATTTTTTAACACTACCCTAAATTAAAGCCTGTTCTTTCCTCCATTGATTGGTTTGACTTAGATTATTTTCTTTTGAAACCAGCCGGAGATACAGCAATTTACGCATAAAGAGTAGCTACTCAGATTTTAGACGGTTTTCCGTTAATGTGGTTTTTAAACGTCCGTTACTCCGTCCAGGCTACTCATAAAAGAACGGCGTTTAAGTACATTGAAGATCAGAGTTTTCTCTTTTTAAAACAGAAGTCTAATGTTCCATTTTAAAATGCCGGCCATTTTTTTAAAGTGTATTTTGGCTTCACGTAAAGATAGGGAAATGATTTTTGGACTAAACCATGCATTTTTACAGCAGTATTGTGCCATGTATCGTATTTTGCATTTATAATTAGAAATAGATATATAGTGTTTATAGAAAATTTTATTAACCTCAAAACTTCTTGACAGGAAACTGAGCTTTATAGCAGTATCCGCTCCGAGCATAGTCGTTTAGAAAAACAAACTGTTGTGTTTTTCCTGCTACAACTCATTCCGTAGCACATTTTGAATTATTTAACGATGTTTTTATTGAAAAAAGTAAACGTTTTGCTTGACATAATACTGTTGTGAAAATGCATTGTTCAGTCCAAAAATCATTTCTCTACCTTTACATGGAGCCAAAAAAAACACTTTTTTGAAAAATGGCCGGCATATTAAAACGGAACATGAGATTTAAATTTTAAAATATTCAAATTGTAGAAAAAACTCCGATCTTCAACGTAAAACGCTGATTTTTATGAAAAGCCTGGACGGAGTAACGGACGTTTAAAAACCACATTAACGTTTAAATACCACATAAACGGAAAACCGGCTAGAAACTGAGTACTTTTTTGCGTAAATTGCTGGTGTTATCTCCGATTAATTTCTAAATAAAACAAACTAATTCACCAATCAATGCAGGAAAGAGCAGGCTTAAACTTTGAGTATTGTTCAAAAATATTCGTTATGTTTTTTTTTGAGATAAAGTTCTTCAAACGAGTGCGGGCAGGTGGTATGCCTCTAAGCGCATGCGATGTAGCATGCGCTTAGAAGAAAGAAAGAAACCGCACGAGTTTGGACATACCTAATGATCATCAAATAAATTTGAAAAGGATCCGTTTAAAATTTTTGTGAGATTGACACGGTCCAGCCAACTTTATCTTTGCCGAATATAAAACTTTTGATATGACAATTATGCTCAATCTTAACACTAATTTGAAAAGGTTTGAGCTATAAAATGTTTACCCATAACAGATTGCTGGAGTGTTAAATTATTTGTACTCGATCTGCTTGTTTCAGGGTTACAAAAAATAGTTCTGTTTCTTATCATATGGCCAGCCAACTTGTAATGAAATGCAATTAATTAAATAAATTAAATGTAAACTTGAAATCAAAATTAAATTTAATAAAACAACGAAAAATTTAAAAAATTGAAATATTAACAAAGAAAAACGTATTACAAAAACTAAATATTTGATCATATATTTTAGTGATGACACTATGTTATAAAACTAAGTATTTTAATGAGTTATTAAAGAATATAATTATTTATTGCAATATCTATTTGAATATTAATATTTATACTAGCTATGAGCTCAAATTAATTATTTTTTTATAGTTACTACTTGAATTTTCCTCGGAGTCTTGCTCTTGCTTCTTGTCCATCCATCGACCGGGAATCAAATGGGGCTGTAGTTTCTTTTATTGTTGTGTAGAGTACCTAATTTAATAAGCTAAATATTTATCTGTAATTTAACATTGCTTACTCTGAGCTGCACAAAATTGACGCTGAAGTACCCCAAGGGGCAATACTATCCCCATTTCAATATAGCGCATTTGTACCGAAAATCCTTATTTTGGACACATTGGTAAACACGAGGTATGCTAACGACACGGCAATTCCTGTACGGGAAAAGAGCGTGGATTGGGCTTCCAGATTGGCGCAGCGATATCTTTTATTAATACAGGACTGGCTTACCCGTTGGCGTATTAAGGTGAACCCAGTTAAATCAACCCAGGTTACGTTTACCTTACGACGTTAAACTTGTCCACCTGTGATACTGAATAATATTCATATTCCACAGGCCCAGAGTGGTGCGATATCTTGGCTTATGGCTTGACAGGCGACTGACTTGGAAGCATCACCTGCGTACAAAACGTTTAGAACTTAACCGCTGCCAGAAGCTACTTTTCTACTTAATTAACCCTCGATCAAGATTGAACCTCCGTTCCAAAATTTTAACATACAAATCCCTTTTAAGACCAATCTGTACTGATAGTGTCTAGCTCTTTGGAGTAGCGGCAGAGAGTAATTTACAGTCGATCCAGGCCTTTCTATCAAAATTCTTAACACTTGCTTCTGGTGTTCCTTTTTATGTAAGCAATAAACCCTCCACTACGATTTCAAAATTCGAACAGTAAAGGAGCTAACCGCGTCCTTGTAAAGTACATTTACCGAAATACTAGACGACCATCCAAACCAACTAGCCCGTGCTCTAGCTAAAAGGAACTTCCCAACTGTGCGACGTCTAAAGCGAAAATGGAGTAGAGACCTCTTGGTCTGAATAACAGACAATAACCGTACTTTTAAACGGAGAATACCAATATTCTCCTTAAAGTAAAATTCCCAACTGTAATTTAAATTTCATATACGGAAGTTGTAAAGTACCGTGATAAAAATTGAAGACAAAAAAAATTAGCATTAAGTTTGTATCACACATCTTGTATAAAATTTATTTTAACATATCTATTAAAAGTTACTAGGAAAGAAGAAGTAACTAAAAATAATGAAAAAAAAGTTTATTATTTTGTGCTAAATATTTGAATTATATGGATCTTATGAACTAATTTTCATTCAATTTGATTAAAACCGCATTTATCTCAAGCATATAACTTTTATATATGAAGGAAATAACGAAATATAATTGAAACTTAGTAACAACCTTTATTTATTATTTATAAAAACAAAAAGCGGATTATCAGAACATTTTTTTTTAAGAATTAACAACACATCATACAGGTTTTATAATTTTTGTTCTAAGTTTTATAAGTTTTTGTTGTTATCACGATTATGTTGATTTATAATATGTTCATACCCTATTACAAAGCTTAACGCCTTTTAACTAAGGCTTACGTTTATTTTTTTGTCATAGTTCAAGAGCTATTAATATGTTCATCATAACTAAAAAAAAATATATAATTCTTACAGTATTTTTAAAAACTTGTTTAAAATTGTGTTAATCTCTTAATATCACCGAATCAATACATTATTAATATTTTTCATAACAAATAAAATAAAACAAAAAGATCGAATCCACTTTATTGAGGAAATTTAACATAAATAAATTTCAGAAAAGACACACTTACATACACATGATAAGATTTTCATATCTTATCCTGTGATCCAAGTAGTGTTCACCACAAATTTTGCGTTTGTCCTTGTGGTGAAGGGACACACCACAGTTGTTTAAGTCATCAGCCGAAATACTGGTTTGAGCATCTAAAGGCTTTACGAAATAAACGAGGAGTAAGGTGGTTTACCATTGCCTTCCATAATGAGTAGGAAAATACGCTTATCAGCATGCCAGGCCATCTGTTAAGCATTTGCTTTCCACCCTGCAAATGACCCCTTCACTTAATTCACCACAGGCCCTGACTGAATAATGATGAAATTCATTACCCTCAGAGATGATAACTCTGACTAGTGTCTTTTACACCTCTACCTCTTCTAATCTTAAATCCTTCAGTCATATATGCCTGACCATGTAATAAGAAACAGAACTATTTTTTGTACCTATGGAACTAGCAGACCAAGTGAAAATAATTAAACACCATTAGCCTGTTACGGGCATAGTATCGTTTATATTTATGCTAATAAATAGTGTAAAATATTGTATTATTAGTTTTTCCATTTTTAAAAATCAATACTATGACTCGTGTTAACCGGAATTACGCGTATCCGGTATCGGATCCGCCTTCTATATTCGTTTATGCAAGATTTTACTGTATTATAAACCTATAATTTTTAAAAAAAATTGATTTAACAAAAAACTTAAAAAAAAACATCAGGAAACTTTAGAATAATTTAACGGATCATTTTTAAATAATTATTATATTTTTAGAATTCTGTAGGTATAATTTGTGCTACTTTCTTGTTAGAATACATAACTGATACTCGGTTCTTTGTGCTCGCTCACTTAAACGCTGCTCAGCTTAAAAATATAGTAATCGATTTTTCAAACGAAATAAGATTTGAATATTGTAGCAAAATTACTGTTTGGTTTTTTTTATTATAATAGTACTGATAGATTAATATAAATAAATAATAAAATAATAATGTGTTAGTTATATTATTTCCTATGAAATGTATTTATATTTTATTTGTATTAGTAGTACTTTTGTTATATTTTGTATTGTTATAAAATTAAATTTATTGCATACAAGCCTAGAGGCCATATTTTCATATTAGTATAAATTTTATTATTATTTAATATGGAGCAATAAAAAAATTGTAAAATTAAAAAAACAAAATGGTTGTGTTATTCATTTTTGTTATTAAATATAGAGGTGCGTATCTCTTTTTCCTTCATCTTGCCTTATATGAATATTTCAACATATGAAGACTCCACGGAAAAAATGGGGTAAGTCCATTTTTTCTGAAAAAGAGGTTTTAGCGCATTTTGGTAGTCCGTTAAAAGTACTATCCGCTGGTTAATTACTTGCGAATTATGTGGTAAGTTACTGAAATACTAAGGTTTCTAATTTTTATGTACAATGAAAGAATGTTCTAAAGGCACCAACATACGGTAAGAACAGGGCACGTCCAGATTTGTTGTGGCTAGGGTTTGGTTTACTGTTTGTCATTGTGGAAGTGTCTACATGTAAAGTTGATGTTTGTTTGCTCTTCTTTATCTGAATTTACCACGGCTTTATAAAGTTAAATAGTATTTTACTGTAATTTATAATTTTTATGTTGTTTGTAGTGTCTTTATAATCTGGAAACTGAGTGAGACTTTGGATGAATATGAAAGCCATCACGTAAAGAATTATCTAAAAAAATCGTGTGGTAGAATGAGTAATGTTTGTAAGGACTTAAGGGTAATGTCTCATGAATTGGGAAGTGGTTGCAAATGCTCAATGTTTGAGTGTTTTTAAACATAAAATCCTATGAAAAAGAAGAAATTATCAAATAGTTTAACTTGTTAGGTAACTGGAATAAACAGTCTGCTTATTTAACAAGTTTAATTTTTCCTCATATACGGAAAATAAGTTTTTTATACAAAATTTATTTCAAGACTTTTATAATAATATTGTCTGTCCGTAATGGACTTAACACGTTATTTCTGTGTAAAAGGTATAGTTAGTTTACATTTCACCAAGTTGTTAAAATCAGTTTAAACTATTTTTCAGTCATGGATATCTTATGAAATATCCATAAATTTTGAACTGATAAATATTAGTATTATGATTTGGTGTAGATTAAAATTTATTAAAGTAAGCTCTTGAAATTTTATACGTAGGTACTGATGCTTTGAAAACTTAAGCAGCATTTTAATAAGTGTTACTACGGTTAAACGAAATATTCCAATAGCTTCTAGAAGAAAACCACCAACTACAGATGGTATAAGTATATTCTTTTATGCAGATGGAGCCAACATTCTGGTAACAGAATTAATTTTGCAGCTTAATTATTATCTAGCATCAAAAATTATGCCGTCATGCGTGAAGAGGCTATATGAAGAAAATGGAAGGACACATTTCTCTTCGTTAAGTATAGTGGAGAGATGATTTGAATGCTAGTGTGAGATGAAGTGGGGCTGTCACGCGTTTCATACCCAAAATATTTTGAAAAAATTTCATAGCATGAGCCAATCGATATGCCAACATCATCACGGATTGTGATTGGCGATCGTTCATAACCATTTATTTTACTTCTTCCGTTTTCATCAAATGTTGATGTACTGGGGTGTCTGGGGCGTTCGTCATCTTCAACGTCTCCACGGCCATCTTGGAAACGCTTATACCACTCGTAAACCCTTGTTTTACTAATAGCAGACTTACTACAGGCCTTTGTTAACATTTCATGCACTTTGTTGCACTTTATTTCATTTTTTACGCAAAATTCGATACAAATTCTTTGATCCGTTTTTTTAACAAAAAAAAATATATATTCGAGCTCATAAAAACACGTTTAATCTTAGAGGTTGCCACAGACAAAGTAAGCTCCGGCCGCATTGGCGTAGTTGGTAACGTGCTCGCCTTTCATCATGCGGACTTGGATTCGAATTCCATTCAGGCACTGCAATACGTTACAAAAAATCATTTCATCCTTCGCATTAGCAGTAATTTCAGAACAGTCGGACGTTAAACAAAAAAATAAAAAAAAGACTAAGTAAACAATTAATACAGCTAAAAATTGTATCATACTTCAGAGTATACCAACATAATAAAAAAAACCTTGACTATCGGACTCTCCAAACCAACGAAATTAAAAAAATTATGTTATTTTCGGAACAGACCTCGTACTGTACTTTGACTTAGAGTAACTCAAAACTTTGAGGGGATTCACCATTGTATTCAAAATTATTTCTATAGTACACAAGCTTAGTGTACTATTTCATACATAAATCACCAAAATTAAATGCAAAGTAAATATTTATACAACTTCAGAATAAAAACCGTATACTAAAATGAAATTAAGGTAAAAAGAATTTTGAATTAAAGGAAAACAACAACTAAATGCCTCAGAGTGTATACAGTACGTATAACGCAAGGTAGAATAAAGCAAACATGGATGCAGGATAAAGCTTAGTGGGCTGGCTGGCTGTAGGCTGGAAAAAAAAAACACAAACACAGCTTTGACGGTTTTCTTTACTCATAAAAGATTAAAGCTTGGCAATGGACATACGAGTTCGTATGAGGCCACATAGGGAAGGGGAGAAAATCTCATCTCCACCCAGCATTAAGTATTTACAGATAGACTGTAACGGGACAAAATGTTTTACGTGGATGGTGTGGGACATTGCGTTTGGTAGGATCAATCTCTTGTCGTTGTTGTTATTGTATAAAATGGGACACGTTGTTGTTCTATTGGACACTTCTCTTTTCTAATAATAGGTACTGTATTTCAATTTTACTACCAGCAAAATATAAATCAAATTATTTCTAACAAAATTTATACAGGTTTGCTAAAAATGAATAAATCGATTTTGGGTTAGCCTATAACCAATCGAAAATACTTTAAGCAAGTAAAAGTAGTAAAACAAAAAAAAATTTGGTGTGAAACACACAGCTTTCTCTTGCCAATGAAAATAACGAACAATATAACCTAACATTAGTAATAAAACATTACAAATGAACAAAAAATCTAACCTCAAAAATATAACAATTTTATTCATAAATGAATGATGCAAAATAAAAACCAACCTTAACTTGGCTTAATAATACGGAAAATCATACGCTAAACTAGGCTCTGTACAGAAAAATGGTTGAAATAAAAATTGTAGATGTATTAATTTCCTATAAATATAAATATTTTTGCATTTTTGTCGTAAAATAGTTACAGCGGCCGAAATCTTTAAAAAAAATCGATTTTTTACAAATTTTCATGAAAAAACAGAAAATCACTAATTACTGTTAAAATAAGCGTTATAAAAAATTATTGAAATAAAATTTGTAGGTTTTTAAATTCTCTACAAATTTTATTGTATACATTTTTCCCTAAAATGGATATTAAGGCTGCAAACTTAAAAATAACATTTTTTTCTACGAGAGAACAGCGATATTAAAAAACATCGGCGTCGTTTTTGAGAAAATTGCAAAAAAGTGAAAAATGACACAAATAAACTACTACTTCCGGTTGATCGATTTTGATGGAAATGTTCGTGTCAGGTCTGGTAGTAGTATCTTACTTAAGTTTTAAGTTTCTATTTCGTATGCAGTTCCGTTCTTGAGATATTTTGTTCACACACACACACACACACACACACACACAGACCAATCGCTAAAAACATGGTTTTTGGATTCAGGGGTCTGAAAATGTGTAGATCCGGTGAAAACTCGATTTCGAAAAATCGATATGAAAATATTACTTTCCTTCCTATATATTCACATAGGCAAGAGAAAGTCAAAATTATTTCAAATCCCATCTTACTTTGAAATGACTACTTAATTATTTCTTCATATTAGATGAACTAAAGTTAAATTGGGTCATCAAAAAAAGGTGGTGGGGTTTAGAACATGGATTAAATGAAAACAGAAATACAGGTGATATTGTTTATTTATCGAATTTGTTGTCTTAAACAGTTTTTATTGCATAAATAATAAATTTCAATATGTGCACCTTTGGTCGCTCGGTAAATGTCCAATCGATACTCGGTTTTTGACCAAACGTTAGGTAACATATCGTCGCAAAAATGGTGAAGTAGCGAATCTGCAAAAGTACGATTTTTCAGGAGAAGGAAAACAAGTTTTGCCAATCTTTATAAAATCAGATTTTAATGCAATCTTTTATCTTTTTGCAGAAGTTGTATTTACGTTTTATGTTTAACACGTTGGTTATGGTTTAATGAATGAATTAAATTTATTAATTTAAAAAAATTGCTTGACAATACCAAAAACCACTGATTCGCTAGTTGACCATGGTGAATAATTAATATTTTGTTCTACTGGTAAAGATTTACCTATATAAACTGACGAATCTGCACAGATGTTTAGTAATGAACTAAAAGTTTTATTATTTTTAGTCTTTTTTTATCATCAGTCTCTCGACTGGTTTGCTGCAGTTATCCAAGCTGTTCGATCTTGCGCAAGTCGTTTCATATCTACATACCTGCAACACCCTACATCTTTTGCAACTTGCTGTAAATATTCTAACCTTTGCCACCTTGTATCATTCACTCCTTTAATATTACCCTCCATTACTGATATACTAATACTTGGATGTCTTAAGATATACCCCACTAGCCTATCCCTTCTTCTGGTAAGATATTTCCATAAACTTCTTTTTCCATCCACTCGTCTAAGAACCTCTAAATTACTTATTTTGTCAACCCACCTAATCTTTAACATTTTCATATAACACCACATTTCCAAAGCTTTTATATCCTTCCTTTCTACAGCTCCTATCACCCACGTTTCACTTCCGTACAATGCTACACTCCAAACATAGTGTTTTAAGAAATTTCTCCTAATCTGTAAATCAATGTTTGTAGTCTGCTGTTTTATAAGCTGTTTTTCATTTCAAAGACCTTTCTAGCTTGAGCAATCCTACTTTTTATATCACTTGTGCTTCTAATCCTTTGTTATTTTACTCCCTAGATAACAAAATTTCCCGACTTCCTGTATGTTTTCGTTGCCTACTTTTAAATGTCCCATCTCTTCTAAACCACTGTTGCTGCTGTACAACACTTTCATTTTGTTCTTATTAATTGTCATTAACCCTTTCTCATGATCTCATCCATCCATTCATTCATAGATTCATGGATCTCATCCATTCTATGTAAGATATCCTCTAATTCTTCTAGTTCTTTCTTTGTCTGTTTGTCTTGGCTAATACTACGATATCGGCGAATCTCAGCAGTTTTATTCTTTCTTCTTGAATTTTTATTCCTGTGTTAAATTTTTCCTACACTTCATTTATAGCCTCTTTTATGCAGAAGTTAAAAAGTATTGGTGACAATGAACATCCTTGTTGCACACCTTTTTTTACAGCAGCTTCTTTTTCGTACCCCTCAGTTCTCATAACAGACGTTTGTTTCTTATACAGACCGTAGATAACTTTCCTTTCTTTGTATTGTGTAATTCCTAGCTTTTCAAGGTTTGAAACATTTTACTCCAGTCCCGATTCTGAGATTTTAAGTCCATAAATGCAATATTGTTAATAGAATATGCTGCTATTTTTACAATTATTTTAAAGAAACATCAAATTATTAAATCATAACAAAATGTTTTTAAAGCAGAACATCAAATTGTGTTAAAATTCATCTTCAACTTCAGACTTCTCATGCACATTAGCTTCTGGTAGTTTGTCAGGAACATTTGTCGTTGACGGCGAATTGAAATAGAATTCATGGTAGGCTTTAAGGATTATTAATTCGTTATAAAGTTTTACTAAATCTTTATGTTTTGCTGTAAAAATTTTCAAGAGATTTTTGTAGGGTTTTACAACTCGTGACAGTGAAGATCGTCCTTGTATGAGTTTCACTTCAAATTTATCAAACTGCTCCGAATCGTAATTAATTTTTCTGAATACCGTATTAGGAAAAAATTAAAATTCTTTAATATTGATGTTTTCTTCTTAATACTACAGTAACAATAAATATAAAATTAAAGAAGTATGAAAATGTAACTACGAAAACTAAAGTAGGCCTATAACTATAAAAATAAAGTTGGATAAAGTATAAAAATGATAACAATCACAAAAGCCAATAACTTGACAATAATAGATCTCGATCGAACGAGAATGGTCAAATAAATGAATGAATACGTGGGTCACAACAACATATTTATGCGACAAATAATTATTATGAAAATTGATTTACCAGGAGATTAAATTACTTAGCTTTTATGGTTAATGAACTATGACGTAAACCTCCAAACATAATAAATACTATTTTTGTTGATCAGAATGGTGAATTTCTGGAATAGGCATACCAATAAACAAACATGACAAAGTGCCTTATGGCTCGTGAGAACAGCAATTAAAAGTTCACTAACGTTAAGGCAATTATGACATCATTAAAACATACTAATTTGTCATTACTGTATTTATTATTCTTCACTTTAGTGACTTATAAAATAAGCTATATGAAAAACTAGAGTTGTGAATAATAAAATATTTGCGAGATTCGCTTCTTCACCGTGTTGAATCTGAAATGAACGTAGAAAACAATAATGGTGAAGTAGCGTATCTGGCAGATTCGTTACGTCATCACTGTGAATGTGGGGACAGTGAACAAAACTCGCATTAGTGAAGTAACGAATTTTCAGATTCAACAGTTCACGGTGGTGAAATTATTAACTCGTGCACTTTCGCTAAAAAACACATGGTGTTTTCTCGATAACGGAATATAATACAGATATAATACTTCACCACAGTGTATATGGGCACAAGTAGTGTCCAATAATGGTAATAACTCAAATTCGCAAAAAACGCAGATTCGCTACTTCACTATTGTTGCGACGATATCTTCTGTTACGTTTGTCAATTCTTTAATAATTCTTTCCTTTAATTGGCTCAGTTCACGACAATTTTTTGAATAAACAATGTTTTTGGTGTACCCTCACAAGAAAAAATCACAACGTGTCAGATCTGGACGTTTTGGAGGCCAGGTTATAATATGTCCTTGCCGGCCCAACCATCAATGTGAAATTTTTCATTTAAACCCTAAGTGACAAATTCTTTAACCCTTAGAAGCCATTTATGGTTGTTAGATGATGACTATGTAAGTACTCAACAGTTTGTGTATTAGTGAAGGTCAGTGTACGCACACACCAGTAAACATTATAGTTAAATTGTAGCTGAATGTACTCGAAAGAAAGTAAGCTGTTTAGAAACACAATCAGGTTAGTAGATAATTTTCAATTGATTTGTGAATGTTGGGATACCACTCAATTCCGGTTTTTTTAAGAAAACCGTGTAAAGGCCGTATCTCATTTAAAAGTAAAATTATAACCGTGTTTGAAAGCTTCAATGGCAAAGGTAGGTAAATTAGTCAATTTCGCTATTATAGCAAAACCGGTTGAATTGAATATGGACCTGTAAAAGGGAAGAAACGCTCCGAAATTCGTAGAATAGCCTATTTTCAGACATTCTTCACAATGGAACTAAAATGTTCCAATATTATCTTTTATAATTTTTTCTACATGCACGTGTTCACAAAATTTCGTGCTTTCATATAACATTTGTCATATAAATAATTGTAGGAATGGTTCAATGATATCAGCTCAAAGAGAGAAATATTTCGGCCTGCATTTTACCACAGAATCCATATTCACTTGAGTCTTACATACGCTTGAATAGACGTACAGTGTGGTAAGGAGGGCGTGTGATATATTTAATTTTTTGCTAGACATTTTTCTATAATACCAGACTAAAATAAATAAAAATAAAAATTGTATACCCAAATTTTGACAAAGACGCGTGACTATGCATAAATTACAACAAATTTTTGGTAAATTCGCTGTAACTGGCGTAAAAAAAGGAGTTTCGTGTTTGTTATTTTAAAACATCCCTCGAAGTTTTCTTAATGTCTCATATAAATTTCAAATTTTTTGAATAAAAGATGGATCAAAAATAGCCAAGTCTATCGGCTCGATCTCGGAATTAGTGTTCGAAGAGTTAATATTCTCAAACCTATCAGTGGTACAAGGATTAAAGTGTACAGGTGAGCCATATTGTTGTATGTTTTCGAGGAGTTCAATGCAGAACAAAAAAACATCTCAAAATTCTTTTAATTTCTTGGTCTGAGTTACTGCGAACCCAACATTTGTTTATGATAACGTTTATAAAACCATTTCGGCAATAAAGACAAGATTGAGAAAGTCCAGAGAAGAATGGTGAAAAAAGTATATTAACAAAAACAACATCAAGGATGGCAGGTGGAAAACCATCCAAAAAAAATGAACTGTACAAGATGATCAAACCACTAACAGGTATTCCTGGGCCACTTGAGCTGAGTTAGCGATACATTAGTAAAGTGACATAAATTTTTTCTGGAATAAAATAAATACACCAAAATGGATAAAGGAGGTCAAGAAGGACATGATAGAACTCAATACCACAATAAATGACTTAAAAACTAAATCAGGAAACTATCACAAAATCAAAAACCCAATAACCAGATTTCAACCTTGGCATGAAAAGCTGTGTTTTCCGGAGCAGAAAGGCTCAGAAGATCGAGGCCTTAAAAAAATATTGGAGGAACAAGAGAGAAGCTGCAAAAGAGAACTGCAAAAGTGCAACAAGAAGATTAAAAACAGCAAATGAGTTGACCAGGCTATAAATTAAAGTGGTACAATGAGGCCTGAAGTAAAAAAAATTAATATAAATAATACTAATTCCGGGACACTTTAACTTGGATGACACATTACTTATATCAGTACGACCGGATCTTATCTCACTATAAAATTGTTATCATTAAATGTAAACAAAAACATACGGTTCTATTTTCTTACATCTATAATATTTAAAAAAAAAGGTTTTTTACAAGAAGTTAAAAAGTTTTTATATTTTTTTTACTCGTACTTTCTCTTTACCTAGGTCTATGTGAAAATATAGGAAAGGAAATGTTTACATGTCGATTTTTCAAAATTGAGTTTTCGATATCCCTAAACTAATAAAAACCCATCATTCTAACGATTGCTGTGTGTGTGTGTGCGCGCGCGCGTGCGCGTATGTGTGATATGATCTTATATCAATAGAACTTCTACAGCAACTTCCGGAAAAAGGAAAATGTTTGAAAGTCACAATATTATTTACCTAAAGAATACTATAAGATATTTAAATATAGATTAATCAAAGAATCGTTTTTTAACGTTATTGTACTTAACCCTTTCAGTACCAACGTCCGGAAAACAGAACGTTGAAATATTTTACGTAGTGAAAACATCCGGTTTACCAGAAGTCTGTAAGTTATCCATAAAGTGCCAACGACCGGATCACCGAACATTTACAAAAAAAACTTTTAAAGAAAAATTATTGGAATAATGTATTTTGAAACCGCTTTCGTGGCGTAGTGACTAGCGCGCTAACCTGCAAAGCGAAAGGTTCCGGGTTCGATTCCCAGCTAGGGTTTGAAAATTTTAACACGTTAAAATCACCATTAAGGTACCAAAACCCACAGTAGTTGCTAATGACCAAGGTGTCTATGCGACTTTAAATAAACTGAAAATAACTATTTTGAATATTTTTATTTTAGAACGATTTCTTTTTATGAGCATAATAAAAATCAATTTTTAACAGGAAATTTTATCTTTCTGTAACGTTGAAATTTTGGTTGGCAGTGGCAGGCTTACGCCTGCAATTTTTCGAAATAAGGGCTGGCACTTTTTCACACCCTTATTCAAATTAAATGGCACTTTAGATGAAACTTTTAAATATTCTTTCGGCCCTGAAAGGGTTAATACAACTTCTGCGAGAAATTATCTTAAGATAACTTTGATGAACTCGAAGTTGTTGCTACCATTTTCTTTAAAATGATGTTTTGTACCAATCTTTTTGTCCACCCTATATATATATATAATTTAGCAAAAAAGAGACATAAAACGTACTTATCTCCTATTATTCAATATTTAAATAATTATTCAGCTACAATAGTTAATATTTCATTGTTTCATTGATAATAGCCGATGAGTTTATTGATACTAAATTACACAAACTCACAGACATATCGGCTTGGATTATTAAAAATACAGTGATGATATTGCCCTCTTTGACTGCATTTCTTTTAAGTAAGTAATCTAGATTTTATTATTATTATAATACATTCAAAAAGATTTTCAGTAATTATAGAGAATGATTCCAAACTGCACTGAGATCTCTTGGGATTTGATTCTAACGCTAAAATCCTGTACAAAACTAACGCATCATGGAAGGTTTTGGGCTACGTCCAAAAAAATAATCATTTTCTCCGATTTGCCAGTTTCATTTCTGTTATTTTTATTCTTTATATCATAATTTTAAGCAATATTTAATATTTAAAAAAAATTAGAGTTGTAAATTTTATCTATGATAAATTAATAAAAAATCTCGTGTGAAACACTAACACAACTTTCTCTTGCCAATGCAAATAATAAACAATATAACCTAACATTAGCAATAAAACATTATAAATAACCAAGAAACTAACTTCAACAAACATAACCTTATTTTAATCATGATTGAATGATGCAAAATGAATATCAACCTTAGTTGGCTTTAAAATACAGAAAATTACTCTTTCACGCTAAACTAGGCTCTGTAGAGAAAAATGCTCTTGATAAATGTTGTAAATCTTTTGATTTCCTATAAATTTGATTACATACACTTTGTTGTAAAATGCATAATAAGGCTGAAATCTTAAAACATCGATTTTTTAAGTTTTTTAAGAAAAAAAATAACAGAAAATCACTGTACAATACAGAAAATCACTGAGTCTGTACAAGACTACACCTCATTAACATGTCATACACATTATCCTCATCTCATTGGGTCATGGGGTTGCTTATTGTTCTGAATTGAACAGATTGCAACGTACACAAATTAGGAATTTAAAAAAAAAGAAAATCACTAATTAACGCTAAACTAAGCGTTATACAAAAACATGTTTGAAATAAAAGTTATAAGATTTTAAACTCTACAACTTTTATTATATACATTTTTGCACTAAACTGCATATAAAGCCGCAATCTTTAAAAAAAAACATTTTTTTATACGAGAGAACAGCCTCCCCAAAACTTTCAGCAGGCATGGTGCCTACCCTATCTTGTAGAGCATAACAAATAATAGTAAATGAGGTGAGTTTTAAAAACATCGTAGGAGCCGTTTTTGAGAAAATTTCAAAAAAGTGGAAAATGGCACGAATAAACTACTACTTTTGGTTGACCGATTTTGATGAAAATGTTCGTGTCGGGTTCCCTATTAGGCCCTAACTTAAGTTTCAAGTTTCATCTTTGTACGATGTTCCGTTCTTGAGATATTTTGTTCACACACACGCGCGCGCGCGTTAAAAACAAGTTTTTTGGGTTCAGAGGGTCTGAAAACATGTATATCCGGTGAAAACTCAACTCAAAATTTACATAAATATATTATGTTCTTTCCTATAAAAATATTTGTATAGGCAAAAGAAGTATAAATAAGACAAATTAGTTTTAAAAACACAAAGTTTTATTTAATCAAAACGGAAGGGTTACTTAATATTGAATGAAAGGTTCCCATATTTAGTTCATATAGCCTATAATGGAAAAAATTAAAAGTAAATGATTATTATGTGATTTATAAAAAATTAGTAATTCAGTAACAAGTACAGCCCCCTCTTGCCTTGATTACAGCTATCATCCGTCTCGGCATTCCTTGAACAAGTTTTGGATTTCTTCCTGGTCGATTTTGTCCCATCTTCTTTCGCCATGTGATACAGCTGTTGAATATTCACAGCACTACGTTGACGAACTCGTTTTTTAAGCATAACCAAAACGTGTTCAATATTATTTAAGTCTTGGCTGATGGCTTTAGCTTCTCGTTATACTTAATAAAATCTCTTAAAGGTTAAAACCAGCCTTTCGGCTGACGATCTAAACAAAACATTTATGAAATGAAATATATTCCAAATGCGTATCTCCTCTATTTTGTGAAGTTTTAGGTTTTTCTTATTTGTTGCTCTGGAATCAGATCCCAAGGGATTGCAGTGGAAATTAGAATCATCCTTTATATTGTATCAAAAATAGTGTGTGACTTTTTATACTTTATGTATTATTCTCTTTAAAATTAATACTATGTTAATTTGTGTAATGTTAGTGAATTAGGTGCCTGGTTAAACTAACTGATTTGAGAAATCGGGTATAATTCCTGACAAAATAATGTGAAACTTATCTGTAAGGTCCGTTTCGGGATCTGGGTAAATTAAATAATTAACACACTAACGTTTAAAATTACAAGTATTTATTACAACTAAGAATTACAATTAAATAATTATTAATAATTATTAAAATTAATAATTATAATATATCCTAATTATAATATCCCAATTAATAATAATTGGGAACAAGTATATTACAATAAAATTACTTGATAAATAACAAACTAATTAGGCTATAATTTACTAATACAGTAAATAACTTAACTAATGTAATTTAATACTACTGACAGAAATGATACAGAGTAAATAGATCTTGAACAATAGAGAATAATTTACAGTACGCTGGCCTATTCCAAACCGTTAAGCACTACGCAATGCACACTCGTGGAAGATAAATCAAATACTGACTCCTGATCGTAAACAAACCGGCGCTTAAATAGGTGAGCTAATGGATAGTTCGAGAAAAGACAAAAAATTTTCGATATAATAATAAAATATAAAATCCTTTTGGCGGCTTCTGGATAAATCTTAACAACTGTAAACAATAATTAATTAGGATTAAGTTATTAAAAGGCAAATTATCTAAACAGGTAACCACCCGACTCTCACCATACCGAATGACAACAAAAGCCAGGCCTACATTTATTACAAAGAACCATTATTTTCTTTTTTTTACTTTTTAAACCGCAACGGATCACTTTAGTCAGCTATTTAGAAGCGCTCTCTGCATCCTTTCTCTGATTTTTCACCAATATTCGGTCATTCTGACCGATCTGGCCTGTCTCTCTGCATCTGAAACAACCGTTTTAGTACCTCTTTTTTCGGTTTTGGTTTTAAATTTTAAGTTTTTGTCTTTAAGTATGTCTGTCTTAACTCTTTTCAGCTCCAGATCCCTAAAAGCTAAACCTAGTTCTTCCATATCCTCTTTGATCTTCTTGATCCAGATTGGTGCCGTTTTTTTTTTTTTGTTTAATTTTTGGCAAACAAGTTCCTTATAATTCTGTCTTCTGGTGTTCTAATTAAATGGCCAAAGAAAGATATCCTTTTCTTTTTCATGGAGTCTATTTTTGGCTCTATATCTTGGTAGATAATTTGGTTGGGTAAGAGTCTTCAATCCCCATCTTCTTTGTGTTTTTTGCCTATACAAGTTCTAAGGATCCTTCGTTCAATTTTTTGGATCTTGTCCGTTCTATTTTCCAGGTTAAATTTAAATAAAGTTTTGGAGCTATACATAATTTCTGGTTTGGCAACTGCATTATAATGTCTGGGCTTAGTTTGGATTGATTTTGATTTTTTGTTATAAGTGTCTTTAGTTGTTTGTTGGGACTTAATAAATTTTTTGTTCCTCTCATCCCAAGCTTTTTATCATTATTATTATATGTTATGTTCTCTCCCAGATAAAAATAAAAGATTTTACTAGTAAAAGACCATTATATTACACATAATATTTTTCTTAACTTGTTCTCAGAAAACACTATGTATTGCTTTATTACCCTATTACGTCAGCGTGTCTGTGTGTGTGTGTGTGTGTCTGTGAACAGAATATCTCGAGAACGAAACATCGTACGATCTTGAAACTTAAAACTTAAGTTAGATACTACTACCAAACCCGACACGAAAATTTTCATTAAAATCGGTCCACCGGAATTAGTAGTTTATTCGTGTCATTTATCACTTTTTTGCGATTTTCTCAAAATCGACTCTTCAGAATTTTTTTTAAATCGCCTCATTCACTACATTTTTTATGCTCTACATGATCGGGTAGGCGCCATGTCTGCTGAAATTTTTGTAAAGACTGTTTTCTCGTAAAAAAATTATTTTAAAGATTGCGGTTTTAATAGGCATTTTAGTACAAAAATGTATAACAAAAGTTGTATAGAATTTAAAATCCTGCAACTTTTATTTCAAACATTTATTTGTATGACGCTTAGTTTAGCAGTAGGCCTAATTAATGATTCACTGTTTTTTTTTCATGAAAATCTGTAAAATAATCAATTTTTCAAGATTTCAGCCTTAGTATGCATTTTACGACAAAAGTATAATAATAAAATTTATAGGATATTAAAAGATCTAAAACTGTTATATAAAGAATTTTTCTCTACGAAGCCTAGTTTAGCGTTAAAGAGTGATTTTCCGTATTTTTAAGCCAAACTAAGGTTGATTTCATTTGCATCTTTCTATCACGATTAAAATAAGGTTATGTATTTTGAGGTTAGATTTTTGTTTATTTCTAATGTTTTATTGCCATGTTAGATTATTATTGGTCATTATTTGCACTGGCAAGAGAAATTTGTGTGTGTGTGGCTCACACCAGATTTTTTTTAATGCCGTTAATAATTTAGAATATTATGTATCAGCGTTTTGAATGTAATTGTAGTTTTCTACTGAAAGAATAAAATATTGGTTTTTTTATTTTTAGTTATTTTAAAACCAATAAATATATGCGGTTATAAGTTAGAAAGACACCACCATCATCATCACAGTTACGTAGCAAGAGGGCGAAGAACAGATATTGAGAAACATCCTTATCAGGTACGCTTATTCTGTCCAGGAACAGATCTACTGACTAAATAGAGATTTTGAGGTTCATTACATTGATCATTTATTATCGGTTTAATAACTATAGACACCCGAGTTTGAACCCTTGTATCTCTAAAACTACTGTATGAGTTCGGGTTTTAACATACATTACTTCAAAATTTAGCTCACTTTATTCTGCGTTGACCCATAGTAGCCCAATATTTTTAATTTGGTTTAAAAATTGCTTTATTGAGGTTGGAAGACAAAATGACCCGGTGTTTTTGCTTCCGCAACAAATTTCATGCGTTTAGAGGCGTGAAACTTGATAATTGTTCGACTGAAAAGTTTGAAATTTTAACACAACATAGACAATTATATTCTTAAAGCGTGTACAAAATTTACAATTCGTACGTTATTTAAATTTTGATTTATAATAATATTCTGAACACTTAATATCTCGGTAACCGCTCAATCGTTCCGCACGGGTAAACTATCGTTTTATTCAGCGTAAGAAACTTAGTTCAAATATGTTTTTAACATGAAATATTGATTGGCCAATGTTGTGGCACAATTTTCAAATTTTTGAAAAATAGAATGGGTAATACGGGGGGGTGGTCGCTACTACCATGTTGCCAGGTGTGTACGTGACATCCTTTCGGACTGCTACCTGAATTGACAGACTGCACTGTCAATTCAAGTAGACAGTCAGATTCAGGCGACATGGATAGTAGCGCCCAACCCCGCATTACCCAGTCTAATTTTCAAAATTTTCAAAATTCTACCAAAACATTAGTCAATCAATATTTCATGTTATTAACATATTTGTACTTCATTTTTTACGCTGAATAAAACTATAGTTTGCCGTCCCGAACGATCGAGCGGTTACCAAGATAGGAAGGGATCAGAATATTGTTAATAAATCAAAATTTAAATTTTTTACGAATTTTTAATTTTGTACACGCTGTTAAAATATAATTTTCTATGTTGTGTTAAAATTTCAAACTCTTCCGTCAAATAATTATCGAGTTACACGCCCCTGAACGCATGAAATTTGTTACGGTAGCAAAAAAACCGGGTCTTCTGGTCTTCCAGCCTCGATATGGCAATTTTTAAACAACATTAATAATATAGACCTATTACGAGTAGACTATATGGCAACCCAGAATATAATGAGTTAAATTTTGATGTAAATTATGTTAAAATCCGACCCATAGTTTTGGAGATACAAGGGTTCAAACTCGGGTGTCTATGATTATAAAACCCATAGCAGATTTTCTATTAGAAATCTACTGAACATTTTTAGGCCTTTATCAAGAAAATCTACCTTCATAAACACAAAAACCTTTAGGTTTTGTATTTAGGCTACAATAAATAGTTCTGTTTTTTGTCAGATGGTCAGCCAATTCATATGACCAAAGCATTTAAGAAAAGAAAAGGTAAAAGTGTAAAAGATACGAGTCGGAGTTATCTAATCTGAGTATAATGAATTTCATTATTCCTTTGTAAATGAAGTGAAAGTGGCATTTGCAGGGTAGATGATTTTCAGAAGTCCCTGGCATGTTAGGACGTTTACGGTAGAGGGTACAAAAAAGCTTCTATTTACTTTTAGTATTTTTCTATTAATAAAATTAGTTTAATAGCCCACAACAGGCAGGTGAAATATTAAATTATTTGCACTCGATCTGCTAGTTCCAGAGCTACAAAAAATAGTTTTGTTTCTTATCACAAGGTCAGCCAATTATATGACTGAATTATTTTTAAAACAGAAGAGGTAGAGATGTAAAATACATAAGTCATCTTATTTAAGAGTAATGAATTTCATTATTCAACTATATCCTGTGGTGAACGAAGTGAATATGTTATTTGCAGGGTGGAAAGTAATGCTTTTCAAAGGGCCTGGCGTACTGATAAGCATACTTTTTTACAGTTCAACGAGATATACAAAATTCAGTACCAAAATGGGTTGAAAGTTATCCGTATCATTTTTACCTTCTCTTGCCCTAGGCCTATACGATTATATAGCAAGGAAAGTATTGTTTTCATGTCGATCTTTCGAAATTAGGTTTTCACCAGATAAACACATTTTCAGACTCCCTAAACCCAAAAAAATGATTTTAGCGGTTGATCTGTGTGTGTGTGTGTGTGTGTGTGTGTGTGTGTGTGTGTGTGTGTGTGTGTGTGTGTGTGTGTGTGTGTGTGTGTGTGCGTGCGTGCGTGCGTGTGTATGTGTGCGTGTGTGTGTGTGCGTGTGTGCGTGTGTGTGTGCGCGCGCGCGTGTGTGTGTGTGTGTGTGTGCGCGCGTGTGTGTGCGTGCGCATGTGCGTGTGTGTGTGTGTGTGTGAACAAAATACGAGTATCTCAAGAACGAAACATCGTTTAAGCTTGAAACTTGAAATTTAAGTTAGATACCACTAGAGGACCTTACAGGAACATTTTCATCAAAATCGGTCAACAATCGGTATTTTATTCGTGTCATTTTTCGCTTTTTTGCGATTTTCTCAAAAACGAGTTCTACGATGTTTTTTTTAAATCACTTTGTTTACTAAATTTTTTGTGCTCTACAAGATAGGGTATGTGCCATGTCTGCTGAAATTCTTGGAGAGGTTTTTTTGCGTAAAAATATTGCTTTTTTTTTAATTACGACTTTAATAAGCATTTAAGCGCAAAAATGTATATAATAAATGTTGTAGAAAATTTTAAATCCTACAAATTTTTTTTTAATATTTTTTTGTATAACGCTTAGTTCAGCAGTAATAAACGATTTTCTGCTTTTTCTCACATAAAACCTGTAAAAAATTGATTTTTTTTAATATTTTAGTATGCATTTTACGACAAAGGTGTATACAATCAAATTTATAGGAAATTAAAAGATTTACAACTTTTATTTCGAGCATTTTTCTCTACAGAGCTTAGTGTAGCGTAAAAGAGTGATTTTCCGTACTATTAAGCAAACCAAGGTTTTGTTTTTGGACCGTTCACTCGTGATTAAAATAAGGTTAGGTTTTTTTGTTTATTTCTAATGTTTTATTACTAATGTTAGGTTATAGCCTATTGTTTAGTATTTGCATTGGAAAGAGAAACTCGTGATGTTTTTTTTTTATTCCTAATTTGTGTACGTTGCAATCTGTTCAATTTAGAACGATAAGCAACCCCATGACCGAGATGAGGATGATGTGTATGACGTGTAAATGAGGTGTAGTCTTGTACAGACCCAGGCCGACCATTCCTGAGAGAGTATGGTTTATTAAACCCCAACCATCAAAGTACACCGGTAATCTCTGTCTAGTATTCAGATCCGTATAAAAGTAACTAGCTTTTTACTAGCATTTGAACCAGGAACCTTCGTCTCTGAAAATCAGCTGTTAAACAGCTGATTCTGGCGACGACTTTATCTCTAGACCAACCCGGTGGGTTTAACAGTAATGTTTAACTGTGATAATGTTTAACTGATGTTTAACTGTGACATGTTTAACTGATGTTTAACAGTGATTTTAACTCGTGATGTTTAACACCAAATTTTTATCAGTGGATTTAACTAAACATTAGTGTAAATAATTTTGAGGGCTGGAAAAGATTGATGTACTTATTTATAAATTAGTAGATTACTGATATGAATAACTATTCCTTTTCTGTTCTTCTACAATACTTATTGTGCATAATTGGATAGATAGTAATTTCGCAGAATACTACATATAAAAGAAAATTCCCGTAAATTACATTTTACATGCCTTTAGAGTCTAGACAAATCGTAATCTTGAATTCTAAGATAGCTAGAGTCATAAATTTTTACCAAAGTGTTTGTAAATATATAGCCTACAATAGAATGAAATTTTTCATAAAATTTAACTCATCCAATTTTATTTCACTTTAAATAATTAGTCATAAAATGTAAATATTTTATTTAAAAAATACGTTTTTAAAGATTTTTTTTAAAAACTGTTCTGATACGTTACATAAATTTATTAATTCTTTAACTTAACATCAAACTTAATTTTGCAAGTTTAAAGAAACAAAAGTATAATTTTTCTAAAACCAGTTTTTTATTTCAACCCTCTATCAATTGACTTATAATTAACTTCGAGATATTTTTTTACTTGTTCTAAGCTGGGTTTGATGAACTCTATATTGATTGGGTAAACTTTTCCACCCCTTAATGTACTTTTGACGTTTGGAGTCATCATAATTATAATTACGAGTATGTTGGGTGCTTGAATAAGAACTTTGTCTTTCTCTGACTAACACAGATTGCTTATTAGTAAACAGAGTGATTCACAAATTGTTTGGAAGCGGGTTCTACAGCAAAAATAAAAAGCAATGTTTATGTACGTAAACATAGGTTAGGAAACACTTCGTTGGGAAGTTGCAGTTGAATCTACAAAAATGGATTACGCTCTTGGTATTTTCTTGGATGTCAGTTCCGCTTTCTACAAAGTACGGAATTGTTTAAAATAAAATTTTTAAGGTGCAGTTCAAATACAAGTTCTGAGCCGCGCAAAATTATCACTGGAGTACCCCAAGGGTAATACTATCCCCATTTATGTTTAGCGTATTTACATATGATATACCTATTTTGGACACATCGGTAACCGTGACATATACTAACGACACGAAAATTCTTGTAAGGGAAAAGACCGCGTATGTAGCTTCAATGTTGGCGCAGACATCGTTTACTATTGCAGAACTGACGCACCAATTGGTGTACCAAGGTAAACTTAGATAAATAAACACAAATTACGTTCACCTTACAACGTCAAACTTGTCCACCTGTATTGCTGAATAACTTTTACATCCCCCAGGCGAGAGTGGTGCGATATCTTGGCTTGTGGCTTGACAGGCGACTAACTTGGAAGCATCATTTCAGTATCACCATCGATTTCTAAGAAGATTTGTAAGAAGTTTAGCAAACGAGGATTGATGTTTGTTTTGATAGAATGTTTTTTTTTAATAAAGTGGGACATATAAAAGTTTTTAATAAAATTATTGTTTTCTTTTTGTAATATTTCAGATAGGTTATTATCAAGTGACAGAAAATATGGATTATGATAGCAGTGAAAGTATACGAATGACAAAATTTTGTTCAGGAAGTATTGTGAACGATAGGTGGGTGATAACTGCGGGGCATTGCGTCAACAGGTGGGCTCATAAACAAATGTAATACGAATGCTTTTTAGAGTATTACTATAATTCAATTCCATAAATGTATTATTGAGTCCTTACTATAAAATGTATTTCAGATATACAGAATATATTTGCATACACCCGATTCAATTGATTCTTTCATACAACTCATATCTAGATATTAAAAAAGTTTAATTCATAAAGCAACCTTAAGAACGTACTCGAAAAGTGAATAAAACTCATTTTTTTCGTTTTTCAATTTTCTCGTTATATTATGGAATAAAACTCATTCATTCCATGATTTATCCATTTGAGTAATCCATTAATGTACTTGACCGTCCATAGAGTCCATAGGTACAAATTGGTATGAATTTGTCTTCTTTGGACTCCGTACAGAAGGTGCAGACGTTGATCTTACGATTAATCAATAAAAGACATACAAGGTTTACATCGGAAAGCTTTTCCAATAATTAAACGAACTTGAAATCCGCCAAATTTTTTCAAGAGAAGCTCTTACGAAAAATATAAACGATTTTACTGCAAGTTAAGTTTACTTAATAATGGAATTAAAGTCAATTGTATGTTTGTTGGCAATTTTAAAATTGTCATTATATATCATTTTTCTTTGTCCATCACACCCAGATGTCAAAAACTACAAGAGATAGTAACAACCGGTATTCGAATTCGTAATCTTCACAAAAAATTAGTGGATTTGGTTTGAAGTTCCGGTTTTGACCGAAAGTGACCCAAAATCAGAAACCACGAAATCAAACACGGAATTTGAAAACAAAATTAGTGTCATTCAATTTCCCTTAAAAAAGTAGATACATAAATCATTGTGTTTGAAGTTCCGGTTTTGGCCGAGAGTGGCCCAAAACCGGAAGTCAAGAAATCGAAGTCGGAATTTGTAAACAAAAATAGTATTATTCGATTTCTCTTAAAGAGTAGATACAAAAATTTTGTTCATAATTTCCGTCCACTTATTTTATCTATTATTTTGAAAATATCTTAAATAAACATCGTAGCGATATTACCCTTACATCTGCGAGGGTGTTCCTTTGCTGAAATAGTCATTTTAATACAATATTGTCAGCAAATTAACTGTAGAAAAAATACTAAATATTTATTTTTCAATTTAGGAAACACAGTGGAGCATTCACCGAATTTATTTGTTCTGGATCATCGTACATAAATTGTAAAAACGGGACACTGCATAAAATAGACAAAAGAGTTGTACATCCGGATTACAAGGAAGAATCGAACAAAACTGTAAACGATATAGGTCTTCTGAGAGTAATAAACCCGTTTGTGTACAGTGAAAGAGTACAGAATATAGCTCTTGCTTCGTATCAACCCGGATTTTTTACTAGAGCAACTGTCACCGGTTGGGGTATTAATGAAGTAAGTGTTCATGCACAAAGATTTATTTTAAATTTTACTATTATTTAAATTTATTTCAAATAAATTGATAAATAATAATTGGAACAATCAAGAAGTATTAAGAACACTCAACAAATAAAAGAAAAACATTTTTTGCATGCATCACATATAATATATTATCAGAATAATATCGACACGCTAATTTTCCTGAAAGGGCTTTAGTATTAGTTTATAAAACATTGTAGCACAGAAACCTATAATTTGGTGAGTGTTATTATTAATTTTGACCTGCCTAATGATGTTTATATTTGTTTGAAATAAGTTAATTCAAATATATGTAATGGAAAACGTATTGGTCCAAAGAAGAATACAGATCACAGTTTACAAACTTTAAGATCTCTCACAAAGGAAAAGGGTCAGGAGACAGACAAAAATAAATAAAATCTCACGCTAAAAGATTTCTGAAAATATGGGCTACGATTAAAGTATTCAAAATATTTCAAATTATATGATTTAGTCTAAAATAAAATGTTATTTTCAAAACGAAAAATTGTAAATTGTGCGCATTACAATAGTCATTTTATCGTTTTGATATAAAATAGACAGAAATGTTGATTTTTTTTTTCAAATTTAGTTGTAATACTCCCAAAAACATTTCAAGAATTGTAAAACAATATTGATATCTAATCAACAGGTTAAACGAATATCTTAAAATGTTTTTCGTAAGAGTGTTTCCAATGTAATACAAATTATCTTATGCAAACAGAACCAAAGAGTGGTTGAATTTACCGAAATGGAAAACCCGTTCATTTAATTGGTCGCTTAGGCTGCCCACGTTGCTTGAAAAGGGAGCCGCAGGCGAACCTGTGGTAATCCTGAATCTGGGTAGCATTCACCTCAGATTTTCCCCTCATTTGACAGAAATATGTGGGTGTTCTTTAGTTATACGTGTTCAAATTAACTACTTAGTTTAATGAAAATTTAAATAATAATGATAACGTTAAGATTAGGGAAATGTGATTTTGTGCAGTGACTTATATCCTATGGGGTATATGGTGTCTTCAGAATGGTACGATGTCACCTCAACTTACGGAAACGACACATTTTATAGAACCGAATTTCATCTGCAAATTTTTTCTTGGACGTCGATTCAAGAATTCGTCTTTATTATGCAGTCTTTCCATGTCTTTCATTTGTTCAGTAAGTATTATTTCTATTAATTTATTTGGTTTTGATTCTGGATTGTCATATCGGAATTCATTTTTACTTTCTCTTACCTATATGAATATATAGGAAGGAAAGAATTGTTTTCATGTCGATTTTTCGAAATCGAGTTTTCACCAAATCTACACGTTTTCAGACCCCCTGAACCCAAAAAACATATTTTAAGCGATTGGTCGGTGTATGTGTGTGTGTATGTGTGAACAGAATATCTCAAGAATGAATCATCGTACGAACTTGAAACTTGAAACTTAAGTTAGATACCACTAGAGAACCCAACACGAACATTTTTATCAAATCGGTCAACCGGAAGTAGTAGTTTATTTGTGTAATTTCTCACTTTTTTACGAATTCCTCAAAATCGGCTCCTACGATTTTTTTTAAATCGCCTTATTTACTACATTTTTATGCTCTACAAGACAGGGTAGGCGCCATGTCTGCTGAAATTCTTGGAAAGGCTGTTTTTACGTAAAAAATTGTTTTTTTAAGATTGTAACTTTGATATGCATTTTAGCGCAAAAATGTTTATAATAAAAGTTGTAGAGAATTTAAAAAACTACAACTTTTATTTCAAACATTTTTTTGTATAACGCTTAGTTTAGCGATAATTAGCAACTTCTGTTTTTTTCTCACAAAAACGTATAAAAATTGATTTTTTTAAAGATTTCAGCCTTAGCCGTTTCAGCCTTAGCCCATTTCACGACAAAAGTGTACACAATCAAATTTATAGGAAATTAAAAGATTCATAACTTTTATTAAGAGCATTTTTCTCTACAGAGCCTAGTTTAGCGTGAAAGAGTGATTTTCCGTATTTTTAAGCCAAACTAGTTGATTTTCATTTTGCGTCTTTCACTTATGATTAAAATTCGGTTATGTTTTGTGAGGTTATTTTTTTTAATTTCTAATATTAGGTTATATTGTTCATTATTTTCATTGGCAATAGAAAGTCATGTGAGTGTTTCACACCCGATTTTTTTTTGTCGTATAATGTGATAATAAAGTTTATAAAATTTAAAACGATGGTTTAGTTGACAAAAGTAGATCTAATAACTCTAGGTTCTGTTCCCATTTGGGATCTAAATCGTTAATTAATTAAACTTTCCTTAAAGAAGCAGTCGCTAATGATCCAAATGATAGAACTTTAAATAAAGCTCTATTCAAACTGAATCCTGCGTTTAGACCACTTCTACATTTTGCGTTGTGGTGCATAAAACAGTACAACTGAATATTTACTGGAAAAATACAACGAGAAAAGTTGGTGCATATATTGTTGTCAACCACTGAAATTCCATTAAAATACGGTATATTTAAATGTAAAAGTTTCGAATCCATTACATATACGGTCCGTACACAAACCTATACTGAACAAAGCACTCAATGATTTTTTTATATTCAAATAATTTTAGCATCTATATTTTAGAGTTTTGGTTTCATTTAAACAGCAGGATTTTTACATGAAATGTTTCGTTTAAATTTTGTAAAACCCACACGCATGGCATGATATAACTAACAATTTTAACAAGTTTTTCATGTGAGCTGTAAATTTTTTTTAATTGAATTTATAATTTACCCTCCGGGTTGGTCTAGAGGTAAAGTTATCGCCAAAATCAGCTGTTTAACAGCTGATTTTTGAAAACAAAGGTTCCTGGTTCAAATCCTAGTAAAGGCAGTTACTTTTATACGGATTTGAATACTAGACAGTGGTTACCGGTGTACTTTGATGGTTGGGGTTTAATTAACTCTCAGGAATACTCTCTCAGTAATGGTCGGCCTGGGTCTGTACAAGACAACAATTCATTTACACGTCATACACAACATGCTCATCTCTTTGGGTCATGGGGTTGCTTATTGTTCAAAATTGAACAGATTGCGACGTACACAAATCAGGAATAAAAAAATATAAAATTTATAATTTTAGCCTTACGTTACAGAAGTGACTGTTGTTGCTTACGTCATCAACTGATAGGCTGGTTTGAACCTCTATATTATTTTTCAAGGCTGATGAGCTCTGAACGTACGCATTTCCCCTACTTACTTCATAGCTAGCCAATGACTTGCCAGCAACGTTGCCAATACTTGCTCTCCTAGCTCTGTAAAATATTTCGTCAGCCATTTTTTTGTCTTAAGCTTTTTTGAGAATACCTGTGTTATAAAATTCATTGTTCTTAAATGAGATAGCTCTGACTTCTGTCATTTACATCTCTACCTCTTCTGTTCTTAAATGCTTCAGTCATATACGAGGTGTGGCTATTAAATAACGAGACTGACGCTGCTGCGGATCAAGGAGGCATGCGTCAACCGCCATTAATTAAGAGCTGTTTAGTGTGAACCTTTCTCTTTAGTATGCAGCTAGTCTTGCTTCTGTAAACGTTTACTCAGAGCCTACATTGGCGTTATTGTTGTTTATTTGTTTTGCTGTATAAAATGGTTAGTATAATAGTAAAGCAACGAATTATTGTGAAATTTCACTTTAAACTTGGAAAAACTGCTATTGAAACTTATAATTTACCGGAAGAAGTATATGGCAGTGAATGTTTATCGCGGGCACGTGTTTTTGAATGGTTTAAGCGTTTTAAAGATGGCAAAGAAGAGGTTGAAGATGATTCGCGGCCAGATCGCCCTTCAACGTCGATTAAGTATTCGCGCAGTTGGTGAAACTGTAGGTATTGATAAAGAATGTGTACGGCAAATTTTACATGACAATTTTAACATCCGAAAAGTTTGTGCTAAAATGTTGCCTAAAATTCTAACGTTTGAATAACAAGAAGCTCGCAAAAATGTTTGTATTGACAGTTTTAACGCGATTAAAAATGTCCTAAATTTTTTGGGAACGATAATAACATGTGATGAAACGTGTTTTTTACTTATGATCCGGAAACGAAGCGCCAATTCATGCACTGGAAGAGCCGAACTTCACGGAGAGCCAAAAAAGCTCGAATGAGCAAGTCAAAATTTAAAGCAATCATGACTTTTTTTTTTAATATCCATGGGATGGTGTAATTCACTGGGTTCCGGAAGGTCAAACAATTAATCAATATTATTACCTTGAGGTACTTTTCAAACTACGTCAAAGACTAAGGAAAAACCGCCCCAAAATGTGGAAGGATAAATCATAGGTTTTCCACCAAGACAATGCGCCAGCTCATTCCGCGTTACCTGTCAAGAGGTTCCTAGCCAAGTACAGCATCTCAGTGTTAGAACGTCCACCTTATTCACCAGATCTTGCACCATGTGACTTCTACCTATTCCCTAAGGTAAAATTTGCATTAAAATGAACAAAATTTAAGTCTGTAGAAGCTGTAAAAGAGAAAGCGGCACGTGTCTTGAAGGAGCTAACAGAACATGACTTCCAGCACTGTTTCCAACGATGGAAAATTTGCATGGAGCGTTGTATGGATAGAGAAGGAGTGTATATTGAAGGTGACAATAAGTGATTATGTATAAAATAAAACTAAATTTTTTTACAACGTCAGTCGCGTTATTTAGCCACACCTCGTAATTGGCTGACCTGATGACAAGAAACAAACCTATTTTTTGTAGCCCTGGAACTAGCAAAGCGAGTGCAAATATAGCACTATAAGAGTGACTTCTGTTGTTTATGTAAACAGTCGAAAGGGTGGTTTGAACCTCTAGAGGCTTTACTAAATAAAACTACGAGTGAAGTGGTTTACAGGTGCCTTCTTCACTAAGTGGAAAAGTACGCTTATTAGTATGCCAGGTCTTTTGGAAAGTATCCACTTTCCACCTTGCTAATGACACCTTCACTTCATTCACCACAGGATCTGACTGTATAATAATGAACTTTATTACTCTTAGAGGAGGTAACTCTGAGTCGTGTCTTTTACGCCTCTACTTCTTCTGTTCTTAAATTCTTCAGACATATAATTAGCTGACCATTATGATAAGAAACATACATTTTTTGTAGTCCTGTAACTAGCTGATCGAGTACAAAATATAATTTTACATTCCATCTGCCTGTTAAGAAAAAAAGAGTTACTATACAATATTCTTATGAAAATGTATTTCTATCGTCAACTGTTCTTATCATTTGTTACCAATACCAAAATCAGTCACTACAAGTCAGTTGATTTCTCAACATATCAGTTTGTATATGTGTAAAATTATTCTGTTTTTGATTTTTTTCAGGCAACCATGGACAAATCAGGTTAATTTATTTTGTTTGAAAAAAATTTTTGTGTTTAATTTATTTTTCAGGGGGATTCAGGAGGTCCGTTGGTTGTTGATAATACGCTGGTTGGAATAGTTTCAATGGGATTATCCAGTGAATTCTGTAAAAGTCTTTTATTTGCCCAATCATTTTTTACCACCATTTCTCAATACCGAGATTGGATTAACACCACCATTAATGAGGAAAGTAAGTATATAACTATTTTATGCTACAATGAATTTTATTACCAAACGCATCAACTAAAACTAAGAAAATTCTGGAAAAATCGATCTACAAGTTTACATGGAGAAGACTAAATGCAGAAATATGAAAATGTATTGATTTAGATACTAAGGGGATACTATTTAGAAAACAGGCTTAAATAAGATTATCCTGAAAGAAAGTCAAGTGAAGCTGAAAAAAGCCTTCATGAAAACCTGAACAGTTTCCGAAGGTTGGATTATTTAAATTATACGATATTTCTTTAGGTTTTCCTTAGTAATAATAATTATTAGCGCCAATGCCAAGTTTATGTTCTTTATCAGGGCTACAAATAAATAGTTCTGTTTCTTATAGCTACATGGTCAGTCAGTATAAATTTCAAAAAATTGAACGATTTCAGAACAGAAGACTGAACAAGACCAACACTGAGCTCATCTCTTACTAAGTAAACTGAAATATTGGTTTAAAGGTTAAACCTTTTATATAGATTTAAAGGTTTTCAATCCTTTAATGGTGGAATACCGAAATTGTTTATACTAAGTTTTTTATTGTTACCGGTTGGTGACATTAAGTGGCGAGTTGAAAACTTTACTTTTTGGTGGTCCTAAAAAGGTCCGTTTATATGTGTCTTCGCCGGAGTGGATGGAGTTGATTGATGACCCTGAAAAGGGCGTGTAAACCTCAACGCGTTGGTCCTGAGAAGGACCGATGAAGGCAGCGCGTGGCTACAGCTGCAAGTCCCAAAGCATCTTCCTTCTTTATCTCGTGGATGTAGTCGGTCGAGCTTAGTTGGAAATGTAGAGCGTAATTGTCGTGGCGTTTGAGGAGCTGGGCGACACGGCGTGTCGTCATCTAGCGGAGAAGTCATCTTCTTCCCTCGCAGTAGTGCGTCGATGGCTGCTACATCGGATCCGATGGGCGCAAGGCTCGGTTGAGGGACCGCTGTGAGCATTGCTTGCAGCACCAGCCGATGGCAATCCCGGTTGACGGTGCTTACGGTTTTGGGTCGCTGAGCAGAAGCACCATCTTTACTATTGCGGGGTCGTCGACGAGTCTTCGCTGGAGTGCGGTAGTCCTGTGCCGATGGTGGGTGTCTCGTCTGCTGAGTGGATTGGAATCGAATCCTTCGGACGAATCGAATCGAATCATCAAAGAAAGGGTTGGGAAACCTATAATGGGCGATGTCGTGAAAGGATCACCACTCGGGGAACAAGATTACAGAATTAGGGGTTTCTTTATTAATGTTAAGGAAGGAGTAGTTGGGGATAATATTACGATGAAGGCAGCGCGTGGCTACAGCTGCAAGTCCCAAAGCATCTTCCTTCTTTATCTCGTGGATGTAGTCGATCGAGCTTGGTTGGAAATGTAGAGCGTAATTGAATGAAGAATTGAATTGAAATGAAGAGCGTAATTAGAATTCGTTAAGGCCGAGGAAAGGACTTTGGGATTTTTAAGAATTTTGCGATATTAAAGAAGGGAGTTTGTAAGAGTGGATTGGCGGCTCTTTTTTTAGCTGTATAAATTTTGTGGCCTTTTTGGGAGGAAATTTAAAATAGGAATATTAAGGAAGGAGTGTCTTTATTAAAGGAAATCATGGAACGGTAGTTTGCATAATTCTTCGGGTGGATGATTTGCCTCGTACAGGTTTCTGATGGCGGGATGTTCTGAAAGTTTTGCAGCGTCGTGTAGCCTTCTTGAAGTATTGTAGATATAGTCCTCTAGGGATGGGAAGAGGAGGTTTCTTGAATAATGGAGTTAGAGATCAGGTAGTGGAAGTTAGAAATTATGCGAAGGAGTCTATTTTGAAAGGAGATAATTGATTTTTTGTTAGATTTAGATAAGATGGGCCACCAAACTGGAGACCCATAAAGGAGAGAAGAGCGGAAAATAGCTGAGTAAAATTAGAGTTTAAGGGACTTGGTAAATGATTTGGAGCCTAGGGTAGGGGTTAGAGTGTAGTGGAGGATTCTGCTCTTACGTAGTTTTTCCTTGGCGTGTTTACCGAAGTTCAGTCGACAGTCTAGGTTGACTCTAAGGTAGCTGACGTTCTGTTCCCATGACAGTTGGACTTGCTCGATGGTTAGCGGAGTTAGCATTTTCTGTTTTCTTGTAAAGTTGATCGCTTCACACTTATTTGGGTTAAGGGAAAGTTTCCATTCCCTGTACCAAGTAGTGTTTAGTGGGAGTTGGGTTTGTAGTTTTTGGCGCTTAGTTGGTGATTCCTGCTGTGACATAAAAGTATAGTGTCGTCAGCCCCTCGAACTCAGTGAAGCCTCTTTATACAGTCACCGAGAGCGCTGTGGTAGGGTGGTTATTGGTCTTGGCCTTGGCGACAGAGGCCTCTGTCGGTAAGCCGCCCCTTTCAGAACTACTGGCGGTTCCCTCTGTCGCAAAGTCGGAAGCTTTCATAGCCGGCAGCACAGTACCTATTCAAAGGGAACGACGGTGACATTATTTTCCATAAAAGGAATATTCTTTCAAAATTTCAGCTTCCTAGAAAAATATTTTCTAAATATTTTTTTTTGGGGGGGGGGTTTAACGTCCGACTGTTCTGCAATTACTGCTAATGCAGACGGTTAAGGATGAAATAATTTTTTTGTAACGTATGCAAATATGACGTGCCTGAATGGGATATTGTCTTAATAGGAGAATGATTCATGTGTGAGTCAGTCAATCAGAGAGGACTGGTCCATTTACTATACAGCAAAAAAATATTCCTTAGAATTTTATTATTTTTCTTTTGCAGATGTTAAGGGAGGAGTCTACCTTTATTTTACACAAAAAAAGTGTTTTTGTTCTAAATTAATTTACATTGTTTTCTTAAAAAGGTGGCATAATTGGTTTTATCATAGGTAGTTGCTAAGTAACATTATAAAAAAATATATATAAAAGGGTGTCATAGCGGTATGAAAATAAACTTAGTAATTTTGTTTTATCGTTTTCCGCAAATTATGTTTTTTGCGTGTAGTCTAAATGCTAGAATGAACATAACTGTTGATCTATAGAAGCTGGAGCTGTAATTTTTTTAAATTGTTCATATTTTCTTATTCCGAGATTTGATAGAATCTTTTTTACTGTAATCTTTATGTAGAATTTTTAAAATGAACTCAATTACATAAAATGAAGTACAGTTTTGCTTATTAATTAAAAAACTTATTTTGTTCCTTACAAATGATATCTTAAAAAAGCTTCTTCCAGACCACAGAGCAAAATGTTCTCTTTAACGTGACATAACTTTAAATAAATTTTATTAAATAATTAAAAAAATATGTTCGTACTAAGATTGCGCTAAAATCCGCCATACTGGTTTATATTACTGGTGCGGGTTATTATTTTTTAAACTCAGAATACGTTTTTTAATGATATAACATACTATTTTGTTGTGCTAAAAAGTTTATTGCTTCTGAGTATCAGTAAAAAATTGAAAATTTAGGTATACTACTCCCTTGAAGAAAAATCTTTTATAGAAAATGATATTTACTTGCGTAAATATTTTTACATTGGTTCATTTATAATTTTTACAGGGTTTAACTCTAAAATAAATTCAAATACAAAATCTATATAACCCATTGTATTTATATGGTATTGATCTCGTTTAAATAGGTTGTGCAATGAAATTGCAAAACTTTTAATTATAATTTTTAATTACCCTACTTTTGTTTATACATTATAATTTTGCGATCACACCACTGTAGACCACGTTAGGTATCCTGTATGTACCAGTTCTGCATTTTTCTTTTCCGAATAGTAACCCAATAGTTCGTCATCATTACGAAATGCACTACCCATCTCTTCGCCCTCTAAATGGTTCCTGTCTTTCTTCTTTTCTCTCTTAATAGTGTAAAAGTCTTATGTGTTCTTATCTGTTGTGTGGTGTTTCTTGTGTTATATTTTGTTCTGTTAGGTTTCTTCTTTTGACCGTAACAGGACCTAATAACCCATAAGGTCCCAATGCTCATAACAGACAGGTGGAGTATTAAATTATTTTCCTTAATCTGTTAGTTCCAGGGCTAAAATCATCATGTTTGTCAATTAAATGACTGAATCATTTAAGAACAAAAAGAGGTGTAAGTGTAACTAACTCAGAACTATACTCAGAATTACTTTCTCTGAAAGTAATGAAATTCATTATACAGCCTGAACCTGTGGTGAATGAAGTGAAGGTGTTATTTGCAGAGTGGAAAATATGTGCTTTTTAGAGGGATGTTGATATGCATACTTTTCAACTTAATTGATTTACACAGTATAGGATATTTATTCATTCATTCTTTGACTGAAATAAAGTTATGCTTTTAATTTTAGATTGTGGTGTAGCCGAAAGGCTGGTTTGAATCAGTAGAGGTTTTACTGAGTAAAACGAGAAGTGAGGTGGTTTACCACTGCCTTTCTCACTGAGTGGAAAAGTACGCTTATCAGCATGCCGGGTCCTCTGAAAAGCACATATTTCCACTCTGCAAATGACATGTTCACTTCATTCAACACAGGGTCTTGCTGTATAATAAAATTACTTTCAGAGGAGAAAACTCTGATTAGTGTCTTTACAACTCTACCTCATCTGTTCTTTAATGATTCAGTCATTTAATTACCTGACCATGTGATAGGAAACAGAACTATTAATTTTAGCCCTGCAACGAACAGACTGGTGTAAATAACTTGACACTCCACCCGTCTGTTATGGGCACAAATTTTAGATTACTTATGAATAAACATGGTTATAATTTATATTTACATTGGCAAGAGAAAGTCAAGGAAGTGTTTCACAGCAGATTTTTATAAATACATTTTTTATCTGTTTTAAAGGTGAGGAGGAGCCACTGCATTTTGATTACGGAAGTATGCACAGCTTGCAGTTTATAAATGATTTGTAAATTTACCCGGAAAATTAAAATTAATTTTTTAATGGTAAAACGGTTTTTTCTCTATTTATTGATTTTATAAAAAATCTTATTAAAAGTTTTTTATAGGATTATGAGTGTTATATATACATACTTTACAATTAGCCAACAAGTGAGTATTCGTTTATTTAGCATAAGTTTGTGTTGGATATCGCTACGAAAAAGGCGTGGCTAAATTATACAGTGCTCGAGATTAAAACCTTTTCAAATTTTTATAATAAATTTGATTAAATAAATTACAATGCAAGAACTTATGGAAAGTGTACTAAGATACATCATCATCTGTTTTTTTTTGTGAATTACAGATTATATAATTTTATAATTTGTAATTCACCATGTAAATTTAGGTAAAAAACATATAAATTCAGATAATTCAAAATAATTTATGATTTACCATGACTAAGACAAGAGAATATTTGATTTATTGGACTGGAATATTTACTGACACCTGTGAAGTACTAAAGTTCCATATTTTTATATAATCTAAAAATTCAAAAAACATCTATGTAATGGAAAGAGCGGAAATCTTTTAATAAACTGTCAAAATTATCTAAATAATTTACAAAACAACGTTCAAGAATTATTAAGTGTTTTAGATAATTATCGGTTTAAATCTTCAAAGTAATGACTTATCAAGTGCTCAAGAATAGGAATTGAAATTGATAATGGAGTGCTTTTTACGCTGTTGTTTGCAGACGACCAGATAGTTATGGCTGTGGATGAGAATTGTGGCTGCGAAAGTTAAAAGAAGAATATGCGAGATGGGGACTGAAGATCAACTGTGGAAAGACAGAATATTTGGCAGTCGGGGTCCCTCAGGAAGACTTGCAGCTCGACAGGAAAAATATTAGATGTGTAGAACAATGCAAGTACCTCTGATCAATATTCAGGAAGGAAGGCACATCTGCAACAGATATTAGTTGTAGGATTGCCCAAGGTAGGAAAGTAATAAGATGTTTAAATTCCATGTTTTGGTCACTAAAAATCTGGATTGACACAAAGAAAAAATTTATAATACTGTAGTAAAGCTTATTACGTTGTATGGTTGTGAGGCTTGGACTCTGGATACAAGAAGTCAGGACAAACTGAAGGCTTTAGAGATGGATTGCTTCAGGCGCTCTTGTCGGATGTCCCGGATGGATAGGTTTAGAAACGAGGAAGTCAGGTTGTAGCAGTACAATAGTGGAGGACTCTGAAATAAGGCAGTTGGTGTGGTATGGACATGTTCAGAGGATGGAGGGGCATAGATGGCCAAGGAGACTCTTGGAGTACTGTCCTTTAAATCGGTGTAGAAGAGAAAGGCCGCGATGTACTTGGCTGGAGGGAATCAGGTCCGCAATGAAAAAGAGGCAACTGATAGAGGAGGACTGGTGGGATCGAGATCGATGGCGTTTTGGTATGCGAGAAGCGGATCATCCGAGGAACCTCTCCTTAAAGTAAAGTAAAACTTATCTCAGTTGTATTTTGCTAGAGTTGGTGTACCCAAGGGTAGTATACTTGGTCCAGCGTTAAAAGTGGGGTTAGCAAACGCAAAGTTCATTCGTTACACCGTCATGGCAATGTTTTCTGATGATGTGGTGATACTATCAACTGCTACTGTTACGGTAGAAGCTTCTAAAAAAATTCAAATCCACACCTATCAAAAGAAAACAACTACTATCGGTTTCATAATCATAGACACCCGAGTTTGAACCCATGCATCTCCAAAACTGTAAGTCGGATTTCAACATAGTTTACATAAAAATTTAGCTCATTTTATTCTGCGTTCACCTATAATAGTCCTATATTTTTTATATTGTTCAAAAATTGCCATGTCGAGGTAAGAAGACAAAAAGACCCGGTTTTTTGCTACCGCAACAAATTGCATATATTCAGGAGCGTGTAACTCCTTGCTATCTCGGTAACCACTCGATCGTTCAGCACAGACAAACCATCGTTTCCTTCAGCGAAAAAAACTTTAAACAGATATGTTAATAATATGAAATATTGATTGGCCAAAAATGTGATAGAATTTTTAAAATTTTGAAAAATAAACTCGGTAATGCAGGGGTGGGCGCTATTATCCATGTTGCCTGAATCTGATTGTCTACCTGAATTGACAATGCAGTCGTCAATTCAGGTAAACAGTCCGATAGAGGATGTCACGTACACAAACTGGCAACATGGATAGTAGCGCCCAGCCCTGTATTACACAGTCTATTTTCAAAATTTTAAAAATTATGCCACAACATTGGTTTTTTACGCTGAAGGAACCGATGGTTTGCCCGTGCCGAACGATCGAGCGGTCACCGTGATAGCAAGAGTTCAGAATATTATTATTAAATCAAAATTTAAATAACGTTCGAATTTGAAATTTCGTACACGCTGTAAGAATATAATTCTCTATGTTGATTTAAAATTTAAATTTTTTCGGTCAAATAGTTATCAAGTTACACGCCTCTAAACGCATGAAATTTGTTGCGATTGAAAAAAACCGGGTCTTTTTGTCTTCCAAACACGATTTGGTAATTTTTGAAAAAAATTAAAAATATGACTGGTGTAGGTCAACGCAGAATAAAATGAGCTAAATTTTTATGTAAAATATGCTGAAATCTGACTCATAGTTTTGGAGATACAAGGGTTCATACTCGGGTGTCTATGATTATGAAACCGATAGTAGACCTGAATTTTCGAACAATTCATTTATTAGTGGGCAGCAAATCTCTCCTCACAAAGCGGTCATGGATAGATTATCAATCTATTCAATTAGTTTTTACTCCTTAGGCTTGCAATGGAAACATGGTGTATGGTAAATAACAAGGAATAAACGATATTTTGGAGTTCAATTTGTTTATTACCTGTTTGGTGTTTTCTTTCATTTATATATAGCGTATACAAATGCATTCACGCATGTAAATAAACTTTTTTTGTAAAATCAATTAAATTGGAGAGTAGCGGTTGTAAAAACATAAACAACTTTTGAATTTGGCAAACGGAATTTAATTAAAATATTTTCTTACTACCTACTATAAGACTACAAGATATATAAAAAAAAAATCTGGTGTGAAACACTCACACGACTTTCTCTTGCCAGTGTATATAATGAACGAAATAACCTATGTTTAATCATGAGTAAGCAATGTAAAATGAAAAACATAACTTAATTTTATTCATGAGTAAATGGTGCTAAATTAAAATCAACTTCTGTAGAAATTAAAAATACGGAAAATCAGTAATTGCCTTTAAACTAGGATCTGCGGAAAAAATGCTCAAAGTAAAAGTTTTAATCGTTTAATTATTTATAACTTTGATTATGCACTCAAAATTATATACCAAGTCAAATGCATATACTAAGACCGCTATCTTAAAAATCTCATTTTTTACCGATCTTGACGGAAAAAAAACAGAAAATCACTAATTGGTGCTAAACTATGCGTCGCACGAACGATGTTTGAAATAAAAGTTGTAGATTTTTAATTTTTTTATTTGGAAGACGTGATCAAAAGGTGGAAGTCTCAAATACACAGTGGTATTCTCATAGGAGAAAATAAGGTTGTAAACTGCCTATTATTTGCCGATGACCTGATACTGCTACTGGAGAATGAAGATGACCTGCAAAGAGCACTTTTCATGCTGAACTAACTCTGCAATAAATATACCTAATTGACAGTTTTGACGAAGAAGACAAAGGTAATAGTATTCAGGAAGAAGGAGCCAGTCAGAAGCAAAATTGTTCTAGATAATAATATTTTGGAACATATATCCCACTTTCAGTATCTAGGTTGCAACATTACATAACAACAAGATAAAGATGCTTACAATAAGGTACACCGATTTCAGCAAATATGCGGAACTATCCGCCGCACTTTAAAAAAATAGCACCAGCAAAAACACGAGGGTGAGATTTCATAAAATATTAGCAGTTCCGACCCTACACTGTGGCAATGAAACTTGGGTGCTATCAAAGCGAGAGGAGAGTAGATTGCAAGCATCTGAAATGAAATTTCTTCGACATACGAATACGACATACGTATGGGTGTAGGCTACTAGAAAAGATTGTTACAGGAATACCGAGATAAGGAAAGAACTCAACATCTTCTCTATAAACGACAAGGTATCTCAGGACAGAATGCAGTGGCTAGATCATGTGAACCGAATGAGGAAGGATTTGATATCTAAACAGACACTGGGCTATAAGCCGGAAGGCAGGAGAGAACGAGGACGCCCGAGAAAGAGATGGGCAGATTTGAGAGATTCGGAACAGGCAGAGATGCCTAAACCTTGAGAGGCAGAAGAAGAAGAAAAAGATTTTTAATTTTAAATGTTCTACAACGTTGATTACACTTTTTCCCTAAAATGCATGTTAGGTCTGCAATCTTAAAAAAACATTTTTTTCTACAAGAGCACAGACACTGCAAAAATTTCAACAGCTATGGCGCTTACCCTATCTTGTAGAGCATAAAAAATGTACTAAATGAGGGGATTTAAAAAAACCGTAGTAGCCGTTTTTAAGAAAATCGCATGAATAAACTACTACGTCCGGTTGGCCATTTTTGATTACAAAGTTTATGTCGGGCCCACCTTACAATGCCTAACTTAAGTTTCAAGTTTCGACTTAGTAACCTATTTCATTCTTGCGATATTTTGTTGACACACACACAGACTAATCGCTAAAAACATGTTATATGGGTTCAGGGGATCTGCAAACTTATATATTCGGTGAAAACTCGATTTCAAAAATCAACATAACAACAATACTTACTTTCGCTATACAGTATACAAGGTGTGGCTATTAAATAACGAGACTGACGTTGTAAAACATTTTATTTTCATTTTATACATTTATCACTTATTGTCACCTTCATTATACACTCCTTCTTTATCCCTACAACGCTCCATGCGAATTTTCCATTGTTGGAAACAGTGCTGGAAGTCATCTTCTGTCAGCTTCCTCAGGACACGTGCCGCTTTCTCTTTTACAGCTTACATAGACTCAAATCTTGTCCCTTTTAATGCAGATTTCACCTTAGGGGATAGGTAGAAGTCACATGGTGCAAGATCTGGTGAATAAGCTGGATGTTCTAACACTGAGATCCTGTACTTGGCTAGGAACCTCTTGACAGATAACGCGGGATGAGCTGGCGCATTGTCTTGGTAGAGAACCCATGATTTGTCCTTCCACATTTCGGGGCGTTTTTTTCTTACTCTTTGACGTAGTTTAGAAAGTACCTCAAGGTAATAATATTGATTAATTGTTTGACCTGCAGGACCGCAGTGAAGGTACACAGTCCCATGGATATAAAAAAACAATCATCATTGCTTTAAATTTTTACTTGTTCATTCGAGCTATTTTGGCTCTCGGTGAAGTTCGGCTCTCCAGTGCATGGATTGGCACTTCGTTTCAGGATCAAAAGTAAAAACCCACGTTTCATCACATGTTATTATCTTCTACCTGTTCCCTAAGGTGAAATCTGCATTAAAAGGGACATGATTTGATTCTGTGGAAGCTGTAAAAGAGAAAGCGGCGCGTGTCCTGAAGGAGCTGACAGAAGATGACTTCCAGCCCTGTTTCCAACAATGGAAAATTTGTATGGAGCGTTTTAGGGATAGAGAAGGAGTGTATATTAAAGGTATTAAAGGTATAAGTGATTATGTATAAAATTAAAATAAATTTTTTTACAACATCAGTTTCGTTATGTAATAGCCACACCTCGTATATTCATACAGGGCAAGAGAAATTTAAAAAAAATCTGGTGTGAAATAATTACACAACTTTCTCTTGCCAATGCAAATAATTAACAATATAACCTTTCATTAGTAATAAAACATTAGAAATAAATAAAAAACTAACCTCCAAAAACATAACCTTATTTTAATCATGAGTGAATGAAGCAAAATGAAAATCAACCTCAGTTTGGCTTAAAAATACGGAAAAATTACTCTTATAAAATTACTCTTATACGCTAAACTAAGTTCTGTAGAAGAAAATGCTCTAAATAAAAGTTTTATAGCTTTTAATGTCTTATAAATTTTATTATTACGTACACTTTTGTCGTAAAATGCATACTAAGGCTGAAATCTTGAAAAATCGATTATTTTACAGATTTTAATGAAAAGAAAACAGAGAATCATTAATTACTGCTAAACTAAGCGTTTTATAAATACATTTTTGAAATAAAAGTTGCAGGATTTTAAATTCTCTACGACTTTTATTATTTATTTTTGCGCTAAAATGCATATTAAAACCGCAATCTCAAAAAAATTACTTTTTACGAGATAACAGCCTTTCCAAAAATTCCAGCAGAAATGGCGCATTCCAGCATTAAAAATGTAGTGAATGGGACGATTTAAAAAAAAATCGTAGGAGCCGTTTTTGAGAAAATCGCAGACAAGTAAAAAATGACACGAATAAACTACTACTTTCTGTCATCTGATGGCGACATTAAGTGGCGAGGTGAAACCTTTACATTTTGGTGGCCCTTAAAAGGGCCGTTTAAGCGGTGGTCGTCTTGAAGCGCTGAAAGCGTCGGTTGTAGTCATCGTGGCGGTCGAAGAGCTGAGCGACACGGCGTGTAGTCATCCAGCGGAGACGTCATCTTCTTCCCTCGCAGTAGAGCGTCGATGGCTGCTTCGTCGGGTCCGGTGGGCGTAAGGCTCGGTCGAGGGACCGCTATGGGCATCGCTCGCGGCAGCGGGCGATGAGCGTCCGGACAACGGCTTACGCTGTTGGGTCGGCGAGCGGAAGCATCATCTTCTCTCTTGCGGGGTCGTCGATGAGACTTCGCTGGAGTCTGGTAGTCGTGTGCCGATGGTGGACGTCTTGTCTGTTGTCTGAATTGGAATTGAATCTTCCCTGTTGAGTGTAGTGCACTTTATATAGTTGCCGGAGCGCTGTGGTAGAAGGCGGTTATTTGTATGGCCTTGATGACAAAGACCTCTGTCGGTACGCCACCACAAGCCTACCACTCCTCTCGGAACTATTGGCGGCTCCCTTTGTCGCTACATCAGAAGCTTTGATAGCCGGCAGCATAGTACCTAGTCAAAGGGGGTGACGGTGACATTTCGTTTTTCCGATTCGTTTCGTTTCCGATTTTGATGAAAATGTTCGTGTCGTGTCTGGCAGTAGTATCTAACTTAAGTTTCAAGTTTCAAGTTCGTATGATATTCCGTTCTTAAGATATTTTGTTTACACACACACACGCGCGCGCGCGCGCGAACGCACACACACACACACACACACACAGACCAATTGCTAAAAACATGTTTTTTGGGATCAAGGGTTCTGAAAACCTGTATATCCAGTGAAAACTCAATTTTGAAAATCGACAGGAAACAGTACTTTCCTTCCTATTTTATATTCATATAGGCAAAAGAAAGTACAATTCAGAAGGAAACGTTCGAAATTGGAAGAAACTAAAAAAAAAGTAAAAATAATTGGACAAGTAGCAGAAACAAAGAAAAGTAGAGAACTAAATGAATTTGGATGTGGACATAGCTATGCCATTAGCAAAGAAGCATAAAAGGGAAACGCCACAAGGAAGATAGAACGACCTTTCTCTTTAATGGGTATACTATGTTTCAAGGTTATATTTGAACTTCTTTCTCCAATTTCTCTTCTCATTTACACCCCTTTTTGTGTCTCTCAAAAATATACTAAACCTAATCCATTCACAGTCTCTTGAGAGGGTGTAGTTTCTACTTCATCATCAATTATCAAATAAAATTTGGCAATGGTCAGCTAATACAACATGCAGCTAATACATCCTCGTAAATGAAGTTTATAAAATTAATTTATCATCACAAGTTGGGTAATTCAATCTAATTTTCTTCTCCTTTTTTATCTTCTTTCTCTTTCGTATATGAATATACAGGAAGAAAAGTCTGCCTATAACAGACAGGTGGAGTGTCAAATTATTTACACTCAATCTGTTCGTATCAGGGCTAAAATAAATAGTTCTCTATTCGCATTTGAGACTTCGAACAAGCAACACGGCCGGTTGCCATGGCAGCCGCCATTGTTTATTGACTGTTTACGTTTGATATTATTAACGTCTTACGTTTGTTTAATTAAATAGCGTCTTACATTTTTATTTTATTTACTGTGCTCTATTATTATTGTGTTAATTACGTGTTTTCATTGATTATTTGTGTATTTATTATTTATTTCATTTGTGTAACCTACGAGGTTATACGCGTGTTTTGTTGTGTGCCGGCCCGGGCGATAAGGTTTAATACCTGGGCTTGGCACAGACAGGCACCGTCGTTACGGTACTTTGCGTCTAGGGAGATTGGGCTCCATGAACCTGGACGCACCCACCACTTCAGAGGATTCAACGGCGTGTGCTACTTGGGAGATGGCGACGGCAGCGACGCAACAAGTAACCCATTCCTCTTCATCGACCAGCGCACCGGCTCCGACAACATCATCAATGGAAGTACCTGACAACGAAGGCTTCACCACCGTCCACCGAAAACGAGTTCGCACCAACTCAGGTGACGTACAAACACTTACCACCCCGATTGCAACCTCACCCCCCGATTCGACTCCACGTCGAAGTAAAGTTCCTCCGTTTGTGTTTCGCGCCCCTGCCAACTGGGCCGCGTTAACAAGGACACTGAGCAGTCAGCTCACGGAGTCATTCAAGGTCACGACACGTGGCAATTCTTACTCCTTATTTACGAAGAATATCGATGACTTCCAAAGGTGCAAGGCTGTCCTCCTTTCGGTGGGCATTAACTTCCACACTTACTATACAACCGAGCCTGATGAGGTCAAAGTGGCAATCAAAGGGTTGCACTCTTCGTTTCAACCCGAAGAGGTTAAGATGTTCCTCGCTGAGCGTGGCTTTGAGGTGAGCCACTGCCAGAATATAACTGGCCGAGCTGGCAGGCCAATCAATGTGTTCCTTATCAAGTTGCGCAAGTCACCTCGCTTCGAGGACATTTACAAGGTCGATTCGATCTTCAACATTGAAGTGACCGTGGAGGCCTTCCGCCCACGGCCGGGTCTGCCACAATGTTTTAAGTGCCAGCGTTATGGCCACTCATCGGTTAATTGTAACCATGAGTTAAGGTGCGTCAAGTGCGGCGGTAAGCACGACGCAGCTCAGTGTGAAGGCAAGTTAATTGAACAGCCTCGCTGTTGCAACTGTAATGGCCAGCACCCTGCTAGCTATCGGGGGTGCCCATTACATGTCCGGCTTCTTGCCGAGAGGCGCAAGGCTGCCGCCCAGTCGACGGCCGCTTCCTCATCAGCTCCGTCTACCGCCAAGTCCCAGGCGACACAATCACAACCCTCTTCCTCTTCTTCCCCTCCTACTCAGAGGAGCTATAACAAAACAATAATTAAGAAGGCTCCTGTGCACAGGGCCACCACCAAGAACCAGTTTCCGACTTCTGAGTGGTCCCACCACTCACAGCCATCCAAGCCGGTCTTCTCCGAAAGGGAGTTTCCGCCACTCCCGGCTAAAAAAGTCCCTCCTAAGGACAGCACTGCATTCGATTTTTCTACGATCGTCCAGTTCCTAACCTCCCCTAAGTTCCTAGCTTGGGTGGCTAATGTTCTTCCTCAACTAACATCTATTAGCTCCGCCTCTGAAGCTATCACTATCCTTATCTCATCTCTGACCTCCCTCCTTTTGTAATGCGTTTTCGCATTATGTCATGGAATGGCAATGGCATCCTTCGCCAACGAAACGACCTACTACGAGTACTAACAGATTACGATATTGACGTTGCTCTTCTACAGGAAACTAAATTTTTACCTACTACTCGCTTTCGCCTATCCCCCTACATTGTGTATCGTGCCGATCGACCTGGCGCTGTGGTCCCGGCAGGAGGGGTAGCTGTTCTGATACATAAGAGACATGTTCATAACTTCCTTGACGTGACCCATATTCCTTCGATTGAACATGTCGCTGTTACGGTGCCTCTCTTCTCACGTCTGGTTACTTTCATTTCAGTTTACCGCCCCCCATCTGCTGCCCATTTCCACCCCGCAGCCCTTGCTATGCTCTTCGACCAACGTCAACCTGTGTTTGCAGCTGGCGATTGGAACAGCAAACACACGGACCTCGGCTGCCGAACAACGAACATTGCTGGTACTGAACTCCTGTCCTTCCTCGAGCAGTCTCCTTTGTCGTTAGCGCTCCATGTTCCTGATACCCCGACAAGGGTGCCCCCATTCACCTATCAACTTCCTGATATCCTTGATTACGCTATTTCTCTCGATCTTGCCTCCGTCCCAGACATCGATGTATTACCTGAATTGAATTCTGATCACTATCCAGTTCTGTTTACTTTCACGTCCTCGACTGCTCGTATCCCTGTCCCGCCTCCTTCTCTGAAGGTCTGCTGGCGTTCCTTCTATGACTCAGTTGCCTCCCTAATTCCACCTGAACCCCCTACTATTACCACTGTAACTGAGCTCGAGTCCCATCTTGATTCCCTCACTTCGATACTTTCCGATTCCATTGCCCAGAACTCGCACCCACGCCCGCCTCGCACTAGGTCATCACTTCCAGCTCCTATCAAAGCAGCAATCGCCGATAGACGTCGCTTTCGAAGGCTCTGGCAGCGCACCAGAGATCCACATCATCGGGATCTGTTCAACGGTGCCGCTGCTAGGTGTAAACTGCTACTCGATGGTCACCGGTGTAGTAAGTGGGAGGACTACCTTCATCGAGTAGCGGATGACGGAAGACCATGGGAGGCTACACGTCGTTTGTTGTCGACCCAGAGGAAGTCGCATCCTCTGATGACACCTAATGGTTTGACATATTCTCCGCAGGCGATTGCTGACACTTTCGCTTCGCATTTTGAACGACATTTTGTTGCCCCTCCGCCCGTTCATCATGACCAGGATGAACTCATTCATGATGAAGTCAACTCAACGCTCTCTGACCCTACGCCCTGTAACTTACAGCCCTTCACGGAGGATGATGTCACCTCTGTAATTTCCTCGATTAATCCGCGTAAGGCCCCTGGTCCTGATAATGTCTCTGGATACGCCATCCTGAATTCCCCGCCAGATCTAAAGCTTCATCTTTTGACAATTTTCAATGCAGTGTTGGCGCTGCAACATTTCCCCTCTTCGTGGAAGGTTTCCAAAGTCATTACTATTCTGAAACCCCACAAACGTCCAACTGATCCCGAAAGTTATAGACCAATTTCCCTTTTGCCGATCCTGTCAAAATTATTCGAAAGGCTTCTTCTCCCACGCCTGCGACCTGTTGTTGAATCTGTTCTTCCCCCCGAGCAATTTGGTTTTCGTCAAGGACACTCCACAACTACCCAACTCCTCCGCATCGTCACGGCACTTGTGGATGCCAGAAATTCTTACTGTGACACGACGGCTGTACTGCTTGATTTTCGGGCTGCATTTGACCGCGTCTGGCATATGGGCCTCCTTTACAAACTGGCACAATTCTTTCCCCCCTCAACTGTCCGATTACTCCATTCCTATCTTACTGGAAGACAATTCCAAGTCTCTGTCACTATTCCTCAGTTCCACATGGCCATGTCCCCACTCACCCCTTCGTCCGCGGGTGTACCTCAGGGCTCGGTCCTTGGGCCCATCCTCTATCTTATGTACACCTTCGATTTTCCTGTCCGTGATTCAATCCAATTCGGACTGTTTGCCGATGATGCTATCCTGTACCGTCACGGCAGATGCCTCCGCCTCAATTGCCGCGCGCTTCAAACTCAGCTTCTAGACATCACTAGCTGGTGTCGTGTCTGGAGACTATCACTTAACCCCACAAAATGCGAAGCAATCCACTTTACACTAAAACGCAATGTTCCTCCGCCTCTACGATTGGAAGGGGAACTCCTCCCATGGCAGAACAGCGTGAAATATCTAGGGGTTGACCTAGATAAACGATTGACACTTCGACAGCACATTGACAGCAAGCTTAGCAAGGGTAGGGCCTTGTTCGCTTTACTCATCCCTTTGTTCCTCTCTCCTGCATACTCCTCAAAACTGAAACTTCTGATGTACTCCTCTATCCTACGTCCTTTCCTTTTGTACGGGTCACCGGTATGGTGGCCCTTTCTCTCCAAGTCCAACAAAAGACGTACTTCAGCATACCAGAACAAAGTCCTCCGGTGCATCACACAGTTCCACTATCTTATATCCAATCGCATCATACACGAACACCTTCTCTTCCCTTCTATGGAGGACTTTATTTACAATACCTCGAAACGGCTACACGACGCTGGGAAAACTGACGGACCCCAGATCATTCAGGACTTGTACAGACGCCTACACCCACCTGAAGTCTCTATCCCATTACCATTCCACGACTTTATCTAAATTTTAGAATGACCCACTTAACAAAATTTAGAGTTGCCACATTTTTATTCTGCCCTGTATTCCTCTTATTTACCCATGCCCCTCCTACTTGTATGACTCACTCCCCCCAGTTGGTAGTTGTCCCCATGTTCCTATGCATAATCACTCCACTACGGTGAAAAGAGCCGCCATTTTAAATTAATAAACACTCAGAAGATAAAAAGGCCGGTGATTATGCCAAACTCTACCCTTTCCGTCTCCCCTGAAATCATAAACTAACCCCTACCTTAAATTATACCTTAAGTCCACGTTCAGTAAAATGCATGCCTTCCCCTCACCAAAATATTAGGCCTCCCACAAAACTGAAAAAAGGCCACTGAAAAATAAAATAAAATAAAAGAGCCGCTCTTAAACCCACTTGTCCCTTAATTTAAATTTTCCACAAATAACTTCTAAAAATAAATTACCTCCTTTCAAGTCCCAGTTCCAATGTCCCACGAACCAGAATCCTATTTCCTATTTAAACTATAAAATTCCCCCTAAATTTCTTGAGGTTGCAATTATTCTGTTATATTGTTCCCCGAGCGACCAGGTGTTCCTTAACACGATGTCGCCATCATAGGGCTTCTTAGCCCTCTCAACCAGGATTCAGGATTCAATAGTTCTCTTTCTTATCACATGGTCAGCTCATTAAATGACTGAATCTTTTAATAACAGAAGAGGTAAAGGTGAAAAAGACACTAATCAGAGTTATCTCCTCTGAAAGTAATGAATTTCATTATACAGCCAGACCCTGTGGTGAATACAGTGAAGGTGTCATTTGCAGAGTGGAAAATATGTGCTTTTCAGTTGGCCCGGCTAGCTGATACGCATACTTTTCTACTCAGTTAGGAAGACAATGGTAAACGACCTCGTTTCTCATTTTACTCAGTAAAACCTCTACAGGTTCAAACCAGTCTTTCGGCTGATGATCTAAACAACAACAATAAGGAAAATATTGTTTTCACAACGAATTTTTGAAATCGAGTTTCACCGGACATATACGTTTTCAGACCCCCGAAACCCAAAAGCATGCTTTTAGCGATTGATCTGTGTGTGTGTGTGTGTGTGTGTGTGTCAAGAACGGAACATTGTACTAAGTTGATACTTAAAACTTCAGTTAGGTACCACTAGAGCATCCGACACGAAAATTTTCATCAAAATCGATCAACCGGAAGTCGTAGTTTATTCGTTTCATTATTTACTTTTTTGCGATTTTCTCAAAAACTGTTAATCCGATTTTTTTTAAATCGCCTTATTCACTACATTTTTTCTGATCTACAAGATAGGGTAGGATTGCGAAAATTCTTGGGGAGACTGTTCTCTCGTAGAAAAAACTCTGTCTCTAAGATTGCGGCCTTAATTTGCATTTTAGAGTAAAAAAACACAGAAAGAATTGTAGAAAATTTTATAATCTACGAGTTTTATTTCACACATTTCTTTGAATAAAGCTTAGTTTAGTGGTAATTTGTGATTTTCTGTTTTTTCTTTTCGTAAATCTGTAAAGAGGTTTTTGTAAGATTTCGGCCTTAAAAAAAATCGGACCTCCTATCATCTGATTAGCCTATTGCCGGTTTGCTCCAAAATTTTCGAAAAACTACTACTGCCATTAACTGATCATATAATTCCTAATCATCAGTTTGGCTTCCGTTCGAACCATTTTACAATTCACCAACTGCATAGAGTGGTGGATTACGTTGCAGAAGCTCTCGAACGTAAAGAGTATGCCACAGGTGTTTTTCGATATATATAAGCCAAGCCTTTGATCGGGTTTGGCACAGCGGCCTGCTCGCTAAATTAAGAGTTCTTCCTTTCCATTACTACTTAATAATTCTGTCCTTTTTGATGGAACGTTTCTTCTATGTCTCTGAAAAAAATTCTGATTCCCATTACTGCCCATTACTAGCTGGTGTACCTCAGCGATCTATCTTGGCACCACTTTTATATTCTATTTACACTTCCGATGTACCGTCCCATCCACATACATTCCTTGCTTCGTACGCGGATGATACTGTAATATTGTACTCTGCCGATAACCCTGCTCAAGTATCGTATGTCCTTCAACAGCATATTTCTCGCCTAGAACCATGGCTTACCAAATGGCGGATCAAAGTCAACACTAAAAATACGAATCACGTTATATTTACCCTGCGTAAACGAGTTTGTCCTCCTTTGTGACACTGTACTTCACACTTCTGAATCTATCCGTTATCTGTTTTTATATCTGGATAAGAGGCTCACGTAGAATGTACACGTCGATAAAACGAGAAAGGCACTCCAGGACAGGTTTAAACAGTCGTACAGACTTCTTTCACGTAAATCCAAGGTACTAACTGCATGCAAATTAACCATTTGCAACTTCTTCCTTCGACCAATATGGAGCTATTTCAGTGAGCTTTACTGTTGTGCAAAACCATCGGTATTAGCAAAAGTTCAGCGTTTCCAATCAAAGCTTTTACGGAGGATAGCTTACGCCCCCTATTATGTAACCAATAAAACGCTACACTCAGACCTAAACGTATCCTACATAAATGACGTTTCCTTGAAACTCTATACAAAATTTAGGAAGAAACTCGTGAACCACCATAACTTATTGATCTCAAATCTGGCTACGCAGACTCTCCCAAACAACCCAATAAGACCTCTAAAACGTCGATGGAGCCGGGACCTCATCAGTTAACGTAGTGCTGTAATTGACTATCCATTACAGTGTTCCAAATGCTTCACTTAATGCTACACTTATCTATACACGTCGGATTTCTGTCCTGTGTCTCCGCTCACGTTTATTTACCATGTTAATTTTTTTCCAAATTTTGTGTTATCACATTCACTGATTGTTTCAAACAGATTGTAAATTTCCTAAATAGAGAAAAAAATATTTCGGCCTTAGTAAGCATTTTACGACGAAAGTGTATATAATCAACTTTATATAAAATTAAAAGATCTACACTTTTATTTTGAGCATTTTTCTCTACAGAGCCTACTTTAGTGTGAAAGAGTGATTTTTCGTTTTTTTAGCCAAACTGAGGTTTATTTTCATTTGCGTCTTTCACTCATGATTAAAATTAGATTATATTTTATGAGGTTAGTTTTTCGTTTATTTCTAATGTTTTATTACTAATATTAGGTTATATTTTTCATTATTTGCATTGGCAAGAGAAATTCGTGTGAGTGTTTCACACCAAATTTTTCATCTGTAAATCACTTCATATCATTACTTACGAACGAGCCCAAGGCTTATTCTATGTATCATTGCTTAATAAAAAGAGGAATTTAATTTTTGAGAATTCCTGAAGACTGTAGAAGACAGGATTGGTTTAGAAATGAAGATATACGTCAAAAATTAAGAGTTAGTTTCCTTAAGGGGACAGTTTAGAAGTACTTTCATCATTAAATAATGTCTGAATATTTGGTTTCTTGATTGGCCTAAGTTTATAGACCAAAAGAAAGGTATGATTCTGGGAGAACAGCGACTACTATCGGTTTCATAATCATAGATGTTCGATGCGGTAGTCAAATGGTTTAATGACTCCTACATCTGCTTCGGTTCGTTAAAATGGTGGGATCTATTACCACCCGGATACAAAAGACGCGATGTGTCTTCGACGCGCACATTAGGCGTAATGCTTGCTCGTTAGGGATTAGGAAGGTTTGTAGGATAGAAAGGAACACATACGGGTAAATAATACTGCAATTATGAAGGAGTTTAACAGTACTTACTCGATTTTGAGTGCGCAGATTTCCCAGGATGCTTCGATTCGTGAATGCCGTTGTAGAAAACGCTGAATGTTCGACTATATCTGTACAGATTTTACACAATAGACAAAGGCACGTTAAATATACACATAAAGCACTGTTAACACTCGGATAACTGCAGTTATTATAGCGATTTACAAGTTCGAAACACAGGATTGCACAGGTTACACAATGTCCGGTAATTACTCGAAGGAATAACATGAATTGTTCGTTAAATAAATGTAAGCGCGTTCACAACTAAAGCATCGTTGCTTGGGGCCGTAATTAATGTATTGACGGCTACATGAGGTTGGAAGGTCCAACGCGTTGAAATGCAAGTGACGCCAGCTCTCGAGGCTGCGAACGTCCGTGAAAGCACAACCGTACCGTATGCTGGTTTGACTGGAAGTGAGAAGGGATTTTAGGAAGAAGGAACAATGGCGAAGCGAACTCGGGAAATTAATCTAATTTTGCTATTAGCTGGGCGCGAGCCACGTCACGAAGGATCACACATGCGTAGAACTAATCGATGAGACAATCAATGTAAGATCAATAAAACGGATGTACTCGCGGGAAAGATTTATTCTGGAAGTTTCGACGGCGAGCGGTATTTGAAACTATAGTAATACTGAACAATAGACACGCGAGTTATTACGCCCTTGCATCTCCAAAACGATGAGTCAGATTTCGATATACATTATATCAAAATTTAGTTCATTTTATTCTGAGTTGACTTGTAATAGTCATATGTTTTTAATGTAGTTTGAAAATTGTCGTATCGAGGTGGGAAGACAAAACACCCGGTTTTTTGCAACCGCAAAGCATTTCATGCGTTTAGAGGCGTATAAATCGAAATTTAATTGACCGAAAAGTTTGAAATTTTAATACATATACCCAATTACAATACCCAATATATATATATATATATATATATATATATAATAAAAAATTCTAATAAATAGAATACAATACCCAATTATATTCTTACAGAAATTTCAATAAGTAATAATAATAATTTGCGTAGGAAATTTCAATAAGTACGTAAGTTAAACTTGATTTATTTACAATATTCTGAACCCTTGCTTCTTAACCACTCAACCGTTCGTAAGAAAAAACGAAAAAATTTAAATACAATTGTAATTTTGTTTGTAAAACTTTTAAAAACGCCCTAAATTTTGTTTTTTCACCAGATCTATCAAGAAAACACCGAAAATAAGTTCAGCTGAATTTTTGTCTGTTTGTCTGTTTATCTGTTTGCTTGTTTGTATGTTTTTCTGCATCGCGCAAGAACCGCTGAACCAAATTCAATGAATTTCGGTATTTATGTTCTAGACATAATTGAAATGAAAATAGCCTATACATTTTTTTAATGTCACAAAGGGATGAGGGGAGTTCAGAGGGAGGGGTAAACAAAAAACTACGAATATCTCCGTTAAAAGTCAATGTATCAAAAAATGTTATGTAATCGAAATTACGAAACGTTTAAAGACAAATAAGTTTGATTATGTAAAGTTTTTCATTTTTATTCATAATAAGGGAGTTATTACCACCAATTAACATATCAATATTTTTAAAATGTTGTTGTTTAGGTCATCAGCCAAAAGGCTGGTTTGAACCTGTAGAGGTTTTACTAAATAAAACGAGGAGTGAGGTGGTTTACGATTGCCTTCATCACTGAGTACAAAAGTACGCTTATCAGCATGCCAGACCCTCTGAAAAACACATATTTTCCACTCTGCAAATGACACCTTCACTTCATTCACCACAGGGTCTGGCTGTATAATGAAATTCATTACTTTCAAGGGAGATAACTCTGATTAACGACTTTTACACCTCTACCTCTTCTGTTCTTAAATGATTTAGTCATTTAATTGGCTGACCATATGATAAGAAACAGAACTATTTATTTTAGCCCTGCAATGAACAGATTGAGTGTAAATAATTTGACACGCCACCTGTCTGTTACGGGCAGAGTTTTAGAATATTTACTTTATTTTAGTATTAGTATTTTAGTTAATTTTTAGAATAACATACACAATAAACAAAACAATAAACATAGGCCAATAAAATAATAAAGCGCTGCATATCTTAATTTAAAAATACCAAGACCTCGCTTTTATTTAACGTCCAAAACTATTTCTCTTCATTAATAATAATGCTGACGTTGAAAGGAGGTACGAGTAGTTGTCAATGATTAAAGACTATCAGACCTGACAGGGATCGAGCTCGGTACATCAATAGACCATCCACAGCACCAAGAAAACCGTTCGAAGAACGGGTACTTTAGCTAGTTCTTTATAAATAAATGTTAATATTTTGAAGATTTTAAGAAAGAAACAGAATGATATAATCGTATTTGATAAAAAGGTTAAGTACAAAAGTATGAGTATGACGATAAAAGTATCATTACCAAAACAAATAAATTAAACTCTTGTAAAATACAAAATTTCATGTAAAATTTGAAGTAACTTGTTTGATACTGAAACTTTTATTATAAAAAGATTAAGAGCTATTCATCAGGTAAAAATTCGTTAACTAAGTATTAACCATTCTAAGCCGGATACGGATGACGAGTGCATAAATACTCAACAGTTTGTGTAAAAGTGAAGGTCAATGTACGCGCACACCAGTAAACATTATACCGGGTAATTTTTTAGTCCTGTTACCCAATTGTTAATGTCTGGTAATGTTTTTCTAAGAAAGGGATATTTTATTTTGTTACACAAAGTTGGTAGCCCTACTCAACCGGTATAGATACGACAGTTTGAGTTGATTCTCCTTGAGTTGCGTAAAATTTTCTGCTGTTTCCAGTTGTGTTACGAACAGAATGTCTTTTACCCTAGAACAACGGGTTTTCATTCTTGAACATATTTTGCTACAAAATCGTATACGAGTGTAAAAGAATCATTTCAAATTAAATTTTTTGGTGTTCCTCCACTCTATTCTAGTCAATTTCTAGGCTAACTAACTGATTTTTAGAGGCAGGTATTGTTTGCAGCAGAAAACGTAGTGGTCGACCAACTCTCTTGACAGATGACGTTAAGAGAATGTGAAAACAAGATTGCTCAATTCTCCATGGAAAAGTTTGCAAAAACTTTCCTCGCATGTTGATTTGTCATGTTCGAGGGCTGAGAAAGCTGCTAAAAAATTGAAATTTTATCCGTATCACATACGATTAGTTCTAGAGCTTCAGCCTCCAGATTTAAACAAGAGATTGTTTTAGGATAAAAGAAATTCTGTTCGTAGCACGACCGGAAATGGCACAAAATTTTACACAGCTCAAGGAGAATCAACTCACACTGCCATATCCATACTGGTTGAGTAGGGCTACCAACTTAGTGTCACAAAACAAAATTTATTTTTTTTAGAAAAATATTACCAGACATTAACAATTGGGTAACAGGACTAAAAAAATCATTCTGTAGTTAAATTTTAGCTGAATGTATGAGGAAGAAAGTAAGCTATATAGAAACACAATCTGGTCAGTGAGAAATTTTCAATTGATTTGTGAATGTTGGGATACCACTCAATTTTGGTTTTGAAGAAAACCGTGTAAAGGCAGTATCTCATTTAAAAATAGAGTTATAATCCCGTTTTAAAGCTTGAATGGTAAAAGTAGGTATACTATGGACAATTCGAACTGGCACAAATCTTGCTCTACGTGTACACACAGTTCCGCACAAAGTATATCCATAAACTATTCTTTCAACAAGATCTACAAATTTTAATATACACAAATGACTACACCCATATTTCAATGTACAAACGGAAAATACTATTATTTCATTTTAAAATATGTACTTAATTTGTCCCAATAAAAATTCAAATTATAAATTACAAGAACTAAACTGCAAAAACTCACTAAACTATACTCTACAGACACAAGCAACTAACTGAACAAATTGTTCTGAAAATATAATGAACAGAAAATCATATATGAAAACAAATTAGTCACATCATTATGTCTGACAGATTATTAATAACTTACTGTAAAACCAAAGCGTCGTGACCGTGCGTGAGTCGCACATTACAGTAGCGATTGTATACTTTAGTGACTGTATCGTCGTTGCATGACGAGGGGCGTAGAGTGGAGTAGATAAACACCAAAGCTGCTTGTGCCAATTCGAATTGTCCAAGGTATAAAAATTGTTTAATGGTGCTATTATAGCAAAACCGGGTGCATTGAATATGACTTGTAAAAGGAATTCACGCTCCGAAATTCGTAGAATAGCCTATTTCCAGACATTCTTCACAATGGAACTAAAATGTTCTAATAATATTTTTTTATAATTTTTTTCTACATGCACGTGTTTACAAAATCCAATGTTTTCTTACATTTTTTTGTCATCAGCCTCTCGACTGGTTTGATGCAGTTCTCCAACCTTTTTTATCTTGCGCTAGTCGTTTCTTATCTACATACCTGTAACACCCTACATCTTTTGTAATTTGCTTTACCTATATATTCTAATCTTTGCCTCCCTCTACAATTTACTCCCTCAATATTACTCTCCATTATTAATAGACATCCAGGTGGATGTCTTAGGATATGCCCCACTAACCTATCCCTTCTTTTAATAAGATGCTTCCATATACTTCTTTTTTCTTCCACTCGCCTAAGAACCTCTAAATTACTTATTTTGTCCACCCACCTAATCTTTAACATTTTCCTAAACACTACATTTCAAAAGCTTCTATCCTCTTCTTTTCTACAGCCCCTATCACCCACGTTTCACTTTCGTATAATGCTACACTCCAAACATAATGTTTTAAGAAATTTTTCCTAATCTGTAAATCAATGTTTGTAGTCAGTAAGCTGTTTTTCATTTCAAAGGCTTTTCTAGCTTGAGCAATTCTACTCTTGATATCACTTGTGCTTCTACCATCCTTTGTTCACCATAATAACACATTTCATGTAAATAACTGTAGGAATGGGTCAATGACAACAGCTCAAAGATAGAAATTTTTACTTCCTGCATTTTACCACAGAATCCATATTCACTTGACTCTTACATACGCTTGAATAGTCGTATAGTGTGGTAATCCTGGGCGTGTGATATATACAATTTTTGCTAGACATTTTTCTATAATACCAGACTAAAAAAAATAATAAAAAATATTTATTGCCAAATTTTGACAAAAATACGTGACTTTGCATAAATTACAACAAATGTTTGGTATATTCGCTGTAACTGGCGTAAAAACCGAGTTTCATGGTTATTTTTTAAAACATTTCTCGAAGTTTTCTTAATGTCTCATAAAAATTTCAAATTTTCTGGATAGCTAAAAAATGCCAAGTCTATCGGTGCGATCTCGGAATTAGTGTTCGAAGAGTTAATATTTTAAAACCTATCAGTCGCACATAAGTTAATGTTTTTTTTTCAACAGTCTATCGTATTTGATGCAGTTCTCCAACCTGTTCTATCATGTGCAAGTCGTTTTATATCTACATACTGTCTGTCTATAATTTGATTGTCTCCGGCAGAGAGGAAAAATATTCGGGTCGTAAAACCATATCAGGAAAAATTTATAATTTTTTTAAGTACTAACTATAACTTGTCGGAAACGACGTATTTTTATAAAACGAAGTATTTTGCATGTTTTTGTTCTATAAAATTATTTCGAAAAATCTGGTGTGAAACACTTACGACTTTCTCTTGCCAATAGAAATAATGAACAAAATAACCTAATATTATTAATAAAACATTAGAAATAATCAAAAAATTGACCTCATAAAACATAAATTAATTTTAATCATGAGTGAAAGACGCAAAATGGAAATCAACCTCAGTTTGGCTTAAAAAATGGAAAATCACTTTTCACGCTAAACTAGGCTATGTAGAGAAAAATGTTTAAAATAAAAATTGTAGATCTATTAATTTCCTATAAATTTTATTATATACACTTTTGTCGTAAAATGCATACTGAAGCTGAAATCTTAAAAAAAATCGATTTTTACACTTTTTCGTGAAAAAAAGAAACAGTAAATTGCTAATTACCGCAAACTAAGCATTATACAAAAACATGTTTAAAATAAAAGTTGTAGGATTTTAAATTTTCCACAACTTATATTTCATACATTTTTGCGCTAAAATGCATATTAAAGTCGAAATCTTAAAAAAACAATTGTTTTACGAGAAAAAAGCATTTCCAAGAATTTCAGCTGACCTGGCACCTACCCTATCTCGTAGAGCATAAAATAATTAGTAAATGAGGCGATTTTTAAAAAAAACCGTAGGAGCCGTTTTAGAGAAACTCGCAAAAAAGTGAAAAATACACGAATGAACTACTACTTCCGGTTGACAGATTTTGATGAAAATGTTCATGCCAAATCCGGTTGTAGTATCTAACTACTTAAGTTTCAAGTTTCAAGTTCGTAAGATGTTCCGCTCTTGAGATATTCTGTTCACACAAACCAATCGCAAAAAAACATGTTTTTTGGTTCAGGGTGTCTGAAAAGTGTAGAAATTAAAGTAATGATGAGAACAATTTATTTAACACAAAAAGTATAAAATATTTAATAAAATTCCGTTACAAAAAGTATGACACATAATGAATCATCAGTTTTTTAAAAATAATGAATAATTGTTGACGATAAAAGTATGAAAGCATTAAAGATTAAAATTTTTCTCCATAATGTTTCGTTCATGTACCTCTGACGCTTTAAAAGTATGGTAAGGTTATACGGCATAAATAATTATCATGGTTCATGTGGTAGCTTACTAACCTTACTAACCGGACGTTAAACCAAAAAAAAAAAAAAAAAAAATTACTAACCTTATGTTGAACAGATTGTAATGACACTTGCGGATTAGAAAAAAAACATAAATTGTAATTTCTGTAGCAAAACAGAGGCTTGAAATATAATTACGTTCATTGAGTAAAAAGGTTATAAAACAGTCATTAAGTCAATAAAACTTGAAGTACTCTTTCAATATTCTTGATAATCTGTGTACTTTAATAAAATAAAGTAATATAGCAGATGTAATTTACAGATTACGTGTACATTCCTCTAAATAAAATGCAATATAAATAAATAATTTACCTATTATTTATTAAAATATTTTGCAGATTATTGCAGCAAATATGTAGGGTACACAAAAACTTCATACAATAATTTTTCAACGTTGGCGCAAAAATCGTCACTGTAAAAGATGAAAAATATATATATATATTTTAATTAGGCGTTAAACACTCCCACGACTTTCTTTTGAAAATGTAGAAAATGAATAATGTAAAATGAAAAACATAACCTTATTTTTTTGTTATTTAACGATGCCTGTATACCTTATACCTGTATTATATACCTGTATATACTAAACCTGTATAAACTAAGTGTTATAAAAAAAACAGAACAAAACAAAGAAAAAACTGTTTTTATAAAACAAACAGAAAATTGATAAATTAAGCGCTGTACAAACAAATGTTTGAAAAAACATGGTGCGGTTTTAAATGTTCTACAACTTTAATTTATACTATACAATTTTGCTCTAAATTCATATTAAGGCTGCAAACTTAAAAAAAAATTTTCTTAATGAATGTACAGTCTTCTCAAGTGTTGCAGCAGACATGGCGCTTCCGCTATCTTGTAGAGCTAATGAAATGTAGTTATTGGGAGATTTTATAAAAAAATTATAGGAGCCGTTTTTGAGAAAACCGAAAAAGTTACAAATTGCACGAATGAACCTCTTCTCCAGAAGGTCAAATTCACCAACACCCTTTAAATTCAATTTCATATATGGGAATTTTGTCGCTCAATTTATAGTACCGAAATAAAAGTTAAAAACAAAAAATTCACAAAAATTAAAGGTCGGTGGATTTTTGATTTCCTTTAATTTTTAACTCTTCAAGCCATAATTTTTGTTTTACTTCATACAGTTTTTAAAATTTCAGCAATTGCAGACGATGAAGGAAGATACAATTAACTGATGATGAAAAAATATAATATCTTACCGGGAATCGAAACCGGGACCTCTGGCGTAGAAGCCAGGGCTCCACTACACCACAGACCATACTAGTTACTTGTTGAGCAAATAAAATGAAAAAAATTTGTTGTGAAACACACATACGACTTTCTCTTTCCAATGAAAATAATGACCAATATAACCTAAAATTAGTAATACAACATTAGAACTAAACAAAAAACTAACCTCAAAAAACATAACCTTATTTAATCATGAGTAAATGATGCAAAATGAAAACCAACCATAGTTTGGCTTAATAATAGCCTACGGAAAATAAACTCTTTGGCGCTAAAATAGGCACAGTAGAGAAAAATGCAGAGAAAAATACAGTAGAGAAACAAAATTTAAAGTTGTAGATCTTTCAATTTCCTATAAATTTAATTATACACTTTTATCATAAAACGTATACTACGACCGAAATCTTAAAAAAGTCCATAGGCTATATTTTTACAGATTTTCATGAAAAATAAACAGAAAATCACTAATTATCGCTAAACTAAGCTATACAAAGAAATGTTTGAATTAAAAGTTATAGGGTTTTAAATTTTCTACAACTTTGATTATAAACATTTTTGCCCTCAATTGCATATTACAACCGTTATCCTAAAAAAGCCATTTTTTTAACGAAAGCTTAGCCTACCAAAAACTTTCAGCAGACATGGCGTCTACCCTATCTTGTAGAGCACTGAAAATGTAGTAAATGAGGTCATTTTTAAAAAAAATTGTAAAAGCCTTTTTTAAGAAAATCGCAAAAAGTGAAAAATCACGCGAATAAACTACTACTTACGGTTGACTGATTTGGATGAAAATTTTCGTGTCGGGTCCTCTAGTGGTATCTAACTTACGTTTCAAGTTTTAACTTTGTACGATGTTCCGTTTATGAGATATTCAGTTCATACACACACGCGCGCGCGCGCACACACACACAGACACACATACACACAGTAAGACCAATCGCTAAAAACATGTTTTTTGTGTTCAGGTGGTCTGAAAACGTGTGTATCCGGTGAAAACTTGATTTCGAAAAATTGACATAAAAACAATACCTACTGTCTGTCTATAACTTGATGGCCTCCCGCAGAGAGGAGCAGAATCGGCTTGCTACTAGCCTTCTCAATAACATTTCATTATGTACTACTACTAGCTAGTAAACTGGAATTGGTTCATAATGAAGTGTTATTGGGAAGGCTAGTAGCGGGCCGATTCTGCTCCTCTCTGCGGGATCCCATCAAGTTATAGACAGATAGTACTTTCCTTTCTATAAATTGAGACCAATCACTAAAAACATGTTTTTTGGGTTCAGGTAGTCTAAAAACGTGTACATCCGGTGAAACTCCATTTCGAAAAATCGATATGAAAACAATACCTACTTTTCTTTTTATAAATTCATTCAGGCAAAATAAAGTAATATAGTACAGAAGTAAAAAGCAAATATATATTTTTCTTTGTTTATTTAACCTCGCATCAACTTTAGTGGTCATTAGCAATGACGTTGTAACTGTGTAATTATGAAAACTGTGTAACTATGACGAGTAATTGTGACGTATGAAATGATAAAATACTTTTTAATTGATAAATTTATAACAACTTTTTAAATAATGTTCTTTAAAATTTTATACACCCTACTCACATAATTATGTTAGGTACTTTACCTAAGATTATTAAAAACACTTGACATTAAAGTGATTTACATGGTTTTTTTGTTTTTAAATCGTTTATATAAAAGTTCGATACTTTTATAAACTGCATCAGTATATTATATTGTAACAGAAGATCAAAAATATTTCAGTTAAAATAATTTCGTTGTTTAAATTTTGTGATAGACTAATATTTTTCTCAAGAATATTTTCTATGAATTGTGATATTTTTATGTAAGTTATATTCATCAGTATTATTTTATAATAAGCTCATAAAATTTATTTGAAAAACAAAATTTTTATTACTATTTGATATCAATTAGTGAATTAATATTTAGAAAAGTAAATTTAATTTTGGATCAATTCAGTTTTTACCACAATATATTTATTGAAATTTAAGGAATCTATTGAATAAATTGTTAAATTATTTTGATTTCACTAAATAATTCGATAAACATTTAATAAATTTTGGTGAATATAAAGAAATAAAAATGAAATATTTTAAAATTATATTTTTTAAATTCATTATAATTGCAATTACATCATGTAATTGTACAATTAATAGACGTACAATGGAAAATGTAATTATGTCACCGGCTTTGAGAATAATTACATCAATGTGGAAAGAAGTAACTATTAGAAATACTGACGAATGTTTAAGTGATATACCATTATTTAAGCCACCAGAACCATTGAGTTATATAGATGGAAATATTGGTTTATGTCCAACCGAATTTGGGTACTATAAAATGCCTTCAAAATTTATACCAAATACATTTTTGACGGCAAGATGTGCAGGAAAATGTTCTGGATCATACTGTTCAAAAAATGGACCACATACATGCTCAGAAATTTACGATACCGTTACTGGAATTTATGAATCGGCTGATGGTAATGAACGAGAGATAAAACAAAAAAATATATCTGTCGGTTGTGTGTGCAGTGCTAAATTAGCTACAGTGCGTGAATTACCAAAACCTACTATAGTGATATAAAATAAACGTTTTTTTTTCAATTTTATGAGATGGATGTCTTTAAAAAAGTGTTTAAATATTGTATACATTTTGTAAAACTGAAGTTATCCAACTACGGTACTAACTCGTTTATTCGGGCTAATTGGGATCATTCTAGATAATCAAAATCCAGATAAACCTGAAAAAATTTGGAGACCTCTAAACCAAGAGTAATTTTCAATTGCACTAAAACTGCTATTATTTTTAAACACCAAAATATTTAATAATAAAATTCAATAGTAGCTAATATTTTATATTAAAAATTTTTTCAACACTTTTCTAAAGAAATAATATCCACAAATTGCCGCCAAAGTATTATTTTTGTGTATGTCCTTTTATAATTTAAGTTCAAAATTATTTAAAAGATATATATATATATATATATATATATAATATTTTTTTAATTTATTTGTTGTAAATTTATTTTATGTTTTAGTTTAAATATTTTTAAATAAAATGTTTGTTAAATATTTTTAATTATTCGAGCTTATTATTTATTTATTTATTTTATGTATTCTGTTTACGTTTAAATATTAACTATTTTATTTATTTATTTTTATATAGAGTGATTCAAAACTATACGGCAATCTCTTGGGATCTCATTCTATAGCCAAAAATAAGAAAAAAAGTTCATATAAACATACGTCTGAAAACGCTTAGTTAGCGAGTTACGACTAGCGAAAAATTTCACCTAGAACTCTGTACCCTCGGTGAAGTAAGACCGTATAAAAATGTTAAAGGTAGTTACAAAGATACAAATACGATTGTTTCTTATGTTTTTAATCTGAAAAATTGAATAAAATTGGTTCCAGAGCTGTAAATTAAATACTTTCAGAGATATCTTACATAAAACACAAGAATTGGTGCAAAGAAATAACACATTTTTGTGTTTAACGTAAGATTACTTCCATAAATGGTAAATAAAGGTGTAATTTTTCTTAAATAAATTTTTGCACCAATTCTTGTGTTTTATGTAAGATATCTCTGAAAGTATTTAATTTACAGCTCTGGAACCAATTTTATTCAATTTTTCAGATTAAGAAACATAAGAAACAATCGTATTTGTATCTTTGTAACTACCTTTAACATTTTTATACGGCCTTACTTCACCGAGGGTACAGAGTTTCAGGTGAAATTTTTCGCTAGTCGTAACTCGCTAACTAAGCGTTTTCAAGCATATGTTTATATGAACTTTTTTCTTATTTTTAGCTATAGAATGAGATCCCAAGAGATTTTTGTATAGTTTTGAATCACCTGTATTTTCTAATATTTGAAATTAAAAGTACTATTTCTTAAATTAAATTTGTATTTTTTTTTTGTTTTTAGATATTTATTATTTTTAAGTATGATGTTTTCTTACTCGTAATGATAGATCAATAAATATTTTATTACTATTTTTAGTGTAATCGAGCTTATTTTTTATTTATTCTAAATGTTTAAAAATTATTTATTTTATTTTAGTTTTTGTACGATTTTCTAATATTTTGATATTAACTAAATTTTAATAATAATATAATTTGAATAAAATATTTTATAATCTAACATTTTTTATTTGTTCATTTTATAAATTTATTTATTTATTATAATCATGATGTTTCCTTACTTGTAATGTGATATTAATAAATGTTACATGTATTATAAGTATTTTTAATGTATTCGAGCTTATTATTTATTTATTTTTTGTACGTTTTTCTAATATTTTTATATTACATTTACAATTTCTTAAATTAAATTTTAATAAAAATAATTTGAATAAATGTATATTATCTTACACTTTTCATTTGTTTTTTTAGTTTATTTATTTATTTTAAATATGTATCCTTACTTGTAATGATAAATTTTAGGTTTGTACGATTAATTTGTACATAAGTAGGCTAATATCAGGTTTTATCAAATAAATCAACTAATATAAATCAGGTAGTATTTCAAAAGCCGCTTAGCTCATACATTTTAATTTTACAAGTTGCCAAAAGTTTCAGATTCGATACAGATAACTTGTCTGTCTGAGAACACAAAATACAGACAACTTGTCTGAGAACACAAAATACGATATCTTAACGGAATATGGTCATAAATGGAATGGACTACAATTTTTCGTATTGTTTTAGACTAAAATCATGGACTTTCGTTTATCACTTAGGGGTTTTCATAGCTATAAACTTGGCTGGCATACATCCAAATATGTTTTAGAAATTTGTTAAAAACTATCAATTTTAAATTGTTAGACAATTATTTATTATCAGGAAGACAATTATTGCCAATAACAGGCAGACGGAGTGTTAAATATTTGGCACTCAATCTGCTAGTTCCAGGGCTACAAAAAAATAGTTCTGTTTCTTATCACATGGTCAGCCATTTATATAACTGAATCATTTAAAAACAGAAGAGTTGTAAAAGACACTAGTTATCTACTCTGAGAGTAATGAATTTCAGTATACAGCCAGATTCTGAGGGGAATGAAGTGAAGGCGTCATGTTTAGGCTGGATAGTAAATGCTTTTCAGAGGGCTTGGCATGCTAATAAGCATATTTTTTCACTCAGTGACTATAGCATGGTAAACCAGCTCACTCCTCGTTTTACTTGGTAAAGCCTCTAGAGATTCAAACCAGCCTTTCAGCTGATGACCTAAAACAATAATACAGTATTAAAACAGGTTTATATTCAATGGATTATTATGGTTGGAAACGAGATTTTGAAAACTTAGATTAAATCTTCTGAAATCTTCTTTGATTGCTGTAATATTCTGATAACCGTGAATATCATTTTTAGTAACTAATCAGTTGGAGGTTGCTGATGTTTCGCAATACTTTGTTTTTGAAACCACTGCTGGATTTTACAGTTATTATTACAATTGATTCTCATAATTGTATCCTGTATTGAAAATATATTTTATAGTAGCTTAATAAACTAAAAAACATTGCTGTTAACAGATATCTTCTTCCCATCGATCACTGATTTAATTAATCGAATATTAAGTATTGTTAAGTTGAATAAAATTTTGTTGTTTAAAGTTTGATAACTTGTTATTTCTTTAATTACAAATTGAATTTCTTTGGCATTATTTTATTGTTTACAAAAAACCGGAGCTCTAGAACAAAGTCTTAAAATTTTAGATTACAAGATGTGAATGAAGTAAAAATTACTTTCTTTCGCTGCTCCAAAGAGCTGAAGACTACACACTACACAGATTAGTCACAAAGTATTTTTAATTAAGATTTTTAAATGTAATTTTGTCAGTCGTTTTGAAATTCTGACTTTATAACATGTTATTTATGCCCAAAACGGGCAGGTGGAGTGTAATTTTAATTGCACTCTATCTGTTTGGTCCAGGGCTAAAAAAAATAGTTCTGTTTCTTATCACATAGTCAGCCACTTATATGACTGAACTATTAAGAACAGAAGAGGTAGAGGTGTAAAAGACACTAGTCAGAGTTATCTCCTCTGAGAGTAATGAATTTCACTATGCAGCCAGACCCTGTGGTGAATGAAGTGAAGGTGTCATTTGCAGGGTGGAAAGTGAGTGCTTTTCGGAGGGCCTGGCATGCTGATAAGCATACTCTTTCAACTCAGTAAGGAAGGCAATGGTAAACCACCTTACTCCTCGTTTTACTTAGTAAAACCTCTAGAGGTTCAAACCAGCCTTTCGGCTGTTGACCAAAACAACAACAACAACATGTTATTATCTATCATGTTATATTAATAACAAACCATTGTAAATGGTATGTTTAGAGTTTTAGAACACAAAAAACTACTTGTGGTAAAACTACGTGACGAAAAAATAAGGAACATAGAAGGATGTTGTTGTAGAAATATCAACCCGTCTTTCTGTCGTCTTCGCTTACATCTCAATGACTTTTAAAACAGAAAATATTGAGAGAATGTTTGCTTGCTTGTCCTTTTCAATAAGACAGTTTTCAATGGGCATGGAATAGGATGGAGAAACCAATGTCGGTTATATTACCCCGACACTTTAGTCCAGTCAAAATGTGAGCAATTTCTCGTAGAATACGCAGTGCAAATATAAATAGCCTAGAATATCGTTTCAAAAAACAAACAAATATTTCATCCACCTGAATGTGGTTACCAAAACATGGTATGGAATTTTCTACAGGTCAAAAAGCTTTTTAGTAAAATCAGTCCGAGGTGTGGCAAATAATGAGAAATCTCCAAGAACAATACTTTCTTTGGTGTTTGAATATGTTAATTTCCATTACTCCTGTATCTCGTAAATTCTAGTTCTGGCATTGTTTTTAAAAGAAAATTGTAACATTATACATGATTTCCCCCGCCTGACTATGAACTATATCGTTTCATAAATTACATACACCCGAGTTTGAACCCTTGCATCCAAAACGATGTCGGATTTAAACATACTTTATATCAAAATTTAGCTCATTTTACTCCGAGTTGACCGCTTATAATATACCGGATCTACACGTTTTCAGACTCCCTGAACCCAAATAACATGTTTTTAGCTATTGGTCTGTGTGTGTCTGTGTGTATGTGAACAGAATATCTCAAGAACGATACATCATACGAACTTGAAACTTAAGTTAGACACCACTACCAGACCCGACACGAATATTTTCATCAAAATCGGTCAACCGGAAGTAGTAGTTTATTCGTGTAATTTTTCACTTTTTTACGATTTTCTCAAAAACAGATCCTACAATTATTTTAAAAATCGCATTAACTAAATTGTTTATGCTCTACAAGAAAGGGTAGGCGCCATGTCTGTTGAAATTCTTAGGAGAGGTTGTTTTCCCGTAAAAAATAGTTTCTTTAATATTGCGACTTTAATATGCATTTTAGCGCAATAATGTTTATAATTAAAGATGCAGAGGATTTAAAATCCTACAACTTTTACATAACGCTTAGTTTAGCGGTAATTAGCGATTTCCTGTTTTTTTTCTCACGGAAACGTGTAAAAAATCGATTTATTAAGATTTCAGCCTTAGTATGCATTTAACGACAAAAGTCTTTAATCAAAATTAATGAAAATAAAAAGATCTACATCTTTTATTTAAAGCAGTTTTCTATACAGTGCCTAGTTTAGCGTGAAAGAGTGATTTTCCGTATTTTTAGGCACAACTGAGGTTAATTTTTATTTTGCGCCTTTCGTTCATGATAAAATTTAGATTATGTTAATTGAGGTTAGTTTTTTGTTTATTTCTAATGTTAGGTTTATTGTTAATTATTTGCATTGGCAAGAGAAAGTTGTGTGAGGGTTTCACACCAGATTTTTAAACTGGTTTTAAAATTGCCATATTGAGATTGTGGGACACAAAGATCCGGTTATTTGCTACCGATTTTTTTTTAATTTTGAAAAATAGACTGGACCATGCGGTGGTTCGGCGCTACTATCAGGTAGACAGGTAAAAAGTTCAACAGGATGTCGTGCACACAACCTTTCAACATGGATAGTAGCACCCACTCCCCGTATGGTCCAATTTTCTTTCAAGATTTAAAAAATTCTACCACAACTTGGACATAATATGCATTTTTAGCGCTAAAAGTGTATATAATCACAGTTGTAGAAAAATTTTAAAACCTACTACTTTTATTGTAAACATTTCTTTGTACTATAGGCTATACCGCTTAGTTTAGCGTAAATATTGATTTTCTGATTTTTTTATTCATGAAAATCTGTAAAAAATGGAATTTTTAAGATTTCGGCCTTAGTGTACATGTAGGCCTAACGACAAAAGTGTATAATCGAATTTATTGGAAATTAAAAGATCTACTACTTTTATTCAAAAAAACTTTTGCTACAGAGCCTAGTTTTGGGTCAGAGTGATTTTCTGTATTATTAAGCCAAAGCAAGGTTGGTTGTCATTCTACATCATTCACTAATGATTAATAAAAGATTATGTTTTTTGAGGTTAGTTTTTTTGTTTATTTCTAATGGTTTTTACTAGGTTATCCTTCGAGCGCTCGCATGGGCGGCAAATTGGCCACCTTTTTCCAAAACCCGGCGTTATATAATGATGGATGTGAATTTATGATCGGAGCTTTAGGTATTCTCTAATTACATATTTTTCCATGTAAAAACGTTCGAATCATTCCTTTTGAACGTTTGTATTGGCAACAGTTGTCTCAAATTTGTTATTGTCGTGAACGTTACTTAGCGCCGGCCAAACAACCGCCTTGCGAGTTTCGTGTTCTTCTTTATGAACATAATCTTTGACCATGTAAGTACATATTGGTGCCTTCCTAAAGAAATTTACGCTTTTTTGGATAACTACAGGAAAAATTATCAGTAACCGCAGCATCTACAACGAAGAAGCGACCTATTTGCTCCTGCTGCGGTTTAAAAAAAAATAACAGAACTCGACTTATTTGCCATAAATGCAAAAAGCATGTGTGTAAAAATCATTCACAGCAAGAAGTAACCTGTAATCCTTCCCGGGAAAATATGGAGATTTTACATGAAGATATGGAGTAGTTTTTGAGAAAATCTATTTTATATAATTTAATCATAATTTTAAAGGCTAAAGTTTTTACAATTCAAAAATATTATTTTTTTAAATTAATTTTAATATTTAATAATATTTTCTACTAGTTTTAAGTCATATACGTTTTTTTAAAATATAAATAAAGTCTTTTCTAACAAAAATTAATAATTGTATAATAATTTTTGTTGTTTACAATGGTTAAAAAATTTAATACCTGCAAGAAATGAAATAAAACAAATAAATAGAATAGCAGCCACTTTGCCGCTTTGCGAGCGCTGGTGGGACACTTAATATCGCGAGCACTCGAAGGTTAAACTGGTCATTATTTATGCATTTGCAAGATAAAGTCGTATGAGTGTTTCACGCCAGTTTTCTTTTTTTTTTGTAAATATTTTTGCTGGTTATATTTTTATACAGTTGTAGAATAAAATAAGTAAACAAAAAATAAATAAACTCTAAAACATATTATTTCGGTTAAATGTTATTTAGATGATATTTGGTAAAATTTTACTATTTTTACTGGACTACATGTAACGTAAGCAAGAGTCGAAGCAATTTTCCATCTGTCACTAACAAATGGGTACCAACTGTTTTCTTACAGCAACGAGAACTAAAGAAAGTCTGGCAACTAGAAGGCCAATCATATAGTTCGGCACGTACTACGTTAACTGGTGTTTTCTACTGCATTAGGTTACACCACTCAAAATACTCCTTCCATAAGAAAGCAAGTAGAACTTAAAATTGGACATCTTATTTTCCAGTTAAATAGACATGTGTCTTTGATAGGACATTTGAAAAGTCCTATTGAAAACTAATTTTAGGGAATAAGATTTCAAGTTTTTAATAACTTTTTAAGAGAAACTACTCAAAAATACGATTAATGATTATATTAAAAAGATCAGAACAACCTTTTAAAATATTTTCACTCTTTCCCCAATATTTGTCTGAATATTTTTATAAATATCTCAGAATTTTACAAAAAAAATCAGTTTAAATATTTATTTGTCATAAAGTATTTAACCTGGTCGAATCAAATAAACTAAAGCAACAAAATATACTATCAAACTGAACAAACTTTTCAGGCTTATGGAAAAACATTCGCACTTATCAAGTTTCTTTTTCTTTCTCTAGACCTTTATAAAGATGTATGAAAGGAAAGTATTGTTTTCATGTGGATTTTTCGAAATCGTGTTTTCACCGGATCTACACGTTTTCAAGCCATCTGAACCCAAAAGTACATTTTTTAGCGATTGATGTGTGTGTGAAGAAAATATCTGAAGAACGGAATATCGTACGAACTTGAACCTTGAAACTTACGTTAGGTAACACGTTAGAGGTTCGATGGTTATGACCACGCGTTTACGTTTACACGACATTGTTAAAAATCATTTCACTTCCACTGCCGTTACATAACACTAATGATAGATACTGAAGTCACGAGGTTGCCTTTTGCGTATGGATAAGCTGTGAGAAAGAGAGTGACGGTGTCACCGGCGTCTTCACTATCAGTCTCACTATTTAGTATCTACCGAACCGTTTTTTTTTTACCAGGTGTCAACACTTTTTTCATCCTTTATTTTTCGAATTGTGGAAAGAGAAACATCACAGTAGGAAGCCATTCACTCATGGCTTTTGTTAAGAGGCAGGGAGACAGGCATTTTTGTTTAGCTTCAACTTCACAGCATTACTGCATTTATTAGACATCGTTCAGCACTGTGAATAGTCTGCCCATGTTTTTGAGAAACTAACATTTCTGTTTACAGTAACAAACAGTTATATTCATATAGTTAACCTACAAAAGGTTCCGCGATGTACTGTATATGTTCTGGATATAGTATAAGTTGTTATGGTTGTCGTACTGAAATTAAAGCAGTCGCGCATGCGCACTGATGCTTTTCCTCCTTTACCCCTCGATGCAAACAAAGGCAAACTCGTGACTCAAGTGACTATAGCCACAAAACGAAATGAAAACTATATTAAGGCCAAGACATTACCTTACCCATTTAACCACAATACAGTACTAATTTACTGTTCGAAGCAAAGATTATGTAGCCAAAAAAAAGTAGTAAACATAGTAGTAGGCTACCGCACCAAGGAAAATATTTATGTTATCGGTAAAAATCATGTCTACAGTTCTGAATGTCGTGTAGGCATACCTTACGTGCTATAAATTACAGTTTAGCTTGCTTAAACAGTATTTTGGTACAAAAATACAACTTACAGTATTTATTTATTGTTTTTATAACAGTTATTTGTAGAAAAATTACATTTAAAATACAAAGTATTTTTTTGACGTTTCGGATGACCTGGGTTTCGGTTAATCTGGATTCAGATAACCGGGAATCGACTGTATTTAGTAATCAAATTGGATAGGTATCTTTTAACATGTCTCATCATATATACCTGATCAGTTCTTTTCCTTTAGCGACCTTCTATCATAATTTTTACACTCCTCTACTTCTCGCAGTTTTAGAACATAATAAAGTAGGCCTACATAACATACCAACAGGATAAAGATGCTTACAATAAGATGCACCGATTTCAGCAAATGTGTGGAACTATCCACCGCACTTTAAAAAATAGCACCAGCAAAAACACGAGGGTAAGATTTTATAAAACATTAGCAGTGCCGACGCTATTCTATGACAGTGAATTTTGGGTGCTATCAAAGCGAGAGGAGAGTAGATTGTAAGCATCTGAAATGAAATTTCTTCGACATACGTAAGGGTCTACAAGAGAAGATTGTTACAGGAATACCGAGATAAGGAAAGAACTCAACATCTTCTCTATAAACGACGAGGTATCTCAGAACAGAATGCAGTGGTTAGAGCATGTAAACAGAATGCGAGAGGATAGGATACCTAAGGAGACACTGGGCTATAAGCCGAAGGGCAGGAGAGAATGAGGACGCCCGAGAAAGAGATGGACAGATTTGATAGGTTTGGAACAGGCAGAGATGCCTAACCTTTGAAAGGCAGAAAAATAAAAATAAAGTAGAACTGTCACAGTTGGATCGAACGTTCCACTGCACAAATGAAACTACCCAACCTATGCGTCAGTCGCATGCGATTACTCCGTGCCGTAATCGCATGCGACGATCGCACAAACAAAACCGCACATTAAAGCTCTTTATATTTGCATATTCATTCCATGCAAGGTTTATGTCCATATGGAGTCCGAGGTAGAAAATTTTGTTAGCTTTTGTTATAGGAAAATTAAATAAAAATACTGTAGGGCAAGTGTAAAACATTTGGACATAAAAGACTTAGGTTAAACTAAAGATATATAATTTAGAGAACCTGAAAATTAGTTGTAAAATACATTTACACGTAAATATATTAGTTCCATGTAAATTGATTACGGCAATTAATTTTGTACAAGCACTATGAACTAATGAAAGAAGGAGACGATGATAAATTGACTACTGATGGTGAGAATGTTGAATGTAGAATGAAGTACAGCATGGCAGAATCTGTCAAAATGTTTACCGCACAACGGATTCAACTTGTCTTATTTAGTTTGGGAGAATGTACGGCCAGTTAAGTTTAGAGGATACTCTATCCGTTTGAGGTTAGGTTGTTCACTAGTTTTACCATCACATGTCAAACTAATCAGCCAAGTAAATCTTAAACATAAACCCGTCCAATTTAATACGTATAAATTTAAATACATTAAGTTAATGTGACGTAAGTATGGTCTAAATTTCAGTTAAGACAATTATTTTAATTAATCAAAAATTATATAAATTACAAGAGAATGTTCTTATACTATTACTTTCTCTTGCCAATATGAATATAAATAGGAAGGAAAGTATTGTTTTCATGATGATTTTGACCAATACCTGGATGTCTTAAGATATGCCCCACTAATATATCCCTTCTTCTGGTAAGATGCTTCCACATACTTCTTTTTTCATCAACTCGCCTAAGAACCTCTAATCCTATTTTGTCCACCCATCTAATCTTTAACATTTTCCTATAACACCAAATTTTAAAAGCTTCTATCCTCTTCCTTTCTACAGTTCCTATCACCCACGTTTCACTCCCGTATATTGCTACACTCCAAACATAATGTTTTAAGAAATTCTTCCTAATCTTTAAGTCAATGTTTGTAATCAGTAAGCTGTTTTTCATTTCAAAGGCTTTTCTAGCTTGAGTAATTCTACTTTTGATATCACTTGTGCTTCTACCATACTTTGTTATTTTACTCCTTAGATAACAGAATTCTTCAACTTCCTGTATGTTTTCGTTGCCTACTTTCAAATATCCCATCTCTTCTAAACCACTCTTGCTGCTGCACAACACTTTCGTTTTGTTCGTATCAATTTTCATGAAGTTTCCCCTTTGAAGTCAAAAGTACAGTCTCCCCTTTAAATGGACAATACAGCATAATAATACAACGAAACTGATTCCATAACAGTTCTTAAAAGTTGTGTAATATTTGTGACAATTTGTCATCTATGTCATCTTGTCATCTATCATTTTATTTTGTCCATTCGTCCTTCATACCCAGATGTGAGAAACTACAAAAGATAGCAACAAACTGTTTTTGAATTCGTAATCTACACAAAAAGTTAGTTGGCTCGGATTGAATTAGAAGTTCCGGTTTCGACCGGAAGTGGCCTAAACCCAGAAGTCAAGAAGTCAAAGTTGGATTTGGAAACAAATCCGACTTTCGATTCCTTTTAAAGAGTAGATCCAGAAATCACTAGGTTTAAATTTTCGACTTTGACCAGAAGTGGGTCAAAACGGAAGTCAAGAATTTAAAGTCAGAAACTGCAAGAGATAGCAACAAACGGTGTTTTTGATTCGTAATCGGCACAAAAAGTTCGTGGGCCTGAATTGGGTTTGAAGTTCCAGTTTTACCAGAAGTGGCCCAAAACTGGAAGCCAAGAAAACATATTGGGAATTTGGAAACAAAAATAGTGTCATTCGTTTGCTCTTAAAGAGTAGATCCAGAAATCACTGGGCTTAAAGTTTCGACTTTGACCGGAAGTGGCCCAAAACTGGACGTCAAGAAATCAAAGTCAGAAACTGCAAGAAATAGCAACAAACGGCTTTTGGATTCATAATCGGCACAAAAAGATAGTGAGCCTTAATTGGGTTTGAAGTTCCGGTTTGACCAAAAGTGACCCAAAACTGGAAGTCAAGAAAACAAATTGGGAATTTGGAAACAAAAATAGTGTCATTCGATTGCTCTTAAAGATAGATACAGTAATCTTTGGGTTTAAAGTTCCGATTCCGACTGGAACTGACCCAAAACAGGAAATTAAGAAATCAAATTCAAAATTTGGAAACAAAAACAGTGTCATTCAAATCCTCTTAAAGCGTACACACAGAAATCACTCATGGGTTTTGCCATAAGTCAAACCCTTTTTAAAAGCAAGACTTTTTAAAAATTTCTACCAGCCATAAGACGCGTCATTTCATGATAGGATTTCTTTTCATCTAAATAAAGCATGTCTTGATTCATGTACTAAGATTCTTGAATCTTAAATTGTTACTCTCTAACGTCTACTTTGTCACAGATGTACTCCTGTACATGTATTCTACGCATTAATTTTGTAGAGTACGCTTTAAATACATGAGCTGTATCTAAGTCGTATATCTTAGGAAATTATAAATTACTCAAGTAGTAACTTACAAATTGCTGTTCGTGTAATATAGGCCTATTTGCTTTGGACAATGTCACAGTGGCAGGTACAGCGCAACAAGAGAACTGTCACTTTGGTTAATGTAACAGAGAAAACTGGAGTCTGTCTCACATCTGTTCCTAACGTTTAACAAATGTAGCCTAATTGTCTTTATGCAAAACACGTAAACATACAAATGTACCTGGTCTATATATCTTACCATACGTTATAATAGTAGAAAATTACAAATGGGCTTTGCACAAATTTCTCTCCAGCATCAATGGGATATTTACATAATATTATTCATGCTCGAATCTACTTATAATTATTTATTTTCCTATCTTAATCAATTTCTGTTGTATCTATACCAATACAGAGTGATTTTTTAGACCTGTTACCCAATTTTTAATGTCTGGTAACTATTTTTTAAGAAAGGGAAATTTTGTTTTGTGACACGAAGTTGGTAGCTCTACTCAACCGGTATTGATACGGCAATGTGAGTTGATTCTTCTTGATCTGTGTAAAATTTGTCGTTTCACGTCGTGTTACGAACTGTATGCCATTGACCTCAACACAGGCTCGGCACAAAATTAAGAAGAGGTAATTGTTGCCAAATAATGCTAAACCGAAACATAATTATGAATTATAGCCAGATATTGTTTCCCATCAAAAAAATTAATTAATATGAGTTGAAGTAAGTTAAATTAATATGTAATCTTTTATTTATATATAGGTTTCTTTTAGGTATTTTGTATAGGATTCTCTTAAAATTTTATCAAAAAAAGTAATTAATTTTTAAAAAGAGGTACAAGAGAAATAAACATTTTAAATTTGAATTTTCGACGACCGGCGCCGAAGACATGTAGCCAAACCTCGCTTTGCAGAATGGATGGCCCTGAAAAGGGCCGTTTACTCTATAAACGGTGTTGCTGTTAGTGGTGGCTTTAAAAAAGGCCATTGTAGATGGCCGGACGCGTCGAGCCGGCGAGTGCAGCGTGGTGTTCAAAGGGTGATGGCTCGGCTACCGGGTTCAGGCCTAGCCTTCCCTCAGCGGCAGTTGGGTCCCCACTGCAGCGTGACAGTGGTGAACCCCAGAGCCCCGCAGTGTCGGGTAGGCCGTCTGCCGATAGCGCGGCCGAGGCGATTCTCTCCGGGTCTGCGCCGGACTCTCTCTTCACCGTCGTGCCAGCGAGCACGCAAGGGCTTTCTTCGGCTGACCGGTGCGGGAATGTGACGTCTGCCACTGGTAGCGACGACCAGGGATGGCTGCGTTCGGTCTCAGCTGGATTGTTCTTCCTCTTCTTCTAGTGTTCTTTCCTGGTTGAGGGCTGGAGAGTGAGTGGCTCTCGCGGTTCATTGCAGCTGTTTTTATACCCTTCTGGTGAGTCCACTTCATGTTGGACGGGGGCACTGCTTGCTGCGCATTAGAAGTGCTCCCGCGGCAGGCTCCGGGACCGTCTATAGATGATGATATTAGTGGAGCAGTCGGCGACAGAATAAATTACATCAATGAAAAATTTAAAAAAAATAAATTTAAAAAAACAAATCAAGAAATTATTTCAAGATAGCTATAAATATTTTTGCAAATAAAATTTTTCACAATAGAAAAAATTAAATGTTGGCCAACACAGTTTAACACAGTTAATACACAGTTTAATACAGTTTAACATTATTAAATTATCGGACATGCACGCCGTAAAAACTTCATATTAAGTTTTGATTTACAAATAACCGGTTTCTGACAATTAAAAATTAAATAATACTAAAAAATTTTAACCAGTACATTTCTCGGGTATTTTACCAACCAAGTTGACATGCAGTAGAATTTTAAAGACATAAATAAAATAAAATTTTATACTTAATTACATGATACTTTATAAAATAATATTTTAAAAATTTCAAATTGTAAAAATTTTTATTTTTGTTTTTTTATTAAAAAAAAGCTGGCTAAAGGATATTACTGTATTATTATTTCAATTTGAATTAAGTCATTTTGTTATTTTAAATTTTAAAAAATATATTGTAAATAAATAAATAAATTTATTAAAATTATTCATAAAACTACACTTGTTTTTTATGAAAATATAAAAATTGATTTTAATATTTTTGGGTGAAATTAATTTTAATTTTGATTTTAAATTAATTATAATTTTAATTTTAATTTAGAATCACATGAAGTAAGTCTTTTTTTCGAATATTGAGAAGTTATAAAAAATTGGTAGAGTATTTATTTTTTAGAAACATGGTGAGTGTTTTATAATATTTTATTATTTTGTAAAATTTTATTGTATTATATTTTAAGATTATTATAAATTAAACTGTTATTAATACTAATATTTATAAATGAAAATATGTACAGAAAAAAAATTTCAGCAGAACTTTAACCACATTCATATCGCAATTACAGAATAGAAATTCAGGCATTGAGTGACGAAGACATTTTCAGGATATTGTTTTGATTTTATTTTATTTTAAATCCTCTGTCAGCAAACAATAATTCGAGTTCAAATGTAATCATAGCATGTAAACCGGGATGTAAGGTTGTACCCCGGCTGGGACCCTTTTGAACAAGGGTAAACCAACATAGCGTAAAAGAAAAGACTTTTAATAAAAATTATAAATTGAAAAAAACCTAATTACATATTAATGCAATAACGGTTACGGCACAACACAATGCCAAGAGATACAATCCTTACGGAACTCCAATATGGAGTGTTCCAGAACACACCATCAAGAGGCTTCTAAAAGAAGTCACCAGAGCGCAGGATCGGGCGGCCAGATGACATCAAAACAACAAACGCGGCAAAACAGCACAAATACAAAACCTCTCAGTAAAACGGAAAAAAATTAAATTGCAAACCCCGACCCAAAAAAAAAACAAAACAAATGTTATAGATCAGAATTTCTTTTACTCTAGAACAATGGGTTTTCATTCTTGAACAATATTTTGCTACGAAATAGTACGCGAGTATAAAAGAATGATTTCAAATTAAATTTGTTGGTGTTCCTCCACCAGAAATAAATGTCAATTTCTAGGCTAACAAACCGATTCCGAGAGACAAGTAGTGTTTACGAAAGAAATATTGATCGACCAATTCTCTTAACAGATGACGTTTTAGAGAATGTAAAAATAAGATTGCTTAATTCCCCAGGGAAAAGTTTACGAAAACTTTCTTGCAAGTTGCTTTGTCATATTTGAGTGTTCAGAAAGCTGCTAAAAACTTGAAATTGTATCCGTATCTCGTACGATAGTCCAAGATCTACAGCCTCCAGATTTAAACAAGCGACAATTCTAGGGTAAAAGACATTCTGTTCATAACACGACCGGAAACGGCACAAAATTTTACACAGCTCAAGAAGAATTAACTCACACTGCCGTATCTATACCAGTTGAGTTGGGCTACCAACTTCGTGTCAAAAAACAAAATTTCCCTTCTTAGAAAAAAATTACTAGACATTAAAAATTGGGTAACAGGACTGAAAAAATCACTGTATTATTAAGACAAAGCGTGTTTGTTTGTGCAGGCTAATTTCCAAAACTACTGAACTGATTTTCATGAAATTTTAACACCATATTTGTATATGAAGATTTCATAAACATATATGTGTGTGTGTATACATTGTCAATGTAAGTAGGTATTATTGTTGAAGTAGATGAAGGGCTTGATGATTGCGAGAGACGTACACGGGGGAAATTATCAAAACGTTGTGTGTGTTTGCGCGCGCGCGTGTGTCTGTGTACGTTGGAGTAAACAGTGATCTTATAGCAGCTACACAATTTCTGTTAAATATTTATTTTTAAAAATTTATTACACATGTTTCGTGCGCGGTGCATGCTAGTTCACAATAAAATTATTAATCGAATACAAACAAAAGATTGTACTTTTTGTGTGGTTTTATCACACTAATACCAATTTATTTTAATTATATTTATCTATAATAGGTACTTCAACACCTAGGTCATTATCAAATTCATTAAAAATACAAAGTTTTATATTAAATTTTAAGGAAAAAAGATTGCATCTACTTTATCTTACTCTATTTTATGAATAGATGTTCGTGTACGCTTCGCTGAAAGTGCGGAAATAAAATAAACAAAAAATAGAAACGCTGGGAATAATAGATTAAAACGTTCAAAATAAATAAATGTTTTTAATACGGTACAAAAACTAATAAAAAAATCGCTAATTACCACTAAACTGAGCGTTATACTAAAAAATGTTTGAAATAAAGTTGTAGGATTTTAAATTCTCTACGACTATTATTATTTAGTTTTTGTGCTTAAATGCATATTAAAGTCGCAATCTTAAAAAAACAATTATTTTTACGAGAAAACAACCTCCCCAAGAATTTCGGCAGACATGGCCCCTACCCTATCTTGTAGATCATAACGAAGTTAGCAAACGAAGCGATTTTGAAAAATATTGTAGGAACTGTTTTCGAGAAAATCGCAAAAAAGTTAATAATGACCCGAATAAACTATTACATCCGGTTGACCGATTTTGATGAAAATGTTCGTGTCGAGTCCTCTAGTGGTATCTAACGTAAGTTTCAAGTTCGTACAATGTACCGTTCTTGAGTTAATTTTTCATACACACAGACCAATCGCTAATAACATGTTTTTGGGTTCAGGAGGTCTGAAAACGTATAGATCCGGTGAAAACTCGATTTTGAAAAATCGACATGGAAACAATTCTTTCTTTCTATCTATTCATATAGACAAGAGAAAGTAAAAAAGTTAATTAAGTCTGCAGTTCTCTGTTATTAAACGTAAAGATTAGTTAAAACTGGGGAAGAATTCTTACAGTGGTTTTACGATAATACACTCTTCCTGTAATACAAAAATTATTAATAAAGTATTAACAGCCTTGCTTGAAAAACGTATCTTACAGTAGGCATAACTAATATAGTACGAGACGATTCACAAATGAACATTTTTTGCGGTTGAGATACCACAAGCTTTTAGTCCGTTTTAATATTGTAACAATGTAGTACTTGTTTAACCTTCCTACGGGAACTCACTTCCAGTTTTATATCCGCTCTACACTTCCACTTAAAAACAAAAATTTACACAGTTCAAAATTCACATTATTTCAGTTCCGAGTATCTAACGTAAATTAAATATGTATTTTTTAAGATTCCAAAAGGTTTTTCTACCGTAGAAACCCAACATAACCTAACAAAATTTTAGGTTAGTTATATACACCTACTTCAAAAGCTCTGATAAGTAAAAATAGAAAAAAATCTGTTCCATAATACCTACTTTCATATTTTTTTTTGGTATCCAATGAAATCAATTTATGAAAAACTGGGTTCAAATCAGAGGGATTTTGTATTTTATTATTGTATCGAAAATCTCTGTCTTTTCTCGAACTCTCCATTAACCCATCTATATAAGCGCCAGTTTGTTTACGGTCTAGTTTAGTCTCGATTTGATTGTGTTTGAGTAAACGAATCGCGTAGTGCTTAACGGTTACGTTAAAAAAGGTCAACGTTAGTGTGTATTGATTAACGTTTATTCTGTATAATTTTTGTAAGTAATATTAAGTAAATTGGTTAGGTTATAATTATAATAAGTTTGTTATTTATTAAATAATTCAATTGTAATATTCTTGTAGATTTTAGCCACTTATTTAATTGTAATTCTTAGTTATGATAAACACTTGTCATTTTAAACTTTATTGTGTTAATTATTTAATTTACCCAAATTCCGAACCGGACTTTAGAGATAAGTGTCACAATATTTTACCATAATTATATAATACTAGCCCAACCCGGCTTTGCGCGTGAAACATGTATAATCAATTTTCGTAAATAAATATGTAACAGAAATTGTGTAGCTGCTAGTCAACTGTATACCCCAACTACCCGCGCGCACGCATAGACAACACACACACGCACCCACGCACACAAAACACCGTTTTGATGATTTTCCCCGCTTATGTCTCGCCAACATCAAACCCCTTCATCTACTTCAACCGCAATACGTACTCACATATATAAACACACACACACACATATGAAAACCTTCATTATGGCCCTTATGGTTATGTTGTTGTTTAGGTCAACAGCCGAAAGGCTGGTTTGAACCTCTGGAGGTTTTACTAAGTAAAACGAGGAGTGAGGTGTTTTACCATGCCTTCCTCACTGAGTGGAAAAGTATGCTAATCAGCATGCCGGGCCCTCTGAAAAGCACATATTTTCCACTCTGTAAATGACACCTTCACTTCATTCACCACAGGGTCTGGCTGTACAATGAAATTCATTACTTTCAGAGGAGATAACTCTGATTAGTGTCTTTTACACCTCTACCTCTTCTGTTCTTAAATGATTCAGTCATTTAATTGGCTGACCATGTGATAAGAAACAGAACTATTTATTTTAGCCCTACAACTAACAGATTGAGTGTAAATAATTTGACACTCTACCTGTCTGTTATGGGCAGCTTATGGTTATAATTTTTGAAAATTTGAAAAGAAACTGTTGTTAGGAATATAAATACAAATATGCTGTCAAAATTTCATGAAAATCCATTCAGTAGTTTTGGATATTAGCCTGCACAAAAAAACATGCTTTCTCTTTATAATATTAGTATAGATAATTATAAATAAATAAATATATTATAATGATATAATATAGTGACGATGAATTTTAAAATATTTTTTAACCTTTCACAAGAAAATATACATTATAATTTTCAACGTTTTATGTCGTATGAAAGCCACAGGACCATAAACGCGTTTGTTTCATATGAATTTCATTAATGTAACCTTATTAAATATAAAATTATTCAGAAAAGGGATTTTATTGTAACAAATTCTTTTTTTAATTATAAAGAAATAATGTTAATTTGATAAAGATTTAAATATATTAAAAGCATAAAATTATTCAGCTTTCTAGTTTAGTTTAGTTGTATATGTAATGAATTTGAAAAAGCATACGTGCTTTTGTTTTCCACTTTAGATCCCGGCAGCCAGCCTGCCTCTATTAATTGAATTGGAGTTCAGAAAGAGAAGGACAGACTCCAAAATTGAATTACTGAAAAGTTGCATTGAGTTTGTAGACTGAAAATCTAATAACACATTTTCTTTTATTCGATTCCCAATCCGTGGACCCCCATTCCTATCCCCAAACCTCCCAACTTCATGCCAAACATCCTTCTATACATTCCTCCTCCCTCTTAATTCACCCCTCTTCTTTCTTTTTTATCCCTTATACAACCATCCCTAAACAAATATTACTTGTTCAATGCAACATGAAACTTCAATTCAGGTTAAATAAAATTACAATTCCATCTCAAATAATAATGTAACGAGCCTATTTAAGAAGACTATGCCTCAGATAAATTAATTAAAATATATTTTCAGATTTTCACAATTTACAGCTCGAAATGCGCGCTTTCCAGTGTGTAATAAATTTAATGAATGAATGAACCAGTATTAATAAGAAATAGATTGAACAACGCAAGTTGAATTGTAAATGAAAATTGAATTTAATGAACGTTAAGAACTTTGAAAATTGACAAAATTGACAAAAACTAAATGTAATTTACATTTTGTTTTAATTTTCGTACAAAATATAAACTTTACAGGTAATAAAAAATACTTGTAGTAGTCCTGTACTAGATATTATAAGTGGAGTACATTTTTTGAGCGTAAAGACTGAAGTTAACTTTAAAATAAGGTATAAGTTTCAAGTCAACAGGAGCAGTAAGAGAGGAGGAATTGCTCGACTGGTGGGAGCGGCAAGGTGAGGAAATGGCGATGTACACAGCAAACTCCCACCCGCCTAAATTTATCGTGCTTATTATAGCGCGCTAGTGACTTTAAACATGTTTGATTTTACTAGAGCGAGCAGAGGAGAAAAGGTCACTTGATTGACTAGCGCTAGTAAACTAGCTTCGTATGAACGTTTGAAAATGTTGCTAGTTACTAAGAAGCTGCTAGTACTAGCAGCTAGTAAACTAGCGTCAAGAGGATAGGCCTTAAGAGCCAGAAAAATTGACGTAACTTCAGCTTAAGTTGTTTCCGTTCATCCATGACTTTTCCACATGAGCCTTCGATCAAAATTCAAATTATATTTGGACGATTGAATGACTGCACAAGAAGGCGGAGCATAGTGGCTTAGAACACAGCACAGAGCCAATTGATTTTCGGCAACCGTATCCTGCGTTGTCACATTGTGGTCCCGCTGTTCACGTTACCAAACCACAGTTCACGTTACTAAAAGTTTTGGATTCATTATTTTTGAACGGTCATTTCAATTATTTGAAATCTGTTGATACATCAGTTGAAGAATTAAACAGAAAATCGAGATGAAGCTAATAGTGTAAGTTTCATGTCAATAGCTTAAGGGAATCCGATCTTATATCTAGATTAAGTTTGTTTTTTTAAATATTACATTAGATTAATAGAATTTACCGTTTGTAAACAATTATTCGACTAAATAAAATAATTATACAAAACCTGTAGCCTACGCTAACATGAAACATATCATGTGTTAGTATAGATACTTTAGTCACGAGATTGCCCTTTGCATATGAATGGGCTGTGAGGAAGAGTGTAAATAATTGAGTGCTGCCAACCTCAACAGTGAGACACTACTCGTAGTATACATTTCACTACCGTGCAGTTACTAGGTACATTCTGTAAGCTGTGGTTTATTCCGAGAAAATGTTTTCTTCATAAACCTTATAAGAAATAAATGTGACCTGTAATATACCTGAAGTTTAATTACATGACTAGAAATGTGTGATTACAGTAATTAGGCTACCAGCTACCTTATTCCATTGAAACAAAATTTTCTACGAATGAATCGCCTTCTTTACAATCGCTGTCACCGGCGTCTTCACAATCAGTCTCATTAGCGGTTTAATATTTTTACCAGGTGTCAACAAAACTGTTGAAGAATAGCTCCTTCACGTCTTCAATTTCCTTCTTTATTTTTCGAATTGAGGAAAGAGAAACATCACAGTAGTTAACCGCTCGCTCACGGCTTTTGTTAAGAGGCACGGATAGGCATTTTTGTTTAACTTCAACTTCACAACATTTTATTACATTGCTTATTATATTTTGTCCTGCTGTGATAGTCTGCCAACGTTTTCGAGAAATTAACATTTCTGTTTACGGTAACAAATAGTTATATTCGTACAGTTAACCTATAAAAGGTTCCGCGATATACTGTAGGCCTATATTCTCTGAGTATAGTATATGTTGTTATGTTTGTACTACTGAAATTAAAGCAGTCGCTCATGCACATTGATGCTTTTCCCCCTTTACCCCTCGTTGCAAACAAGGGCAAACTCGTGACTCAAAAGACTATAGTCTTTGTAAAATCTACTTATATGCCTGTTTATTTTTAATAATCGTTCCTTTATCTGCATTATTATACGTCCTAAGATTTATTAATCATAACAAATATATAAATAAAACAAGACGTATAATTCGTTTTATCGGTTCAAGAAAATTACGAATAGCCTAGGCATATACGTTTATTTTGGAGAGAGCTATTAATAAGCTTTACAATCACATCAGAAAAATTATAGAGTTGTTAAGTAAAAATAAACAATGAGCAATTATAACACTATTAATGTGTTGTTAAATATTAGTGTTTCGCTCACAAAACAGTTCACACGAATTAAAAACGTAAATTTAATATTAATTATAGCCAATAAAATTTTATCACATGATATCTGACAAAAAAAATGTTGGATTTCCCGTTCAAGTTAAATTAAAAATGTTTTGTGTCCAGATGCCCATTTATTTCAATATTAACGGGTTTACCTTATTTTTAAGAGCTATTGAGAAAACCTGATGTAGGGTTTAAATTAAAATTTACAAGTTTAGTTTATTATTTACTACTTTGGTCAATAAAACATTGTGTTTTGACGCTTTATAATTTCTAGACCCTCGTGAATCGAACCCTGTACCTTCCGCTTGGTAGGCTAGCGTTCTAACCACTACGCCACGGAAGAGGCCTAATAATTTTTTATTTTAATAAAAATTGTATTCGTACTGCAACAAAAAAATTATAGGCCGTACAGATATTATCAGATATTTATCTACATTGATAGTAAAGATTTAAAGAAACTCCCTGAAAAACCCCCTTAAAGCATTATCTACATACGCACACCATCCGTGGATGACAGACTGACACAAGGTCAGCTGGAGTCGATGGAACGGAGTGTGACACTGAAGCGGCAACCTCACACCCGACTTTGGCTGTTATTGGCTAGATATCATCAGCAATCTTACAGTATTTTAATATTGTAAGTTATTTAACTTTTTTGCAGTTTTACTGTAGGCCTACTGTTCAAGGTGACCTCTGGAGAAGTAAATCATAGTTTTGTATTTACTTTAATTATCAAACTCAATTTTCATTTAACCCACTAGCCGGCAATAACAGTTTTCTAGACCGGCAGAGAATTTGGAACATATGGGTCAGCGAACTGTAAAGAAATCATTAAAAATTTGCTATAAATCACAAACCTTATCACATGACGTATCAAAAGAACAAGGAAACTTAGAAAAATAGAATAAAATACATAAATTAATTTTAATCTGACAGTTAGGGATGCTGAAGCTATTTGAAAATGATTTTTAGACAATTATTTTTCTAAAATTTCAGATGACACTACTGTTTAAAACTTTCTCGTCCTCTACTTTCAAAATTCATTATAAATACGAATCGTTACTTATAATGTTTATTTCAAAATAAAACAAAAAACGATTCTATCTTCAAATCTGAAGAAAATATATATTACAAAAACACATCATGTAAACCAAGAAATACCCAAAATCAGCTCTAGGATAGCGTGGTTTCAACAGAGAAACACAGGCAGAATATGCAACTAAAACTATTGTATTATACGTAAAAATTTACTTTATACATAACCAAACTATTGTACAAAACAGCAATGCTGTCGGTAGATGAAATTTAAACTAAAACGACAACATTGCAATGGTATGAAGCAAATCCGATTTTGCGACACGACCGGTTCAAGAAGCGGTAACATCGTCTCAAAATCGACGATTGCCGGCTCTAGGGTTAAATTGTAAGAATATAATTTCAAGTCGTTCACAGTACTCCACAGGCATTACATCGTCATGTTATTCTAAACAAGTACTAAAATATCTAACCCCTAGGACGCTTTCATACTTTTCTCAGTTCACAACTACGGTCAATTACCTCGTCTTTTGTTTATATTAAAAATAAATTAATCTTTATAATTTTCTTTTAAAACTTTCTCCCAATTGAATTAAACCGACAGTTTTATTAAATTGAATTACGATATTGTAAGATATAAAAGAAACTGCAGAAACAAATCAAACCGAATAATAATACATCTAGTTTAAAATTATAACTTAGCACGAAAACAACTTTTTTGATCAATTTATTTCAATATAATAATTGAATTAAAGTGACAAGTTACGGCTTGATCAAGAAATGAAAACTTAGACGCATCAACCTTGTCAATCTCATATGAAATAATTATTTTATAATATAGATACTAATTTTGATCAATTTTTAATCAAACTTAAGTCTATGTTTTTCTTTAAAATAGGCATTAAATTCGGTCTTGTCTCATTGTGTGCCCAGCCAATCGCCATTTTAGTAATGCCGCGTAATATTTTACTTCTATTATTTCAGTTTTAGATCACTTCTAAAAAAATATAATAAAATTAATCCTTACAAATCAATATTGAAACCCATTTGGACATATAGAATATAAGTTTGGTCTGCAAATTCAAATATCGAGATCTTAGAGCAAATGCAAACATCAGTTACTCGTTAAATATACCCTGGTATGTAAACAAGGTTTTTATTTATAAAAATCATAATGTAAAAACAATGGAACAATAAATTTAAAAATTCGCCGGCCGCATTGGCGCAGTTGGTAACGTGCTCGCCTCTCATCATGCGGTCCTGGGTTCGAATCCCACTCAGGCATGGCATTTTTTCATACGTTACAAAAAATCATTTCATCCTACATCACATAAAGTTCCACCCCAACGTCGTCGCTAATGACCATTGCAGTTGATGCAACGTTAAATAAAAAAAAAAAAATTTAAAAATTCAATATTAGTAATTTGGGCAGACTTTACAATCATAAAACTTACAAGTAATCAATTTATTAGACAATATAGTGCAAATCTAAATTTAAGGTTGATGGGATTTAATTTTTGGACTTCCCTTATTGAAATTTTAATCAAAATTTAATGCAATATTCTTCTGTATTTTATTTAGTCGTTACGTTCTACTTTCTGTTGCCTATATGAATATACAGGTAAGAATGCATTGTTTTCATGTTGATTTTTCAAAATCGATTTTTAACCGGATCTAAACGTTTTCAGACCCCCTGAAAGCAAAAAAAAATGTTTTTAGAGATTGGTAAGTGTGTGTGTGTGTGTGTGTGCACGCGCGCGCGCGCGTGTGTGTGAACAAAATATCTCAAGAACGGAACATCGTACAAACTTGAAACTTAAGTTAGATACCACTACTTGACCCGACACGAACATTTAAATCAAAATCAGTCAACCGGAAGTAGTAGTAGTTTATTCGTATCATTTTTCACTGTTTTGCGACTTACTCAAAAACCGCTCCTAGATTTTTTTTTAAATCGCCTCATTTACTACACTTTTTATGCTCTACAATAAAGGGTAGGCGCCATGTCTGCTGAAATTCTTAGAAAGGCTGTGTTCTCGTAATTTTTATTATTTTATTTTTAATCGTGGCTTTAATATGCTTTATTAGGTTTTAATAGGTTTTAAAATGTCCAATTTGGGCATTTTTCACTTCCTTATGTATCAGTAAATTATTTGTTGAACTTCAAAGTAATTAATCTTCTTACACACAGGTAAGTAAAGGAGAAGAAAGAACACCTGGTAGGAAAAAGATCAAAAATGAAAGACATGACGTTTCATCTTTAATGTAGTACATTTCCGACAAAATGTGGATACTGATATGATAGGAAGAATGCTTTCAAGTAATACTCAGTGAAACGTGTTACATAAAAACACAAATTGTTAACATTTCTAACCTATTACATGTTTTCAACCTCTTTATTATAACAACATCCGTTTATCTGTAATGTTCAACTCGACTCGATGTAAATACGTACATACTGTATATTAGTAAATGTTAGAAATGTGAGGAGATGTGACAAGAAATGGTAAGAAAAAGGTGTTGTAGTAACAGGTGCGAATGAGTAACTATAACATTAGATCTGTTACCGTCAGAGGATGAAGCGAACAGTTTAATCTAGCCCAAGACAATTGAATATAATGGGCTAACATTATGTATACACTGGGTGATACAAAAGCTTTTGTAAATTTCTTTACTTCAAATATTCGAGTCAAAATTGAACGGTTTCAATGTCATATATATCTAAATTCTTTATATATTTAATACCATAAAATTTTCCATCAGTCAAATTTATCTGTACATTTAAATATAATATTTGATTCAACAACAAAATTTTACAAATTATAATTTTGTGTTTAAATCAATCAGGACATTTTACCGGATCCCACATTATATTATATTTTTTATTATTATATATTTCATATCTTCATCCAGAAGACTCACAAAAAAAGTATAGGACCAGTCAAAATAAAACTGATATTAATGGTCTTACTTACTTACTTATTCATACATACTTATTATTGTTACATACTTATGCATACATACTTATTCACTTACTTACTTACTTACATACATATTCAATCACTCACTTTCTTACTTACTTACTTACATAAGCAATTATTCACTTACTCAATTACTTACTTACTTACATACATTACTTAATTTTTACTCACTTACTTACATACTTATTTACTTACTCACTTACTCACATACTTATTCACTTACTTATTTACTGAATTATTTATTTTACTGAATTACGCACTCTTATTACTTACATACATACTTATTCACTTAATCACTCACTTATTTTCTTACTTATTATTCACTTACTTTCACACATACTTATTCACTTCCTCACTTACTTACTTACTTACTTACTAACTTACATACACTTACTTACATGCATACTTATTTAATTACTCACTTAATCACTCACTTAGCTACTTAGGCCTAAATACTTATTCACTCACTTACTTACGTACTTACTTGCTTATATACTTCCATACGTTTTTGCTAGACACTGAATTGCTTCTTTCTTACTTACTTATATACTTATTTATTTAATTATTCACTTAATCACTCACTTACTTACTTACAATACTTACTTATTCACTTACTCTTTTACTGACTTACGTGCACTTATTACTTACATACATACTTATTCACTTACTCACTTACTGACTTACGTCCACTTATTACTTACATACATACTTACTCAATTACCCACTTACTCACATAGTTAGTTACTTACATACATATTTATTCACTTACATATTTACGTACTTACATATTTACTTACTTACTCAGTCAGTCATTAACTCACTTTTTTAAATGTGACATCTTCTACTATTTATTTAGTCGTGTGAGTGTTTCACACCTAAGTGTGTTGTTTTTTTGTTTACTATAAATAAGTCTTCATTTGTAAGAATTTTCAAATCAAAAAGCATATGTTTAGGATCACCCTGTACATAGACACACCTACGTAGATGGTGGACTAGTAAAGTGAATGTTCAGGAGAAAGGAGAAGGAGAAGGAGAGCATGGGAGAATATTCACAAGCCGTTTCGTTCACATGTAAATTGCCTTCTAGCTGATAGCTTTTAACCCCTCTACATTCACCGCTTTCACACTTCTACCCCTCAGAACTTTATCGCCTAAGGGAGTAATTTCTAGATGATCATTTACATGAGTACCGGCCAACTCAACAAACTTACTTCCGTTAACCTATATAATAATAATAATAATAATAATTTAATGTTTTATTTATAAAGTTAAAAGAAATATGATCGATTCTCTTCATATGTAGTTTGCTTGAAAAATACAAAATTCTGTTAAAAACTATCATTTTTTATGAAATTATTAGGTATCTAAGTTAAAATACGTGTTGTTTAAATTTTAATAATATAAAAACCAGCTTAACTTTAAACTTTAAATGGTAACAAGGGTGAATTGTTACCCCATATTGCCTCATTGTTTCCGTAATACTGTTCAGATGTATTTTTAACACCAGGTATTCTTTACTTATGCCGATAGCAGAAGTAGAATCTTAAACTATTTGCACTCAATATGTTAGTTCTAGGGCTACAAAAATATAGTTCTGTTTCTTAACACATGATCAGCCAATTATATGACTGAAGCAATTAAGATCAGAAGAAGTACAGGTGTAAAATACACTAATCATAGTTTTCTCCTCTCAGAGTGATGAATTTCATTATACAGCCAGACCCTGTGGTGAATGAAGTGAAGGTGTCATTTTAAGGGTGGAAAGTAAATGATTTTTAGAGGCCCTGGCATGCTGATAAGCTTGCTTTTCTTCTCTGTGAGGAAGACATGTTAAATTACCTCACTCCTCGTTTTCCTTAGAAGCCTCTAGAAGTTCAAACCACCCTTTCGGGTGATGACCTGAACAACAAATTCTTAACTTAGGTCATTTACTGTGAGTCGATGTCCTTAAAAATTTAAGTCCTTATTTCCTACTGTAAAAGTATATTTGTGAGTGGGGAACAATTCACCCCTGTCAACATTTTAGTAAAATTTTTGTTGTGCATGGTTGAAAAAATAATGGAAACTATAAGTATTACTGAATCAAACGTTTTGATTTTCTTTTTAATTAATTTTATGTATAATTTGCAGTTATACTATTATGTATTTTTTACAGTTTTGATAAATGAAAAAATTAAATGTGAAAATAGTGTTTTAAGATGTACTCGCATGGTTTACAGCATTTTCTACGTCACATCTCTATAATGAAGCCTTCGTGGGTTTTAAAGTAAGTTTCGTGAATTGAGATCGTGTAAACCCGGTTTTCGTTTTCAATAGGTCTTTCTCAGAAACGCCTGTACAAGCGAAAGTAAACATTACTAACGTAAGGTATTTTTGGGTCGTTGTGTAACATTTCGTTTTTGACGTACTGGAGGACACATTGGATACGTTGCAATTTAGTAGCAACGACAGGCTTCGCTAAACAAAAGATTTGACAGCCGTAAATCCTTAAAGAACAGAATAGAGATTTGCATGTTAAAAATTTTAAATTAATTAGTAGACGCGAGCGTCTACTGAGTAAAGGAAATAACTTTCTGCAAAGTTTTTCTGATAACTTCAGATTTAAGTCGATGTAAATATTCCAGGTAAAACATAAGTAGGTATGTATTTGCTCCTATTTTGTACAATGTCTTTACAGGGATTATACATATCACAGATCAAACCGTATCTGCTACGTATGTGGACGATACGGCGATATTTTCCAGAAATGACTCAATTGTGGATACTTCAAGTAACTTACTAGTATCACTTAACAGGACTATTTGAATGATCACACAAGTGGAAAATCAGTGTCAATCCTGCAAAATCAAATCATATTACATTCATATTACGGCTCCAAACATGTCCGCCGGTTTACATAAACAATACGTCCATCCCACAGACACAGATATTAAGGAATTACACTTCATAAAAATCTGGTGTGAAACACTCACACAACTTTCTCTTGCCAATGCAAATAATTAATAATAAACCTAACATTAGTAATAAAACATAAGAAATAAACAAAAAACTAACCTCAACAAACATAACCTTATTTTAATCATGAGTGAATGATGCAAAATGAAAATCAACCTCAGTTTGGCTTAGAAATACGGAAAATCACTCTTTCTCTCTAAACTAGGCTCTGTAGAGAAAAATGCTTTAAATAAAAGTTGTAGATCTTTTAATTTTCTATAAATTAAATTATATACACTTTTGTCGTAAAATGCATACTAAGGCCGAAATCTTAAAAAAAATCAATTTTTCACACATTTTCGTGAGAAAAAAAACAGAAAATCGCAAATTACCGCTAAACTAAGCGTTATACAAAAAATTGTTTGAAATAAAAGTTGTAGAATTTTTAATTTTCTACAACTTTTATTATATAAAGTTTTGCGTTAAAATGCATATTAAAGCTGTAATCTTAAAAAACAACGTTTTTACGTGAAAACAGCCTCACCCAGAATTTCAACAAACATGACGCCTACCCTATCTTGTAGAGAATAAAAAATTGAGTAAACCAGGCGATTTTAAAAAAATCGTAGGACCAGTTTTTGAGAAAATCGCAAAAAAGTGAAAAATTACACGAATAAACTACCACTTCCGGTTGACCGATTTTGATGAAAATGTTCGTGTCGAGTCCGGTAGTGGTACTTAACTTAAGTTTCAAGTTTCAAGTTCGTACGATGTTCCGTTCTTGAGATATTCTGTTCACATACACACACACACACACACAGACACACACACAGACCAATCGCTAAAAACATGTTTTTTGGGTTCAGGGGGTCTGAAAACGTATAGATCCGGTGAAAACTCGATTTCGAAAAATCGACATGAAAACAATACTTTCCTTCCTATATATTTATATAAGCAAGAGAAAGTAAAAAACTTAAATGAAAAACTCACATAAGAGGAGCGTTCAAAAAGTTTATGGAATTACCTTGCCGTCGCCAAATAAGCGATAAGATTGCCGAACTAACAATATAATTGCGTGCACTTTGTTTGAACACATGAGTATTTGGACAGTGCATAATGGTGACATACGACTAGGATCTGAGTTGTTGTCAGTCAACACAATGTCGCAGTTTGAACATCAAAAGTTCATGTGCTAATTAGGAAAGTCGGCTTCGGAGATGCTGTTGGCTACGCAGTAAGTTTACAGTGATAATGCAAGGAAAATCCGCTGTTGACTGTTTTGTCCGTAAAACAAAAACTTTTTTTTTGTCATCAGTCTCTTGACTGGTTTGATTCTGTTCTCCGAGCTGTTCTATCTTGCGCAAGTCGTTTCATACCTACATACCTGTAATACGCTACATCTTTTGTAATTTGCTTTAAATATTCTAACCTTTGCCTCCCCCTACAATTCAGTCCGTCAATATTAGCCTCCATTATTTAAAGACCAATACCTGGACGTCTTAAGATATGCTCCACGAGCCTATCTCTTCTTCTGGTAAGATGCTTCTATATACTTCGCTTTTCATCCACTTGCCTTAGAACCTCTAAATTACTTATTTTGTCCCCACTTAATCTTTAACATTTTTCTTATAATACCAAATTTCGAAAGCTTCTATCCTCTTCCTTTCTACAGTTCCTATCACCCATGTTTCACTCCCGTATAATCCACTCCACACACACATACACTCCAAACATAGTGTTTTAAATTTTTTTTTAATCTGTAAGTCAATATTTGCAGTCAGTAAGCTGTTTTTAATTTCAAAGGCTTTTCTATCTTGATCAATTCTACTTTTGATATCACTTGTGCTTCTACCATCCTTTCTAATTTTACTCCCTGGATAGCAGAATTCCCCAACTTCCTGTATGTTTTCTTTGCCTACTTTCAAATTTCCCATCTCTTCTAAACCACTCTTGCTGCTGCACAACACTTTCGTGTTGTTCTTAATAATTTTCATGTAGGAAACAAAAACATAGAATCTCTATCGATGAGTGTTTCCTCATATCGTTCGCGTTATCATATGTATCAACATCCTTGTATCACCTTGTATCACCTTCTACATGTTTTTAATTGCAATTCACTATACAGACATAAATTAATATGGTTAAAAGTATGTAAGATTATTAATATAATTTATAAATAAAATATAACATTTAAAAACAAATATCTATACTGAAATACTGGATGAAGAATTATTTCATTTAATTGTTTAGACAAGAGAATACTTTTTGCCCGATTTATTCATTCCTTTCGTAAAACAAATACCTAGTTTAAAATTGAAATAGTTTAAATTTAATCGTATTTAAAACCAATTACAATGCTAAAACTTTAACTTGAAACGGTAAGTACTACAGTTTTTATTCTGTTATAGATACAAACTCAGAACAATGTGAAAATAATCAATTTAAAAATTTGTAATGCAGACAAGAGTATAGTTTAAAAGGAAGTTATAAAACATAAATTGTTATTAGTTAAATTGTCAAGAGCAAAACTAATTAATAAGTTAGGAAGTAAACTTTGTGCAACTTACTTCTTGAATTTTCAAGTAAAGTACAATATTAAGAATTCTTGTTAGCTTCTTCATTTTTCTTTATCTTCTTCTTCTTTCTCTTCTTATTTCTTCTTATTATTCCTTCTCCACTCGTACCCACGAATAAGCTGCGGTTAATTATTATCGTATTCATGAGTCGAGTCATATAAAAAGCGTTGCCTTTTAAGTTGGATCGACGTCCTTTATTCCCCGTCATCCTCAACTTCGTTATTCTCTTTTTGTTTTTCCTTTATCCATACTAAATTTTCTTCTCTCTCTTTCAGTTTCTTTTAATGTTTAAATAATCTACTCTAGGTGATCAGAATATCTATCGTTTTATTTTAAAAACCGTGCGACAAATCTCCTTTCACCCATTCCATTTTCACGATTCTATACGGTTTTAACCATCTTTTATTAAAAAATAATTTTTACTTTCTCTTGCTGTATATGAATATAAAGTAGTTATCGGATACAGTGACCTTCAAAGGACCGGCCATTGTAAGCGATATTCACTCACAGATGGCGTTTTTTGTAGCAAAGGTCCGGTTACGGTCATGTTTACCCGTTACGAAGTAAACCAAAAAAACTTCTACGTCTTTTTACTTTCTCATGCCTATATGAATATATAAGTTAGTTAGGAACGTATTGTTTTCATATCGATTTTTCGAAATCGAGTTTTCACCGGATCTACACGTTTTCAGAACCGCTGAACCCAAAAAACAAGTTCTTAGCGATTGGTGTGTGTGTGTGTGTGTGTGTGTGTGTGTGTGTGTGTGTGTGTGTGTGTGTGTGTGTTCGCGCGCGTGTGTGCGTGCGTGCGTACGTGTGTGCATGTGAGTGTGTGAAAAGAATATCTCAAGAACGGAAAATCGTACGAACTTGAAACTTAAGTTAGATACTGCTACAGGACCAGACACGAATATTTTTGTCAAAATCGGTCAACCGGAAGTAGTAGTAATTATTTGTGTCATTCTTCACTTTTTTGCGATTTTCTCAAAAACGACTCCTGTTATTTTTTTAAATCGCCTGATTTACTACATTTTTTATGCTCTACAAGATAGGGTAGGCGCAATGTCTGCTAAAATTCTTGGGAAGGCTGTGCTCTCGTAAGAAAAAGGTTTTTTTAAGATTGGGGCTTTAATATGCATTTTGGCGCAAAATGCATACAATAAAAGTTGTACAGAATTTAAAATCTAACAACTTTTATTTCAAACATTTTTTTGTTTCACGCTTATTTTAGCTAGAATTAGCGATTTTATTTTCTCATGAAAACGTGTAAACAAATCGATTTTTTTAAGATTTCAGCTTTAGCATGCATTTTACGACAAAAGTGTATAATTAAATTTATAGGAAATTGAAAAATCTACAACTTTTTTTTATCGCATTTTTTTCTACAGATCCTAGTTTAGCGTGGAAAAGTAATTTTCCGTAGTTTAACTTAAACTGAGGTTGATTTTCATTTTGCGTCTTTCACTCATGATTAAAATTAGGTTATGTTTATTGAGGTTTGTTTTTTGTTTATTTCTAATGTTTTATTACTAATGTTAGATTATATTATTAATTATTTGCATTGGCAAGAGAAAGTTGTGTGAGTGTTTCATACCAAATTTTTTTAACTTTCTACACTTCTCGACCGTTAAATCCCCATATTAACATTTTACGTCTGTTATAACTACCTCAATAATAATAACGTCTGATTTATTCAACAAACCTTTATTAAAAAAAAAACATGTGTTTTAGCAATAAACTACACAAGAAATGTTTTAGAAGAAATAAAAATATTTCCTTTTTGGTGGTGCTTTTTTGGGCGGTGGAAAAATAGAACAAAGATTTGGATCAAGCCTGTCAAAAAACACTTCAAGCTTGTGATTTGGTGGAGGTGGGTTTCTTGGAATCCAAGGTCTTCCTAAAGCATCCACGTAGTCTACAACCTGTCTTGTTGGTAACCATTCCATATTAATTTTTCTGGCAATTCTGGAAAAATGTAACTTAAATATTAAATAATTAGTTTTACTTGTGATCAGTAAGATCTTAAGGGGGTAGTCAACTCACGAAGATGACTTTTTTTAAATTTCGATTGGTTTTTCCATTTATTTGAAGTTTAAAGTTTTCTGAATCGCAACATTTGTTTACTTTGCATGTACGTTGACAAAAAGTTACGTTATGATATCCTCTCAAAATTACAATAAAATTGTAAACTGACCGGTAAGAGTTTTGCAGAAACTGCGTTGTACTAACAATTCAAAGGTGTAACAAAAGGTTAAGGATATCTGGAGTAGGTAAGAGTTTGAAAATATGGCACAAACATCACAAAAACGTATAAATTAAAAATCTATATATAATTAAGTTTATTATATAGATTTTTAATTTATACGTTTTTGTGATGTTTGTGCCATACTTTCAAACTCTTACCTACTCCAGATATCCTTAACCTTTTGTTACACCTTTGAATTGTTAGTACAACGCAGTTTCTGCAAAACTCTTACCGGTCAGTTTACAATTTTATTGTAATTTTGAGAGGATATCATAACGTTTTGTTGAATATATTATATTATATAATTTCTAAAAATAAATTGACTATTGATGCGACCGTTTCTGCAAAACTCTTACCGGTCAGTTTACAATTTTATTGTAATTTTGTGAGGATAATTATGTTCTATCATAACAATACGCGAGATGATAAGTATGACGTTAAAAAATAATTTATTATTTATAATAAAAATAATAATAATTTATTATAGTTTTACATTTTTTGTAAATAAATTGTTTGTATAAAATTGATTTTATGAAGAAAAAAATTAACCACCCAACGTGGGGCTCGAACCCACGACCCTGAGATTAGGAGTCTAATGCTCTACCGACTGAGCTAGCCGAGCATGCCAACTTACAGCAAAATTATAGCATATAAGACAGGGCAGCCGAACCGTAACATGTACGGTGCTGCCACCTAACGTCAATCGGAGGAGGAGGACATTTTCCGAGATCCGATATAAAAAAAACATACTAAATCGGGTCCCGCGGCATTAAAATTATTGAAAATAAATGTTTGCAGTTTGTTTTTAATACTGAAATGAAGACTAAATGTCGTTTAAAGTGAAACAATGTTATACTAAAGCATTGGAAACATGTTTTGATCAATAATTAAAAGAATAAAGATAAATGTGAAATTCGATCAAAGTTGTTAGCGCTAAATAAGCAGTTCGCTTGCGCCGGCTGCGAAAACTCTTACCGGGCGCATTTCAAGCGAAATGCTTAATTTTTTTTTTTTTTTTTTTTTTTTTTTTTTTCAAACACTGCTTAATCTACAATCTGTTCACAAGGAACAATGAATAGATGAGTGGTAGAGTCTATTAACTGGCTTGTTGAAGAAGAACTCATTAGTCCTTCTCCATTTTACAAAATACAATAAATAATCACTTTAAAAAAAAATTTTAAAACAAGTGTTTTAAAACAAGTCTGTCGTGTGAAGTCTTTGTAAACGTCGAATTTCTTCACTGTTGTCGAGGAGGTTCACAGCTAAATAATTTGTGTGGCTATTAAGTCTTGTATGATACCTCGAAGAAAATCTTGAGATTTCATCCGTGATGGTTGGTATGTTCAAGTCTCGTTGAATGATCCTGTTGGTGACATACCACGGAGAGTCTGTGATTGTCCGGAGAAATTTCGTTTGAAAACGTTGAATTATGGCAACGCTTGACTTTGTCGCCGTTCCCCAAAGTTGAATCCCGTAAGTCCAAATTGGTTTCAGAATAGTCTTGTAAATTGTTAGTTTGTTCGTTAACGATAATTTAGAATTTTTGTGTAACATCCAATAAAGTTTATAAAATTTGTAATTTAGTTGTTTCCTCTTATTCCAGATGTGTGTTTTCCAAGTTAGTCGACGATCTAGATGCATTCCAAGGTATCTTGCTGTATCTGATTGTGGTAGTGTTTTATTGTTTAGTTTAACAGGTGGACAAGTGTCTTTTTTTAGTGTGAATGTCACTTGAACACTTTTCTCTTCGTTAGACTTTATCCGCCACTTTTTTTGCCAGCTCTCTATGTTGTGTAGATGTTCTTGCAGATATTTTGAAGTAGTATGTGGTTTGCTATGTACAGCCTGGATTGCAACATCGTCAGCAAAAGCTGCTAATGTGGTGTTTTCCGAAACAGGCATGTCAGAAGTATATATACAATACAGGAAAGGTGACAACACACTACCTTGAGGAACTCCCGCATGGATAGGAAATAATTGTGATGAGTCTGCTTGTAATTTAACCTTGAAATATCTGTCTTCTAAAAAGGATTTAAATAAATTGAAAAATTGATGAGGTAGGTGCTTTTTGAGCTTGAAAAGCAGACCAAGGTGCCAAACCTTGTCATAAGCTTGACAGATATCAATAAAGACTACTGAGCAAAATTCTTTTTCTTCGAAAGCCTTTTGAATTTTAGCAGCTACTCTGTGGATTTGCTCGATCGTACTATGCCCCGCTCGAAAACCGAACTGGTAATCTGGTATTGCAACACTTTGTTCGAGTACAGGTATCAATCTTTTTAAAATAAGTTTTTCAAACACTTTAGACAACACTGGCAACAAACTTATTGGCCTGTATGACTTAATTTCGTTAGGTGGTTTACCTGGTTTAGGGATGAGCACAATTTCTGCTATTTTCCACTGTTTAGGATAGTATTCAATACGAAGGAAATGCTTAATAAAAATATCTGTTTAAAATAAAGCTCACTAGCAAGGCGGGTCGATTTATTCCTTGAACTTTAAATTTTTCGGAAATGTGGTTTTTGCATGATTGTACATCCTTGGGAATTAAATATTTTCATTTGTATTTAAGATATTTGGATGATTATTATTTTCAAATGTTCATAATTTCTTGCTCTATTATCTGTGGAATGATTATTACAAAAACCTTAATAGGGATTTAGTTAAAAAATAATTTGTGAAAATATAAAATAAATGTTTTTGATAATATGGTTTTTTTTCAATAAAAATCTTGTAAGAAAAAATATATACAAGTGCATACAACAGATAATAGACAGCAATTTTCTGTATTTTATAGCATAAAAATCATGTTGATACCTTTCTTGGTTCCTGAGATATTTGATTAACCGTAAAAGCCTGCTTTTCCAACCTCACCCTTTTATTAGGGGCTGTAATTAATTTTTTGGCTTGGTTCAAATGGTAGATCATTACTAGTAAATTACTCTTTCATTTAAAATAAATAATGACAAATTATAGCCAGAAGTTTTCATTTTCATTTTTTGGGTTGACTAACCCCTTAAAAGAGGAACCAAATAATGTTCTATTGTTTACAGATGATCAGGTACCCATTGCGAAATGATAAGAATGATCTCATCACGCGCATAAGCTTGAAGATTACATGAAATTGGGGTTTCATTTTTTTTTATTTTTTTTTATTTTACGGCCACAAAGGACCACTTAAGTTCAATCTTTCAACGTCTAGCTCTTTCAGATGTTCCACCAAAACGCCCCCGCAGTTGTCGCTCCCGTACTTTTCCTCTTCTTCGCCAATAATTCTTCAATGTTTCGGATCTTCTCAGTCTCTCAGCGTCCGAAATCACCATGGCTTTCCTGACCCTCATTTGTTCCCTAAATTTAACCGATCGCTGTTTGTATGTCCTGTAGCTCCCTGACTTAGTTTTGAGGTCAGCTATTGTGATGTTTAGTTCCTCCATATCCTTTTTGACTTCCTTTATCCAGTTTGGTGTCATCTTCTTTTGCCAGAAAAACTCAGTCATCCTTCTTAGTAATCTTGTATCCTCCATTCTCAATATATGTCCCAGGAAGGATATCCTTTTTTCCTGATGATACTGGTTAAAGGCTCAATTGTTTCATATACTTCCTTGTTTGGTACAATATAGAAACTACCATCTTGCTACAGAATGGTAAGATCAGTAATTGTGACAGGTTCAAATACATTGGGTCAATTTTTACTTTTTCTTGCCTATATGAATATATTGTAGGAAGAAAAATATTGTTTTCATGTCGATTTTTCGAAATTGAGTTTTCACCAAATATACCTACGCGTTTTCAGTGAACGTGCGTGCGCGTTTTTGTGTATGTGTGTGTAAACAGAATATCTCAAGAACGGAACATCATACGAAGTTGAAACTTAAAACTTAAGTTTGATGCAACTACCGAACCGACACGAACGTTTTCAACTGGAAGTAGTAATTTATTCGAGTCATTTTTTACATTTTTGCGATTTTATAAAAAAGGTTCTTACGATTTTTTTTTAAATCGCTTCATTTACTGCAATTTTTATGTTCTACAAGGTAGGGTAAACGCCATGTCTGCTAAAATTCTTGGAAAGGCTATTCTCTAGTATAAAAAATGTTTTTTTTTTTTAAGATTGCGGCCTTGATATGCATTTTAGGGCAAGTGTGTAATAATCAAAGTTGTAGACAATTTAAAAATCTAAATTTTTTTTTATTTAACGTCGCATCAACTACAAAGGTCATTAACCACGACGTTGGTTTGTAACTATACACAATGGAGGATGAAATGATTTTTTTGTAACGGATGAAAATATGCCGAGCAACTTTATTTGAAACATTTCTTTGTACAACGCTTCGTTTAGCGGTAATTAGTGATTTTATTTTTTTCTAAGAAAATCTGTGTAAGTTCAACGAGAAATAGCACGGAAAATCGAGAACCTAAAGTATTTTACAGCTTTACTGTCACACAGTCATCTTTCCGTAAATTGAAAGTTACAAGTATAAATTTTTTTATGTTGTTTGTATGTGTAGAAAAATATACTTATTATTTAAACTTATACAGGGTGATTTTTTAGTCCTGTTACCCAATTGTTAATGTCTGGTAATTTTTTTCTAAGAAAGGGATATTTTGTTTTGTGACACAAAGTTGGTAGCCCTACTCAACCGGTGTAGATACGACAGATTCTCCTTGAGTTGCGTAAAATTTTGTGCTATTTCCAGTTGTGTTACGAACAGAATGTCTTTTACCCTAGAACAACGGGTTTTCATTCTTGAACAATATTTTGCTACAAAATCGTAAGCGAGTGTAAAAGAATCATTTCAAATTAAATTTTTTGGTGTTCCTCCACTCTATTCTAGTCAATTTCTAGGCTAACTAACTGATTTTTAGAGGCAGGTATTGTTTGCAGCAGAAAACGTAGTGGTCGACCAACTCTCTTGGCAGATGACGTTAAGAGAATGTGAAAACAAGATTGCTCTATTCTCCATGGAAAAGTTTACAAAAACTTTCCTCGCATGTTGATTTGTCATGTTCGAGTGCTCAGAAAGCTGCTAAAAAATTGAAATTGTATCCGTATCACATACGATTAGTTCTAGAGCTTCAGCCTCCAGATTTAAACAAGAGATTGTTTTAGGATAAAAGACATTCTGTTCGTAGCACGACCGGAAATGGCACAAAATTTTACACAGCTCAAGGAGAATCAACTCACACTGCCATATCCATACTGGTTGAGTAGGGCTACCAACTTAGTGTCACAAAACAAAATTTATTTTTTTTAGAAAAATATTACCAGACATTAACAATTGGGTAACAGGACTAAAAAATCACCCTGTAGATATTACCTTGCACTGTAGATGTTTGTACAATCGATACGAAATAATGAAAACCCAATTTCTAAAGCTAATAATCTACTTCGCAACACCAAATACTTCGCTAATCCGATATTTCTGATATCTGGATGAGTAGCAAGGAAACAACATTCAAATTGTTCCTTTATACCAAATCTGCGAAACAAGTAAGCTTTTTCTGTAACGTCAGCAAAAAAACAAGCTGTTCTGAAATCTCTTCTACGTTTTAACTTTTGACCTGAAACAAAAATTATGTTTAAATACAGTGGAATAAGAATACGGTAACACGAAATATTTATTAATACAAAATATGAACTACATTATATAACATTACTGTTTATATGGTGTTAACGCAAAAGCTTTGCCGGAAAATATCGGTTAACACGAAAAAATATTGTTCATGCAATATCACACCATGATTTAATCTTTTAAAATTATCGAAAAATGTTCTGATACATCGTATGCTGTGCTGTTCAGAAGTTAACACGAATGGTAAAATGTCTGAATACATTGATAAATTAGAAAATTTTGTAGATAATAAAATAGTGTACAACTGCATTCAGAAAAAGATACGAAATAATGAAAACCCAATTTTTAAAGCTAATAATCTACTTCGCAACACCAAATACTTCGCTAATCCGATATTTCTGATATCTGGATGAGACAGTCTGGATGGGACGCCGGAAGGCATAGACCTGGAGGCCGTTCCTAAGAACTCTTAATGAACGTTGTGACGGCGACAGTCACTGGATTGATCCCAATAACCCGTTAGTAATATATAACCCAATAACAGGCAGGTGGAGTATTAAATTTATTTGCACTCGATCTTCTACTTTCAGGGCTACAAAAAATAGTTCTGTTTCTTATGACATGGTCAGCCAATTATATGACTGAAGCATTTAAGAACAGAAGTAATAAAGTTGTTAAAGACACAAGCCTGAGTTATCTTCTCCGAAAGTAATAAATTTTATTACACAGCCAGACCCTGCGATGGATGAAACAAAAGGTGTCATTTGCAGGATGGAAAGTAGATGCTTTTCGGAGGGTCTGGCATGCTGATAAGCATAGGCTACTTTTCCACTAAGTGACTATCCACTAAGTGGGTTGCGTCCCGGCAACTGTCGTTGACTCTGAAGTCAAAATTTATAATGGTGTACAAACACTTTCTGGCGAATTTAAAGGCGACTAGGTCCTAACTGATATTTTATTATTAGTTATTTTAATCTTCGACAATTTCACTTGACTGTTAGGACCCACATGTTTCTGACGCGGGCCTTGAGCCCGAAGAGGCATCTGACAAGAGGGCGAGTATTGATCACACTCCCCAGGTCGGCCGACCTGGCTCCGACTCGCCCTCGAATAATTTTACTATCTATAACTAGTTCTTATATTTAAATTCAAGGTGACTGTCGCCGTCACAACGTTCATTAAGAGTTCTTAGGAACGGCCTCCAGGTCTATGCCTTCCGGCGACCAATTGGAGGGGAGGTGGTGGGAGAAATGCCAGAAAACCATTTTCCACTAAGTGAGGAAGGCATGGTAAACAACCTCACTCCTAGCTTTACTTAGTAAAGCCTCTGGAGGTAACCCAGCCTTTCGGCTGATGATCAAAACAACACATTATAATATTAAACAATAATCACTAATTATAATTATCTTACTTGAGTTTATGTGTTATACTATTGTGTTAGGTTTTTAAACTACATAAGACTGCTTACATACACACCCGGTTTGCCGCTCAGTTTGGTACCCGATTTTATAAAGCCCGATTTTCTAAAATTTTCTCAATTGACTTGGAGATATGGGTCGAAGTTCAGTGGTTGCTCTGTATTTTCTTCAAAGACTACGTAAAAAAGAGTGATGACGTCATGTTTATGGTTAGTTTGAAATGTTGTAAATCTATACTTCTATACTAGTCTATACTGATATAATAAAGAAGAAACGTCTGTTTGTTTGTTTGTATTAGGTAATCTCAGAAACTACTGAACTGATTTTAAAAAATTGTTCATTGTTGCATAGCTTAGAGCTTCCTGATCAATATAGGCTATTTTGAAACTTTAAGTAACTTTAATTAAGTGAGTTAAGCAACTTAAACCGTGACGATGTCGCATGTTTTAGATTATGGGATGCTTAGCACTTTTATTTTTTCTAAGTCCTCTTGATGGTGTATTTTTTGAGCTAGAAGCACGACTCAACTTTTTATTTCATAGAAAAACGTGAAGAATAACATTCGATTCCAAAAACATTAAAAATTCGGAAATATTCAAAATTTTTATTTTTGTACTGTATTTCATATATTTGTTTTCATTCAGCAGGTAGCGAATGAGTCATATATTTCCACTTACTTTGCGTACCGCAACCACGTATGTCTCTTATCTCAGCCATATATCAACTGTCTCTTTCTTTCCATCGGTATTCTATGCATTCTATTCAATGCTGTTAAACGCAGGGACAAACATTTAAAACGGTGGGCATCGATTTGCGACAAGAGTGGTTCCTTCACTCATGGACAACTTTATGGCGGACTTTCTAGAGCTGGAAGTGCAGAAAAATAATTTACTTTGCTTCTACAGGGGTACACAAAAACCACAAATATTGTATATAGAGAGGTTTTAAAATAATTTCATGAGGCCTACATTAGCGGCTGTGAAGCGAAGCAAGCGGGGATTGCTAGTCATTAATAAATATATTTTTTATTGATTAATAAGTTAATATGTAAAGGTAGCGACATTATTATTGGTTGTGCACAATTTATACTGTCGCCGACTGCCCTACCAATATTAGCGCCTGCAGACGGTCCCCGTAACTGCCTGCTTCGTGGAGGGCTACCGACGCGCAGAGCCTACAGCCCTCCTCTTCACTTTGAATGGACCGCATAAGGGGGATTCAAGCGATAGCATCGGCCCGCGAGAGACACAGAATCCTTCGCATAATTTTCAATTTCCATTACCTTATCCCAAATACAGTTGTCTTAGAAAACCTCCTGTTCCCATCCCTAACGGACTATATCTACAACACATCGAGAAAACTTCACGATTCAGCTAAGGTTTCAGAACATCACATCATTAGAAACATCTACGAAGAGTATCATCCGCCAAAAGAAAAATTCATATGGCCATCCACGAATTCCTTTAATAATTCCTATTATAATAATTCTATTTCCCAGTTGTTCTTAAATAAAAGATTCCTTCTTAGTGAATCCTTCGAATCGGATTCGAGTGGAAGGCTACTCGAATACGAATCATAATAAAATTTACCTTCAACTATTCCTTCCTAATTTATTAAAAAGAAATTTTAATAAATGTTCCATTATCCTATTTTCCGAGCGATCAGCTGATCCTATCACGACATCGCCCATTATGGGTTTCCCACCCATTCTTCCATGATTCGATTTGATACACGAGAGACACTCTTCAATCTACTCTCAACTGGATAACAAGAAAGAAGAGCTCCAGACTGAAGAAGAAGAGCCCAGCCGAGACCGTACGCACCATTCTTGATCTACGCTAAAAAACTGTAGATGTGCTGGGAATGTAGATTTCCGCACCGGTCAGCCTTCGCCGGCCCGGAGAGAATCGCCTCGGCCGCGCTATCGGCAGATGGCCTACGCCGACCCGATACTGCGGGGCTCTTGGGGCCACCACTGTCACGCTGCAATGGGGACCTAACTGCCGCTGAGGGATGGCTAGGCCCGGTAGCCGAGCCGTCAATCTTCGGACTCCGCTTCCACCACGCCGGCTCGCCGCTTCCTACCACCAACAACGGCCATTTTTAGGGCCACAACACAATTAAACGGCCCTTTTTAGGGTTACCAAACTAACAAGCAAGGTTTCCCAACGTATCGTCAGCCCCGGTCGACGACAATACGATAATGAAGGGTAACATAACGGCAAAATTGAAATACGTACGAAAAAGTGAGATTATATCGGTAGATCATAAAAAGGGATTACAACTAATTTCACGGTGACTTTCGGGGGAAATAAGTACATATTCGGATTCAGCCCCCGAAATCTTATAGATTTAAAAAAAATCGTTATAATCGGTGACAGGCCCTAATTCTATATAATTACCGAATATTTCTTGATTAATAAACATCTTTAATGAACTAAACAGATGAAATTCGATGGGAATGAAAGGCCATATTGCCAAAAGATATGGTGATCTTCTCGTTTAATCAGTAAATAATTAAATAAGTCTTTCAGCTAATTACCTAAACAATAACAGATTAATAAAATAACTTACTTGCATTTTCTTTCGTTTGTTTTGGAGAATCGATCGTTGAAGTTTCGTTGTAGGCAATTCCTAAAATTTTACCACTAAATCGATTGATTGCCAGTAACACAAGTTCCGGTTTTATATCTTCCAACCAAAAATCTAATAAAAATTCACTGTCGTTTAAACCTTCTGATTTCATTAAAGGATCATCTCTCATATAATATTTCATTAAAAAATCTTTGATTATATCTTTTTGTCCTTCTTTTCCTTGTACAATCGCAATATTTGCAGCTGAAATCTGGAGAGATGTTAATAAATTACAGATTACAATATCTAACAGAATAGTCAAGTAAAAAAATCTTGTGTGAAACACTCACACAACTTTCTCTTCCCTATGTAAATAAAAACATTATAACCTTTGTTAAGTAAATAATGCCAAATTAAAAAATATGGTGTCAAACACTGGCACGATTTTCTCTTGCCAATGCAAATAACGACTAATATAACATAAAATTAAAAATAAACAAAAAAACAACCCCAAAAACATAACCTTACTTTAATCATGAGTGAATGATGCAAAATGAAAACCAACCTTTTTATTTTTTATTATTTATTTAAGGTCGCATCGACTACGAAGTCATTAGCGACCACGTTACATTATATAACATTATATTGTACATTATATTTTACACATGATACATTATATAAATACATAATGAAAAATAAGTTAAGATCAATTAAAACAGAGAAATAATAACTAAAAAATAAAATGATACAATCAGAAAAAAACGAATGCGATTTTACAACTATATCAAATCTGAAATTTTGTTAAATTTTAAAAAGTTTATTGTGTTTTGAATCGCTACTTTGTCTACTAAATTAAGTGCTTAAAATGTTGTTAATTTTGAATACTGTTCGTGTGAATTGTGTGGATTGGCCGTCTGTGATGATGTGTTTGATTGTAAGTGGCGTGTTGCAATGTGCACAAATTTGTGGTTCTTCTTTCTTCAGTAAGTGTTTGTGCGTAAGCGTAGAGTGTCCAATACGTAGTCGCGTAAGTAGAACTTGATGCCTTCGAAGCTCCAAGTGAGGCTGAGGGTTTTCAAAAATGTTTTTTCTGATGTGGTGAAGTTTCGTTGGAGGATGTCGAGACCAGATTTGGTTCCAGTGTTGTTTGATTTGGTTGTGCAAATGTCTCCTGAAATCTTATCTCTCAGTGGGGTCTTTAACGCCTCTTTGGCAGCCGTGTCCGCTGTTTCATTTCCGTTTATACTACAATGCGACGGAACCCACACAATGCGTACATCATTCATGCTGTTAACATGTCGAAGTAGGTTGGATATATGTTTTATAATTGGCTCTGTAATTTCTTCGGCCTGTAAGCCTCTAACCACACTCATCGAATCCGTAAATATTGTGAACTTTTCGCCCGTTCTTGTGGCTAGGAGTTTTAAACTACGATAGATAGCATATGCTTCGCAAAAGAAGATGGAACAAACATCATTTAAACGGAACTGATAAGAACGGTTAGGGAAGACAACTGCACAACCAGCGCCTTCTGGTGATCGAGAGCCATCCGTGTAAATATGTACATTGTTCGTGTATTTTGATAACAATTCATTAAACAGTTGATGATACATCTTAGGGTTAGCTGAGTTTTTCGGAAGATGAGCCATGGATAAATCCAGCAAAAAAGGTTTCGACAGCCAAGGAGGTTCAACGGAAGGTTGACGATCAAAAACAGGTGTAAACTTGAATGAGGATGTTTCTAGATAATTTTGCAGTCGTTTATGAAATGGTTTAGGAAATGAAAGTTTGGAGTTGTACATGTCCGAAAGTCTGTTAGAAAAAACATTATCGTAGACTGGCGTGTTTGGACAAGAAGATATTTTTGAAGCAAAGGAAAAACATAACTTTCTTCTTCTAATAGCAAGAGGCGTTTCTTCAGCTTCTGCCAAGATACTTAGGATTGGACTTGTCCTGTATGCACCGAGGGCTAACCTCAAACAAATATTCTGAACTGGATTTAACAAATTCAATACATTGCTTTTTGCAGAGCCATAGACAATCGATCCGTAATCAATCTTAGAACGAATCAGTGCAAAATAAGTCATCAACATTACTTTCGTATCAGCACCCCAGTTGTTAGAGGATATCCATTTTAAAATGTTAATTCTACGTTGTCAATCTGCCTTGAGTGAATGTATGTGAGGAGCCCATGACAATTTTTCGTCAAAAGTTAAACCAAGAATCTTAAGTTGATTTACTCTGGTAATCTGATGAGAACCTAAAGAAAGTGTTACTGTATTATTGACAACATTCCTTCTGGAAAACACTATAAATTGGGATTTCGTTGTTGAAAACTTAAAGCCTGATGTTACAGTCCAATGTTTAATTTTATTAAGGCAGTCTTGAAGTAAATTCTGAGTTGATATGATATTAGTAGCCTACCACTACAAAGAATGGTGATGTCGTCCGCAAAAAGATATATTTTTAGAGGGCGAGGTACAATGCTCGCAATATCATTAATTGTTACTAGGAACAACATAACACTTAGCACGGAACCTTGTGGGACTCCATTGTCCAAAACAAATTCACCAGACAAAGACCCTCTGTATCTAACTTGAATAAAGCGATTTGACAGAAAATTTCCAATGAACGCTAAAACATTACCATTAATCCCATTCTTATGCAGGGTGTCAATAATTCTATAAGTCCACGCCATGTCATATGCTTTTTCAATATCCAAGGCTACAGCCATTAAATGTTGGCCTGTGACAAATGCATCACAGACGTTAGTTTCAATGTTTACTAAATGATCTTGAGTTGACCGATACTTCAAGAATCCGCTTTGAAATGGCGAGAAGAATTTAATACTATTGAGGTACCATGTTATTCGGTTGTGTATTATTTTTTCTAATAATTTACAAAGAGTAGACGTTAGTGCAATTGGCCTATAGCTGCCAATATCATTAGGATCCTTATTGGCCTTTAATATTGGAATAACAATAGCCTTCTTCCATGCGTCTGGAATTGTTCTTGAAACGAGAAGTTCGTTAAAAATTTTTGTTAAGTAATCAATAGCTTTCGAAGGAAGATTTGTTAAGAATATGTTATGAATACCGTCAGGACCAGGGCTTGAATGTTTTAAAGTTTTCAGGCAGCTTGAAATTTCAGTACACGATACAGCAGAATTGACCACTGAATCATTTGAAGTATCCGATTGGAGAATATTAGAAATAGATACATTCTTATTTATCCCATGCTTTTCGAAATCAGTATCACGGTTAGAATTACTTGAATTTTTTGCAAATTACGAAGCAAAGAGATTAGCAATAATTGTAGAATCGGTTACGGACTTGTTATCGTGTATGAAAAAAGTAGGTACAGTCCGTCTTTTGGAATTATTAATCATTTTAATTTTCTCCCAGACATTCGAAATATTTGAATAATTCATCGAAGAAACATAGTTGATCCAGGACTGTTTCCGACAGTCCTTCAAAACTCTGCGCATTCGCGATCTGAGACGTTTAAATTTAATGAAATTATTAATTGTAGGATGTCGTTTGTACTGAGAGAAAGCTCTCTTTGATTCTCGAACAGCCGCTGAGCAGTGTATATTCCACCAAGGTACCTTCCGTTTTGTCGAATAACCGGATGTTTTAGGTATCGAAGCACTTGCAGCGTCTATAATCATTTTTGAAAATGTGTCAACTTTTTCAATTGCTGTTAGGTTACTTGTCCGGGAAGAATAATCTAACTGCTCAAGTTTCCCAATCAGAATTCTTCGAAATGTTTGAAAGTCGGCTTTCGAGAAGTCCCATTTTTTATAACAACACCTATTTTCTGTCGCAGCTGTACGTGAACTTAGGAGCTCAAGATTGTGAGCGACAGAGGAACTGCAAAACGTTAAATCAATAGCACTAAAAATGCGAAAGGAATTGTTAAGATGTGTAAAAGATTTGTTGTTTAGCAATATAAGTTCTGGATCTTCAAGAATTTTTTCAATGATCATGCCTCTGTCGTCCTGTTTATATGATCCCCACATCATGTTATGGCTATTAAAGTCGCCAAGCACAACAAATGGCTTTGGAAGTTGTTGGAATAAAGATAAAAGTTCAGATTTTGTAAATTTATGACTATGTGGTAGGTAAACATTACATATAGTAATGGGCCCATTAGGCAAAATTACAGTAACCGCCAAAGCTTCGATATTCGTATTTAGCCGAATTTCAGACGCTTTGTAATTGCTACTCACATATGTGGCTACTCCTCCACTAGCATGATCACAGTGTCTGTTTTTTAAAAAAGCTGAATAATGAGATATCGCAGCACAATACTCATTCTTGAAATTAGTTTCCTGCACACATACAAGTATTGGTTTGTGATTGTTGATAAGTAGTAGTAAGCTTTCTAGTTGTGACTTAAAACTGTTCATATTCCATTGTAGAACAAGCGTATCCATAATAATAATAACAAATTATTTACCGGATGTTAATTCGTCCTCGCTGTTATCAGTCGCAATAAGTGACTCATTGTCATCCTGAATAACTTTTAAAAACTTCTTTTTTAGAACAGTAAACTTCCTTTTCAAGCTTCTGTCTTGTAACAAATTACGTGTATCGGATAACATGGTAGTAAGGGCCTGCAAATCAGTAGTATACTCAAACGCGATATCAATGACATTCGAGCTACGGTTAGTTCTTTCCAGAAAACTTTTGAACTGCAAGAAATTCATGGGATGAGGGTTGGTCGTAGAAAACAATACTTCTTTGAGAGGTTGAAGTTGATCTTCCAACAAGATTTCAGTCAGGGAGTCTTTTCTCGATCTTTTTTTATCGTTGGATTTAGGTTTCGAAGGATGGGAATCAATTACTTGAGCGGTATGATCGATGACACATTGTTCCTGTGATTCAGAGTTGTTAGAAGTTGTAGACAGAGGGCGCTTTGTAGCGGTAGGTAACGAAGGGATATCTATATTTGAAGCCGTCTTATCACGTGACGCTAAAGGAGGAAAATTTCCAGAATCGATTCTGTCTACTGCATCCGTATTCTCACTAGGCTTACTATTAACTGTAGTTTTTTCAATCTCCCTGCAATTCTTTGCTAAGTGTCCCTGCTCTTTGCAAATGAAACAGGAAAGCGCCTCACTTGACAAATAAATCCAGTAAGTTGTCCCATCAAATTCAATTTTTAACGAATCTGGTAATTTACTGACGTCATCAGGGTGGATGTAAACCTGCCTACGAAAGCTCAAAATGTGAGACAGGCCAGGTTCGGATAGACCAGCGCGGAGAAACGTTATGGATGATCCGAGCCTCATTCCTAGTTTGTTTAACTGGGTTATAAGAACATCATGCGGAATTATAGGGCATACGTTTGATAAAATTATCCTTTTGAATTTTGTAAGCAACGGTGGAATTTCCAATTGGGTACTGTTGATTGTGATTGACGTTTTTGTATCCGTGAGTTTGTCAGCTATTTCTTTATTGGAAAGGTATAAGCAGATTCTATTTTTAGAAATGCGAGATATAAACCGAATTTCAGTCGGGTCAATCAGTTGGGCAACAGCTTGAACATAATCCTTTATCGGAACACCATCTAAAGAATCAATTATCACGGCTTGTTCTTTTGTTGGAAAACGTTCTTTTTGTGTGGCGGTAGCATAACTCGATTGTGGTAAAGACATTTTTTAAATCCGAATAGAGGCACGAACGTGCACTCACTAGAAAATTAGAAAAAACTCGCAGTATTGTTGCGCAGATGTAAACAAAACTGAAAACTGAAAACAGACGCCGTACGTAAACAACTGAGCGCCTAAGTCGTAGGCGCTCAGATGTAAGTAAAATATAGTAAAATACAAACCTTTGCAATCCGGAAAATAGGTCCAACAGCAACTAGGTTTATAATACTAATTGTTCATCACTCACTATTTTTTTAGTTGCATGAAAATATAAACGAAAAAACCAAAATATATCCGGAACGATATAATAACACGACTGAACGTTTCAAAACCGAACAGCTCGAAAACCAACCTTAGTTTGGATTAATAATACACTAAAATCACTCTTTGGTGCTTATTAGGGTCACTAGAGAACAATGCTTGAAATAAAAGTTTAAGATCTTTTAATTTTCTTATAAATTTAGATATTTTTAGTTTCGTTAGTTATCTTTCGTATTGTATTGGTTCGTTTCAATTTTCTTCATAGACTGAACTTAAAAAGTTTTATAAGCTGTGTTTTGTTAACATGAGTGATAGTAAATGTGTTGAGTTTTTGAAACATAAAAGCAGTAAACCGTTAAAAAGTAGAAAAAATTGTTCTAAATGTCTTTAATTTTTTAGTAAGAAAAAAATTGTTTCGTTATAATGTAATGGTTAAAAAATAATAATAAAGGAGTCGCTTTATGAAACTAAAATAATTACAAGTAATTTGAGGGATATAATTGAAAACGTTTAAAGGATAATGTTTATTTTAGCTGGATGTAGATATTTTTATGATGGAACGTAGTGTAAGATAATTTTGTCAGACGGAGAAGTAGATACGCACCAACTAGTGTAAAACTTTCGTTTACAATCTATAGGTGGGTCGGGGAGTGGACAAGGAGCTTCATACGAAATGTCGAGGTGTGGATAAGGAGAAGATTTGGTGACACCACCCACGAGCTGACGCAGTTGCTAACAGGGCATGGTTGCTTTGGAGCATATTTTGACGAGGCTCAAACTTCATGAAGTACCAAAATGTCAACTGTGCGACAGTGAAGAGGATGAGTCCATTGCGCATACTTTTGAAAGATGTGAGATATCGGAGACAGATTGGAGACATCTGAGAAGATAGGCGTTGCACAGTGGATTCCAGAGAGAGTAGGGTCAGCGATGCTGGAGGATGAGAAGAGCTGGAAGTTGGTCGCTCAGTTTGCGGAGAGGGTGGTCGTGAGACTGCGGAAGGAGGAGACATATGGAGATCAGCCGGTTCGCCCTCTCCCACAGTGAATCAATCCTGTCCCGATCTCAGAAGGTAAGGTAGGCACACTAATTTCCTGATCTGGTGATGAAAGAGATAAATTAAAGTGAGAGAGTGAGTATTGGTCAGTGGCAGCAAGAGGGGAATTAGGCTACTTTTCCCTTCCACGCTCCGCTGACAGTATGTAAATTTTTTTTAACCCGATATTTCGCTTGTAGTATTACATAAACAGTTCCGAGGGAGGTGGAGGGTTGTTTGCTGATGTCGGATCAAGTGGCCAGGCGGAGGGGTTTTGGTTGGTAGGTGGTTGCGGCCTCTTTGGGGCTGAACGAGGACGCCTCAATTGAGTCCAATACTACTTCCTCCATCGTAAGGAAGTGAACATGAGTTTTTCTTGCCGCCTCGGATATAAAAAAAACCTATAGGCGTTTGCCTCGGACGGTGTACTCTAACAGTAGTTCGACTTTATATGTCTTATCCTGAACGACTAACGCATTTCACGCATCGCAAAACCCGGATACACCTAGGATACGGCCTTAGAGTTCAATACACCGGGCTGTACGGTCAGTCAGGAACCATTACAGTTTTCTCTTCTCCAACGTAAAAAAATGTACTAGTAGCAGTGTATTAGTAACTAAACTAGCAACTTTTCCAAACGTTCACACAAAGCTAGTTTACTAGGGCTAGTCAATCTCGTGACCTTTTCTCCCCTACTTGCGCTAGTAAAATCAAACATGTTCAAAGTCACTAGTGCGCTAGTGAATATAAGAGCTTTAACTAAACTAGCTGCTAGTCGTTGGTTCCCATTACGCTATTTTACTAGCTGCTAGACTACTACCAGCTAATACTAGCGTCGTAGGAAAATGCGTTTACTGGGAACTTTTACCAGCTAATTAAACGCTCTTGTCCCTTTACCTTTACTTGACAATTGAGGGGTTTGTGGTAAAAATTACCTTTGTCATAAAAATAAAATTTTCGGTAAAATGGTAAAAACTGTTTTCCTCTTACAGTAGTAATTAATATTGGTATTTGAATTATCCATTTGAAAAATGGGTAGGCCTACTTTCTTCTAAAAAAAATATAAATTAAAACAATATTTTACTGTTAAGAAAATTTTATTTAAATTCCAAAATTGATGTGTCATGACAAAGGTTGTTTTTTCTTGAAAACCACTTCTACTAAATTAGTGGTAACAGGAATCTGGTTAATAAAAAAATAAACAGTTGGATAAAATGCTACATTTTATTTTTTCAAAAATTATAATACTTCAGCTATTTGTAATAATTTGTAGAACTCGTTTTAATTTTTATCTCCACTGCTGTTGTCCGATTCATCAACATCAGAAGTGGTATTATTGTCTTCACTTGTACAGTAGACTCTCAGAAATTCGGACTAATGTGGCGGACGGCCAGTCCGGATTTCGAAAAATCCGGATTTCCCGGAGGTTGGCAATTTCGTCTTTATGGCGAATAATTATGACAATAAGCATTAACGTTTATCTGATAATATAAGAGTGAGCTTCTGAAAAAACTTTAAAACACTGTAGGCCTAATAAATTACAGTAGGCTACTGGTACTGTAATTATTCAATATACGAAGCACAAACATTGACTAAACTTAACGCTATTGTACCGTAATAAGATTCGATTGCACTCTTTGTAAGATTTGCAAGTTACGGATTTCAAACATGTAACAAAATGTGTCATATATGTCTCAATTACAGAGTAATTATTATAATTATATAGAGTAATTATAGTAGGTACAAATTCATTAAAAAACCAAGTCTTAAAAATTGTAGAATTCATCCATGCTTTTTGTTGGTTTGTATACCAAAGTGGCAACACATCGTCTTTCTTTAAATTTTTAAAAGCTCTGGGTTTTCTTGATTTTTCTATTAATGTTAACCTAAGTTTATGACTGCCGGTCACATTGCTACAAGCCAGCACCGTAACCCGTTCCTTGCTTTTTTTATAGCCCGAGGCTGAAGCTTCTTTTTTGGGTGCGAGAGTTTTCGTGGGCAACATTTTATAGTTCAGACCAGTCTCGTCGCAATTATACAGCTGGTCACCGGAAATTCCTTCTTCGTCAAGGATTTTAAAAAGTAAGGTCTTAAATTCAGGAACAGCGTCTTTGTTCGCCGATAAAGTCTCCCCACTGATTTCATCGGGCCAATCCCATGAAAACATTTTACTGGTTGTTAATTTAAAAGTTGTAAATTTTCAGAAAATAAAGTAAAAAAAAAAATCATCTTCCGGACTAGCGCGATCCGGATTTTTGAGAGTCTAATGTATTAAGTAAATCATAAAATTTCCTACTTGACGGATTTAAAAAACTGTAGTTTTTATAAATCTTTAATTAATTAATTTTAATTTACTAAAAAAGGCTCTTCATACATTAAATACATTACTAATACAGTACATTAAATGTGAAGTATTTCCTAGAGGCTTCTTATTTCTTACTAATATTGTCCGGTTGTTCAAGTCCTCGTAGTTTTTCTTTTTAATAATTTCGGTTTGCCGCTTTCTTTTTACTTTTTATTTCTCAATTAGTTTCTTCACATTTCATTTTAATATTTTTAGACACAACTAACAGCTCAACTAACACACCAAACTTACAGCTATTAATCAAGTAATATAGTAGACTACATAACCTACAAAAATGTGATTTTTGGTAAAAATAACCATTGTCATGACATTGGTGGGTTTTGCTTGAAACTACTACTGTCTAAGGTTGTTTTTGCAGAACTAGTGTATATTCTATGTGTAATATCATTGGACATAGTACGTTTTTACTAAAATAGATTAGCTGGTTACAAAGTAGAACATTTTGCGTTTCGATAATGGCAAAATATTTAAAACCCACAATTTTTGACATAGGCAGTTTCTTGCTAGAAACCCTACAATTAATTTTTCATTTTATTATCCTATAATAATGAATATAACACTTTGTGTACATACCTTCTGAAAACCGAATTCACATTGTAAAGTATGAAAACATTTGACCGATTTAAAAAAATTATTGTAACTATTTCGAATAATATTTAATAACATTGTACAATATAAGCCCGAGTGTTCAGCGACGTGTACGTGTGCGACGTGTGTGTGTTAAGTACGTGTGCGTGAATCGTACAAAAACCCGCGCGAATGTAATGTTCTTATGTTTGTGTTACGTCATTAATGTTGTTGTGTAATGTTTATTTGTCATGTACTGTGACCGTAAATTTTGTCGAATGGACTCGTTTATGTATTTTTTTTAAATAAATTAATGCTTAGCAACATTATTTTTTTATAGTTTGTTCATTTAGATCAGCGATTCTCAACCATCTTTACCTCGCGTAACACTAACCAAAATCCATGTTTTATCCACGGCACACCACTTGATACACTTATTACTTTCTCTTGCCTATTTGAATCTGTAAGTAGGAAAGTATTGTTTTCATGTCGATTTTTATAAATCGTGTGTTCACCGGATCTACACGTTTTCAGCCCCCCTGAACCCTAAAAACATGTTTTTAGCGATTGGTCTGTGTGTGTGAACAGAATATCTCAAGAACGGAACATCGTACGAACTTGAAACTTAAGTTAGGTACCACTAGAGGACCTAACACAAACATTTTCATCAAAATTGTTTAATCGGAAGTAGTAGTTTATTCGGGTAATTTTTCACTTCCCTGCGATTTTCTCAAAAACTGCTCTTACGAAATTTTTAAAATCACCTCATCTATTTTTTTTATGCTTTACAAGATAGAATAGGCGCCAAGTCTCCTGAAATTCTTGGAAAGGTTGTTTTCTCGTAAAAAAATTTTTAAGATTGCGAATTTAATATGCATTTTAGCGCAAAAATGTATAATAAAAGCTGTAGAGAATTTAAAATCCTACAACTTTCATTTCATTTTTTTTTTTTGTATAACGCTGATTTAAGCGATAATTAGCAATTTTCTGCTCTTTCCTTACGAAAACGTGTAAAATATCGATTTTTTTTAAGATTTCAGCCTTAGTATACATTTTACGACAAAAATGTAGCTATAATCAAATTTATAGGAAATTAAAAGATCTACAACTTTATTTAAGAATTTTTCTCTACAGACCCTAGTTTAGCGTGAAAAAGTGATTTTCCGTATTTTAAAGTCAAACTCAGGTTGATTTCATTTTACGTCTTTCACTCATGATTAAAATAAGGTTAGGTTTTTTGACTTTTTTTGGTTTAACGTCTGACTCTTCTGCAATTACTGCTAATGCAGACGGTGAAGGATGAAATGATTTTTTGTAACGTATAAAAATATACCATATCTGAATGGGATTCGAACCCAAGACCGCATAATGAGAGACGAACACGTTACCAACTACGCCAATGCGGCCGGCAAAGGTTTTTTGAGGTTAGTTTGTTTATTTCTAATGTTTTATTTTTTAGGTTTCATTGTTCATTATTTGCATTGGCAAGAGAAAGTCGTGTGAGTGTTTCACACCAGATTTTTACTAATTGTTTTTGTACTAATTATTTAGTATTTACGTATAATAGAACATTTTGAGGGTACTAGGTTATGTGGGATTATAGTTTTAGTTTTAAAGTAGGATTCCGTAAATGATGGTGGTATATGTATGTATTTTGTGGTTTAATACCCCCTCTTCTGAAAAGGGTGGACGGAATAGTGTGCTTTGCTTATTGTATGAGGGTTTGACGGAATTTTGTTTAGGAAGGACGGATTTGTGTTCGTCATCAACAGAGCATCTGCGGCCTATCAAAGGCCAATTAGCGGTCACCATTATTTTACATTGTTGTAATGTGGGAGGAGAATCACCCTTCTCCAACATAACGAATTACAGCTTAAAGCTCTGTATTCATGTAAAGTTCTCTGTACCTTTCTCCTAATTTCTAACACATATATCCCTCATCTACAAATTTTACCGATCTTCAACATCAGTAGAAAAAACTCAAAATAAAACATCAAAACTATTGACTCTTTAGTTTTACAGCTAATTAATCATTCCGCTTTCTTAAAAACACTCAGTTTCATTCAAAACAAGTTGTTGAAAACGAATTCCCTACCAAGGGCATGAGAAAATATTGTAGCAATATTAAATAGAAAAATAAATTGTTTATTTTTTTACTAATAAATATTGTCATATGAATATATAGGAAGGAAAGTATTGTTTTCATGTTGAGTTTTCGAAATCGACTTTTCACCGGATCTACACGTTTTCAGACCCGCTGAACCCAAAAAAAAAATGTTTTTAGCGATTGGTTTGTGTGTGTGTGTGGTTTGTTTGAACAGAATATCTCATGAACACAACCTTTTACGAACTTGACATGTGAAACTTAAGTTAGACACCACTACCGGACCATGCACGAATATTTTCATTAAAATCGGTCAACCAAAAGTATCGTGTGATTTTTCACTTTTTTGCGATTTTCTCAAAAACTGGCCATACGATTTTTTTAAAAAATCGGCACTAAATTTTTTATGCTCTACAAGATAGGGTAGGCGTCATAACTGCTGAAATTCTTGGAGAAGCTGTTTTCACGTAAAAAAAATCGTTTTTTTTAAGATTCCTGCTTTAATATGCATTTTAGCGCAAAAATGTAGACAATTTAAAATCCTAACACTCTTAATTCAAACTTTTTTTTTATAACGCTTAGTTTATTAGCTTAGGTAATTAGCGATTATCTGTTTTCTCTCACGAAAACGTGTAAAATATCGATTTCTTTTTACGATTTCAGTCATAGTATGTTTTACGGCAAAAGTGTAATCAAATTTTTTAGGAAATTAAAAGATCTATAACTTTTATTTAGAGCATTTTTCTCTCCTAGTTTAGCGTGAAATAGTAATTTTCCGTATTTTTAAGCCAAACTGAGGTTGATTTTCATTTTGCGTCTTTCACTCATGATTAAAATAAGGTTACGTTTTTTAAGGTTTTTAAAGTCGTGTGAGTGTTTCACACCAGATTTTTACTTTTGAGACCGCAAAGGATCACTTTAGTAAGTTATTTAGAAGTTTTTTCGTATTCTTTTCGGCAATATTCGGTCATTCTGACCGATCTGGTCTTTCTCTCTGCCTCTGAAAGAACCGTTTTAGTGCCTCTGTTTTCGGTTTTAGTATTAAATCTAAAGTTTTTGTCATTAAGTATGTCTAGCCTAACTCTCTTCAGCTCCAGATCCCTTAAAGTTAAACCTAGTTCTTTCATATCCTCTCTGATTTCCTTGATCCCGATTGGTGTTTTCTTCTTTGGCAAACAAGTTTTTTATAATTCTGTTCATAATTCTGTCTTCTGGTGTTCTAATTAAATGTCCAAAGAAAGATATCCTTTTCTTTTTCATAGAGTCTATTATTGGCTCATTATTTTGGTAGATAATTTTGTTGGGTAAGATTCTCCACTCCCCAGCTTCTCGTGTTTTTTGCCTATACAAGATTTTTGATTTGTTTCTTTTTCTCATTCATAATAGCTACAAAATGTTTACGCCCACACTTTCCATCCAGACGAAAATAAATTCTTATTTTATAATATTGTTATAAGTACTCGTACAAAGAAAGTTTGTTTATTTTATTATACCCGGATCTCGAAAGGACGTTAGCTTATATGTTACAATTATTATCCTACTAGAATGTACAAGCGTAAGAAAATAACTTTTTTATTGGATAGGAGTTACACTTTTGAAAAGAAATATATATACTTTATATCGTATTCAAGAACGGAAAAGTAGTAGGTACTTGACGTTACTAACTTAACAAGGTATGAATGCAATAACAATTGTAAAAGACACTTTAGAAGAAACGGGGAGAGCGTTTCAAAGGTAGAAGAGATTCTGGTCTTAAGAAATATACAGGACTATAATACAATAGGTTACTTTGATATTCTGACCTCAACCCTTTAAGAAGATTAGATCCCAGTTTATTGACCGTAAAATCGTACAGGAAACCTCAGTCTGTGAATAAATAACGCTTTTGAACAATGACTGACCGAGTCATGCGGGGAGGTGGTTCAGAGTGAAATGGGACTTAGAAGGGGTACACTACGCTCTATGCATTCAGTTGTATTAGACCAGTGTAATTAGGATATTTTGTTAAAAATAAATGAAAGCAAAAAATTAAAACGGAGAAGTTATCTGCATGGTATTTTAACTTATCTCTAAAAAAAATCTGGTGTGAACACTCACACGACTTTCTCTTGTCAATGCAAATTATGAACAATATAACCAAACATAAGTAATAAAACATTAGAAATAAACACAAAAACTAACCTTAAAAACATAACCTTATTTTAATCATGAGTGAACGATGCAAAATGAAAATCAACCTCAGTGAGGCTTACAAATACGGAAAATCACTCTTTCACGCTAAACTAGGCTGTAGAGAAAAATACTTGAAACAGCAGTTGTATAGATCTATTATTTCCTTTAAATTTAATTATGTGAATTTTTGTTGTAAAATGGATAGATACTACGGCTGAAATCTTTAAAAAACTATAGATTTCTTTTTACAGATTTTCATGAAAAGAAAACAGAAAATCACAAATTTCCACTAAACTAAGCGTTATACAAAGAAATGTTTGAAATAAAAGTTGTAGATTTTTAAATTGTCTACCACTTTGATTTTTACACTTTTGCTCTTTAACATATTTTATGGCCGCAACCTTAAGGAAACCATTTTTTTCTACGAGAGAACAGCCTCCTCAAGAACTTCAGCAGACGTGGCGCCTACCGTATTTTGTAGAGCATTAAAAATGTTGTACATGTGGCAATTTTTAAAAAAATCGTAAGAGCCGTATTTCAGAAATTTCAAAAAAATTAAAAATTACACGAATAAACTAATACTTCCGGTTGACCGATTTTGATGAAAATGTTCGTGTTGGGTCCTCGAGTAGTACTTAATTTAAGTTTCAAGTTTTAAATTCGTACGATATTCCGTTCTTGAGATATTTTGTTGATATACATACAGGCGCGCGTACACACACACGCACTTATACAGACCAATCGCTAAAAACATGTTTTTTGGGTTCAGAGTATCTGAAAACGTATAGATCCGGTAAAAACTCGATATCCAAAAATCGATATGAAAACAATACTTTCCTTCTTTTTCATGTACGCAAGAGAAAGTAAAAATTGAAACTGAGAAGTTATTTGCATAGTATTTTAACTTATCTCTTAAAAATATTATTTTATAACGTCATTAAAAACAAAATTAAACAGTCAAAAATTTCTAACACTATTTCTACCGCTCGTTAATACAATCTGTTTTGTAACCATGTGTTTAGCAATTGGTCATGAGATGTTTTTTGAGGTTAGTTTTTTGTTTATTTCTAATGTTTTATTACTAATAGTATTAGGTTATATTGTTCATTATTTGCAATGACAAGAAAAAGTTGTGTGAGTGTTACACCAAATTTTTATTATTAGAAAAAATTTTTTTTGTATCCAAGTCGGTGAGAACAACTCACGTTCACTCCTTCACGACGGGGAAGTAGTGTTGGACTCAACTGAGACGTCATTGTCCAGTTCCAAGGATGCCCCAACTGCCTAATCACCAAAAAATCACCGCCTGGGCACTTGATGCGACATCTGCGAAAATTCTCTCTTTCCCTCGGAACTGTTAATATAATACTACAAGGGAAATATCGGGTTGAAATTTAAACATTGTCAGCGGGGTATGGAAGGGAATTGTAACCTAATTCCCCCCCCCTTGCTGTCATCAACCATCACTCACTCTCTCACTTTCATTCATATTTTTCATCACCAGCTCAGGAAATAATCCAGTGAAAATAATACAGCCAGGGTATGTAATCCAGTGGCATGGAAATGCAGACGAAGAGATAAAAAAGTAAAATAAAGAAAATGGAAAAAGCATATGAACTGACAAAAATATACAGTAAAATATCAATATCGCTAACTAAAATATTAAGACATTGCAAATTCAGTTATAAAATCTGAAGCATTATACGGATCAGAATGTATCTTCCACCAGAAGAAGATTTAAAAATAAATAGATATGAAAGATAGATAAAACCTAAGGATGATATAGAGTAAATAAAAAAATGAAGATGGAGAATATAGGTTAAGAAGTGATAAAGGGATCTCTTGGAATGAAAAATAAAAAATAAAACTTACTCTATGACAAATAAAAAATTACTTTTATGAACATATCTACTGAATGAACTTGAAAAGATTTACAAAGCAGTTATTTCCTTTATACAAAAATTACAAAACATAAAACAGATTTTTCATAGAAAATTAAAAATATATGAAGTAGATGAACGTTTGTCAATTGGATAGAGAACAGGAGTGAATTTAGAAAAAAAAAGTTAAAGAATTTAGGGGTTTCAAGAGAAAGAGAAAATTGACAACAAGAAATAGTCAGAAAAATAGAAGAAGAGTTCAATGAAGAAATAAAAATCTGTGTGAAACACTCACAACATCTTTCTCTTGTCAATTTGAAGGAGTGAAACTAACTTATGTTACATCATGAGTAAACAATCTAAAATGAAAAACGTAACCTAATTTTAATCACGATTCCACTTAAAATCACGGAAATCACTAATTAACTAGGCTCTGTGGAAGAAAATTTTTGAAATAAAATGTGTACAGAGTGGCCCATAATATGTTGGTTCCTAGTATTTACGGAAATCGGAAGAAAGGTTAATAGAATAAGAAACCTGTAGAAAAAAAAAATTTTTTTTATATGAAATGTACATTTTATATATTACCTTGAAAATTATATAGGCGTAGCAAAATTTCCACCATGATTCTCTATACACTTTATACAGCGGCTTTAAACTAATTCATAAATTTTCAATAGTAACATTTTATATCGTCATTTACATAATCAAATGCAATGCAATTGAACTTTTTAGTTCGTGCAGGTTATGTGGTTTGGAAGAATACATTAGTTCCTTTACAATGTCTCACAATGAAAAATCACATGGTGTTAAGTCTGGCGAGCACGCAAGCCATTCGATTGTACCACGAATCAACATCAACTCTGAAATTTAAAAACTCACGAACTTTGACACCGAAATGTGCTACGGCGTCATCAGGTTGCAGATGAGCGATTGTATTAATTCAGAAGATGCCTTACAAGTTGATTTACCAGAACTGGATACAAATGCTTCAGCAAATTCTTGTAGGTTATCGTCATTGCAAATTGATCGGGGACGACTACACCTCAGGGCATTTAATAACACCTCTGTGTTTTTAAATTTCTTATTTAACTTTTGTAAATGTTTCCGAGTCGGTAACGACACACCTGAATACATATCACTAAATTCTTCAAGTACTTTAGCAGTACTTTTATGATGCATCCACCAAAATTGAAGCATATAAACTCATGGTTGAGTTGTAAACATTTTAAAAGTACCGTTACGAAGGAAAAAATAGTAACTACATGGAGATGTACCTCACACTAGCCACTGTTACAGACAACTAATGAATGTTGTACGTGATGCTGCCAACATTAAACTATTACCAACTTATCAAAATGAAATGTCTCATCTCATGGGGAAACCGACATATGGGCCAGCCGGTAGTAGTTTAGGTCACCAGCCTAAAAGCTGGTTTGAACCCTCTCTAGAGGCTTTACAAGGTAAAACGAGGAGTGAGGTGGTTTAAAATTGACTTCCTCACTGAGTGGAAAATTATGCTTATTGGCGTGCCGATGATTGCCGGGTGTTCTAATCACGATAGACACCAAAAAGAGTTGGGCATTATAACTTTTACCGTTTTCCAAAGACCATTGAAACTAGATTGAAGTGGATAAATGCTTATAAGCGGGCCGATTTATTTTCTGCTGATAGTGGTCGCGTGTGTTTAGTACATTTTGACGTCGGATTATGTACGCGATTTAAAGTCCGAGTTGCTACATATTCCATTAAAACATGTCTTAAAGACGAATCAGTCCCACATTTAAATTTCCCGATTTGTAGTGCCGTTCTACGTCCGGTAAACCCGACTTGTAGTGAACGTAAAATTCGAGCAGAGAAACGATACGCTTGTAAGGAAGTTTATGATATTTTAAACTCATCATCCAATTACAACACAGGCAGTTCAGAAAATGAAGAAGCCGTAGAGAAGGTAGGCCTCGTTTGACGAAGAACCGCCAAATTTGAATGTTGAGCAGTCAGAGGAAACTGATTTCTTAAAACGTGAAAACACCCAATTAAAAGAAGAAAACAAGTTACTCAGAGAAAAACTTCAGGCCGCAAACGAAGAATTATTAAAATTAAGATCGATTTCCCGTGTAAACAGACTAAACCGCTATGTTTGTAAAGACAATGCAAACATCCTACCGTCACTATGCACCGACCGAGTTTTGGGGACCAGACTACGTCATCTTATATCTCACTGCAGCTGTGCGTGACCGCTATCGTCTAGCACAGTAACCGTCGGTTAGATACATTTTCACCTATTTCTCCTGGTCTGTGTATCATAGAATAGAAATAAAATAGAGCTAACAAAAGAAAAAAATACGGAAATGAAAAGAAGAAGGGAATGTGGAAGAAAGAGGTTCAAATCTTAAAAGTCCACTCATGTTTTATTCTTATGGTTATTGTGAGAAAAGGAGCCTCTACTACTTAAAAACTACCAGAAATATATCGGTCATAAAGCACCAACTAAAAGAGGGTTGTAAAATGGGGTTGAAAATATTAATAAACTCCCCCTAGTTTTAATCACTATATAAACCCTCTTATTTACGCCCAGCGTAGTTGGTTGTTGTTACTTCAACGTATTAATAATTTAAATACACACCGGCATAAATTTTTCTGCGATTGCAACTTGTTAGAATATTTATCAAATTAATTCGCTGTGGTAAGATTTCATTTTCTTTACAAACACCTTGTCCTTCGTCTCCTCCTCTAACGTTTTACCACAACTTCACTTCATTAAGTTTTCTTCTTCGCCATCTTGTTGCTTAAATGTTAATTTTCTCGCCTATAATTTTTTCTCGTTGTTGTTTAGGTCATCAGCCAAAAGACTGGTTTGAACCTGTAGAGGTTTTACTAAGTAAAACGAGGAGTGAGATGGTTTACAATTGCCTTCCTCGCTGAGTGGAAAAGTACGCTTATCAGCATGCCCGGCCCTCTGAAAAGCACATATTTTCCACTCTGCAAATGACACCTTCACTTCATTCACCACAGGGTCTGGCTGTATAATGAAATTCATTACTTTTAGAGGAGATAACTCTGAATAGTGTCTTTTACACCTCTATCTCTTCTGTTTTTAAATGATTCAGTCATTTAATTGGCTGACCATGTGATAAGAAACAGAACTATTTATTTTAGCCCTGCAACAAACAGATTGAGTGTACACAATTTGACACTCCACCTGTCTGTTATGGGCAGTTTTTTCTCGTATAGGGCCAATATTAAACCACGTGAGGTGACTTCAGACGTGGTAGCTCTTTTTGTATTCCTCATTCTCAGCATTTTTTCACCGTAGACTTTTTCCATTCTTCTATCCACCCGGTTTTCTGTTTTTGCTGTTCATGGAAGCCCTTAAAGTCCGTAATTAGTTATCTGAATTTGGTTCAGTTCATTAACTTTTCTCGTTTTTTCCGGTTTTTCTAATAAATAAACCATTTATCCGTCACCTTAGATCTATTGTTTACTGTCTTAAAAATTTGGCCTAAAAACTAATATTAGTATCATATCATAATAAAAACTAATCAGTATACCTAAATTGAAAAAAACTATTTATGTAGGGAAAATAAACAGATTTTACTCTGTTTTCCCCTTCGTATAGGGCTAATTTTACCCCAACGTGAGGTGACTTTAGACGTTTCTGAAAGCTGTTTTTACAACCCACATTCTCAGTAATTGTTGATGTTTCTGCTGAGCGTTTCTACTTTCTTCTGTCAACCCGGTTTTCTGTTTTTGCTCTTTATGGAAGCCCTTAAAGTCCGTAATCAGTTGTCTGAATTTGGTTCAGTTCATTAACTTTTTTCTTTTATTCCGGGTTTCCTAATAAATATCTTTTCGAACTTCTTTGAACCATTTATCCGGACATCTAAAAGTCCAGCCTTCCTTAGTTTGCTCCTTCTGTCGACAAATAATCAAGTCACTGAGCATGTGCATTACTTAAAAATGTGTACACGCTGATTGAAAAGTAACTACAAAACACTTTTAAACGTAATTTAGTATTTTTATAAATATAACTGTTCAACATATCAACTGTTAATCCTATCATTACTGACATTTTAAGTACTGAACAATAAATTTATATAATTGGTATACTTATATCCATTCTTTATCATAAATAAGCTAAGTGTGGTTAGAGGTTATACGAGGTGTGGCTATTAAATAACGAGACTGACGTTGTATTTTATACATAATCACTTATTGTCACATTCAATATACACTCCTTCTCTATCTCAACAACGTTCCATGCGAATTTTCCATTGTTGGAAACAGTGCTGGAAGTCATCTTCTGTCAGCTCCTTCAGGACACGTACCGCTTTCTCTTTTACAGCTTCCACAGACTCAAATCTTGTCCCTTTTAATACAGATTTCACCTAAGGGAACAGGTAGAAGTCACATGGTGCAAGATCTGGCGAATAAGGTGGATGTTCTGGCACTGAGATGCTGTACCTGGTTAGGAACCTCTTGACAGATAACGCGGAATGAGCTGGCGCATTGAGTTGGTGTAGAACCCATGATTTGTTCTTCCACATTTCGGGGCGTTTTTCCTTACTCGTTGACGCAGTTTAGAAAGTTCCTTAAGGTAGCAATATTCATTAATTGTTTGACCTTCAGGTGACCTTCCAGTGAAGGTACACAATCCCATGGATATCAAAAAAAAAACAATCATCATTGCTTTAAAATTTGACTTTCTCATTCGAGCATTTTTGGCTCTCGGTGAAGTTCGGCTCTTCCAGTGCATGGATTAGGGCTTTGTTTCCGGATCATAAGTAAAAAACCACGTTTCATGTTATTATCTTCTACCTGTTCCGTAAGGTGAAATCTGCATTAAAAAAGATAAGATTTGAGTCTGTGGAAGCTGTAAAAGAGAAGGGGCGCGTATCCTGAAGGAGCTGACAGAAGATGATTTCCAGCACTGTTTCCAACAATGGAAAATTCGTATGGAGCGTTGTAGTGATAGAGAAGGGATGTTTAGGCCCGATAATTAAATTATTTTTGTTATCGCCGCTATCGGTAGTAAATATAGGTAGCAGATAACTCGACACAGTCGTTGAGTGACCATCGTACAGTGCGCGTCGCCTTTTGTTACCGCTGTCTCGTTAACCGCATACGACCGCTGTTTTTATAACACGGGAGTTCGGAACACCGCAATTTGGAAACCTTGTACCTTATCCCTGCGCAGGTGGTATTCCTTTTATTTTATTTTTCCTTGTCTTGGAAAAAGGGGTAAGTCAAGATTTCATTAAATTTTACTTCGCATATATTATAATTAATTTATGTTACCGCACTACAGTCCACTGTCGCTCTATCAAATAAAATACAACCGCAACCATTGGTAACCTCCGGACCTGATATCTTCCAGAAGCACATTATTAACTTTCGGGCGGATAGCTTCGAAAAGACCATTGGTTTTCCTTCGCGAGGATATACCTTTACATTGTGTTTTATTTGATGTCAATTGAATTCACGTTAAATCGCTATGTTAATGTAAATGTAAATAACATTAATTTGTTTAAAATACGCTATTCGCTATTGCACGCTATACGCATATTTGTTAAATTTGCGCTTTGCATAAAATTCATAACTGTTCATTTTTTTAAGAAGTCGGAAAACTTTAATTACGTTTTCAATTATATATATTGTTAGCATAATACGCATTACAATTCTTGTATGCTGTGTCGAGTTTTAACCTGCATAAAACTTGTTATTCGCTTTAGGTTATCTGCTACCTATTCCTACAAATTTTGTTATTTCGTTATCGGCTTATCTACAAACTTAACATTTAAATTTAAATTTCGATAAACACAATAATTATAATTTTATTATTTCAATTTGATTATCTTCATGAATAAATTCTTTAATCCTTAAATTATTTTTAATTATTATAACTTAATTTAAAGAAATTATTCTTTAATTAAGTTACGCGATTTCCGTGCTACTTGTTTGCATTTATAACCCTGTTATTTGGTTCATTTCTTATATTTAAAAAAAAAAAAAATATGGCAACCGATCAAAAAAGGTTAAGGGTATTAGAAGCTAAGAAAAACCATCTCTACCAAAGAGTTCAGCAAACGTATGATGCCAGCCTAAAGCTGGATATACCCGCTTGTAAAGATTTATTCATAAAAAAATGTTTAACTATTAAAGAAACCCGAAATGAATTTCGTTTAATTATGGATGAAATAAATGAATTGTCATTAAAAATAGATGATAACACTGAACCTAGTTTTCAAGCAGTTGATGCTTTAGAAGATTTATATTGTGCTATTATAACCGCAGAAAATTCGCTTAAATTAGAAATTAACAACAGTGAACAAAAAAGTAAACAAGTTACTGAAATTAAGCCTAAAATTAAGTTGCCGATTTTAGAACTACCCGGATTTTCGGGCGAACTTTCGGAATGGCCTATATTTTTTGAAAGTTTTAAAAGTAATATTCACGAAAATATTAACTTATCCGATTCCGATAAAGTTAGATACCTTGTAGGTAAACTAAGTAAAAAAGCATTAGCAGTAACTTCCGGAATTCCGCCTACCGCTGAAAATTATGCTATTTTATGGAAAAATCTTGTAGATAAATATCAAGATAAAAGAAATTTAGCGTCTTTTTATTTAAATAAAATTTTAGAGTTTAAACCTCTTACTTGTCAATCTTCTCAAGGATTAGAAAACTTTTTGCATTCTTTTGTAGCATCCGTTGATGCTCTTAAGGCTATTAATGTCGGTAACTTAGCCGATTTTATTATTTTGCAAATAGCCCTCTCAAAGTTAGATCCAGAAACTGTGCGCTATTTTGAAATGCATTGTAGGAAGGATGATATCCCTACGTTCGATCAACTTTTAACTTTTACAAAAGAAAACGAAAAAATTCTTTTTCGTAATTCAAAATTTAATAAACTCGAGAATTCTCAAATTAAAGATAAAATTAACAAAAGTAAACCTACTCATACTTTTTTGACGAGTAAGAATAATAATTATCAACCCCCAAAATGTGCAATTTGCAATGAATTGCATCAAGTTTTTAAATGTCCTGAATTTAAACGGTTATCATCCGCTGACCGATTTTCGGCTGTAAAAACAAAACATTTGTGCGTGAATTGTTTGTCATCTCAGCATACTACTAAGAACTGTAAGAGTTTTAAGACCTGCATTTTCTGCAACAAACGACACCACTCTACCTTGCATCGTGACAGTCAACCTTCTGTGACGAAAACTGAGGAACTGAACGCAAGTAAATCGGATACTCAGACTCCTTCTGTCGACACTTCGAAACAAGTTACCTCATTTGATTCTTCGCTCGCGCACTGCTCAACATCGTCAGTTAGCATGACTTCTCAAAATACTCCGCCAGAATCGATAGTTCTATTATCAACTGCAAAAATTCTCATTTTTGATACGATGAACCGCGCTCATGAAGCTCGTGTGCTTCTTGACAACGCCAGCCAATCAAATTTTATTACTGCCGAATTTCAACGCAAGCTGGGGTTAAAGGTATCACGAGTGAATTCAGCGGTTCAGGGAATTGGACTTAGCACTCGTCCTCTTAAATTTAACGCATCACTTTCTATCGCCTCCCGCTTTGATACGCAAAGGGTACTTAAATTAGACGCTTTTGTTATAGATAAAATAACTGATAGTTTACCCAGCCGATGTTTTTCATTGGAGTCATTATCGCACTTAAAAAATATTCAGCTCGCTGATGATACGTGTAATATTCCCAGTCAGATAGACATTCTGTTGGGATCGGAAATATTTTCGCGTATAATAAAATCACATAAAATAACGGGACCTCCCGGGACTCCAGTCGCTTTAGATACGCTTTTCGGTTACATTCTTATGGGAAGAACTGTATCGGATCATTCGCACAGTAATCGTTCTGAAAATCAAGTCTACATGTCTACTACTGAGACTTCACTGGATGATTTAATGAAGAAATTTTGGAGTCTAGAAGAAATCCCGCAACCCACTTTTTTGGACAAAGGAGACGAGATATGTGAAAAACATTTCATCGACACCCACCAGAGACTACCGACTGGTCGCTATTCTGTTTCGCTGCCGTTTAAAGAAGATCCTTCCACTCTCGGAGATTCACTACCTGTCTGCGAAAAACGCTTCTCATCTTTAGAAAGACGACTTAAAGCCAATCAAGACATGAAGATAGAATATCATGCCTTCATGAAAGACTACATCGAACAAGGTCACATGTCTCTGTCAACTTTTACTAACGACAGTTATTATCTGCCACATCATTGCGTAATAAAACCGGACAGTGCAACCACACGTCTTCGAGTAGTTTTCGATGCAAGCGCTAAGGCTTCAAATAATCGTTCGCTTAATGATCTTCTTTATACAGGACCTAAATTACATTGTGACTTAATAGAAATTCTTGTTAGATTCCGCTTATATCCGATTGCAGTTACTGCAGACGTGAAACAGATGTATCGGCAGATTGAAGTCAATTCCGAACATCGAAAATTTCAGAAGATTTTATGGAGATTTTCCCCAGATGAAGAAGTGCGCGCGTGGACACTAAATACTGTGACTTTTGGTGTCAAGCCAGCTCCATTTCTCGCGATTCGAGTCACTCGGCAATTAGGCGTAGATGAAGCAACCAAATATCCTGAAGCTGTTGCCGCAATAAATAATTCCATCTATATGGATGATCTGGTCACCAGTATAAAGAACCTCCAAGAGGCTCAGACGCTATACCATAACTTACGAAAATTGTTTAAGGCTGGTGGGTTCGAAATGGTCAAATGGTCAAGCAATTCCTCTGATTTAGTTTCTGTAATTCCAATTGAAGATCAACTTCTGAATTCTAAAAATTTCCAAAATGATGACACAAGAAAAATTTTGGGTTTGCAGTGGATCGCATCATCGGATTGTTTTAGTTTCAAGATATGCTCTGAGAATAAAATTTGTACAAAACGCAACATTTTGTCGTCAATAGCTAGGATATTTGATCCTTTGGGATTTCTAGCTCCCGCAACGCTGCTAGCAAAATGTTTAATAAAAACATTATGGTCATTAAAAATAGACTGGGATGAAAGCCCTCCAAAACAAATCGTGGAGACTTGGACCAACTTTCAATCGCAACTGCCAGTACTATTAAAATTAAAAATTTCTCGCCATGTCGCTATTTCTGAAGGACACACAGCAGATCTTATCGGTTTCTGCGACGCGTCTGAAAAGGGCTATGGTGCTGTAGTTTACATTAGAGCTCAGCAACCAGATAATACATTCAAAATTAATCTCTTATGTGCAAAATCTCGTGTTGCACCTATGAAAATAAATACAATTCCGCGGCTAGAGCTATGCTCAGCAGTTATGCTTGCTCGATTGATTTCATTTGTGTCCAAAGCATGTGAAATTCAATTTAAGTTCAAGAATATATTCGCATTCTCGGATTCAATGATAGTGCTTCAATGGATCAATAGCCCTGCATCGAGGTGGAAAACCTTTGTCGCTAACCGCGTATCATATATACAAGAAAATCTACAATCTTCAGCTTGGTTTCACATAAATGGAGAGCAAAATCCGGCCGATTGTCTCTCTCGCGGCCTACTGCCAAATAATTTGGTTGACCATCAGCTATGGTTTCGAGGCCCAAGCTGGCTAGAAGAAGATTATTCTCTCTGGCCTAAGTATCCGATCAGTTCGTCAAAAGAATTCGTCGATGAACAACGTGTTTTGATTGCTTCGGAGTCAGCAGATTACCCGCTTCGAGACTTAATAGACAAATGCTCGTCCTACAATAAATTGCTCAGAGCCACTGTTTACGTTTTACGGTTCTTAAAACGACTTCCTTGCGTTGATGGTCTCATATCCGCATCTGATTTAGCCGCCGCCGAATTACTTATAGTCAGAGAAGTACAAAAGGAACATTTTGCCTCGGAAATACAATCGCTTATTGAAGGAAAGGGCTGCTCTTCGGAAATTAGGAAGCTCAATCCGTTCTTGTCAGAAGGTGTTCTACGTGTTGGTGGACGGTTAATTAACTCGGAAATAAGCTACGAGCAAAAACATCCTATACTTCTTCCAAAACGAGATAACTTCACGAATCTCATCATAAATCATTGTCATCAAAGGCATTTCCATACAGGGCCGACGCTCGTGTTATCGCTACTACGCCAGAAATATTGGATCTTAGGTGGAAGAAGCATAATTCGAAACTTGATCCGTTCTTGCAATATTTGCTTTAAACTTCGACCAAAACCCGTATTTCCTCTTATGGGAAGCCTACCCTCTGCAAGAGTGAAGCCAAGTAAGGCATTTTTGCACACCGGTGTGGACTACGCTGGACCATTCTGGGTGTCCTGGACAAGACGCAGGGGCGCTCGCCCTCAAAAGGCTTACTTGTGCTTATTCATCTGCTTAACTGTCAAAGCAGTACATTTAGAATTAGCATCTGATTTGTCAACTCAGACGTTCCTTTCTGCCTTTAAAAGGTTTATATCTCGCCGTGGGCCATGCAAGACGCTTTATTCTGACTGTGGAACAAACTTCATTGGAGCCAGAACTCAGTTGAAAGAAGTATACGAATTAATAAAATCAGACGCTTACGTCCATGCATTGGGGTCAGAGCTAGCCGAGAACCAAATTGAATGGAAGCTTAACCCACCTTATGCTCCGCATTTTGGCGGTTTGTGGGAGTCCAATGTAAAGTCTGTGAAGAGCCATCTTTATAGAGTAATTGGTCAACAAATTTTAACGTTTGAAGAGCTTTCCACCGTTTTTTCACAAATAGAAGCTATTCTCAATTCTCGCCCGCTTTATTGCTTAAGCTCGGATCCAAGCGACCCTTCAGCTCTTACTCCAGCTCATTTTTTAGTGCAACAACCTCTACAAGGACTGCCTACTTGCAACCTACTGGATGAACCACTGAATCATCTTACTAGATATCAGCTTTTAGACCGGTTGATCCAAGAATTCTGGAAGAGATGGAACGTGGAGTATCTTCACAACCTGCAAGTAAGACAAAAATGGAACTCTCCCGCTAAACCTGTGGAGGCCGGTTTAATCGTCATCATTAAAACTGATAATTGTCCGCCTCTTCAGTGGCCACTTGGAGTAATTCAAGAAGTTATTCCTGGTCCGGACGGAATTATTCGAGTCGTGAAAGTTCGCACTCGAACAGGAGTACTTACGCGGTCGGTGACTAAAATTTGTCCGTTGCCGACCCAGTAATATTTCGATTCTCTTTTAATTATTTATTCAAGGTATCTTTTATTTTAGTTTATTCTATTCTATTTTCGCAATATGATTTCGATATCTTTTCTGTAATTTTTATTTATTTTTTATTGCGTTTGTAAATAATCTGTGTGTAGAGGTTTTTTACACGGAAACTACGCCTTTAGATTTTTCTATTTTATTTTTTTTTCCATATATTTTTTACGCTATTTTTCTTAATTATCCTTTTTTTTCCCCTTTCTTCCGTGGGCCACCTCGCCTTCGCAAGTCTTCAGTGACAGCCCCCGCTGAAGTGAAGATGTCTCCTTTCCTTTTCCTTATTTATTTTTTTGGGGTTCAGAAACTGTCGTTTCAGGGGCGGGGAGGATGTTTAGGCCCGATAATTAAATTATTTTTGTTATCGCCGCTATCGGTAGTAAATATAGGTAGCAGATAACTCGACACAGTCGTTGAGTGACCATCGTACAGTGCGCGTCGCCTTTTGTTACCGCTGTCTCGTTAACCGCATACGACCGCTGTTTTTATAACACGGGAGTTCGGAACACCGCAATTTGGAAACCTTGTACCTTATCCCTGCGCAGGTGGTATTCCTTTTATTTTATTTTTCCTTGTCTTGGAAAAAGGGGTAAGTCAAGATTTCATTAAATTTTACTTCGCATATATTATAATTAATTTATGTTACCGCACTACAGTCCACTGTCGCTCTATCAAATAAAATACAACCGCAATCAAGGAATGTATATTGAACGTGACAATAAGTGATTATGTATGAAATAAAAATAATTTTTTTACAACGTTAGTCTCGTTATTTAATAGCCACACCTCGTATGTGCACGTTATACATGCATGTTCATACACGTCGCTACTTGTTGTTGTTTAGGTCAACAGCCGAAAGGCTGGTTTGAACCTCTAGAGGTTTTACTAAGTAAAACAAGGAGTGAGGTGGTTTACCATTGCCTTCCTCACTGAGTGGAAAAGTACGCTTATCAGCATGCCGGGCCCTCTGAAAAGCACATATGTTCCACTCTGTAAATGACACCTTCACTTCATTCACCACAGACGTCGCTACTATAAAAGTATAAATTCAGCAATATAAAATAATAGCAATAGTTTTATTCCATTTGTTATACCGTCTGCATTTTCAATAAAGACATAAAATTAGTGCAGTTTGATTATATAATGTTAAAAACACAATTTACATATATAATTACAGTCAAAATTCAATTATTAATACTAAGGCCTGCTATTTTTAACGGGCAGGAGGTCGCGAAATGTTAATTTTTTCTTTTTTTTTACTATTTGGGGGTCGCGGAGCATAAAAGGGTGAGAATCACTGCTCTAGGGGCACAGAATTATAATAATAAACAAAGAGAAAATTAAAGCCCTACATTCTACATGTCTTGAGAAATGTTACAAAAAGATATTGAGTGATAATTATTTAAGTAGTTAGATTCCCCTTAAAAATATTGAACAACGAAATTATGTAAGGACTTTAAATTTAAATAATTTTTTATATAACAACACTATTCAAACAAAGGAAAATTAAATTATACTTTGAATAATAACATAAATAGAACTAGTGATATGGTAAACATTATTCGTTACACCAGTCATAATGTAAAATATAACATTATATAATAAACCTACAAAGTTATTTAAATACTTCTATTATTACAATAGACAAATAGTTATAGTATAATATTATGCATTTTTAAAAAGAAAAAAATTGAATTGCGACACTTTACGTACTGCGACGTTATAAATTGTATATTTTGTAATACATTACGGTCTGTAGTCAAATGCAGCGGAGACTGAATTTAAATAACACGGTCAATTTTAAAACTGTATTCTATTCTACTTTGTTTTTTTTCACTACTTACAAACCTGGTTGTACATACTTTGGTAAAACTAAAAAAGAAATTGTCAATTTTAAAAATATTTTACTGTCGTTTGTAGAAGTTTTCATAAATATTCGTACAGTATGTAAAAAAATTGAATGGTATTTTAAAAGGGAAGATGGCACGATGGTTTTAACTCAAAATTTCGATTTATGGTTTTTTTATGTTTTCAATAGTTTAGGCCTAGATCTACCAGAAAACATTAAATTACGTCAAAAAAAATTTTTATGAAAAAATTAAGTTTTTATCAAGTTTACTTAAAAAAATTATCACGTTACCAAGAACGAATGTTTCTCACAATTTTATACTGTTCGTTTTAGTGCAAAGAGAATTTTAGTTTTTAAAATATCTCCATCACTGTTTTTTGTATTCTCAGCTGTTGGTTCAGCTTTCTAAACAACTGTTGATGGGAAATTTACTTGTTTGTGTACATTTTGTTTTTGGTGTGTGCCTTCTTATTTCTTGCGTTTTCCCGTAAACTAAATTTTTAACACTAGGTACATTTTTCTCAGAAACCAATAAACCTATCAGGCTGACATTTTTACCAGTTAATTATCTTGTGTATCCACATATACTGACATTTTTATAACTTCCTCAGGTGCTTCAAAAATTATTAATACACAAAAAACGTAGAAAACAATTTATAAAAATTTTATGTTATTCGTATTTTTCTAAAAAAATGTTAAGGTCTAAAGATTAAATTAAAAAAAACTTCAGTAGCTCGAGAAGAAACCTGACACCTATTGTGTGTAAAGTTTAATTTCCCTATATTTTACCAATCCTATGAAAAATGTACTTAAAAATAGCAAATTTAACATTGGCGGGATACAAAGTATAGTCTCCCCGTTAAGAAATAAGTAGAAGTAGTTTGATACATGTATGTTCCCAAGACGAACAGTACACAAACATGGGTGTTTACTAATGGGAATATTATCAAATTAGCAAAATCATAAACCATAGAAAGATTTATGATAGGGGTAATAAAATGGCATAAATATTAATTAGAAAAACAAACGGATATAAATAAGAAACATTATTAAATACAGTAAATTATACAAAGGATTACTCATATGGAAATCGGGGATTCTTAGTGAAAGCCACATGGATGGAAGATAGTAAAATGTTATCCAAAAATTGAGACCATAAACAGGAATAAGCTGGTGGGATCATTGATATAATGAGGAGATGGCATAAAGACAGTAGGATTAAATTAGACACATCACGCGCGGTTGCGGCCTCTTTGGGGCTGGACGAAGACGCCTCAATTGAGTCCAACACTTCTTCCCCCATCGGGGTGAACATGAGTTTTTCTCACCGCCTTGGATAAAACAGAAAAGAAAAAAGGCACATCACGCAACAAATAGGGAAAAGTGGAGAAATTTGGGTAACGTTCAATATTAGGCAAACAGGCTACAAAAAAGTGAGAAACATATTATTTTTTTATCATAATCTATAAATTTTGTTTGTTAAGGTCATCAGCCAAAAAGCTGATTTGAACATTTAGATTCTTTAATAAGAAAAACAAGGAGTAAGGTGGGTTGCCATTGCCTACCTCAGTGATTGGAAAAGAATTTTTATCAGCATGTCCCTCTGAAAAGCATCTACTTTCCACCCTACAAAATATAATAACTACTCTTCATTTACCCGGTCTTGGGTTCGAATCCCATTCAGGCACGGCATATTTTCATACGTTACAAAAATCATTTCATCCTTCCTTCACCGTCTCCATTAGTAGTAATTACAGAACAGTCGGACGATAAACCAAAAAAAAACTTCATTTACCACATGGCCTGACTCTATAATGAATACATTACTATCAGAGGAGATAACTATGACTAGTGTCTTTTACACTTCTACCTCTTCTGCTCCGTAAAACTACATTTATACAATTGGCTGACAATGTTATAAGAAACAGAACATCTATTTTTTGTAGTTCTGGAACTACCAAATCGAGTGCAAATAATTAAACACTCCACCTGGCTGTTATAGGCATAATCTATAATTATAATTTCACAAAAGAACTGAATTACTGAAAAATTACTATGGTCTTTCAAAACAGGCGAAAGGTCAATAGATACTGTAAAAATCTGGTTTGAAACACGCAATTTACTCTTGCCGATGTAAATAAAAATAGAAAACATAAACTATGTTTAAGCATAAGTAAAAAATGTATAAATGAAAAACATAACCTAATTTTAATCATGAGTAAATGACGCTAAATGAAGAGTTTTTACTTTTTCTTGCCTATATGAATACATAGGAAGAAAAGTATTGTTTTCATATTGATTTTTCGAAATCGAGTTTTCACCGGATCTACACGTTTTCAAACCCCCTGAACCCAAAAAACACGGTTTTAACGATTGGTCTGTGTGTGTGTGTGTGAACAGAATATCCCAAGAGTGGAACATCGTACAAACTTGAAACTTGAAACTTAAGTTAGATACCACTAGAGGTACCACACGAACATTTTCATCAAAATCGGTCAACCGGAAGTAGTAGTTTATTCGTGTCATTTTTCACTTTTTTCGATTTTCTCAAAAACGGCTCCTACGATTTTTTTTTAAAAATCGCCTCAGTTACTAAATCTTTTATGCTCTACAAGATAGGGTAGGCACCAAGTCTGCTTAAATTCTTGGGGAGGTTTATTTGTCGCCTCAAAGCGGTGGAGACAGATTTCTGGAGGCGGACCTGTGGTATGTCGCGTATCGATCGAATTCCGAATTCCGAAGTTAGGAGAAGCATTGACTTTCAAGAAAATATCATGGATACTATATCCCGGAAGTAATTAAGATGGTTGGCCATTTGCAAAGGATGGAGGATGGTAGGCAGCCAAAGAGGGCATGGAAGTGGACGCCGGCTGGTAGAAGAATGAGGGGTAGGCCAGAAGTGACATGGTTGGGTGGTGTGCAGGAGGCAATGTCTTTACGGCGGTTCTCCGATGGGGACTGGCGAGACAAAGAGAGGTAGTGCTTAGCAAGTGAGATACGACTGGGGCTGTCAATTCTCGCATGAATATACATAACTTCGTACTATATTCCATTATTGAGATATTTTTGTTCTCCCCCCCACACACACACACTCGCGTGCACGCACACACACAGACCAATCGCTAAAAACATGTTTTTTGGATTCAGTGGGCCTGAAAACGTGTATTTTCGATTGGAACCTAATTTTAAAAAATTGACATGAAAGTAATATTTTTCTTTCCAGTATACTTTCGTACAGTGCAAGACAAAGTAGAAATAAATAACACAAATAAAAGATTAAAACAGCCTGACTAAAATTTTTATTTACAATGGATGTTTTACTTTTTTTGAATTGTATAATTTATAAGTGTAAAATAAAAGCACAAAGAACGAAAAATGAGCGGAAGTATTACAAATTTTTATAGAAGATAATGCAGATTCTCAAATTTGAGCCTTGTAAGAGACGAAATGATCAGGTTAAGAGTGGAGGTTGAAAACAATTTGGCGAAAAGAAATTAAGAATTCTAGAAAGACAATGGATATTAGAGGATAAAGGAATATTGTGACAGAAAGAAAGGTAGTTGTGCTTTGGCTGCGCAATCTGAAGGGCCTCCAATTGAAATTAAGTTCATAAAAAATACAGAAAAATTCTTACTTGATTGCGCCATCAACTTGCCAATTCTTTTGATATTTTGTGACATCTTATTCAAATAGGTAATAGTAATGGATAATTTAGAATTTGTCTCTTGAATAATTCAAGATGTATTTGATAACGAAAAATATTTATTCACAATACTAGGAACGCCTCCCTCGCATTAGTACTTCACGGAAAACTAAACATAGAGAGTTTAACGTTTTACTCAACATTACACGTTGAAAACAAAATCACATTGTTCAAATAAATCCAAATATTACTGGAAAAAGGAATTTTGTTTACATTAGTATGATTATCAGTGGAAGGGAATATACAACTTGTTGGGAGAATAACCGAATAGGCCTATGTGTAACAAGAAGAAGTAGATAAAATCTTCTTGTTTTTGTATCTGAGGCGGTGTAAAACAGATTGGACTCAATTGGGGTGTCCTCGTCCAGTTCAAATGAGGCCGCAACCCCCTACTAACCAAAAATCAGCCGTCCGGCCACTTAATTCGGCAACTACAAAAATCTTTAACCTCCTTCGGAACTGTTTATGTAATACTAACTTACAAATAAATTGTAGGGTTTTATACAATCTATTTCTTAAAAAAATGTATCATCTCTTTGATTTTTGGCACGTTTACTTACATATTCTACTCAAACATCGGATGGGACACTACTTTTTTAAATCTTTCCCGAAAATAAATTTCAAAAATTAAAAAAATGGAAAGAATTAGATGCAGATTGCCAGATAGTTGTTTTTACCTGTTACTTGACTGTATTACATCTACTACTATCGGGTTCATAATATTATATACACCTGAGTTTGAACCCTTGCTCTCCAAAACGATGAGTCAAATTTCAACATACTTTACACAAAAACTTAGCTCATTTTATTCTGCTCTGACCCATAATAGTCCTATATTTTTAATGTTGTTTGAAAATTGCCATACCGAGGTTGGAAGACAAAAAGTCCCGGTTTTTTTGCTACCACAAAGAATTTAATGCGTTTAGAGGCGTATAACTCGAGAACTATCTGACCAAAATGTTTGAAATTTTAACACAACATAGAAAATTATATTTTTACAGAGTGTTCAAAATCTCAGATTCGTAGGTAATTTAAATTTTTATTTATTAACAATATTCTGAACCCTTGCTATCTCGGTAACCGCTAAATTTTTTGACATCTGAAAACTAAAGTTTACTTCAGCGTAAAAAAGTAGTACAAATATACTGTATTAATAACATAAAATATTGATTAGGCAATGTTGTGGTAGAATTTATTAAATTTTGAAAAATAGACTTGGTCATGCGAAGGGTGAGTGCTACAAAGAGAAACGCAGTCCAACAGGATGTCACGTACACAACCTGACAACATGGATAGTAGCGCCCCCACTTATGTAAAGTATTTTTCAAAATTTTAAAAATCTACCACAATATTGGTCAATCAATATTTTTCATGTTTTACTAAAATTAGAACTAACTTTTTTACGCTTAATATAACGATAGTTTGCTCGTGCTGAACGATTGAGCGGTTACCGAGATAGCAAGAGTTCAGAGTATTGTTAATAAAATACAATTTAAGAAACGCACGAATTCGAAATTTTATACACGTTATAGGAATGTAATTCGCTACGTTATGTTAAAATTTAAAACTTGTCGGTCAAAACATTTTTGAGTTATGCCCCTCTAAACGCACAAAATTCTTTACGGTAGCGAAAAATCGGGATTTTTTTTCTTCAAACCTCGTACGCTAATATTTAAACATAATACAAATAGTTTTATCATAGTTCAATGCAGAATAAAATGAGCTAAATTTTGATGTAGAGTATGCTGGCATCCAGCCATCTTTTAGGAGATGCAAGGTGTCAAACTCGGGCGTATATAATTATTAAACCGATAGTAGTAACTAATACAATTGAAGACCTTAGTGGATGAAGGTGTTATGTTACAAAATTATAGTTTAGAGAAAAATGCGATCAAAAATCTAAAGCTCCCAACTTTTTGTGAGTTAGTTGTGATTTTATTTTGGTACCTACTGATTGTCCGTTCATGAAAAATTATAAATGAATTTAAAAATTCTTCAAACTTACTTTTCAACATTATTCTTCTGTATCAGTTTTCTTACAACTTTTTTCTGCATATAATTCCTTCGTCCACAAAAATTCTGTTTCCTTTAAGAATGGATGAACAATAGGCTATTTCAATAATACAAAACAAAGTTTTAATTAGAGAATCTTTTTAAGAAATTCTTAATTACAGCTTTAATTGATAACGTTTAATGTTTGTTACTAGAGTTTTGTTACTGACGATGCGTAAAAAGATAATGTCTTCTTTTCTAGAGGAACGAGGTGATCTCTTTACCCCCTTTATACAATACAAAACACAACATAATAATGGTACATGCCTTCTTGATCCTCTAGTATTTCGTTAAACTGTTGAAATTGAGCATTCTGTACCACCTAACTGAATATCCATGTAATATTCATCAATCATGAAAACTGCGTTTTAAAAATTGTCACACAGCACTTTCTTCCACTCAGATCTTCAATTGATCATTGAATAGAATAGATAGAATATAGTAAGTACTATACAAAAGATGAAAGACTAACCTGTCCAACCGATCTCACAAAACAAATTAAATAAGACTAGGTGAACCTGTGCGAGAAAACCCGCACAAAAGTGTAAAGTTGTTTGTATAGAACTTCTCTGTAAACAACTTTTTTTGTTTTATTGTACTACTGGTTCATTGAATTTTCTTCTGTCCTTATTCGGCTGATAATGGAACTTCATAAAAAAATTGTACAGTGGCAGGCGATTTTCAGTTCGTGCAATTGCCTCTTCATATTTTTACCATGTCACCCAGTTTCTTATAGCTTTGAGCATACGGATTGACACCAGTCATAACTGCTCCAATTTTTTTTTAAATCTCATTATTTAATTCCACATAAAAACAAAACCAAAATATAGCAGATCGACCTGTATACAAATTTTCAACACTACGTTGGAAATTCCAAAGCGATCTGACTGTGACACTGCCAATGCGTTGGTAGGCCTACACATTAGCTCGTTGAACTTGCCCCCTCTCCAAACTGAAATAGCTGTGCGAGATGTCGGAGGGATAGATAGAGAAAGAGAAAGGCCTATACTTCAGTTCGTTAAACTTGCTCCCTCTCCAATCTATTTTAGACCTCCTACTTTACAGTCATAAATTGAAATATTTGATTTTGGATAGTTTTCTGCAAATCTACTCGAACAGACGATTCATTTGAGCCTACTTCGGGGAAAATCGGTGAAGTTTCAGGTGGTTAAAATCGTGTTGAAAAAAAGCTGCTCGCTATAAATATATAGATAATTTCACTTTACCAGTCACAAATATTCTCAAAAATTTCAAAATTACATAATGGCATATAACTCGTGTTACCTAGAAATGTGGAGCAATCCTAAAAAACATGCAAGAATAAATTACGTGAGGTTGATGGATATTGAGGAAAAAGTCCGTGTTCCCTAGTGGTACCTAACTTAAGTGTCAAGTTTCAACTTAGTATGTAGCTTAGGATGAGAAAGTAAATTTTTTCCCTAAAAAGCACTCAATTTTTTTGACACCGGGTACCATAAAGTGAAACTTAATGAAATTCAGTAGGATGTATAGCATAACAGAACAGAGAAGGTGTATATGTGAATGTGGTTACACGATAGATATAGGCTATAAAATTGATAAATAAATTACAACACAATATTGCACCGACTTTCCCGCCAATTTCACTTCATTTTCGCAATCAATCATTTTCAACCTAACCAAACCAAACTGAACCAAATATAACCTAACTCTATTAAAACTACCTATTTCATGAATGTGCACGTACCGTTCAAATCAAATAATACCACAAAATACAAAATAAAAACCTGCATTCAAATTCGATTAAAAATCAAAATATTATTACATTTTCTGAAAAAATATCACATGAAAATAGGGAATATTAATTCACGTTTTCAAGGTTTTTTTTAAAAATATACAATATTGTACCCTAACCACAGTAAAAAGAAGTTACTTTATTCTCAACAAAAAATCAAACTACGATTAATTCCATATTTAACTTAATTTAATTTAATTTAATTTTTGGTCAGAAGTTTGGTCTTTTTAAAACTAATATTTTAAGACAGAATAACAATAATTGAAATAAGTTTCTGGAGAAGAAAATGTCAGTTGGCTATGCTAGATCGAATTAGAAATGAATAAATTGTAAAAAAAATGACAAAAAATTTATTTATTTATTTATGACACTCAACTTCACCCTTCTGAATCTATCCGTTATTTAGGTTTATATATCTAGATAAGAGGCTCACGTGGATATAACGAGAAAGGCACTTCAGGACAGGTTCAAACAGTTGTACAGACTTCTTTCACGGAAATTCAAGTTACCAACTACATCTAAATTAACCATTTACAGCTCCTACCTTCGACCAATACGGAGCTATGCCAGTCAGTTTGACTGCTGTGCAAAACCATCGGTATTAGCAAAAATTCAGCGTTTTCAATTAACTTTTACGGAGAATAGTTAACGCCCCCTATTATGTAACCAATAAAACGCTACACTCAGACCTAAACGTACCCTACATAAATGACGTTTTCTTAAAACTCTACACAAAATTTAGGGAAAAACTCGTGAATCACCATAACCCTTTGATCTCAAATCTGGCTGGCTACGCAGATTCTCCCAGACAATCCAATAAGACGAATAAAACGTCGATGGAGCCGGGACCTCATCAATTAACGTAGTACTGTAATTAACTATCCTTTACAGTGTTCTAAACTCTACACTTAATGCTACACTTTCTATTCACGGCGGAGTTCTGTCACAAGGACTGTGTCTCCACTCACGTTTATTTATCATGTTAGTTTTTTACAAATTTTGTGTTATCACATTCACTGATTGTTTCCAACAAACAGATAGTGAATTTCCTAAATAGAGAAAAAAAGTTTCTGGAGAAGAAAATGTCAGTTGGCTATGCTAGATCGAATTAGAAATGAAGAAATTGTAAAAACAATTGACAAAAAATTGATTTATTGTTAAAATTAAAGAAAGACGAGTCATTTAATTCGGTCATCTGCTGAGGATGAAGGAAAACAGATTGCCATAGACGTTATGGGTTTCAGATAAATGGAGGAAGAGAAGTTGACTCAGAAATTAGTCATAACACCCGGAAGGTGTTATAATAGCAATGGAGAGGAGGAGTGTAAAAAATAAAGTACAATAGAAATGAATGGGGTGTTGGGTTCCATTAAATGGCCTAGTACTGTAAAACAGCCATTATAATAATACCTATTATAAATAAAAAACAAATATTTAAAAAAATACAAAATTTATTGTTTCATTATAACAATTTTCAAAAATGAATCGGTTATTTAAGAAACAACCTAAGTCCACTTTTTCTCATTTTCACATTTTATGTATTTCTGTAATAATATACATAGATGCATCATTTGCTTAAGAAACAACTCAAGTCCCATTCATTTAACCTACAAAACTGAATGAACAAAAATTTGTTTACTTAAGAAACAACCTATGTCCTGCACATAGGTTGTTTCATAACTAAACTTTGATCAGCTGACTTTTAGCTTAGGTTATTTTGAGGTTATGTTGTTCGTGAATATGCACATGGTGCAAAATTGAACATCGAAATTATGCATCAGTTGTTTCAACAAAAATATCAGGACTCTCCTATCAAATATAGTTTCTATAGACAATATTTTAAGGGTCATTTTGATTATCCATTTGGTAGGCCTCAGATTGATATGTGTGGAACCTGTGAGGACCTAATGGTGAAAATAAAAAGTCAAACTTTAAATTACTCTGGAAAACAAGTTGCTGCAGCTGAATTACTTGTGCATAGAAGGCGAGCTAAGAAATTTTATAGTGAACTTAAAACTATACAAGAAAAATGCAAATTTGACAAAAGTGTTTTAGGGATTTCATTTGATTACATGGCAAACCTGCCTCTTCCTAATATTCCTGTACAGGAATTATTTTATTATAATCAACTAACAGTGAATGTGTTTTGAATCCACAATTTTTATGATGAATCAGCAATGTTTTATCTATACCATGAAGGTGTAGCAAAAAAGGGGGCCATGAAGTGTATTCCTTTCTATGGGATTACATAAAAAATTATGTTTCTGATTCTACTTCTGAAATCAGTACCCATTCCGAGGACATTCTTGGTTACCATGTGACCGTGATTTTGCATGTGCAAAAAGATTAATTCGTCGCACTGATAGCATATATTCCATTAAACAATATTGTGAGCTGTTAATATCTTCAGCAGTAAACAGATGATTCATGGTTACTCTGGTTTCTTTAGAAATTATTTTTAATTTCAAAGTTTGGTGTAACCATTATTATAAGAAAAATGCCATTTCTGTTGAAATACAGTTCAAAAACATTCCAAGAAATCAAAAAATGACTTTTACAGTTTCTACATACAAATAGTTTTTATATCTCTCTGGCCAAAGAGCTGGCACTATTCGAGTCAAACCTTTTACTAAAATAGGTAGTGTTGTTACACATACATTCCTCCTACGAAGCAGTCCATTTGGAAATAAAGTATCTTTACCAGATGCAAATCCATACCCTGATGGAAAAGTGGCTATTTATAAGAAGAAGATTGAAGATTTGAATAAACTAATGCATTAAATACCACATGAATACAAAGAATTTTACCAAAACATTTTGCTTTTGCCAGTTTATGAAAGATGAGTATTAATCAAGAGCGAAAATATTTTTTATTTTGCGTATTATTTCATTAAAATCATTATTATAACATAAGAAGTAGTTTTATAAAAAAATAAATCGTGTATTATAACAATTTTTTTTTAAATAAGATATGTTTACTAATATCAGCTGTGATTTTTTTGGTGTTTAGTGAAGAAACAACCTAAGTCCAAATTTAAATATTAAAATATTTCTTGCAGTTTTAATTTCAACTTTTCAAAAACAATTTCTGCTAATGAAACTAGTCATTGCACATATGTCTAAAAAATTTCAGAAAAAAAATTAATTTTTAAGGCTTGAGATAGTTTTTTGTCGTTTACCGTAAAATACAGAAAGTGGACATAGGTTGTTTCTTAAATAACCGATTCAAATATAAATAATTATCAAAACAACAAAATTTTATTTACATTATTAATGATTACATTTTTTTTAAATCAAGATTTTAAAACAGAACAACAATTATTAAAATACGTTTCTGGAGAAGTTTTTAGTTGGCTATACTACATAGGATTAAAAATGAAGAAATTGTAAAGAAGATTGACAAAAAAATTATTTATTGATAAAATTAAAGAAAGATGAGTCATTTAAATCTGTTATCTGCTGAGGATAAAGGAAAACAGATTGCCACAGAAGATTCTGGTTCATCTTCCGAAGAAGAAAATGGCCTAGAAAGGAGTCATAACACCCGCAAGGTGTTATGAGAGCTATGGAGATGAAGGGTATAAAAAATTAAGTTCAATTGAAATGAATGGAGTGTTGGGTTCCATTTAATGGCCTAGTACTGTAAAACAACCATTATAATAATATCATAAATATAATACAAATATTTGAAAAAATACAAAATTTATTGTTTCATTATAAAAAATTTACAAAATTATAAATAATTATCAAAATTACAAAATTTTATTTACATTATTAATGATGACCTTTTTTAAAACCAAATTCTTTAGCATCTTTATGGCCAGATTTTTTCTTATAATCACTATAATTATCATGGTGAGATTCATGACCAGATGCACCTTTATGACCTGAATCACCTTCTTCATGATGACCTTTAGAATGATGACCTTTTTTATCTTTATGATCTTCTTTAAAAGCAGCTTCTTGATGACCTCCTTTATGATGCGAACCATGCTTTTTAGCATGGTCTTCATGGTGATCGCCATATTTATGATGGTGACCATCTTTATGAGAATCATCATAAAATGTATGTTCTTTTTTATATTCATCTTTATGGTAAACATTATGAAATCCTGTTGTTTTATGGCCTTTTTTATGAGATTCATGATTGGCATGTTCAGATCCTTTTTTACCATGTTTGGATCCACTTTCTGAACCATGTTTACCTCCTGATGAATGATGAGCATCTTTATGTCCCCCGCTCGCTGCGTAATGACCAGAATGTCCATCTTTGTGAAAATGGCCTTTATTACCTTTATTATGATGATGATTATTTTTGTAACCTTTTTCACCTTTACTACCATGGCTGGAATGGTGATCAGAATTGTGTGATGAACCACCACCTTTTTCGAAATGATGAGGATGATGATCATGGTGTCCATCATGTTCAACTTCGTCATAACTTGATTCATGATGGTAATTTACTGGTCCGGAATCATATGTTTCATAGGTCACGTGTCCAGTTAATGGTGTATCATGAGAATTTGAGTACGATGATCCATGGTTATATTCATCATGGATTATTGAAGATGGAGGAACCTTAAAGTATGGTGCCACATATGCAGTACTTGGTGATCGAACTGGTTGTGGTGGTACATAATTACTAACGGTTGGTGTCTGACCTCTTGAATAAACCGATCCTGGAATTTCATCTAAAGCTGAAACATACAAAAATTACACCAAAATTTAGTTGTTTATCGTTTTCCTTTTGGAAAGAAAAATTAAGGAATCAAAAATCCACTAAAATAAACAATAAATTTACAAATTTTGTTTATAATACAATCATACAATGAGATCTTGCCCATAACAGGCAGGTGGAGTGTTAAATTATTTACACTCTATCTGCTAGATCCAGGGCTACAAAAAATAAACTAAATAAAATTATATGAAATAAAATTAGAAACTACAAGAGATACCATCAAACGAATTTCGTATTCGTAATCTACACAAAACGTTAGTTAGCCTTGATTGGGTTTGCAGTTCCGGGTTTGACCAGAAATGTCCCAAAACTGGAAGTCAAATAATCAAATTTTGGAAACAAAAATAGTGTTATTCGATCTCTTATAAAGAGTAGATACAGGAATCATTGGGTTTGAAGTTTAGGTTTCTACCGAAAGTGGCCCAAAACCGGAAATCAAGAAATCAAATTCGGAATTTCGAAACAAAAATAGTGTCATTCAATTCCTTTTAAAGAGTAGATACAGAAATTGCTAGGTTTTTGCCATGAGTTAAAAAAAGCCTTTCTAAAAATTGCCACCAGCAATGAGACGTGTCGTCTCATGAAATGGATTTTCACTTCCTCTTCCCTATATGAATATATAGGAAAGTATTGTTTTCATATCGATTTTTCGAAATCGAGTTTTCACCGAATCTACACGTTTTCAGACCCCTGAACCCAAAAAACATGTTTTTAGCGATTGGTCTGTGTGTGTGTGTGGGTGTGTGTGTGGGTGTGTGTGAACAGAATATCTCAAGAACGGAACTTCGCACGAACTTGAAACTTGAAACTTAAGTAAGACACTACTACCGGACTCGACACGAACATTTTCATCAAAATCGGTTAACCAGAATTAGTAGTTTATTCGTGTAATTTTTCACTTTTTTGCGATTTTCTCAAAAACGGGTCCTACGTTTTTTTTTTTAATAGCCTGGTTTACTGAATTTTTTATGCTTTATAAGATAAGGTAGGCGTCATGTCTACTGAAATTCTTGGAGAGGCTGTTTTCACGTAAAAAAATGTTTTCTTTAGATTGCGACTTTAATATGCATTTTAGCGCTAAAATGTACCTATATTATAAAAGTTATAGACTTTTTAAAATCCATTCATTTATTAATCCATTATTTAAAATCTATTTAAAATTTATAATTTTATTTTGAACATGTTTATGTAAAACGCTTCATTTAGCGGCAATTACCGATTTTCAGTTTTTTTTTCTCGCGAAAACGTGTGAAAATCGATTTTTTTAAGATTTTGACCATAGTATATGAATTTTACGACAAAAGTGTATGTAATCAAATTTATAAGAAATTAAAAGATCTACAACTTCTATTTTAAGCATTTTTCTCTACAGAGCCTAGTTTAGTGTGAAAGTGTGATTTTCCGTATTTTTAAGCTATACCGAAGTTGATTTTCATTTAGTCTTTCACTCATGATTAAAATAAGGTTATGTTTTTTGAGGTTAGTTTTTTGTTTATTTCTAATGTTTTATTACTAATGTGAGGTTATATTGTTAATTATTTGCAATGGCAAGAGAAAGTTGTGTGAGTATTTTACACCAGATTTTTATTATTATTATTATTATTATTATTAATTTTGTTATTTATTCCGCAACACTTATCTTGAACTTCCTATCGTTTAAGTTTTTAATGTTATTTATACATTTTGGGTCCAATAATTCTCAGAATTATCCTCAAGGGATGAAGGAAATGTTTATAACTAAAGAATATTGGAGACTAGACAAATATCATGACACAGACATTTGTGGTTGGTTTACGATAAAAACCGACTTACCAGAGTTCATCAATCTTTATTAATGAAATCGGTACTCTAAGAAATCGATTTAAAAAATTGGGAACATTGAATATCCGGAAAGGTCAATCACTATTTAGTCCGAATTATAAACGCTAAATAATATCTGGTATTCCTAAAATGATAAAATCCACAAACGCTGGCAAATTATAAAAATTTATGACAAGCAGTAAATTGGGGTTCCCTAATATCTTATCTTATTTTTTATTACAGTAATAAAATGAATAAAAATATATAGTTAACTAATCATGTTCAAAATTTATTGGTTTTTCGTCAATAAGAAAGTTTTTTATGTATATATTTATCAACTTTTGACATAATAAGACTTCTAATGGGATATCGGTTTTCAAATATAACGAGATTGACACATTTGATATAATTTAATCTCATAATATGGTATATACCGTAAACCTACAATAAAATAAATATTTTTGTGTCGTTTAATGAAAAAAAAATATATTCAACTTTAATTTTTGTTTAAAAATGGCTCTATATGAGAAAATAATTTGGTGTGAAACACTTAAAAGACTTTCTCTTACCAATGCAAAATAAAAAATGATGCAAAATGAAAACCAACCTTACTTTGGTTTAATGATACGGAAAATCACTCTTTCACGCTAAACTAACCTCTGTAGAGAAAAATGCATGAACTAAGAGTTGTAGATATTTCAATTTTCTATAAATTTTATTATATATACTTTTGCCATAAAATTCATACTAAGACCGAAATCTTAAAAAAATATCCATTTTTTACACATTTTCTTGAAAAAAAATCATTAATTACCGCTAAACTAAGCAACAAAACAAAACTAACAAACAAAATTTTTAGAATAAAAGTTATAGGTTTTTAAATTCTCAAAACGTTAATTATATACACTTTTACCCTAAAATGCATATTAAGGCCGCAATCTTAAAAAACCTCTTTCTCTACGAGAGCACAGCCTTCCTGAGAACAGCAGACATGGCCCCTACCCTGTCTTGTAGAGCATAAAAAATGTAGAAAATGAGGTGATTTTTAAAAAGACGTAGGAGCCGTTTTCAGAATTCGCAAAAAATTGAAAAATGAAACAAACAACTACTTCCGGTTTTGATTTGTTTTAATTACTACTTCCGGTTGTCTGATTTGTTTTGCTTTGTTTTGTTGGTTGGTTTCTGTTTGTTTATTTGGTTTTTTTGATTTGTTTTGTTTTTTTTTGTTTGTCTGATTTGTTTTGGTTGTCTGATTTTAATGAAAATGTTTGTGTCGGGTCTTCTAGTAGTACCTCATTTAAGTTTTAAGTTTTAATTTCGTACGATTTTCCGATCTTGAGATATTTTGTTCACACACATACACACACACCAATCACTAAAAACATGTTTGTGTGGGTTCAGGGGGTCTGAAAACGAGTACAGCAGGTGAAAACTCGATTTCAAAAATCGACTTGGAAACAATACCGTCCTTTTTATATATTTATATAGGCAAAAGAAAGAAAAAAACTTCTTTTCTCAAAAATGAGAGACATTAAAAACAGCCCAAATTTTTATTTTGTTATTCGTAAACTGACACACCCTTTTGTGTTACTAATCACACATTGCACAACGATTTATGTATTCCATACAACGACGATACATTTTATCACATCTGCTATCGGTACGAACGCAAACTTGAGTTCAATAAAAATTATCTCGTTAGGACGTTGGTATCTCCTAACTTACCCGGAAATCCGCAACACAGACTTAAATGACGATTTTATAGCGTCATGATATCATAGCGCAGTTGTAAATTCTATCAATTTGTTATTCAAAATTAATCCACAGTTGAAGTGGTACAATTAAGTAGCGGTTTCCTTAATATCATAATGCCAATTTTATTGTAAATATTATCAAATTCAAGGTTGTATTTTGTACAGTTATGAGCAAATTAACTAATTTAAAAAAAATTTGGTGTGAACATTCACATGACTTTCTCTTGCCAATACAAACACTGAACAATATAACCAAACATTAGTAGTTATACATTAGAAATAAACAAAAATATCTAACCTCAAAAAACATAACCTTATTTTAATCATGAGTGAATGATTTAAAATGAAAATCAACCTCAGTTTGGCTTAAAAATACGTAAAATCACTCTTTCACGCTAAACTAGGCTCTGTGGGGAAAATGCTTAATAATAAAAGTTGCAGATCTTTCTATAAATTTGATTATGTACACTTTTGTCGTAAAATTACAAATACTAAGTTTAAAATCTAAAAAAAAAAACATTTTTTGCAGATTTTCATGAAAAAAAAATAGAAAATAAGTGTCCGGACCCGACACCAACATTTTCATCAAAATCTGTCAACCGGAAGTAATAGTTTAATTGTGTCATTTTTCACTTTTTTGCGATTTTCTGAAAAACGGCTCCAACGAATTTGTTTTTGTAAATCGCCTCATTTACTACATTTTTTATGCTCTACAAGATACGGTAGGTGCCATGTCTGCTAAAATTCTTAGGAAGATTATTTTCTTGTATATAAATTGTTTTTTAAAGATTGCGTCTTTATTATGCATTTTAGCGTAAAATTGTACAATAAAAGTAGTAGAGACTTTAAAATCATACAATTTTTATATCAAACATTTTTTTTGTATAATGCTTAGTTTAGCGGTAATCAGTGATTTTCTGTTTTTATTTATGATAATCTGTAAAAAAAAGGATTTTAAAGATTTCAGCCTTAGTATCCATTTTATGACAAAAGTGTAATAATAAAATTTATAGGAAATCAATAGATCTACAACTTTAATTAGACCATTTTTCTCTATAGAGCCAAGTTTAGCGTGAAAGAGTGATTTTCCGAAGTTTTAAGCCAACATGAGGTTGATTTTCATTTTCGTCTTTCACTCATAATTAAAATTAGGTTATGTTTATTGAGGTTAGTTTTTTGTTTCTAATGTTTTATTACTAATATTAGGTTATATTATTAATTATTTGCATTGGCAATAGAAAGTCGTGTAAGTGTTTTACACCATATTTTTTACTTTATTTAAAGTAACATCAACAGCTTGATCATTAGCGATTTCTGTGAGTTTCGGTACTGCAACGGTGGGTTTTAACGTATTAAAATTTAAAGATCCTAGCCGGGCATCGAACCCAGGATCTTCCAATTTATAGACTGGGGCATTTTTTAGATCATTTTATAAAATATACTATTTTATTTTTTATTTTAAAAATATAAGTTTGGTATAAATAATTAGACTCATGAATTTCAGGTTACAAGAAAGCTTTGTAGATTTCGGACGTATTTGATAGCCTGCTAGATATTCACAATATGTACAAGTATTTAAATATTTGCAGGTAGATTACTATTTGAACTGGACGGACCAAACTGACAAATATTAACCTCCTATCTGCGTACAGTTCAACCCTTCGGATATGTTCCTTGTTAGTTCTATCGTAGTTTATTCTGACTAATATTCATGACCGTAGATAAAATCTGCAATAACTACGATATCTACAAAGTAGAAAGCAATATTATTTACATTTATTTAAATATACGAGGGGGGTACCCATAAGAAACCGGAATTATTTTTTAAAACTATTTATTTTTAATTTGTTTACAAAAGAACCTTATCCCCTTCAAAATACTCTCCATTTCAACTAATACATTTGTCCCACCGGTGCTTCCACTGTTCAAAACATTTTTTGTACTCCTCTTCAGTGATGGCTGCCAGCTCATCCGTCGTTTTTTTCTTGACATCATCAACGTTGTTAAATCGGAGACCTTTCATGCCCCTTTTCATGCGTGGGAACAAGAAAAAATCACACGGAGCCAGATCGGGTGAGTACGGTGCGTGTGGTAGCAAAACCATGCCGTTTTTCGCCAAAAACTGGGTAACCGAGATTGCCATGTGTGCAGGCGCGTTGTCGTGGTGGAAAAACCAGTCCCCTGTCTGCCACAAATTAGGTCTTTTACGACGAATGCTGTTTCGTAGTCTTCTTAACACTTCAAGATAAAAAGCTTGATTTACCGTCTGGCCTGGTGGAACGAACTCTGAATGGACAATTCCCCTCACATCAAAAAAACAAATCAGCATTGTTTTGATGTTCGATCTGACTTGACGACTTTTTTTGGTCAGGGTGATAATGAAGTCTTCCATTGACTGGATTGTTGTTTGGTTTCTGGGTCGTACCCATAGCACCAAGACTCGTCACCCGTAATGATCTTTGACATGAAATCTGGATCAGTTTCAAGCTGTTGTTTCAAATCACTACACGTTTCAATTCGACGTTCCTTTTGAGTGTCTGTCAGAACCCGAGGCACAAACTTGGCAGCGACTCTTTTCATTGTCAAGTCTTCTGTTAAAATGCGTTGGACTGAGCTCCAAGATAACCCACTAACCTGTGATATTTGGTCAATGGTCTGTCGTCGGTCTGTTCGTACAATTTCTTTCACTTTCACAACATTTTCGTCTGTTCGGGAAGTCGATGGTCGTCCAGAACGAGGTTTGTTCTCAATCGACATGTCGCCATTTTTAAAGCGCAAAAACCACTCGTACACTTGGGTTTTTCCAATAGCGTCGTCTTTGTAAGCTGTGTTCAACATTACAACTGTTTCCGCGGCGTTTTTACCGAGCAAGAAGCAAAATTTCACAGCCGCACGTTGTTCATTAAAACTTGCCATCATGAAAAACGACACGAGCACAAAACAGCACTAGCGAGAACAATCACTGCACGAGAACAGAACAAGCTAGATCAACGAACAAAATGGCATTGAACTGGCAATGAGTAGCGCTACAAGCAGCCTAGTGGCGGGAATTTGCACTGCACAAGCTCCGCCCACAGCAGAGCTATTCCGGATACTTTTGGGTACCCCCTCGTACTAATCCCTACCTAATGAAATTGTTTATCATACCAGACCAACTTAAATTTATACAAAATTGTATTAAACTATTTTTAATACTTTACTTTTTCCTTTTTTCAGAATTTTTACATGTTGATTAATGGTATGGTAAACTCACTTATAGTCCGATTCATGAAGAAAACACTTATTTTTAAACAGCAATATTTTTTGAACTGTTGTATGTAAAAACAATTACGACATATCAAATTAAAGCTTTTTTACTTTCTCTTGCCTATATGAATATATAGGAAGGAAAGTATTGTTTTCATGTCGATTTTTCGAAATCGAGTTTTCACCGGATCTATACGTTTTCAGACCCCCTGAACCCAAAAAACATGTTTTTAGCGATTGGTCTGTGTGTGTGTCTGTGTGTGTGTGTGTCTGTGTGTGTGTGTGTGTTTGTGTTCCTGTGTGTGAACAGAATATCTCAAGAACGGAACATCGTACGAACTTGAAACTTGAAACTTAAGTTACATACCACTACGGGACGCGACACGAACATTTTCATCAAAATCGGTCAACCGGAAGTAGTAGTTTATTCGTATAATTTTTCAGTTTTTTGCGATTTTCTCAAAAACTGGTCCTACGATTTTTTTAAAAATCGCCTATTTTACTCAATTTTTTATTCTCTACAAGATAGGGTAGGCACCATGTTTGCTGAAATTCTCGGTGAGGCTGTTTTCACGTAAAAACGTTGTTTTTTTAAGATTACGGCTTTAATATAAATTTTAGCGCAAAAACTTATATAATAAAAGTTGTAGAGAATTTAAAAACCTACAACTTCTGTTTCAAACATTTTTTTGTATAACGCTTAGTTTAGCGGTAATTTGCGATTTTCTGTTTTTTTCTCACGAAAACGTGAGAAAAATTGATTTTTTTAACATTTCGGTCTTAGTATGCATTTTACGACAAAAGTGTATATAATTAAATTTATAAAAAATTAAAAGATCTACAACTTTTGTTTAGAGCATTTTTCTCTACAGAGCCTAGTTTAGCGTGAAAGCGTGATTTTCCGTATTTTTAAGCCAAACTGAGTTCGATTGTCATTTTGCGTCATTCACTCATGATTAAAATAAGGTTATTTTTTGAGGTTAGTTTTTTTTCATTTCTAATATTTTATTACTAATGTTAAATTATATTGTAAATTATTTGCATTGGCAAGAGAAAGTTGTGTGAGTGTTTCACACCAGATTTTTTATTGTTGGTTACATGATATACATTAACATTTTTGGAAATTAATAGTGTATTTAATGTAACGAATTACGCATAAAAAGTACCCTGATTTTAACCACTTTTCCAGTATACCCAACTTGAAGGAACTATTATTATAATTTTGTTCAACTTGAAGGAACTATTACTTTGTTTACGCGAACTTTAAAATGTATAGAGCTACAATGTATTATATGTTAATGTAATCCTGTAACCAATAATAAAACAAACTTTAATTTTATGTATCCTAATTGTTTTAACATAATATAACTGTTTAAACGATATTACTGGTTAAAAACAGGTGTTGTCTTTCGTGAATCGGAATAAGTAACCAAAACCTTTCTGAATTCATATGAAATTTTCGAAAAAATTTTAAAGTCCAACAAAAGTTACCGTCTTAAAGTCTAGAAGCGTTTTTTCCTCTAATTTGAAACGGAGAAGTTATATGCGATTAGTGCAATGTTAATCAAAATTGTAAAAGCCATTTTTGAAAAAAAAATTGCAGAAAGTAAACATTCTCACGAATAAACTGCTACTTCTGTCGACCGATTTTCATTAAAATGTTCGAGTTAGTTCTCCTAGTGGTAATTAATTTAAGTTCCAAGTTCAACTTCGTATAATTTTCCGTTTTTGAGTTATTGTGTTCACACATATACTAAAATACACATTAATCAGTAGTCAAACCACTGACTCATTTTTTCCAAACCGCGAGCTCTAGGAAATAACGTAAAGGCAGTGTGCATGCAGAGAGCAATACTGGTGATATCAACGCGACATGTATACAAGTTCCTCTGAAATTAGTTAATACTCGGTAAGCAAGTTTACGGCTGCGATCAGGCTGAAAGAATTTCTTAATAGCGCCGCACTACAAAATACAAAACTCTGGAGTGAAACACTCACACAACTTTCTCTTTCCAATGCAAATAATGAACAATATAACCTAATATAATTAATAAAACATTAGGAATAAACAAAAAACTAACCTCAAAAAACCTTATTTTAATCATGTGAATAATGCAAAATGAAAATCAACCTCAGTTTGGCTTAAAAATACGATAAATCACTCTTTAACGCTAAACTAAACTCAAAGAGAAAAATGCGCTGAATAAAAGTTGTATATCTTTTGATTTTCTAAAAAAGTTATGTTACATAGTTATATTACACTTTTGTCGTAAAATGCATACTAAGGCTGAAATCTTTAAAAAAATCAATTTATTATACACATGTATGTGAAAAAAACAGAAAATCGCTAATTATCGCTAAACTAAGCATTATACAAAACATGTTTGATATATAAAATGCAGATTGTTAAATTGTCTATAACTTTTATTGTATACACTTTTACCCTAAAATGCATATTAAAGCCGCAATCTTATAAAAAAACCATTTTTTTACGAGAGAACAGCCTCTTCATAAATTTCAGCAGACATGGCTCCTACCCTATCTTATAGAGCATAAAATATGTAGTAAATGAGGCGATTTTAAATAAAATCGTAGGAGTTATTTTTGAGAAAATCGCAATAAAGTGAAAAATGACACGAATAAACTATTACTTCCGGTTGACCGATTAAAAATGTTCCTGTCGGGTCCGGTTGTAGTACCTAACTTAAGTTTCAAGTTCGTACGATGTTCACACACATGTTGATTTTTTCACACATACACACACACACACACACACACACACACCAATCGCTAAAAACATGTTTTTTGGGTTAAGGGGGTCTGAAAACGTGTAAATCCGGAGAAAACTCGATTTAAAAAAATCGACATGAAAACAATACTTTCCTTCCTACTTATTCATATAGGCAAGAAAAAGTGAAAAAGCAAATACAACTTTTTTACACGGGCCTATAGTGTTAGAAAAACTGTTGTTACAGTCATTTTATTGCTCAAATCTTTTAAAAATCAACAATTTTTACTATGATTTATCATTATTGCATTATTTAAATTTTATAGTCGGCAAGGTAGAACTAAGTAAACATTTGGCCGAACCATGACAATCTCATTAAAATTTTAAACGGACCTTGATCAAATTTAGTTGACAGCTATGTCCACACTCGTGCGATATCGCATGCGATGTAGTATGCGACATCGCATGCGCTTAGAGGCATGCCATTTCACCTGTACGCACTCGTTTGAAGAGCTTTATCTCAAAAAAACATAACGATTATTTTTGGACACTACATTAAATTAAAGCCTGTTCTTTTCTGCGTTGAATTGTCTGACTTAGATTATTTTATTTAGAAACTAGTCGGAGAACCAGCAATTTACGCACAAAGAGTACTTAGATTTTAGCCGATTTTCCGTTAATGCGGTTTTTAAACGTCCGTTACTCTGTCCAGGCTTTTCATAAAAGAACGGCGTTAAAGTACGTTGAAGATCAGTTTTCTCTATATGAACATTTTAAAATAGAAGTCTGATGTTCCATTTTAAAATACCGGCCATTTTTTTTTTAAAGTGTATTTTGGCTTCACGTAAAGATGAGGAAATGATTTTGGGACTGAACAATGTATTTTTACAGCAGTATTGTGCCATGTATCGTATTTTGCATTTGTAATTAGAAATAGATATGTGGTGTTAATAAAAAATTCTGTTAGCCTCTAAACTTCTTAAGAGGAAACTGAGCTCCATAGCGGTATCCGCTCCGAGTATAGTCGTTTAGAAAAACAAACTTCTGTGTTTTTCCTGCTGCAACTCATTCCGTAGCTCATTTTGAATTATTTAACGCAATGTTTTTATTTTTTTTAAATAAACGCTTTGCTTGACATAATACTGTTGTGAAAATGCATGGTTCAGTCCAAAAATCATTTCCCTACCTTTAAGTGGAGCCAAAAAAGCACTTTTTTGAAAAATGGCGGCATATTAACACGAAACATGAGATTTAATTTTTAAAATATTCATATTTTAGAAAAAAAACTCTGATCTTCAACGTACTTAAACGCCGATTTTTATGAGAAAGTAACGGATGTTTAAAAACCACATAAACGGAAAACCGGCTAAAATCTGAGTACTTTTTTGCGTAAATTGCTGGAGTTATCACCAATTAATTTCTAAATAAAACAATTTAAATCAAACCAATCAATGCAGGAACGAACAGGCTTTAATTTAGTGTATTGTTCAAAAATTTTCGTTTCGTTTTTTTTTTAGATAAAGCTCTTCAAACGAGTGCGAGAAGGTGGTATGCCTCTAAGTGCATACGACATCGCAAGTCGAATCGCAAGTTGACAAAGAAAGCGCACGAGTGTAGCTTTCGGTTAAAACATGGTTTTCTAAAAATGTGTATTTCCAGTGAAAACTCTTTTTAGAACATTTGACATGAAAAATTTTCTTCCTATATTGCATGACATAGAACAAGAGAAAATAAATAGTTCACATGGATTAATGGATATTAAGACTCATCAGATTTTATAAACTTCGATATTACAAACTCACGGAAAAATGAAAATAAGAAGCATACTGTACTTAAAAACTATAAAGGAAAAATTAGCGGTATAATGAACAGTATATAATTTACAAGTTACTAATTATAGATACAGACATCTAATCTCCGTAGAATTTATTAATTAAATAATACATGTATAATACCATGTTATTAATTAATCATTGAGGTTTACTGAAATCATTAATTTTAATTATGTACGCCACTCCACAAATGATGAACAAATTTAATACAATTAACTAAATTAAACCAAATATTTAAAATAAATTTAAATATAATTATTATTATGTATGTACGCTTATTAAATTATTTAACCATAATATGTTTACGTTCCTAATCACTGTAAAATCATTCCTGAATGTTGGTTGTTAATTATTTTGTATCAACAACAAAGGATTGCGTATGAATTGAATGCTTTTGAATGGGATTCTCGGAAAAGTCGGTCTTACCAGATTAAGTCGTCACTTGAAATATGGTTGGAAGGTTTTATAATATTATGCTTAATGTTAATTCTTTATTTTCTTCCTTCTTTTTCACTTCCTCTTGCCTATATGAATATTTAAAAAAAGAAGTGTTTTTAAGGTGATATCTAATAAACCGCGTAGATATTCAACGGAGCAGATATTTACAGATTCAAATGTCATGGATATAAGACAACTGTACATGAAAGATATTATTGAAAGACTTTAAGTGAACGTAAGTACCCTGGAAAATGGAGGGCATCAATACTACACGCGAAACAGAGATCTGCTCTTATCGGAGAGAGCGAGAATTGCTCTTTACCAGCGTCATTTCGAGTACTTGGCACCCAAAATATATAACCTGCTTCCGTTAGATTTAAAAAATCTAATAGATTTAAAATTTTATAAAGAACTAAAAAAATGGATAGTCAAAACAGGTAGAGAGAAAATAGCAAAAATTATCAGCAATATTTAAATGTAGATGTAACTAAAGAGACAGGAGGAAAATTAAATAGTATATATATATTTATTTTTTTATTGTTTATTATTTTTAAATGTAATAATAAATTCTAGGTTGTATTTAATTATCTTTATTTTATTAAAGATAGTGTAAGTTTAATAGTAGCCTAGTTAATAAAATGTAATGCATCATAATTGATACAATCGAAATCTTAGTAAATAGCAAAGTATTGGTTAAGTTAGTGTAGTAAGTAAAATATAGTAGGTATTGAATGTTATTGCTAATAGTTAATACTTCAGTTTTTTGATATTTATTTGAAAGTTTCCAACCAATCTTAGTACATGGTTGTATCCATAGTTGAATAGGTTAATTTCCACCACCTCTAGCGTAATAGGATAGTAGTTTACTGTAAGAAATTTTGTATTATGGCAATTCCTTTTTTATGTAATGTAATATAATGGTATTATTATTATTATTATTATATAGGAAGGAAAGTATTGTTTTTATGTTGATTTTTCAAAGTTATGTTTTCACCGGATCTACACGTTTTCAGACCCCCGAACCCAAAAATCATGTTTTTAGCGATTGATCTGTGTGTTCTAGAATTGACTACGACCGCTTTTTAAACAAGACTTATTCTTATATAATAGATATGAATAAAGCCAGTTCGTTTAGAGTTCGTTTGTCAACCACTTGATGCATTGTAACAACTAAGTATAAGGCAGGTCTTTGTGCAGGAAACATTGTACGATATGTTGTCGGTAAAAGTCGATTATTGAGTGCAAATGACCATTTTTATTGTCGGTTAAGTTTAGTTCAAGCTTTAAGTTTTGTAATAACTTTTTGTAAATAACTTAGTCGAAGTAATTTAATTGTAATTGATGATTATTAGTCTTAGATCTTATTACCCAGATGATGATGATGATTTGTATTTGCAAGAGAAAGTTGTGCTAGTGTTTCACACCAAATTTTTCATATTACGTTGTCTACTCCGATTTTTTTGTTATTCCTAATGCTAAAACGTTGTAATCTGTTAAATTTAGAACAATAAGCAACCCCGTGACCCAATAAGGACAAGAAAACCAAATAGTACATTATTTTTTTTCAGAAGTCAATCCTCTATCTTGAGGGGCGGTTTGTCAACGTACTTCCATCGTATATACACACTATTATATCACCACATCTTATAAAACATAAACTTAAATATCATATCCTATCGATATACGAGCAAAAACTGTGCTGCTTGATTTTCGGGCTGCATTTGACCGCGTCTGGCATATGGGCCTCCTTTACAAACTGGCACAATTCTTTCCCCCCTCAACTGTCCGATTACTCCATTCCTATCTTACTGGAAGACAGTTCCAAGTCTCTGTCACTATTCCTCAGTTCCACATGGCCATGTCCCCACTCACCCTTTCGTCCGCGGGTGTACCTCAGGGCTCGGTCCTTGGGCCCATCCTCTATCTTATGTACACCTTCGATTTTCCTGTCCGTGATTCAATCCAATTCGGACTGTTTGCCGATGATGCTATTCTGTACCGTCACGGCAGATGCCTCCGCCTCAATTGCCGCGCGCTTCAAACTCAGCTTCTAGACATCACTAGCTGGTGTCGTGTCTGGAGACTATCACTTAACCCCACAAAATGCGAAGCAATCCACTTTACACTAAAACGCAATGTTCCTCCGCCTCTACGATTGGAAGGGGAACTCCTCCCATGGCAGAACAGCGTGAAATATCTAGGGGTTGACCTAGATAAACAATTGACACTTCGACAGCACATTGACAGCAAACTTAGCAAGGGTAGGGCCTTGTTCGCTTTACTCATCCCTTTGTTCCTCTCTCCTGCATACTCCTCAAAACTGAAACTTCTGATGTACTCCTCTATCCTACGTCCTTTCCTTTTGTACGGGTCACCGGTATGGTGGCCCTTTCTCTCCAAGTCCAACAAAAGACGTACTTCAGCATACCAGAACAAAGTCCTCCGGTGCATCACACAGTTCCACTATCTTATATCCAATCGCATCATACACGAACACCTTCTCTTCCCTTCTATGGAGGACTTTATTTACAATACCTCGAAACGGCTACACGACGCTGGGAAAACTGACGGACCCCAGATCATTCAGGACTTGTACCGACGCCCACACCCACCTGAAGTCTCTATGCCATTACCATTCCACGACTTTATCTAAATTTCAGTATGACCCACTTAACAAAATTTAGAGTTGCCACATTTTTATTCTGCCCTGTATTCCTCTTATTTGCCCATGCCCCTTCTACTTGTATGACTCACTCTCCCCAGTTGGTAGTTGTCCCCATGTTCCTATGCATAATCACTCCACTACGGTGAAAAGAGCCGCCATTTTAAATTAATAAACACTCAGAAGATAAAAAGACCGGTGATTATGCCAAACTCTGCCCTTTCCGTCTCCCCTGAAATCATAAACTAACCCCTACCTTAAATTATACCTTTAGTCCACGTTCAGTAAAATGCATGCCTTCCCCTCACCAAGATAATAGGACTCCCACAAAACTGAAAAAAGGCCACTGAAAAATAAAATAAAATAAAAGAGCCGCTCTTAAACCCACTTGTCCCTTAATTTAAATTTTCCACAGATAACTTCTAAAAATAAATTACCTCCTTTCAAGTCCCAGTTCCAATGTCCCACGAACCAGAATCCTATTTCCTATTTAAACTATAAAATTCCCCCTAAATTTCTTGAGGTTGCAATTATTCTGTTATATTGTTCCCCGAGCGACCAGGTGTTCCTTAACACGATGTCGCCATCATAGGGCTTCTTAGCCCTCTCAACCAGGATTCAGGATTCAGCAAAAACTTAAGAAACTTTTCCAAGTTTTAAAATAACTGTTCTCTGATTATTTTTTGCTTTCCTAATTGCATTAGGTTTTTTTTTTGTTTCAATGCTCATTAATTGAATTAATTCTCATTAAGTAAAATTATCCACATTGTATTCCCAAAAATATATTGTAAAATAGTTTTAGTTATTGAAAAAAGAAGTTTTTTCTCTATTAATACTATTGTACATAATATAAAGTAATTTTTAAAAAAATTATTGTTATTTAAATTACTATTATTACTGATATTTTTTATACAAATTTAATGGTATTTGTCATTTATTTTTAATGCTTTTAACAAAAACTGTTTAATGTATTTCTTGTACCCTTTTGAGATTTTATAATAGGTAGTATTTTTTATAATAGTCATAAGTATTTATAAATTTGTTTAATTTTTTTGTTTACTCTTATGCGCGGACAGAACTCTTCGTGAAGAAGAGTTTTTGCGTATAAGTATTTTTAGTTAAAAATATTGTTTTTACCTTAGTAAAGTAATAATTGTAATACGTTTAACTAAATAAAACAAAAATAAATAAATAAGATGACGATGATATTTATGACGTGTAAAAGAGGTGTCGTTTTGTACAGACGCAGGTCGACCACTCCTGAGAGAGTATGGTTAATTGAACCACAAAAAAACGAAGTCACCGGTAACAACTGTCTAATATTCAAATCCGTATAAAAGTAACTATTTTTACTAGGAATTGAACCAGGAACTTTTGTCTCTGAAAATCAGCTGTTAAAGAGCTTAGTCAAGATTAATATTCGGTTTATACATAGTTTTACATCTAAGCAAATACTGAACAAAAGCCTTCGAATTTCTTTTCACAGATAACTAATTAAAATTTTACACTATTATAAAGGCACCGTAGGGTAAAAAAGTATACATCGAATTACGAAAATGTTATTACTTTGTTTTTTTTATTTTTTTATATATAGTAGAATTCATAACGGTTTGCAATGCACTTTAATAGAAGTGGTTCTTTTAAAAGGACCGATAATTGCAATAATTTTGAGAAAGAAAGCAACCGTAATTGTAGAGTAAATTGCTCAGGATTTATTGTTTTATTTTATTTTTGTAATAAGGAAACACAGTAAAGCAATTTTCTGATTGTTCTTTGTCTCTTTGGACTAGAATAGTACTATAGAAAATAGCGTCTGACTAACCTTTTTAAGAAACAAAAGTAATTTCATAAAACGGATTTGAACAATTTTCAATTAACTTTAATTAAAATTGCATTGTCCGTAATTGTCTTCACAAATATTGCACTTTTGTAATGAAATTTATTTTGTAATTCATAACTAGGATAAATAGAACAAGTCTGTAATTTTATTTATAAGAAAATCTAATTTTTATGAAAACTGTAACCAATTTTTATTAGTAACGATATTTAAGTTACCTGTAATTATAAATTCCTAGGTTGGTAACATTGTTTTATTCTTGCAAGATTATTAAAGATACATCCTAGGATTTCTCTCTTCGCCGATTTGTGACTGATAGTTGTTGTTGTTGTTTAGGTTAAAAGCCGAAAGGATGGTTTGAACCTCTAGAGGTTTTTACTAGGTAAAAATGAGGAGTGAGATGGTTTATTATGCCTTCTTCACTGAATTAAAAGAGGAAGCTTATCAGCATGCCAGGCCCTCCGAAAAGCATCCTCTTTCCACTCTGCAAATGATACCTTCACTTCATTCACCACAGGTTCTGGCTGCGTAGTGAAATTTATTACTTTCAGAGGAGATAACTCTGACTAGTGTCTTTTACACCTCTACCTCTTCTGAAAGAATTTACTTTCTCTTGCCTATATGAATATATAGGAAGGAAAGTATTGTTTTCATGTCGATTTTTCGAAATCGAGTTTTCACCGGACCTACACGTTTTCAGACCTCCTGAACCCAAAAAACATGTTTTTAGCGATTGGTCTGTGTGTGTGTGAACAGAAGAATATCTCAAGAACGGAACATTGTACAAACTTGAAACTTGAAACTTAAGGCAGATGGAGTGTTAAATTAATTGTACTTGATCTACTAGTTCTATGGATACAAAAAAATAGTTCTGTTTCTTATCACACAATCAGCCTATTAAATGACTGAATCATTTAAGAACAGAAGAGGTAAAAGTGTAAACGACGCTATCAGAGTTATCTCCTTTGAATGTAATTAATTTCATTATACAGCTAGATCCTGTGGTGAATGAAGTGAAGGTGTTATTTACAAATATGCTTTTCAGAGGGCCAGGCATGCTGGTAAGCATACTTTTAAATTCAGTGAGAAAGGCAATTTTAAACTATCTCACCCTCGTTTGTTTTAGTAAAACCTCTAGAGGTTCAAACCAGCCTTTTAGCTCATGACCTAAACAACACACACTATAAGAATAAGAAAAAGAAGAAGGAGGAGAAGGAGGAGGTGAAGGAGGAGAAAGAGAATTACGAGGAGGAGGAGGAGAAGAAGAGAAGGATAAGGAGAAGGAGGAGGAGAAGAATGAAAAAATAAAACATTTTGATTCCGAAATAGGTTAGATGACCTATACTATGAAAATAAAAAAAGAAACTCAATTTAATTGTGGTATATGATATCCTCCATAAAGCTTAACTACAACTAAACATACTTCTTATGTTATTATTAAATATCTTATATTCGAAAAACTACGCAATAACGAGGTCATAATAACGTACCATAATTTATTATAGCTCCATAAAATATAAAATCTACCATGTCCAATATCTCACTCTTGGAAGCCTACGTCGCTTTATTTTTATATAATCACTTGCTATAAATTTAAGCAGTAATTTAATTTTTAAAGACACTTAATTACGTTGTTTAGTCCGTAATAATCTCTTTAAAACAATAACCATATTTTTATAGACCACAGCACTTTCGCTTCAAATATTCTTTATGTGTTATTAATAAAATATAATATCATTTTACCATATAAAAAATTCACGTACGTTAGCTATTTTATATTTCTTTTTTTATTTTAATAATCATCCATTGAAAACTGTTCTCCATTTTTATGATAAAGTTATTGTTTTATTTGTCCTAAAATATTTGTTTTTCCAATATTCAATATTAAATTAATATTGTTAAAGTAATAGGGGTTGGCTGATAAATTTAGTATTAAATTTTTACTTTCTCTTGCCTATATGAATATGTAGGAAGGAAAGTAATGTTTTCATGTCAATTTTTCGAAATCGAGTTTTCACCGGATCTACACGTTTTCAGACCCCCTGAACCCAAAAAAAACATGTTTTTAGCGATTGGTCTGTGTGTCGATGGGAGAGATCTCAAAATAATATCAAATCTGTATTGGAATCAAACGGCCATATTGAGGGTTGATGGCGAGCATACAGATGAAGTGGAAATCCTGCGAGGGGTTAGACAGGGGTGCATATTATCACCAATATTATTCAACCTGTACTCCGAACACATCTTTCGAGAGGCTCTACAAAACTTAGAGGAGGGCATTTTAGTTAATGGACTCAGGCTTAACAACCTGCGGTATGCGGATGATACAATTGTTTTTGCGGATTCAATAGAAGGACTGCAGACGCTCATGAACAGAATCCAAGAAACAAGCAGCATATATGGACTTGACATAAACACCTCCAAAACTAAATTCATGGTAGTTAGCAAAAAACAAATTAGGGGTGCTAACCTGTATATAAATCAAGAAAGAATTGTAAGAGTCTCTAAGTAAGAATACCTCGGAACAGTCATTAATGAGGCATGGGATAACTCACAGGAGATCAAGAGTCGCATTGGTAGGGCTAGGAACATCTTTAGCTCTATGGGTGCGGCTTTCAAAAGCCGCACCCATAGAGCGGCTTTTGAAACTTAATTAACAATTAATAAACAAATTAATTTAGTAATTTTCTGGTACCATTTTCCCAGTTACTACTAAAGATAGAGATTTCAAACAAAAACCATTTTATTCATTGAATTGTGCTTTATAAAGTATACCAATTATACTATATGTATAATATAAGTAATATAAGTAAACCAATAATAATTATGCCCATAACTGGCAGGTGGAGTGTTAAATTATTTACACTCAATCTTTTTGTTGCAGGAGTAAAATAAATAGTTCTATTTCTTATCATATGGTTAGCCAATTAAATGGCTGAATCATCTAATAACAGAAGAGGTAGAGGTGTAAAAGCACTAATCAGAGTTATCTCCTCTGAAAGTAATGAATTTCATTATACAGCCAGACCCTGTGGTGAATGAAGTGAAGGTGTCATTTGCAGAGTGAAAAATATGTGTTTTTCAGAAGGCCCGGCATGCTGATAAGCGTACTTTTCCACTCAGTGACGAAGGCAATGGTAAACCACCTCGTTTTACTTAGTAAAACCTCAACAGGTTCAAACCAGCCTTTCGGCTGATGACCTAAACAACAACAACAACAATAATACTATACTTTTTTAAATTCCGAATTTTTTAAACAATATTTTTTCAACTTTATTTAAAATTGGCCAAATTTTCAAATATTTACTCATCTAGCTCATACAATTAATAATGTAATGGTAAATTATTTGGTGTACCAGATAAAGAAAGTTATGAAGAAACTCTAGCCAAAAATTTAAGAAGATATCTTAGTCTCTGAGTAAATCTTACGGAAGTGGAAAAAGTAACAATTTCTGAAAAACCACTGTTTTTTGAAAGAACACATGCAACACGTATAAGTACTAAGCAATACTAAAACCTTAACAGTAAACGTAAACAGTAAAGCACAAAATTCTAGGTTACTATCCCATAAAGAAAGCATTCACAACCTGACAGCTAATTCTTGTACACGATTCCATATATAAGGGAAAACTGTAATACTAACAGAATTCAAACGAAACAAAAAGTAAGCAACAAACAAGTCAAAATTCTGAAAAGTTGGTGGGCACAATCATTTCCTTTAATTATTTTCAATTTTTTACAATTACACTACAGCTAAAATTTGTATACCAAACTAATCAGAAAACTACAAAGAATAATAAAAAAATATAAAAATAAATGTTTTATTTTTTTTATTTTTAAACGTCTGTACCCAAATTTAAATAAAGTTTTTTACGCATTTCATATTATAATATTTCAGTTATTTACGCGTTGGCCTATTTCAAATTAGTGTATAAATGTTCACTACCTTTTATTAGCTGAAGTGAATATAACAAAAACAAAAATCTTTGATATGTACCGTGGTGTTCTACAGCATTTAGCTAAAACTCTGCAATCTAATTCTCCGTTCCGAAATTTTATTCCATAATTCACAGCAAGAAATACAAAAAATTAAATAATAGTCAAAACAGCGATATAACCAGAAATTATTACTATTGAATTTATTGAAAATTAGGGTAAAACTAGAGATATTACAGAAATAAACGATAAAGATATTCTGACAAAATAAATATTTTTAAAAAAATGAGTAGTCTACTTTTATGTTAATAGCGATCATAAATCCATGTATAGGTCACAAATAAAAATAATCTGGTGTGAAACACTCACGCAATTTTCTCTTGACAATGCAAAATAATTATTAATATAACCTAACATTAGTAACAAAACATTAGAAATAAACGAAAAGCTAACCCCAATAAACATAACCTAATTTTAATCATGAGTGAAAGACGCAAAATGAAAATCAACCTCAGTTTGCCTTAAAAGTGCGGAAAATCACTCTTTCACGCTAAACTAGGCTCAGTAAAGAAAAATGTTATAAATGAAAATTGTAGATCTTTTAATTTACTATAAATTTGATTTTCACTTTTGTGCTAAAGCTTAAATCTTAAAAATCGTTTTCTTACAAGTTTTCGTGAGAAAACAGAAAATCGCTAATTACCGCTAAACTAAGTGTTGCATAAAAAATGTTTGAAATAAAAGTTGTAGGATTTTAAATTGTCTACAACTTTTATTATATATATTTTTGCGCTAAAATGCATATCAAAGCCGCAATCCTAAAATAACATTTTTTTACGTGAAAACAGCCTCTCCAAGAATTTCAGCAGACATGGTACCTACCCTATCTTGTAAAGCATAAAAAAATTTAATAATCCAGGCGATTTTTTAAAAAAATCGTAGGACCTGTTTTTGAGAAAACCGTAAAAAAGTGAATAATTACACGATTAAACTACTACTTCCGGTTGACTGATTTTGATGAAAATGTTCGTGTCGGGTCCAGTAGTGGTATCTAACTTAAGTTTCAAGTTCGTACAATGTTCCGTTTTTGAGATATTCTGTTCACACCCACACACAGACCAATCGCTAAAAACATGTTTTTTTTGGGTTCAGGGGGTCTGAAAACGTGTAGATCCGGTGAAAACTCGATTTTAAAAACTCGACATGAAAGCAATACTTTCCTTCCTATATATTCATATAGGCCAGAGAAAGTAAAAAAAAAAGAGTGTGATCTTCGGGGGAAAGAATAAAAAGAAAATACGTGGACCCTACAACATTGAACAACTTAAGAAGAAAAGATCCAAATGCGTGAAAAGATTGTGGGAGAAAAAGAAATTTGAGAAAAACATGAAGTAATTAAAATATTAATTTTGGGGTCGTTTCTCTAAAGGATTATTCAGAGGGGAAAAAGTAAAGTCAAAAAATTCAAATTTCTAAATTTTGTATATTTCTAGAGATTTCTGGATTGGTATGTGCGTAATTGAGTCTGTCAATGATACATTTAATTTATAAACTTAAATTAATAACTCACCTTTTTGAGCAAGAAATTGACCATAAGGTCCACCTTCATGGCCTAATCTAATTAAAGTAGGTGGTCCATTTCCATCGCTTCTATAGATATAACCAGACGCATCAGATTCCAAATCAGAAGTTTTCATCCTTTCAACGTACAGTTTTTCCCTTTGTACAACCGGGGGTCCTGGTGTGGGTGAAGATTTAACATTACAAAAACTACCGATTAAAACAAGTAATAAAAATACGTTTAATATCATTATGTATTAATTTTGATGAACTATAAATTTATAAAAAAATAACAAACATAATTTTATGAACAAACAACAGCACTGAACTTTACTTATCGGTTTGTAATATCGAATTGAAAATGATATCCGGTCCCTTTTATCGAGATATTTTAACTTCAATACCCCCTCTTTAAAGTCAGTTTTCGATACGGTTGACCGCTATTGTCTTTAATGCTTTGTTGTTTTTCTAACCGTTAAGTTGCATATCGTGTCACCCACGATCAGAACCCAGATCGACCTTCGGAATGTCGGTTATTATAATTTTCCTTTCATTCACGTAGTGTTGTTGCAACGTTTTTATAATAATGCAGTTTTTCGTTAGTCTTGTCTGGTAAGTTGCTGTTTTTTATTTTCGTTTCAGTCAAGTTACAACTGTGATAAACATGCATGTGTTATTCCTTTAATTTACTTACTCGTGTTTATTTCGAAAATTTGAATTTTATTTCTTCCCATATCTTTCTTCGTTAAGGCGGTCTGTGACCAAATATCTGTATTTGCTCTGATGTTATTTTTAATTCTTTGAAAAATCCCTTTTTCCATTCATTGGCTCTTGAATGGAAGAAGGGCAGTATTGACCTGGTGAATGGAATATATATCTGCTTCTTCTTTTTCTTCTTCTTTTCTTCACGGGTTAAACATTTCTAACTGTTTCGGCACCCATCTTTTCTTCGAGCTGCCAATATCTCTACTTTCCACTGGTTTGTATCTCCTCGCTACACTAGGCAAGCGGCTTTCTGGCATTCTATTTAAATGATCGACCCATTGGGCACGATACAATTTTATTTTTTCGTTGAGTGGAAAAATTCCCAATTTTTTCCTTATACCTTCATTTCTGATCCTGTCTAGTCTTGTGCAACCTTTGACAGACGTTAAGAATTACTAAGAACCTTAAGAATACTATAGAATACATATTTCTAAAAATTAAATTTTTTTTTTTCAAACAAGGAAATACTAAATAACAATACAACATATTTTCAAGTATTTCGAAAAGAAAGTCAATATTTTTTAGCCATTTAAATACTTTAACGTTTACTTTATCAAAATCTCAGTTTCTGAATTATACTTCTTTTCCATTCAACTTCTCAGTTTTGGAAAATATAAATTAATATATTTTTTCTTAGTTTTCCTCCCAATAGGAGTACTTATGATCGGAACATACAGGTGAGGCGTTAAATCATTTGCACTCGATCTGCTAGTTCCAAGACTACAAAAAATTGTTCTGTTTCTTATTACATGGTCAGCCAATTATATGACTGAAAAATTTACGAACAAAAGAGATAGAGATGTAAAAGACACTAGTCAGAGCAATGAATTTCATCATTATACAACCAGACCCTGTGGTGAATGAAGGGAACGTGTCATTTAGAGAGTGGAAAGTAGATGCTTTTCAGAGGGCCGGGCATGCTGATAAGCACACTTTTTCACTCAGTAAGGGAGGCAATGATAAACCTTCTCATTCCTCGTTTTAGTTAGTAAATCCTCTAGAGCAGTGGTTCCCAAAGTTGGACCCCCCCCCCCCCAGGAAGGCGTGAACACAAGTCAAGAGGGACGTGGGACCTCGAGATAGATTTATATAGACAGCTTTACCAGAGGTTTAGTTAGCTTTATATAGATTAAGTTAGCTCTTACGTAGCTGGACCCCAAAAGAACTATTCATGATCATCCATCTCACTGATCTATTTTGTCTCTTGTTTAATTTAAATTGCAACTTGTAGTGTTATAAAAAAATAAATGAATGATTAATCAATGTAATTCTTGGATTTCTCATTATCACATAAAACTCTAAGGCGGACGTGTGAAGTTTTCTTCTTGACAGAAGTGGGTGCGATGAAAAAAGTTTGGGAACCACTTCTCTAGAGATTCAAACCAGTCTTTTGGCTGATGACCTAAACAAAAAAAACAGAAGTACGTATTAGGAGCTATGAAGTTAGCTTGATGTCATTTCTTTCACTTCCACATCCGTTTCATATTTTTTGATGTAGCTCTCAAAATTCTGTTCTGATGATATTTATTGGTTTGTTTTCAATTTATTTAATTTGTATTTTAAAGGCGTTGGATTAGTTTATATTATTTTAACACAATTTACTAATGATTAAACATGGATTATATTGATCATTATTTACATTGGAAAGAGAAAGTCTTGTGAGTGTTTCACAACATAATTTGTTTTAAATAATTATTTGATAGTATATTCCCTCGTTAAAATGACCCTTAAATATATATTTTTCTAATGCAAGGGACAAACTAAACATTCGGTAATTTAATTAATAATTCGGTTGAAATATAAATCAATAGATTTTATGGACAGGAAGAAAAATATTAGAACAGAAATATATTTTAACTTTATTAAACACTGCTATAGAACCGTCATTGTACATTCTATCCACCAATACGTTTTTATTCAGTTTATGCTTGGTTTTAATAAAACGATAGCGAAAAGTTGGATGTTTTTATTTAAATCAGTAATTTAATTTTTATGTTTTTATAAATCTGCATTTCAATACTCAGTTGAATTTCAATAATTTACTCTGTATTTTAACAATTTATTAAAGCTCCATTTAAATAAATATATAAGCTAGTATTAGTATGTATTTCCTAAATAGGTAGAGGAAATTACATATGATCACTTTATGAGATATGGTTGTTTAAATGTTTGGTATGGTAAAATGGTTACTTCTGTTTTTATTTTTAATCAAATACTTTAATGTCTAGTACAAAATTCATACGTTGTAAATAAAATTTCTCGGTACAATCCATTATGGTATTAGTAAATTTTTTTAGGAGAAAATCTCGAAAATATAAAATATGATGTTCAATTTTTACTTTCTCTTGCTTATATGAATACATAGGAAAGAAAGTATTGTTTTCATGTAGAGTTTTCGAAATCGAGTTTTCATCGGATCTACACGTTTTCAGACCCCTGAACCCAAAAAACATGTTTTAGCGATTGGTGTGTGTGTGTGTGTGTGTGTGTGTGTGTGTGTGTGTGTGCGTGTGTGTGTGCGTGTGTGTGAACAGAATATCTCAAGAACGGAACATCGTACGAACTTGAAACTTAAAACTGAAGTTAGACACTATTATCATGCCTGTGATTACCACAATTACCGATAACATACGATTCATGTATTTAGTTTTAAAAGGAACTATAGAGGAAAACCCCTTTTCACAGAGATAAGACGTGGAAAAAGGTATTAATATTTTCTAGAGCCAAAAGTTTTAATTTTACAGATGCAAATTCCAGTTGTAGCGTTTTGTCGGCAGACATTTCGATGAGCCGGTTGTGAATTTCAACTGGTAACTTATCTGCGACAACAACGTAAACGGATTCAGTACCCATCTCTTTGAGAAATCATTTTTATATTCCGGAAAATACTCTGTCAACTGAGTTTTTAGCTCACGCAAATGCATCGTCAAGCAACCCAAACTGTGTTGAATAATAGTGTCTGAAAAATTAGTGCAGTTTGATTATATAATATTATAAAACATTGTTTACATTTATAATTACAGTCGAAATTCAATTATTAATAGTAAGGCTTACTATTATTAGCGGGGGTGGGGGGGGGGGTCGCGAAATATTAATTTTATTTATTTTTACTAATTGGGGTTTGCGGAGAAAAAAAGGTTGAGAATCACTGCTCTAGAGGTTGAAAGTAGACTTTTGGCTGATGACCTAAACAACAACATAATATAATTTAAATTGCTTTACGTGGTAATAAAGTTTTTTAATTTATTTTACTAGAACAGGCCATAGAATTTGGTGTCTTAAAAGTACCTCTACCTTGATTTATACGGTTACAGATACAGTAGACTCTCAGAAATCCGGACTAATGTGGCGGACGGCCAGTCCGGATTTCGAAAAATCCGGATTTCCCGGAGGTTGGCAATTTTGTCTTTATGGCGAATAATTATGACAATAAGCATTAACGTTTATCTGCTAATATAAGAGTGAGCTTCTGAAAAAACTTTAAAACACTGTAGGCCTAATAAATTACAGTAGGCTACTGGTACTGTAATTATTCAATATACGAAGCACAAACATTGACTAAATTTAACGCTATTGTACCGTAATAAGATTCGGTTGCACTCTTTGTAAGATTTGCAAGTTACGGATTTCAAACATGTAACAAAATGTGTCATATATGTCTCAATTATAGAGTAATTATAATTATATAGAGTAATTATAGTAGGTACAAATTCATTAAAAAACCAAGTCTTAAAAATTGTAGAATTCATCCATACTTTTTGTTAGTTTGTATACCAAAGTGGCAACACATCGTCTTTCTTTAAATTTTTAAAAGCTCTGAGTTTTCTTGATTTTTCTATTAATGTTAACCTAAGTTTATGACTGCCGGTCACATTGCTACAAGCCAACACCGTAACCCGTTCCTTGCTTTTTTTATAGCCCGAGGCTGAAGCTTCTTCTTTGGATGCGAGAGTTTTCGTAGGCAACATTTTATAGTTCAGACCAGTCTCGTCGCAATTATACAGCTGGTCACCGGAAATTCCTTCTTCGTCAAGGATTTTAAAAAGTAAGGTCTTAAATTCAGGAACAGCGTCTTTGTTCGCCGATAAAGTCTCCCCACTGATTTCATCGGGTCAATCCCATGAAAACTTTTTACTGGTTGTTAATTTAAAAATTGTAAATTTTCAGAAAATAAAGTAAAAAAAAAATCATCTTCCGGACTATCCGGAGTCCGGACTAGCGCGATCCGGATTTTTGAGAGTCTAATGTATATGAAAAAATTGACCCGTGGTTAATTAAAAAATTTAAATTTGTTACTATATTAACTATGGTTCCAGAAATTAGTTGGGAATCGACCTTTGAGTAATTAATGGAATAAACCACCCATTAAGTCACTGAGGTGACTTACTTTATTTCATTAATGTAATAGATTACACAACAAAAAGAAAATTTCAAGTCAATAACATTAAGGTTAGCTTTTATATTTATATTTTCTTCATAATTACGCAATTTGACGCAATAGTATTTAATAATCTTGTGAAAATAATGTAAATGTGATTATTGTTTTATATTAATAAAACTACATATTGCAATAGCTTTTGGAATGTATATAAGCCTGTGTTATTAGTCTGTTGAAATAATGTGGTTTTGGTGTAAGAATGTTATTGTAAATATTTAAATTATGTTATATGAATACTAAGAAAAATCACTCAGGGATAAAATTTTGTGGAAATTAAATAGGCTTCTATCCTTGAAATTAATGATTATAATTCATATGAAAACTTAAGCCTACTGTCCTAATTTTTCTATATTTAAAAATATTTCCAAATTTTACACACGCTTTCTCAATTCGGTGTTAATTCTGATTAATCGAAGTGAGGGTATTCAATATAAATCCTATTTCAAATTGTGCAAATTGTTTTTAACCACTACAAACGCAAAAAGAAACCCGTTGGTTGTTTTGTTTCATTTAGTTCTTAATTTATTGCATAAATTTATAAATTTAACGTAAATATGACCGTTTTCAGGAAACGGGACCTTATCTTCACTTAGCAAATTTTCAGGAGAGCAAAAACTGAAATGTTTTTTTCTCTATTTCGGAAATTCAAAATCTCTTGGAAACAATCAGTGAATGTGAATACAAAATTTGGAAAAAATTAACATTGTAAATAAACGTGAGTGGAGACACAGTCCAGTGACAGAACTCCAACGTAATATATAAGTGTAGCATTAAGTGCAGCATTTAGATCACTGTTAATGGATAGTCAATTACAGCACTACGTTAATTGAGGAGGTCCCGGTTCCATAGACGTTTTAGACGTCCTATTGGATTGTTTGGGAGAGTCTAGGTAGCCAGATTTGAGATCAATGGGTTATGGTGGTTCACGAGTTTCTTCCTAAATTAATTTTGTACAGAGTTTTAAGTAAACGTCATTTATGTAGGGTACGTTTAGGTCTGAGTGTAGCGTTTTATTAGTTACATAATAGGGGGCGTTAACTATCCTCCGTAAAAGCTTTGATTGGAAACGCGGAATTTTTGCTCATACCGATGGTTTTGCACAAAACTAAAATTAGGTCAAAAAATTATATTTCCTTTTTTTGTTTAAATCATTACTTATTCTTTTATGTGTATAAAAATAACCTTATTTTATTATTTCATTTTGAATTTCAAAAATGATCAAATTCCCAAAAATAGACAGTATGTCAAATAGGAAAAATGGACCTATCTTTTTCAATTTTTCAATTTTTTTGTCCGTCCGTAAATTTTTACATTTGATATGATCTCAAAAAATCTGCTACAAGATTTTTAATTACATATTTCAATTATCAATTATTTGAAGAAACTACTTATAGTCATGTAGTCATATAGTCATGTAAGTTACTAAATTAATGCATAAATTAACAATAGGATTAAGTTAGAGATTTAAGAAATTAATAAGTTTATAGAACACTGTGAAGTGTCATTAAATAAGTGTCACCAGTGGGTGGTTGCACGATTTTATATATATACATAGTGGGGGGGGGGAATAATATAGGTAAAGAAAAACTGTTCGTTAGTTTCAAGTAACTAGTTGCAGTAAATCTACAATAAAAAAACAACAATTTAAAAAAAATTATTTGAAGACATCACTGGATTTAGCACAAAACTTTACATAGTAAGAGATGAAAATCTAACAAAAAACCAGAAAGTAAAATATACTAATAGATATATACTAATTGAACAATATTATCACTAAAATATTTACCTACTTTAATTGCAATTTCTCGAAAACAAGTGTTTCTTACATTTAATAGTGTTTTTTTTTTAAATTCTGTAACGTTTTTCTGAATAACGATATAAAACAAGTTAAAACATCATTGTTTTCAGCAAAAAATTCTTTGTAAGAAACACTCATAACCTCTTTTTTGACCTGGGTGAAGAAAAGGTCCATTTTCCAAATAAAAAAACAATTACAAATACAATTTATATTTTATATTATTATTATTATTTTTTTTTTTTTTTATTATTATACACGTTGTAGACCTTTATGGATCACGTGAAGCTTCTACGGTTCTTCCTGCGGGCTCTCCATGACATCTGCATCTTCTCACTCATGGCTCTCTTCCTCTCCTCTGTCCACGTAGTGCCGGTCCTCTTGGCTCTGATCTCTGGCTGCACTTCCCACTCGTCTATTCTTTTCTATACGTATTGTGATCTGTCGCGTCTTTAGAAGTGAGTTGATCGTTGTCAAGGTTTCTTCTTACTTGTTCGGCCCATGTCAATTGTAATTTTTGCCATGTAAATTTTTATTTTTTATTTTTTTATTCTTTACAAATACAACTTTATATAGTCAGTTCCCCACGATCACTTCTTGCAATTTTCAGCATTCATTATCCCTTTTGGAACAATATTTTACGAAATGGAGAAAAAAGTTAATATAGAAAAAATATTTCATGTGATTTTTACTCGGCGTCGACAAACGTGTCCACTAGTATTTCTTTTTAATACAACTACTCCACAGGGTGACCATACCCTGTACTTTGGGTTATACAATGATTGTCGTCTCACGTGGAATAAACATGTAAATGTAAAGAAAGGGCCTCTAGACAATCAACTGAGAAACCTGTACCGACTAGTTTCGAAACTAACTCTTCTAAAATGTTCTTCTGTATAAAACCTTCCTCAAGGTCGTATAGGAGCCAGATTTATGGCTCGGTGAAACCACCTATCGTAGCTTGAAAGATTTCAGTCCAAGACTCTCCAACGTATACCAAACGCTCCTTTCTACGTATCAAACACAACTCTTTACTTAGAGTTACATGTACCTTATGTCAACGATTCTTTTTACATACTTTATCTCAGATTTAAGGACAAACTGCTTAACCACCGGAAACCCCTTTACGTTATCTAGACCAGTGTTTTTCAACCTAGGGTCGTGACCCCAGCGGGACGTATCTGGGGGGGGTCACGAAATACGGAAAAAATTTAAAATAGTTATTTATTTAAAAAAGAGACACAGAAATTGTACATTACCTTTACAACTCAATTCAATTGATGCGAAACTTGGGCTTGTTTAGGAATTAACCAAATATTGAATGTTTGGATTTATTTTTATAACACACAAAATGATGTCATATTCCAGTGCTAAACGATTTCTTGATTTGGGTTTCCAAATTCATCATTATGGAAAATTTTTGTTCACAGTTGTAGGATATATAGAAAATGGTTTCAAAATTTTCAAAGCTACTCTGAACTATTCTGTATTCCTTTTTAATACTTAATCCAAAATTTTTCGGCACAAGCATTACTGAAAGTTAATTTGATTGACTGATCACATGATAGCTCATGATAGTTCATCATGAAGGCGAACATTTTGTACAGTTTGCTCATTAAACGGATTGACTCCCATAAATATCCAATCATATCATGAAGTAATAATTAGTTATTGTAGATTTTTTTGATATTTTTTTTAACATTATAATTCATAGTGGATTGGCAAAATACTCAAACTAAAATGGAGGTCGCGGTGTCTGAAAGGTTAATAACCATTGATCTAGACAATAAACATCTCCCAGGGAATCCCCAAGGCGTCGACGCAGACGATGGAACAGAGACATTATAAGGTAAACTAAACTAACTCGTACGTAAACAATTTTCAAAATTATAAACAAACATCCTTATAACGCTGGAGTCCTTTCGCTAGGTGGTGTTCTCCTTGAAGTACCTACTTAACACAAAGTTATAATTATCATTTTCACTAAGTTGTCAAATTGTGAACAGTCGTGAAATTTCAATAAATAAAGTTAAAATATATAATTATATATTTAAAAAATTGAGCAAAGAGAAGGGACTAGTTGACTAATGATACTAAACGTTATCAATGGGTATTCCTTTTCAATCTAAAGTTTTCATCTCACAAATCTGCAGTAGCCAGTTAAAGAACCGATTATACCAGTTTTCAATACAAAAAAAGATCAAAGAAATATGAGGAAATAACCTCAGAATACGATCGAACAAAATTTTAGTATATTACTAACAAAAATAAATCACAAATACAAGCATAGCATAGAATCACGCGTTTTGATTGATTGAAGTTAGCGATCGTCATTTTAGCATCCTTCCTTAAATATATATACTCATGTTTCAAAGTTACGCAATAACAGATATAAGCAAAGAAAAAGACATTGCAGAGATTCTTGAAAGGGACAAACAGTCACTGGTTAATGAAGATCTCATAGCAATAGAGGCAGAAGTTGATTTCTCATCAAATGGTGTCAGCAGAAGAGGAATTTATGAATTATAGACAGGCAATGATTCAATATTTCATCTTGTTCTACACCCACGTTGCCCCCTGCCCTGAGTGTAAAGGTTTACGTGAAGCTTTCGAACATTTAGAAAAGTTCTGTGAATACATATTTTCCGGATGGAAGAGCACGTGGTGATTCGGTTCTACTCATTAAGAGTATTATTATTCACTACCAATTACCTCCAAATCAAACAAATGAGATCCAAGCCAGTAGTATTGGGACGGACTGGATGGGTCCACGTCACATATCCACTCCATATTTACAGCCGTGATATAGGCTCTCTCCTTAAATTATTATCACGTTTTACAATAGTTCAGTAAGAAGGTTTATGGTTGGAGCTGACTTTTTTTCTAAAGTACACACTGGGGCTCAAGATTAACATGATTCATCTGAAGAACTTTCAATTCGTTTTTTTGAGAAAATCGCAAAAAAGTGAAAATGACACGAATAAACTACTACTTCCAGTTGACAGATTTTAATGAAAATGTTCGGGTTGAGTCCTCTAGTGGTAACTAGAGGTTAAGTTTCAACTTCATACGATGTTTCGTTCTTGATATATTTTGTTCACACAGACGCGCGCGCGCACTCACACACACACACACACACACACACACGCACACACACACACACACGCCACACACACACACACACACACACACACACACACACATAGACACACAGACACAAAGACCAATCGCTAAAAACATGTAGATCCGGTGAAAACTCGATTTCGAAAAATCGACATGAAAACAATACATTCCTTCCTATTTTATATTCATATTGGCAAGAGAAAGTAAAACAATGATATATTTTACAAAACTAAAAGTTAAGTGTTTTCTACTGGCCTACATTCATTCAAAATCGGCGAAACGAAAAGTGAAATGAAGGTTAAAGTAAAAGTAAGATCAAGGTCACGAAAATCAGGCTTTAGTGACATCGTAATAAATAAATTCGCTTCAGTGATTTCCCTTTAGCGATTGAATCACTACCTATAAGACTACATTGTATAACCGTAATACATCGATCCACCTTCTTTTCTGTTAGTAATAACAGTAAAATGCTGTCACATTTCTTCTACTTTTATTTTGTATATTATTTTTCAATAAAAACTATTTTATCATCCTTTCACTTTCTTTCACTATAGACAATAGAGAAAAAGTATTGTGATATTACAAACTTTTCCTTATGCGAATTTGTTATTTTCACATTAATAATACCCCTCCGTTCAAAAATATTAAATCGATTTTTGAAAAGATATCCAACTGGGTATATGGTTTTTTTTAAAATTAATCTTTATGTTTTTTCTATTTCTCTGAAAAAAATGCTGATTCTCATTACCGCCCACTACTAGTTGGTGTACCCGTACTTATCGCACGGTGATAAATACTTGCTACAACAAGAGAGTGCCACTTTAAAATTTTCGAAATATTAAAATATTTAAAAAAACTAATATAAAATATTGTAATTAGGATTTGAAAATATTTAATCATTAGCTGCCGTAGGTTCTGAAAAAAATAACTTAATTTGAGAAGGTTAGCTAGTTTTCATCTTGGAACTTTCACTCATGATTAAAATAAGGTTTTGTTTTTTTGGGGTTAGTTTTTTTTATTTTTAATGTTTTATTATTAATGTTAGGGTATATTGTTTGATATTTTCGTTGGCAAGAGAAAGACGTGTGAGTGTTTAACATCAAATTTTTAAATAGTGCGCATGCTCAGTTACGTCGTTATTTGTTTATTCGACATTCCTTTCTTACGATGAACTGGGTATTTACACAACCTTGATCATTTATATAATATTCTAATCTCCCAAACCCCCTTTGATGTTTCGACATTCACAATATAGCAAAACTAATTCTACAGTTTGATCCACTTATAAATTCTGATTCACTTTAGATCTCTGATCGACATAACCCTACTGATACGAGACACGGAAACGGGATAAAGCGCTACTGGGGTGGAGTGTTTTATATCTACAAGAGATACTCAGGTCAGAAGGTTGACACTCAGGATTAAAACCGTTGGAGTCTACAACATCAGAATCTAGTGTAAACAAGTTATATCAAGTAATACTTAAGGATTATCATGAAAGTTAGAACGGTTTTCCGTTAGTAAAATATATTATAAGGTAGTTATAGTATAATTAGAAATGACTATACAAACCAAAACGTATATTAGCACATAAGCCCAAAACATAATTATATTTACATACAAATATATCGACATATGTTTGGAGATTTAGTCACACAAAAGTATCATATATGCGGGCTAATGTTTGTATGAAAATAACACATTACTTACAGAGTAAAACACACACACACACACACACACATATATATATATATATATGCAAGCGCGCGCACAAAACTCTATTAATATGTGTTTCTATGGTATATATTTAAAACAGGGAATAAACAGGAAACTTGCATAAAATGGTTGACCCAATTTTGCATCAGTTATAATTCCAAATTTAATATTTTGTTAACAGATGTTACAACAGAATAATATGTGACTAAAACAATAATGTGACACAATTAATTTTACCCTTGTATGTATTATATATCTCTCCTATTTAATAAAATGTTAATTCATCAAATCGTCGCTGTATGAAATAATTATTTTTTATATTATTAATTAGATAACTTATTTCATAAACTGACATGCCATTTTATAGTTCTGCAAAAATTAATTTCATCCAATTAACTCTTTTAAAATAATTTTCCAGAACTACTTCTATGAAATATGTATATCATGAACATATTTTATTTTGCAACATAATTTCGCTTGAGGTATATTCATTTTATTTTAAATGATCTATTTATAATGTATTTTTACTTTCTCTGCCCTATATGAATATAGAAGAAGGAAAGTATTGTTTTCATGTCTATTTTGTGTGTGTGTGTGTGTGTGTGTGTATGTGCGTGCGTGCGTGCGTGCGTGCGTGCGCGCGCGCGTGTGTGTGTGTATGTGAATAAAATATCAACATCGTACGAAAATAAAACTTTAAACTTAAGTTAGACACTACTAGAGGACCCGACATGAACATTTTCATCAAAATCGGTCAACCGGAAGTAGTAGTTGGTTCTTGTCGTTTTTCACTTTTTTCAATTTTCCCAAAAACGGCTCCTACGATTTTTTTAAAATCGCCTCATTTACTTTGTTTTTATACTCTACAAGATAGGATAGGCACCATGTCTGCTGAAATTCTTGAGGAGGCTGTGCTCTCGTAGAAAAAAATTGTTTTGTTAAGATTGCGGCTTTAATATGCATTTTAGCGCAAAAATGTATAAATAATAAAAGTAGTAGAAAATTTAAAATCCTGCAACTTTTATTTATTACATTACATTTTTTCGTATAACGCTTAGTTTAGCGGTGATTGGTGTTTTTCTGTTTTCTTTTTCATGAAAATCTGTAAAAAAATTAATTTTTTAAGATTACGGCCTTGAAAGCATTTTACGAAAAAAGTGTATCAATCAAATTCATAGAAAATTAAAAGATCTATAACTTTTATTGTAAGTATTTTCTCTACAGAGCCTACTTTAGCGTCAAAGAGTGATTTTCCGTGTAATTAAGCCAAACGTTGAGTTCCTTATTAGTTTCAATACAATATAAAAATTGTCTACCGTCATGTTAAAATTTAATTTAGAATTCCATTAAAATATACAATATTGAATTTTAAGAAGATTTGAAACCCACCGGGTTGGTATAGTTGTAAAGTTGTCGCCACGAATCAGCTGTCTGACAGTTGATTTACTACGGAGACGAAGATTCCGTGGTTCAAATCCTGGTAGAGTTTATGCGGATTTAAATACTAAAACTGAAATGTTTCTTAGTTTAAAGTCGTATCAACAGATTGGTTATTAACAACTAGTGTGTGTTTTGTTACTACAACAGTGAGTTTAAACGTGTAAAAATTGCCAGACCCTAACCGGAAATCGAACCCGGGAACTTTCACTTTGCAGGCTAGAGCGTTAGTCACTAAACCACGGAGGCGATCAAAAACCTACTATCGGTTTCATAATCATAAACTGCCGAGTTTAAACCCTTGCATCTCCAAAACTTTGAGTCGGATGTTAACACACTTTACATCAAAATTTAGCACATTTTATTCTGCGTTGACCCATAATAATCCTATATTTTAAATGTTGTTTAATAATTGCCATATCGAGATTGGAAGACAAAAAAATCCGGTTTTTTTGCTACCACAACAAATTTCATGCGTTTAGAGACGTGTAACTCGATAATTATTTAACCGGAAATTTTTTAATTTTAATACAACATAGACAATCATATTTTAATAGCAAATACGAAATTTCAAATTCGTACATTATTTAAGTTTTGATTTATTAACAATATTCTGAACCTAGTAACCGCTCGATCGTTCGGCACAAGCAAACTATCGTTTTATTCAGCGTAAAAAACTTAGTACAAATATGTTAATATCATGAAATATTGATTGGCAAATGTTGTGGTAGAATTTTTAAATTATGTGTTAGTGGAGGGATTAGTTTGTAGATTTCTTTGTTTGGGATTAACCGCCACTGTCCTTCCACCATGTGCCTTTGTTCTTGCACTTCCTAAGTATTTTTCTTTCTATCTTCTCAATTCTATCGGAGTCTCCTAAGCGATATGGCCCGAATAACGTTTCGCTGGAATAGTGGGTTCTAATATTTACGTAAGTTAGATGAAGGGAGGGACATGTTTGAGGTTATATTGAAAATGTAACTAGTACTAAACACTACCAATGATTTTCAATAATTTCTTTAATTTTATAAATTATAAAAACAAAATTTCAAAATACCTTATAACATAAATGAACACATTTTAGATTGGTTACAATATTATTGAACATGAATAGAATTTTTTTTTTTAATTTACGATGTAAGTATTTAAATATTACATACAGCTTAAATATGTTGTATAAAAAATAAATAAAAAATATTTTATGATTAAGAACTACTGTATAATATTTTATGTTTCAATGGAATTTATTTCATATAAAATAATTATTCCTAGTTTGTGTACGTTGCAATCTGTTCAATTCAGAACAATAAGCAATCCCATGACCCAATGAAATATTTTTGTTGTAATTTTAGATTTAGTAATAAATTCGTAAATTCAAAATTCAAATTTTCAAATTTTCATTTTTTTAAATTGTATGGATATTTCAAAACAAGATCGTAAAACCAAATTAAGATTTTAACAATGTTCAAACATTCAATTTCAAACTTCTAAATTTCATTGTAGAAAATTAAGGTTTAATTTAAATATTAAAAAACATAATCTATACAAAATTTAAACATTTTAAAATGTTAATTAAGAATGTGCTTAAAAATGTAATAAAAATGTAAAAATATAAAAAAAATTAAATGTTTTTTGACTATACAAGATATTTTTATTTGCAACTGTATAAAATTAACAACAAGCAAATTTGATAAAAAATAGGATACATTTTATATTGACAAATTTTAAGACATTGAGGAAATTGCTGCCCATTGACAGTTCTCCAACCATAATCATTAAGTTAGTTCATTATTTTGTTAATTATTTACTTATTTTATTTTGTTTTTCTTTAATTTTGACGTCTCATGATATCCCTACACCAGAGTCGTTTCAGTCTTCGTATAGGGGCAGTTGATAAATCTGGTGTGTCTAGGTCAACAATGAGCTGGTTTGGGTCATTGGGTGATTTCTTTTTAAATCGTGTGTAGTGTGTAGGAACACATCGTTGATGTATGGGACGTTTAAGTCTGTGTGTAGTGTATCGTTCGTTACGTAAAAGGGAGGGTTATAGGTTATCTGTCTTAACAGTTTGGACTGAAAGCGTTGTATTTTCAAAATGACCGACGGTTTGGCACAACAGTAAATTTGGCTGCTATACACCCAAACGAGTCTAAGGTAACACTCATAAACTAGTAGTTTTAGACGAAGTGGGAGTTTAGAAGATCTGAAAATCAACGAATATAATTGTTTACGTTTAGCGTCCAAAGTTTTTCGCGTTTCGTTAACATGTTGGTTCCACGTTAGTCTTTTGTCGATGTAGAGACCAAGATACCTTATTCTGTCATGTTAAAAATATTAAAAATTAAATAAAACAACAAAAAATGTTGCAATCTATTTTTTTTTAACTTCAACGACTAAGAAACCTTCATGTATATATTTTCCAGTTAACTTTGGTTTAGTGTTGAGTTTATAAATACTTGATAAAATAATATAAAATTTACAATCATAATCAAGAAACGAACTCAGGATCGTCATATTAAAAATATCAAGCTTATCACCGACTGAGCCAATACGATTGAACAAGAAAACACTTTTACAATTTATAAAAATAACACAAAACTAAAACCTGAAGTAAAGTAATAATATTGGATTCAAATTATGATTATAAAATTATAGTTTCCATATACTTTTAATTTTATTTTTCATTTCAACCTTCAATTTTATAATTTAATAATTCAATTTTATAATAAATATTTATTTTGTTACAGATCCATTAATGTTTACAAAATTAATGCGTAAAATTCTGTCTAAATTTTTGAAGTAAAACAATTATACCACCTCATAGGACGCCATTCCCGATTACCGTTACGTTCAAAATTACTCATTTATAAATCATTCATTCGGCCAATTTGGACTTATGGAATTGAAATCTACGGAACAGCAAAGCCAAGTAATATCAGAAAACTACAGGCATTTCAATCAAAATTATTACGACTCATCACCAATGCTCCATTCTACATTAACAACAGAATACTACATGACGACCTCAAAATAACACAAAGATATGGCATACAGCTGCTACAGAAGATTCTTCGGAAAACTTCAAAACCATCAAAATCCATACATCAAAAACTTATCATCTCGTACTCTTCCTGGAAATCCTCGCCGACGACTTCGCCGTTCATGGAATAGAGACCTGCTCTTATAAGACAATGACTCGTGGCACCTACAAAGATTAGCCACTGGGTCTAATCTTTGTTATTGTAAATTTTCCTATGTTAAAACCAGCTCATTTGCTTATTGTAAAATTTTACAGTTGCAAATAAATAATTAAAGAGAAAAAAAAAAAAAAAATTTTGAAAACGTTTTCGTCCAACTCATTCATTTCTACGAAATTTAATAAAATTCCTTTCTATCGTTGCATAGAATTGAATATCATCAGCTTACAACAAAACATTGAATTGTTTGAACAAAAACCTACTTATGTAGGAAGAAAATAAATACAATCTTTAAAAATTTGTGTTTACTTTTATTTTTAAAAAAATACTGAAATATTACTGGATCAATGAAACATTTTACAGTGTACAAGAACTCATTTCAAAACATTTTTTCAAAAAAAATTTTATATCCAAATGAATGCAGAAGAAAATTGTGTTTTATTGGGTAATTGAACATAACACACTTATAGAAGTAAGAAAATAATCATGTAATATTTTGGTAAATATGCAATTTAAGTACTTATAAGTTGTTACAAATCCTGAACTATCTTTAAGAATCTCCTGAATTCAATTAACAGAAAAAATGATACATAAGATGTGTATTCATAGTTTTAAATTTTTTATAACTACTATTTATTTTATAAAATAACAAACACATAATACCTCATAATTTATAAATTAACTTCTATGACTTAGATTAATTTAAAATGTACTTAACTCTAAATTTAAGGAGATCTGTAACAAGTACCTAGACACATCTTAAAATAAAACCCTATTTACGAATTGTTTTCTCAAAAACTGGTGGAGGTAGCCAACTACGATATTACACACTTATCAATACACATCTGCCTATAACAGACAGGTGGAGTGTCAAATTATTAAACTCAATCTGTTCGATGCAAAGCTAAAATAAATAGTTCTGTTTCTTATCACATGCTCAGCCAATTAAATGACTGAATCATTAAAGAACAGAAGAGGCAGAGGTGTAAAAGCACTAATCAGAGTAATCTCTTCTGAAAGTAATAAATTTCATTAAACAGTCAGACCCTGTGATGAATGAAGTGAAGGTGTCATTTGCAGAGTGAAAAATATGTAATTTCAGAGAGCCCGGCATGCTGAAAAGCATCATTTTTCACTCATTTAGGAAGGCAATTGTAAACCACCTCACTCCTCGTTTTACCTAGTAAAACCTCTACAGGTTCAAAGCAGCCTTTCGGCTGATGACCTAAACAAAAACAATACACATAATTTTTAAGAAGTAAACTTACTCATTTTTTTTATAATGTTCGAGGTATAAAACAAATTTTCAAAAAGTCACAATTTTATCGATACTATGTTTAAAATTTTAAGTAATTATGTAAAGCTTTTTGATGATTTTACTATAGTAATTTGTAATAAATATAGGATATTATGCTACCAAAATTTCAGCTTGGTACAACCAAAGGTTTCTGAGAAAATGGGTCGTTTATATGGAAAAAATGAATTTTTAGAAATCTTGTCAAGGTACTTGTTAAACTTCAAAACTTTGAGGTAACTTTAACATCTGATCATAAACAAAAACTGTTGCAAAACGTCCTTCCTTTCTAGGATAAAACTTCTAAAACTAGCAAAAAAAAATGTAAAAACGTTTTCGTACATTTTTCAGGCAATACTTAACTTAAAAAATTGTATTATTGTACAATAATAAAAAATACACAACCATCTATTTAAAAAATTAAGTTCACGACGAATGGTGGATAATCCCCAACAATACACTCTACAAGGAAAATAAGTGGATAATCGACACAATAAGAAAAGAGAGTGTCTCCTTTTACAGCCACCTTTCAAGATTACCAACCGCAAACCATACTAAACAGCTCAAAATTTATCAACTCAAGAACAAGTCTTAAAATACATGCTTGAAATAATATCTGATATAACTGAAGAAATAATCGAAAAACGAGAAGAATATGTCTTAAAAAATTAACCTAACTCCATTAGAAAATCAAAAAATCTGGTGTGAAACACTTACACTACTTTCTCTTGCCAATGCAAATAATTAACAATATAACCTAAAATTAGTAATAATAAATTAGAAATCAATAAAAACCTATCCTCAATAAACCATAAAATTATTTTAATCATGAGTGAATGATGCAAAATGAAAACCAACTTACGTTTGGCTTAATAATAGAGAAATTACTTTTTGACGCTAAACTAGGCTCTATAAAGAAAAAAAGCTTAAACAAAATATGTAGATCTCTTAATTTCCTATAAATTTGATTATATACTTTTTGTCGTAAAATGCATACTAAGGCCAAAATCTTTAAAAATCCATTTTTTGCAGTTTTCATGAAAAAAAAACAGATATTCACAAATTACCGGTAAACTAAACGTTATACAAAGAAATGTTAGAAATAAAAGTTGTAGATATTTAAATTTTCTACAACTTTTATTATATTCTTTTGCCCTAAAATGCACATTAAGGCCAAAATCTTAAAAGAAAGCATTTTTTCTACGAAAGAAAAGCCTCCCCAAGAATTTCAGCAGACATGGCGCCTACCCTACCTTGTAGAGCATACAAAATAAAGTAAATGCATCATTAACTCATGATTAAAATGAGGTTTTCTTTTTTTAGATTAATTTTTTTGTTTATTTCAATTGTTTTATTACTAATATTAGGTTATATTGTTCATTATTTCCACTGGCAAGAGAAGTATGTGATAGTGTTTCAAACCAGATTTTTTAAAGTTCCTGTTCCAGATCTCCTTAAATTATCTAAATTTATTAAAAAAAATTAATAAAATGTTGTACACTTACTTGTAAAATTGTTTCCTACTGAATTAAAATAATGAAGTTAAATTAAAAACTAAGTTACAAAAAAGTCTTTCAATGTTTTTTACTGAATCCCCATTTCTTATGATCTTCATGACCTCCCTTTTTACCATAATCAGAATGATGAGACCAATGTTCATCCCCTCCACCAGCTTTTTTATGACCATGATGATCATGGTGATGACTGCCTTTATGATGGTGACCTTTTTTACCTTTATGATCATGATGATATCCAGATTTCTTATGACCTTTCTTATAATGACCACCATGTTTATGACCATGTTCGTGATGATATCCACCATGTTTCTTATGATGACCAGCATCATGATGTTCGTCAAAGAAATCTTTATGTTTTTTATATTCATCTAATTTATGTACTTCATGTTTTCCTTTTGTACTATGTCCTTTTTTATATGATCCTTTATCGTGGAATTTATGACCTTTATGTCCTTTTTCACCTTTATGAGCTTCTTCATGATAACCATCGGAATGATGATGTTTCTTTTTATGACCACCATGTTCTTCTTTGTGTTTTTTATGTCCGGCTTTATCATGGTGACCTTTTTTACCATGATAATTACTATGATGTCCATGATAACCTTTATCTGCTTTATGACCATGACTGGAATGATGATCCGAATGATGTTCTTCACCACCACCTTTTTTCCAATGGTGTCCATGATGTGATGCTTGAGTTTCTTGATCAATTAATCCATCAGATTTTGATTGTAATAACGATGTAATTGGTTGATCACCATTTAAATTTATAAAATCATCTTCAGCTAAACATTTGAAAATTATAGACACAATCACTAAACTCCAACTTAACCACATCTTAACATTAATATAATGAATCTAATTTCTTTATCTACTTTACTAATATATATATTTATAAAATCATCAATCATTCTATTTATCCCTTCCAATACTTTTTTAAAATCATTTATGAATATATATATATCAGTATTTTTTCCGCTATTTATTTCATTTGCATCATCTTACAAGACGTATCAATTCTTTGGAACGATTTTTCACCACTAATCAACTTAGCGACAAAACAATACACCAAATTAACCTATTTATTTATGTGTATAAACATTACATTTTTTTATCTTATTTTTTCTCTTTGTTAATTGCTTTCTCTTAGGTCACTTGTCTAAATATACGCTTCAGTGGTTTTGTAATAATATTGTTATTATTCAATTCATTTAGTTCAATTGAATAGTTCAGAATTATGTAATTACTTTTGTATTTGTGTTTTTTCAATTCGTTATGGTAATTTGAGTAAATATATATATATATATATATATATATATATATATATATGCTCTACTATCATTTTCGCGTCCGTACATTGACATTTTCCTAACAATCTGGAGTCCGAGTGCAATTTGGCGTCCGTATACGGACGCCAAATTGTAATCCTTAACAAAAACTTAATAAAAATTTATTGTGACATGGTTTTCGGACGTAATTTTTTTAAACTAAAGTACATAGTTTCGGGCAACTATATTTATTTTTTGAGAATTTTATTGTTACTCAGAGAGACACAAAAAAATAAATAAATTTTGGTACTGGATGCGAAATGGCGGTGTTTTGAAACTCTCGTATTTTATACACCGTACCTTGGAGAGTTTCTCACCAGAGTGCTCTCGCTACGCCCCTATGTAAAAATATACGTATATTATGTATATTCTTACAAGGACGTCAGTTTCACATCTGCTATCAATTTCGCGTCCACCGGTTAAGAAAATAGACAAAACAAGTTATAAATAAATATTGTATTAATGTTAAGAAAAAAAGTTTAAAAGAATAATAAAAACAAATTTTTATTAATCATCGAATTACAATTCTTTCAAAACTCACAATCTAATTTACTAAACATTCAAATAAATATTATTCGGCAAATTATTTGATATAAGTAATATAATTAAATTAAAAATAATTATATATTTTGTGATAGAATTAAAAAACTCTCTTTTCCGATAGACGATTTTTTGGGTTGACAAACTATCCTGGAAGGAAACGGGTGCTGCGCATAGTAGTGTCAGGATTAAATTATTGTTATGGCTGGCAGGATATTTTTCTAAACGCATTGTATACACAACGTATATTATACGCAATTTTGAAGAGTTGTTCTCCGCCGTTCTGTCGCCTTCCATACATGAGTCCATCACACACCGCTTTGGTTTCTTTTTTCAAATTAGGCATAAACCCACTATCAACGAATCCATGAACAAATCCTTTAGTAATTTGTTTACGTCGTTCGTTTAGTAACCAACGGGTTGGTCTAGTCTAGAAGAAAAGTCGTCGCCGCAAGTCAGCTGTTTAGCTGACTTTTCGACAGCTTTTCTGACAGCTGATTTTCGGAGACGGAGGTTCCTAGTTTAAATCCTAGTATATAGTATAATTGGTTATTTTATACGAATTTGAATACTAGACAGTGGTTACCAATGTACTTTGATGGTCGGGAGTCAATTAACCATACTCTCTCAGGAATGGTCGGCCTGGGTATGTACGAGACTACAGCTCATTTAAACGTCATACATATCATTGGGTCATGGGGTTGCTTATTGTTCTCAATCGAACAAATTGCAACCTACACGCATTAGGGATAAAACAAAACAAAAATTTGTTTAAGAATTTTTAACATGTTATTTCGCGTTTTTTTAACATTACACCACCTGACAATTGTCAATCAAATATTTCCTGATTACGCTTACGATGTGAAGAAAGAAAGCGCATTTTGCTGTTTGCCCACTCTCTCTGCAAAATGATTCTAGGTACACTTCCATAATGCTATTTCATATCATGTAATATGTCGCCCCAATGACTAGTTTTAGCAGTTTTACAGTAGGTAAATAAAACATTACAGAGAAAAAGCTTTTTCTAAAATATAAAAAATGAAAAATGGACTAGGAGTAGATTATTATTAGCCTTGTTTTTTGCTTAAAAACAATGCGATAAAAAATTAAACTAAGAAATTAGGGAAATAGCAAACTTTACTAGACAGACCTGAACCAAGTAGGCATATTTTAATATTTATTCTAGACCGACTTTCTTTCATTATAAAATTCTGGACAGAGATTACAGATTTCAGAAATAAAATGTTAAGGGTAGAATAAAGTACACCCATTCAGTTTTTTCCTTTTTTCTCTTACAAAATCTGAACAAATGACATTTTTTGTAAATGCCCGGAAAAACAAGGGCCATCGATTTAGACAAAAAAGTTTAAATATTAATGAGTGGGGGGACCTAAAGTGAAGTTTGTACCATCCAGTTCACCTCGATTTTCTCGCGAGTATGAGCTTAACAATCGTAATATTTATGGAACGTTCCGAAACAGCAGAACGACTCTCGATAGGGATAACGATAAAGTTTAAATTGAATTTCTTAGCGTATCGCCACCATTCCTAAGTTTTTCATGATTTTTTCGCTGATTTCGACAGACCAAACAAAACAATTTACAGAACAATCCAGAACAAATGAGAGCTGTCATTTAAAGTAAAAACTAAAAAGTATTGAATGCATGGGCTTATACTTGCCACTCCAAAGTTTTCTTCGATTTTCTAGAAAATTTGAACGGGAAAAACGAAATTTTCGCGAAATGATCCGGAACAAACGAAGGGCTGCCAATCTATGTAAAAAACTTTAAAATATTGAGTAGAGGGGGATTAGTGTGAAATTAGCACCACCCAGTTCTTCTCGATTTCTCGCTTACTTGAAAGGAACTAACAAAATATTTTGCGAGACCATCCGAAACAAACGAAGGTCTATCCCTGAAGTTCAAAGAAAATTTAAAAAGTTGAGCGGGAGGAGGCCAGTGTGAAGTTAGCCCCTCCCGGCGTTTTTTCACTTATTTGGACGGAACAAACAAAAAATTTTCCGGAATAATCCGGTAGAAACGTAGACCGATCAATTTTACAAGTTAATTTTTGAAATTTTTGTATGGGGCCAACTTTACAGTCCTGGTTTGAACTTCTACAGGTTTAGCTAAGTAAAACAAGGAGTGAGGTGGTTTACAATTGCCTTCCTCGCCGAGTTGAAAAATATGCTTATCAGTATGCCAGGCCGTCTGAAAAGCACCTATTTTCTACCCTGCAAAAGACACATCTCACGTTATTCACCACAGGGTCTGGCTGCATAAAGAAATTCATTACGCTCAGAGGAGATATAACTCTGACAAGTATCTTTTACACTTGTACCTCTTCTGTTCTTAAATACTTCAGTCATATGTTTGGCTTACCATGTGATAGAAACAGAACTAAATTTTTTTAGTCCTGGAACAAGCAAATCGAGTGCAAATAATTTAACACTCCACCTGCCTGTTATGTGCAACCCCTTACAGTACTATTATTTTATTAAAGGCAATTGCCACTGACAATCATAACATGCATTTTATTCGTCACTTGGACGAGTAAATTTAAATCGATAATTCAAAGGATACCCACATCGAGAAAATGCTTACAAAACGGCGAAAATTTGTTTACAAAAGATAATAAATTGACAAGAGAGTAGATTAGTCGATTTTTTTAAAGTAAATTCAGTACACTCGCAAATGTCCAACACGAGTTCTGAAAGTGTAGGTCAACAGAGACTGTAATTTCCCGATACTGAAGAAGCTTATTGAAATTAATCATTAGCAAAAACAAACCCATGTTATTTATTTTTTGATTTTTGTAAAGCTTTTGACCGTGTCCCGTATGATTTACCCATAAAAAAATTGAGGTGTATGGTATTAGAGGGACATTAGAGGGTCGAATTGCCATCCAATCATTGCAAAGTTAAAACAAAATACATATAAAATTTTATACAAGTTAAAAGGGGAGTTCAACGAGTTAGAATTTTAAGACCCTTGCTATTTCTAATTTTTATTAACTATCTCGCTGATTTTCTTGCCTCCTTCAATGTTATATTATTTACTGATGATACGACAATATCTCTCGAAGATGAAAACTATGAACAAGGTTTAAAACTAAAGAAGCTTGTAGACTGGATGCAAAAAATAATCTAGTTCTCAACTCAGATAAAACTGTGGCCATATGCTTCACTGGTCGTAAGGAAATAAGTAATCAAAGTAAGAATATCTCCATTAATGACAATATATCAAAATCTTTTGTAACAGGTAAGTTACAAAATTTTTAGAATTAAAATTAGGTAGCAAACTATCCTGAGACAGGCGTATTAAGGAACGTGTCTGCTATATAATCAAATCCTACTGCTACGCCCTAAAACGCTTAAAAATAAGGTACTTAGCTTACCAATAACTTTGAGTATTTATCATGTTTACAAATTCTCACATTTAAAATACAACGTTACGTCTTTATTTTAAAAACCATTTTTTAAATGGTTGTAATCAATACTTCATATTTGAAGACATCGGGTATCTCGTTGTTTTTTGTATCATATTAGGAAGTAGTCTACATAAGTTATGTTTTTCGATTTTCGGTCCATAAAATCGTGGTGCGGGGCTTATTCGAAGGCGGGGGTTACTCGAGTATATAAGGTGTTTTGTCTATTTGTGGGATTTGTTTTTAATTTAGTCACACTTAAACTTTTTCAAATGTATATTTAAAAAATCAAATAATGTTCAAATTATTCCGTCATATAATTAATGACATTCTGAAAGTGTAGGTCAACAGAGACTGTAATTTCCCGATACTAAATAATCTGGTTTTTTGTTAATTATAATGATGAACATTTTTAATGATCAACTATCAAGTTGAATTATGAATATGGACACTGTACACTATTAAGAATTCGTTTGTAATCAATTGGTCCTAGCATATTGTTTGGCTGTCTTGGTCAAGGTTTCACATAGTTTTTCTTGGCCTCTCCAAGTGAATGCCTTGTCTGTCTCCTTTTTTGTCTTCTGTGCAATAGAATAACCTTCCAGTTCCTTATCCCAAGCCTGTTGACTTGTCAAAAATAATGCACATTATTTTACGTAACAATAAGGTTTATTTATTTCATTATTTGTAATAATGATTCCCAGATTGGGTGGTTGGTTGACGATGTAAATAAAGTACTAGAAACCAAAAGAATATCAACAAAAAGTGGCCACCATGGCTTTTATAACACTAAATAATTTAAAAGAAAACGCAGAGAAAAATATCAGGGTTTGGAAGACTATGACTGAAAGTTGTTTAGCCGAAAAATAATCTTGGAAATGGCCTGTTAAAGGATAAACTTCAACGTGTACAAAACAGCTGGATACGAGAATTATTAATGTAATGTATACTTTGTTGAAGATCAAAGATTACCATTACTTTGAGGAAAAAGAATAAAAATACAAACTATGACTGGTCCGGACTGCATTTTAAAGCTTGTAGAAATTTTACTGGCCATCGTACTTTTGTATACTAATTTATAAAATCATTTTGATTCAGTCACTAAAACATGGAAATATAAACCTAGAGAGAAGCGAGGCTTGGGAAAACCTAAAAAGAGATGGATACTGGAACAGGCCATTGAGCCTAATCCTTAACAGATGATGATGATGAAATCATTTGAACACCGAAAAGACAATGGGTGAATGGTACTCCATTTGAATATTGAACAAATTATGTCGCTTTACAATTACATAATTTTGTAAATATTTTAATTGCATTGTCTACTAATTGATCATTATAGTAATTACAGTCGAACCTCCCTGATTCGAATCTGATGGAACCGGCTGATTTCGATTTACAGAGGTAAAATATTGAAACAAAAAATGTACTTAAAAATTGCACGTTTTAATAAAATTCATGTAATTCCATAAAATATTAAATTACAAAAGTCAAAATTATTAATAGATCACCAATTTGATTGAGGAAAGTTTTTTACAAATATTATTTTACTTGTGTTGTTTAGGTCATCAGCCGAAAGGCTGGTTTGAACCTGTAAAAGTTTTACTAAGTAAAACGAGAAGTGAGGTGGTTTACAGTTACCTTCCTCACTGAACGGAAAAGTACACTTATCAGAATGCAGGGCCCTTTGCAAAGCACACATTTTCCCCTCTGAAAATGACACCTTCACTTCATTCACCACAGGGTTTACTTAATACTGTGATTAAGAATTAAGGGAATGTGTTGGTATTACAAGCTCTATTAGTACTCAAAAGCAAAAGAATAGTCTACTTATAAGAACGATATGATAAATTATTGAAAAAACGTCATAAAAAACAGAGTAAAATAAAATCGGGATACGCGTAAATAGTACAACTTTACTTACAAACGAAAAGTTAGATCCGCCTACAGAAAATTAAAAATAAATTAGGTACCGAAAATTTTAGAAATTTTAACGAGTAAAATATTGCTTAATGTGAATGAATACAGCTACGGTATTTTTTACCCAGTTTGTACGAAAATCATACACCAAAGAAGGAAAGACTGCATTACTAATTTAGCCTAACTAACTTTTTTTTTGCTTTCGTCTGGTTTTCTTCTGACTTAAAAATTAACTGAATTTTCAATATTTCCTGGTGCGTATTGTAGCTTTGAACTACGCTTGCTATGTCCTTATTTGGTCGTAAGGTTTTGTGACAATAATGTTTTGTAATAAGTGTAATTGTTTGTGTTTCTGCCTGGTTTCTTCTAACTTAAAAATTAACTGCATTTTCAGTTTTTTCTAAAGCTTTTTGTAGTTTTTTACTACGCTTACTGTGTCCTTATTGTCGTGATTTTAACGCATGCTTCATTATAAATCGTGTACAATGTGTAAATTGGAAATTTTGTAATTATTTTATTAATAATGTATAAAAAAATGTATTGATACAATATATATGACCACGAAACTCTCGAATATTTTCGAATAGAGAGGTAATTTAATTCATATTAAGGAGGATTTTTGAAGGGGATAGCATACAATTATATTCGATTTAGGGAGGATTCGAATGAGGAGGTTTGACTGTATTTGTAACAATTAGGATATTTTAAATAATTAACTTTAACAAATAAAAAATATACTTTCTTTAATTATTCTGGTTTTACATTGATTTAAAATAAGTACCTATTTAAAATACATTTCAAAATAATAGGCAACAAATAATAAATTATTTTGATGACTGGATTGGATTCCGTCCGAGAACGAATTGTTTTCATACGATGGTCTTGTGTGGAGAAGTACTAGGGTGAGATGTGAATATCTAACTACAATCAGTACAACACGTAGAAGTGGCAAATGCTACAGTACACGTGCCGGTACGACATGGCAACATCGTTTACACTGTTGCAGGCTATAAGTCATAATAGCGGGAACGATGCCGGACGCGAAATTGCCGGTAATTTGTACGGACGCGAAATTGTCGGTAATTCGAAAGGAGTCTGAATTGATAGCACAGTGAATAAAATTAAAAAATGCTCAGTTTTCAATATCAGGACAAACCAATACCAAAACTGAGGGTGTAAGAGTAACAAATACCCAAACTCTCATCAAAGTTGAATATACTCTTCAAATAAGCGATGTGCGAAATGCACGCTTTTTGAAAGGATGCGGAATTGCTAGCGGGATGTATATATATATATTTATATATTATCAACTAGTTTTATCATTGTATTTATATATATTTTTAATACTATTATTTTTTACTTTTGTACATTATTTGTTTTAATTTTTATCAAATTACGAGAGAGTTCAATAAAATTAATGAGATAAATTGATGACAAAAAAATCTGGTGTGAAACACTCATATGACTTTCTCTTGCCAATGCAAATAATGAACAATATAATCTAACATTAGTAATAAAACATTACAAATAAACAAAAAACTACCCTCAATAAACATAACCTAACTTTAATCATGAGTAAAAGACGCAAAATGAAAATCAACCTCAATTTTGCATAAAAATAAGGAAAATCACGCTTTCACCTTAAACTAGGCTGTGTAGAGAAAAATGCTCAAAATAAAAGTTGTAGATCTTTTACTTTCCTATAAATTTGATTATTACACTTTTGTCGTAAAATTCATACTAAAGCTGAAATCTTTCAAAAAATAGACTTTTTACACATTATCGTAAGAAAAAAAGAAAATCGCTAATTACGGCTAAACTAAGCGTTATACAAAAAACGTTTGGCATAAAAGTTGTAGGTTTTTAAATTCTCTACGTTTATTATACACATAATTTTTGCGCTAAAATGCATATTAAAGGACAATCTTAAAAAATCAATTTTTTTACGTAAAAACAGCCTTTCTAAGAATTTCAGCAGACATGGCGCCGACCCTATCTTGTAGAGCATAAAAAATATATAGTAAATGAGGCAATTTTTAAACAAAATCGTACCAGTGGTTTTTGAGAAAATCGCAGAAAAGTGACACGAATAAACTACTACTTCCGGTTGACCGATTTTGATGAAAATGTTTGTGTCGGGTCCTCTAGTGGTATTTAACTCAAGTTTCAAGTTTCAAGTTCGTACGATGTTTCGTTCTTGATGTATTCTGTTTACGCACACGTGTGCGTGCGGGCGTGCGTACGTACGCACGCACACACGCACACACACACCAATCGCTAAAAACATGTTTTTTAGGGTCAGGGGGTGTGAAAACGTGTAGACCCGGAGAAAACTCGATTTCGAAAAATCGACATGAAAACAATACTTTTCTTCCTATATATTCATATAGGCAAGAGAAAGTAAATACGTTAATTACTAACATAGTCTGTAGCAATATTTAGACGTTTTTCTTACCGGTTTCTATGAGCTTTCTGGTTTACCCAGTGTAGAACTCTTTACCTTGCTCTTTTTGTATCATTCGTGTATTACCTTTTGAACGCTACGTTGTTTTCAAAATTCTTGCTGTTTTAAAAGTTTTTGACCGAGGTTTGGGCTGTAAGGAAGATGTGGTAATAACTCTCAATCCAATTTTTTGAGTGTTTCTTTCAATTTGTGAGTGGTATAGGGGCGTACGTTTTCATGTAAGAGAATCACACCTTTTGAAAGATTACCCTACGTTTTCGCCTTATGGTAGATCTCATTTTCTGTTAAAGTATATCAGAGTAATACTTACAGTTCACGTTACGTTGTTCTTTTAAATATTCACAAAAATTGGATTCTATTTTTAGAAGATCGTTAAAATAACTTTAATATCTGATGTATTTGTTTTGAACTTATATTTTTGGCAAGCGATGGCGATCAGTGACAATATTGTGGGGTAAACACTTCTCACCGTACTGTTTTAAAATCTTTTGAAAAATTTCCACCGGTTTTACATCTTCGGATAACCAAAATCTTATCATTGAGTGGAACACCTCGCCTAAGAGAAGATCCTTATATGAATTCATACAGGATTTGGGAGGCTGGTAGGCCTGGAGTGTTTATTTAAAGACATTGAGAGTCCGGCTCCTCACTGGTCATGGTAAGTTCGCAGCTTATTTAAAGAGGTTTTGCCTGCTCGATGATAATTCGTGTGTCTACGAAGAGATCCAGTCACGAGACCATCTATTGTACGACTGCCGTGCTCTTGGGGGGGGTCCAGGCAGCAACTTACCCTGGAGCTTCAAGGCCAAGGAGAAAATCGGCTCTTCACGGTACGTGAGAGCCGAGAGGTGCATAGCGCTCCGGTGTTGGAGTTCCTGGACGAGGTATCGTCATCCTGCAGTACAACTAAGGGGCTGTCCCAGGTCTGAACCAAACCGCACCGGATCACAAAATTTATTTTGCCCTTGCGGGAAACATATAATGGTGACAAACACTTGCTGATACGACGTAAATGGTGACAATAGTCCTAACTAGATTTTACATTATTAGTTTAAATTTTCTATTTTTCTAGTTTTCTTTTGACTGTTAGGAACATCTTCTATTTAATTTCTGATAATGGGCGCCTTGTGTGTTAAGAGACTTCCCTGGACGTGGAACCAGTTTATGCACACTCCCCAGGTTGCCACCCTGGTTCACCCTCGCTCTTCAAATTTAGTTTTAAGTTTTATTATAATTACTTTAGTCTGTGACAGTCGCCAGTCACGAGATATACGAGGTGTGGCTATTAAATAACGAGACTGACGGTGTAAAAAATTATATTTTCATTTTATACATAATCATTTATTCTCACCTTCAATATACACTCCTTCTCTATCCTTACAACGCTCCATGCGAACTTTCCTTTGTTAGAAACAGTGCTGGAAGTCATCTTCTGTCAGCTCCTTCAACAGCCACTTTCTATTTTACAGCTTCCATAGACTCAAATTGTCCCTTTTAATGCAAATTTCACCTTAGGGAACAGGTAGAAGTCACATGGTGCAAGATCTTATGAATAAGATGGATTTTCTAACACTAAGATGCTGTACTGAGCTAGGAACCTCTTGACAGATAACACGGAATGAGCTGGCGCACTGTCTTGGTGGAGAACCCATGATTTGTCCTTCCACATTTCGGGGCGTTTTTTCTTTACTCATTGATGTAGTTTAGAAAGTACCTCAAGGTAGTAATATTGATTAATTGTTTGACCTTCAAGAACCCAGTGAAGGTACACACTCCCATGGGTATCAAAAAAAAATTATCATTGCTTTAAATTTTGACCTGCTCATTCGAGCTTTTTTGGCTCTCGGTGAAGTTCGACTCTTCCAGTGCATGGATTGGCGCTTCTTTCCGCATTATAAGTAAAAAACCACGTTTCATCACATGTTATTATCTTCTACCTGTTCCCTAAGGTGAAATCTGCATTAAAAGGGACAAGATTTGAGTCTGTGGAAGCTTTAAAAGAGAAAGCGGCACGTGTCCTGAAAGAGCTAACATAAGATGACTTCCAGCACTGTTTCCAACATTGTAAAATTCGCATGAAGCGTTATAGGGATAGAGAAGGAGTGTATATTGAAGGTGACAATAAGTGGTTATGTATAAAATTAAAATAAAATTTTTTACAACGTCAGTCTCGTTATTTAATAGCCACTCCTCGTATATGGAAAGTATGGATCTGGCAGAAGAAAGTTGTCGTGGCTTCGAAATCTGAGAACTTGTGTTGGGAAGAGCTCAGAAGAACTATTTCACAATGCAACGAACACAGTGAAAATTGCCATGATGGTCGGGAATATTCGGAACGGATAGACACCTAAAGAAGAAAAAACTCTGCAATTAAAATTGGTTTTAATTAAAATCATGGCAATATATTATTATTTTTAAATTAGTATTATTATATATCATTGCGTAAATTTTAATAGAGCAGAAAAGTAAATATTTTGAAAAATTCATTGCATAACGTTTTTGTTTTGTTTTTCAACGTGTCATCTTGTGGTTTTACCTAGATTGTTCTGGAAGATTTTTAGAATTTGATGAACTCAATTTCACAGTCGATTAAATTAATATATTTCATAATAGGATAAAAACATAAAAGAACTACTCGTCCGAATAATGTATATATAAAATTTTTACAATCGTTCTATATTGTAAAAAATCTGCAAGAAAGAAAGTATTAGTGTTCTTAATTTAATTAATGTACAAAGAATGTACGTGTCTTTGTAAATTCAACCACAATTTTATTAGCATCCTACAAATTGTGGAATTTGTTGTACAATAACAAGTGTCATGTTTGTTTAACCAATATGAAAGTACGGGTTCTCCTCCTCCTCCTCTTTTTTCTCCTCCTTTGCCTCCTTTTTCTCCTTCTTCTTCTTCTTTGTCAAATTTAATTCTATTTCAGTTTTATTAATTTCTAACACTAATATAGCTAAAATAGTTACAGAGTATCTTGTTACGTTATTCTAACATACATATATTTACTTTCTCTTGCCTACATGAATATACTCGTATACGAAGGAAAGTATTGTTTTCATATCGATTTTTCGAAATCGAGTTTTCACCGGATCTACACGTAAACAGACGTTTGAGTAGAGTTAGGTTGACGTAGAGTTTGTTACTAATAGGGGTGTAGTACAAGGGTGTAGCCTATCACCTACATTATTTAATATTTATTTTGATTACATATTTAAAATTTTGAAACGCAACGTTGACCTAGGTATACGGTTGGGCAGAGACTGCTACATAAATGCAATGTTTTTTGCTGATGACCTATTGTTGGTTTAGGAATCGGAGGAGTTGGATGAGCTCAAAAATTCTGTATGCGTCCTGTGTAAATTGTGTGAAAATTTTAATCTCAGGATTTCAGCCACGAAAACCAAGGTGATGGTGTTCAAGGGGAAACATCCGGTTCAATCGAAAATTGTCATAAATGATGCGATAGTGGAGCAGATATCCAATTTTAGTTACTTGAGATGTGACGTAGGAGTAGACTTGGATTAGACATCGAGCGGAAGATAAGTAAGTTTCAAAAGATGTGTGGGACAATCAATAGGACATTGAACAACAGGGCTAGACCTGACACAAAGATTAAGTTTTACAAGGTGATGGCAACTCTGATAATAATGTATGGGAGTGACCAGGACGAGGAATGTACAAAGGATCCAAGCAGAGGATATAACATTCCTGAGAAGAGTTAAGGGATTCTCGAGATTGGATAGAGTGCGAAATGTGGATATAAGAAAGGAGCTCTAAGTCTACTGCCTCAATGAGATTATGAGGGTTATCGAGGGCGATGGAGAGGACACCTGAACAGAATAAAACTCCAAGTACACCGTTACGCACCGGTTGGACGGAGAGATGTGGGACGACCTCAGAAAACATGAATATAAGCTGAGAGTTTCAAGTTTGTGTGTTCGGAACAGGCGACGGCCAAAGCCTTGAAGGAAGGAAAAGAAGAAGAAGGAGGAGGAGGAGGAGGAGGAGGAGGAGGAGGAGGAGGAGGAAAAGAAGAAGAAGAAGAAGAAGGTGTCTTTTATTTACGGTTTGACAGTGTCGTGGCTTCGAAATCTGAGAAATTGGTTTGGGAAAAACTCCGAAGAGCTATTTTACAGTCCAACGAACAAAGTGAGAATTGTTATGATGGTCACCAATATTCGTTCCAAATAGACACCAGAAAAATAAAAATATTCCGGTTTCAAATGTATGTTTCTTGTGTTTATCTACAAGAAACAAAGTTTTATTGCATGTGTGGTATTTATGATTGAAATTATTTCTAACGAACAGTTAGTGTTCGTAATTTCGTTATATCCTATAAAAATGTTAAGTCCTCTAAAATTCACACTAATGGTAGAGGCAATATTTTAAACCGTTTGAAAAAAGCTCTGCAGGATTCTTCCAGTTCTTTTACAAAGTTTGTCAGTATTCTAACGGTTTTTGAATTTAGAAAAACCTAGTTGAATCTGTAGTTACCAACTGCATCAACGAACGAAACCGAATTTAATTACTGGTCTACGCATTTAAATCCATTTGCAATGCCATTAATATGCATTTAACAAAAATTCCTTTATAAGTTGTCTGGAAGAATGACTGGGTGATTAATTTTTCTATTTATCAACAGTGTTACTACAAAGTACCGCGGCAATTATCCATGAACCGTATCTGCGTCCTTTTTTCAACATTTGTAATAAACCTAACCTTATTTCGAAATTTATTATGCATTAATGTTTTTTGTTGTACTTGTAAAACTGCATTTCTTTTTTTATTTTATTTCATAGTGCAATTAATTATGCGGCATAAAACACTATTGTTACATTACAATTTGCGTTTTTATTTATTTGTATAACAATTGATATAAAATGCATTTTAAACTGTACTTACATTTTTTAGGAGTTATGTTTAATTTGAATAGTATTTCAATTTTTTATTGTCTTGTAAATTATAATTTCTTATGTGTTTTTGAAGAAACTTGTGCCTAAGCCTTAAGTGATTTTATGTTTAATTGATGAGTAAAGTGTATTATCTTCTTATGTTTAGGCGATGGTGAAAACAGTTTTTCCTAATTTCCAGTTTCTTCTTAATTTCTAAGAAAAGAAAATTAAGGTGGCAAAGAAGAAGGTGAAAAAGAAAGCACAAGAGGATGAGACAGTTAGTGTTAAAGCATATTTATTTATTTTTCATTCGTTCAATACTTATTCTTATTCTCCTTCTCCTCCTTCTCCTCCTTCTTCTTCTCCACCTCTCCTTCTCCTCTACCCTTTTACTCCCTCCTCCACTTTATTTTACTCTTCCTCTTCCTCCTTCTCCTTCTTCACTCCTTATCATTTTTCTATCCTCATCATTCTCCTCCTTCTCCTCCTTATTTTCCTTTTCAAATTTCCTTTTCTGCTTCTTCTCTTTCTCCTCCTCCTCATTCTCCCCTTCTTCTTCTCCTCCTCACCATCCACCCCTTCTTTCCACGTCCTTTTCATATTTCTCCTCATCCTTCTCCTTCTTCTCCTTTTCACCATACTTCTCCTCATCCTTCTCCTTCTCCTCCTTTTCAACATACTTCTTCATCCTTCTTCTTCTTCTTCTATTCCTCCACGTCCTCCTTCTCTTTCTCCTCGATCTCCTCCTATTTATCTTTCTCCTCCTCCTCCTTCCCTGTCTCCTTCTCCTTCTTCTTCTATTTCTTCGTCTCCTCCCACTTCTTCTTTTTCTTCTCCTTCTCCTCCTCTCCCTCCTCCTCCTCCTCCTCCTCCTTCTCTTTCTCTTGCTTCTTTTTCTTCTTCTTCTTCTTCTTCTTGTCTTTCTCCTTCTACTTCTTCTTCTTTTTCTTCTTCTTTTTCTTCTTCTTCTTCTTCTTCTTCTTTTCCTTCTTCTTCTCCTCCTTCATCTACCTCTTCTACATCTTTCCCTTTTATTTCTTCATCACTCGTTTTACTCCTGAAATTATTCTTATTTCTCTTGTTCCGATTCCTGTCGATACAGAATTTTTCAAAAAGAATGTTATTTTATGTCTTCGGAGACCTAAAATAAACAAATTACAAGAAAGTAAACATGCAAAAGAAAATCAATTTACATGCACAATATACTTAAAGAGAAGATTTGTTATTTAAAGCGCAAATACAAGTTGAATTTTTTTACAGACGATAATGTAAATAAATACTGCTGCAACTTTTAATTTATTTTTCTCATTTCAAAACCATTCTACATTTTTTTATTTCTCAACTTATAAAAAAGTAGCACAAGTCAATACATTTGAAAAAGAGCGACAAATAAATGTTTTTTTTACATGAATCATGTATAATGGAGTATTCTCAACGCGCACAAGAACACCCTTAATATCAAATTGAATGAATTTATTAAAATGAACACTCTTATCAAACTTTTCCATCAAATTTTCCACGATTAAATCATTTGATAAAAGAATTTCTTTCTGATATTATTTTCTCCACTTCATATAGGTATACCACAAATACTTTTGTACGTAAATTTGAATTTTTTTGGATTGAAACCTAGAAGAGTCTCATCCGTTATTTTCTTCTTCATATCATTACACGACAATACCGAGTTTAAAATTAATTGAAGAGAATAACAATAATATGCACCCTATTCAGAATTCTTTTATGTTTAATTATATTCTTTACAATAGAATAAGATTGAAATTCTTTTCTTCTTATTCTTCTCCTCCTCCCCTTCTTCTCCTGCTCCTCCTCCTCCTTATCCTCCACTTCTCCTACCTCTCCTGCTCCTGCTCCTCCGCTTCTCCCACTCCTCCTCCTCCTACTCCTCCTCCTGCTCCTACTCCTCCTGCTCCTACTCCTCCTTCTCCTCCTTCTCTTTCTCCTCCTTCTCATGCTTCTGCTCCTGCCCCTCCTACTCCTCCTCCTCCTCCGGCTGCTCCTCCTCCTGCTGCTTCTCCTGCTTCTCCTCCTCCTACTCTTTCTCCTACTCCTACTTCTTTACTCTTTCTTCTACTCCTACTCCTCCTACTCCTCCTTCTCCTCTTTCTACTCCTCCTCCCCTCCTCCTCCTCCCCCTCCTCCCCTCCTCCTCCCCTCCTCCTCCCCCTCCTCCCCTCCTCTCCTCCCCTTATCCTCCTCCTCCCCTCCTTCTTCTCCTCCCCTCCTCCTCCTCCTACTTCTACTCCCCTATTGCTCCTCCTCCTCCTCCTACCACTACTCATCCTCCTACTTCTCCTCCTCCTACTCCTCATCCTCCTACTTCGCCTCCTCCTCCTTCTCCTCCTTCTCCTTCTCCTTCTCCTCCTCCACCTCCTCATTCTCCGTTTCCTCCTCCTTTTTATTCACCTTCTTCTTCTTCTTCTCCTTTGCTTCCTCATTCTTCTCCTCCTCCGATTTGGAGAAGGAGGAGATGAATATTTATCAGAAATTTAAATCTATCTACGTAAATATTAAATAATTTATTTCTGTCGTACTCAGAAAATAAAGTCGACAGTTTTTGCGTCACCTTGTACTTCACTACGGAATGATACAATACAACACAATAAGTACATTAGCAACACCTTCTGACCTGTTTAATCGGATTGTGGTAGTTAACAATTATCATGTTACTCAATATTGGGGTCACTTTAAAAACTAACTATCTCCTCTGTAACCGTTATAATACAATACGGGTATAATATACTTATTTTAAATTGACGGTATCTACAAAGTAACCCATTGATACAGTTTCAAAACTAAACCAAAAGAAATATTAAATATAATCGAAAATATATTACATTTATTTTGTATGTTGATGTAAATGTTCTTCCTATCGGACTCAAATCACGTTTTCATCCCTAATTTTTTAACTTTGCAAAAAAACTGATAAACTATCTGTACGCAAAGCATCTGAATTTTTACTTAAGGTTTAAAATAGAGTACTACTCTAAAAAAATAAATAATGTTTTTATACCTACCAAATGGGTCATAGTTCTAAAATTTACTTCTTTTATTTTAAATATTTGAGCTTTGGTTGTACAGGCGCATGCTAAAAAATTCCTACTGGATAAAGTAACCAACGAGACAATCTTCCAAGGAATAGAAACAGAAAAGGAACTTGTTTACACCCAGGGCGGCCTGAGATAAAAAGCAAACATAAAAAAAGCTAACTATGCGGCCGCGGGTGGTGCCGTGCAGAAAGAGCATCACCGCCGTCCGTGACCAGCGGTGAAAGGAGTTCTCAAAATTTAAACTTATAAAACGTACGTGCGGATAAACTAATATCCTCTGCAAATTAAATTTGTAGTTGTAATCTCGGAAATTCATCCTCACACAGGAAAGATACATCCAAGAAAGTTCAATTATTAAAAGTTCTTTTAGTAAAAATACCCCTTCTGGTAATATAAAACAGAAAAGGTTGCCATCGGATTATGGGGCAATCAACTAAGAGAATCAATAGACGAGTCGGAGCGCTGGAAGACCCTCAAACAAATTCTAGAACCGCATAGTTTCATAAACTTTACAACAATAAACATAAAACTAGAAAGAAACCCAACAGGGTATATTCGGACAAGGACAGGCTCGCAAGGTCGGAACGCCTAAAAAATATCTGGGTGAAAAGGAAAAAAACAAGAATAAAACAACTTACACGCTTCGGGAATAAGAAGAACGGATTACAGAATGGACTGGCCCAGAAATTGGACTAAAGCAATCCAATTGAGGCCGTAAAATCAAAAAAAAAACGTACTTAATATCAACTTTAAGCCAAGAGCACATGAGTGGACTTTCAAACCTTCGTTATTAAAAAGAAACAGATTGAAAAGAAATGGAAACAAATCTATTACTACACGAGTTTTCAAAATTGAAAGTCAGAAAATGTCTTCTTAATTTTTAAAGTGTTCTAGTAAACGTGATTAATTCTATATAATATAATTTTAAAAAGGTTTACCTCTGACATATGGCAAAAACCATTAGTGATTTCTGTATCTACTCTTTAAGAGGAATCGAATGACACTATTTTTTTGTTGCCGAATTCCGACTTTGACTTCTCGGCTTCCGGTTCTGAGCCAGTTCCTGTTGAAACCGAAACTTCAACCCAATCCAAACCCACTAACTTTTTGTGTAAATTACGAATCCAAAAACCGTTCGTTGCTATCTCTTGTAGTTTCTGACTTTGATTTATTGACTTCCGGTTTTGGCTACTTCTGATCGGAACGAACTTCAAATGTAATTTTGACCCACTAACTTTTTGTGTAGATTACGAATCTAAAAAACAGTTTGTTGCTATCTCTTATAGTTTCTGACTTTGATTTATTGACTTCCGGTTTTGGGCTACTTCTGATCGGAACGAACTTCAAATTAATTTCGACCCACTAACTTTTTGTGTAGATTACGAATCCAAAAAACAGTTTGTTGCTATCTCTTGTAGATTCTGACATCTGGGTGTAACGGACGGACGGACAGAAGACAAAGGTAAAATATAGATGACAATAATTTTAAAAATTGCAATCAAAAACAATAATAACAGTGTTTATTATTTTAAAAAATGTTTAATTATTGATTTAAATAACGTCTGGGTAAAACAGGCCAAATTTAGAACATAAAGTTACTTCATTGTATTCACACATCCTACATATTTTGAAGCATATTACGTGAATATAGAAGAGTAAAAAACATTTCCAGGTGTAACTGAAACAGAACCAGACAAGGAATGAGAAAACACAAAAACAAAAACGACTTTTTTAAATTTTTAATTTGAACACTACCCTCTAACTTTTATAAATTTTTTACACGATATTTCTCTGTAGAATATTTCACTGAATAAACCGGCCATAAAAAGCAACAGTACCTTTCTCTACATTTTGTAAATTTGTACCGCTACTTTTGTTTTATTACTTTTTGTTTTTTTTTGTGCAACTGTTATTTAAAAATTGAATTTCTTCTTTCTGTTATAACTTATTTAGTTTTAAATTAACACTGAGATAATTTTTGACAGCTTCATAATAAGTATAGTTGATAAAAATCCATTAAAAAATTTAAGTTTTATTTTTGGATTGATTTTTTAAGTAACGTCCAATGATATAAATATTGATAAAAATGATAAATATTATAAATATAAATATTATAATAAAAAATGATAAATATTATTCACCCTACAAATAGTTTTAAAGGAAACCTTAAATGTACATGTGACTGTATATTTTAAAAATCTGATGTGAAACACTCACTCAACTTTCTCTTGCTAATTTAGAATTGACAAAATGTAAATTTGACCCACAATTTGGTCTAGAGGTAAAATCGTCGCCGCGAGTCAGCTGTTTAAAAAACTGATTTTCGGAGACGAAGGTTCCTGGTTCAAGTCCTAGTTTTGTAGTGAGAGTATCCACTTTTATTCAGATTTTAGTACTATATAGTGGTTACCGGTGTACTTTGATGGTTGGGGATTCAATTTATTTATTTATTATTGCTAAAAACAAGTACAATGAATCTTATCCTATCTTATTTCCTAATACCCGCATAGGTCGAGCCTGTGCGCGGGTATGAGTTGGTTTATTTTATTTATTCTATTACAATAATAACTTTTTATATCTATACTAAATTTACATAAAAGAAAAGAAACAAAAATTTACAAAAATATATACAATAAAATTTCCTAACGTAAATATACAAAAAAGATAATAAGATAGAAAATAAATTTTAAAAAATAAAATGTCATGTAATGGCAAAGGATGAAGCAGACTTTTGATGACAATGTTAACAAAAACTTTTTAGCTGACACAAGAGGAAGAGCTATTAGTTTGAATACATAGAACTAATTAAATCCACAGACTGCCCTCTCCCTAAATTAATCACCCAGTTGGTTACTTTTCTTTTGTATATTTGACGAGTTACATCAGTATTTCGGATAGCCTCTGGTAAATTAAGATATGTGATTGAGGCTATATAATGTGCTGTAGTGCTGTTAATAGTTTTATGCAATCTAGGGGCTTCATATCCGATACGGGTTACAGCTCTGGTATGATAATTATGAGTTATTTTCTGTAGTACAGAAATTTTATTAGATCTTATGTACAGTAATAAGTTCCTTATGTAAAGTTGCCGAATGTCAAGTACCCGAAATCTACCGTATAATAAATAAGAAGGGAATTTTGTGTCTCAATTTATAGCGCTTTTGATCACAGCTTTCTGATTCAATTAACTACAACTTCTAAGGAATGGTCAGCCTGGATCTGTACAAGACTACACATCATATACACATTATCACATCATCTTCATCTCATTAAGCAATGGGGTTGCTTATTGTTCTGAACTGAACAGATCACAACGTACATATTATATTAAGGATTAAAAAACCGTAAAATAATGTGTTCATTATTTTCCTAACAATCAATTTTCCTAACAAGGGTGGAAAATATATGCTTTTCAGAGGACCTGGCGTCCTGATAAATATACTTTCCCACTCAGTGATGAAAGTAATGCTAAACCACCTCACTCCTCGTTTTACTTAGTAAAAGCTCTATATCTTTATAGAGGTTCAAAAGGCTGGTGACCTAAACAACAACAGTTCTACTATTGCTGGTGTCGCCCTGAATACGTTATCTTCTCATAGCTGTTAACTATAATTTACATTATACAAGGTAGAGAAGATTAACCTATCCAACTATGACTAAAAGCCATGTCCTAGGCTAGGCATTTAATTTTTTTATTCAAACACACAGTACAAATCAGATGTAATACAAGATTAGGGCTTCAAAAGCAAATTGTTAAATACACTACAAGGTAAACATACAGGTGAGTTGTTATTACTTGCACTCAATCTGTTAGCTCCAGGACTACAAAAATAGTTCTGTTTCTAATCATATGGTCAGCCAATTATATGACTGAACCAATTAAAAACAGAAGAGGTAGAGGTGTAAAAGACACTAGTCAGAGTTATCTCGTCTGAGAATAGTAGATTTCATTAGACAACCAGACCCTGTTGTGAATGAAGTTAAGGTGTCATATGCCGGGTGGAAAATGTGTGCTTTTCGGAAGGCCCGGCATGCTGATAAGCATACTTTTCACCTCAATGAGGAAGGCACTGGTAAACCACTTCACTCCTCGGTTTACTTAGTAAAACCTCTAAAGGTTCAAACCAGCCTTTCGGCTGATGACCTTAACAACAGCACAACAAAATAAACATAAATAATAAATCTAAATTAACTAAACAAAATAGGTCTGTGAAACTCCATATGGTACGAAAAACTTTACGAGAATTTCCTCTACCCGAGTTTCATAATCGCAGGGAACAGATTGTCATCTGCCGATTGCAATTGGGCACTTATTTATATCACACCAACACCTGCTCACAAAATCTACGCCGACAGTGTGCCCTTTCTGCGACAAAAAAGCAACGGTTTCTCATATCGTTTCAGAATGTAGAGAACTTCAAGGCGCCCGTACACTTCTTGGTATTTCTGAAATTTTTCACAACAATGTTAGGTGTAAAGACAGTGGTGACTAAGTTTTAAAATTTCTACGCTATATTGCTGTTAAAGACAAAATCTAATAAGCCTACTAATTTTTCCTTTTTATGTTTTAATTTATGAAATTGTTGTTTTTTTTTTAGTATAATTCCTATTGTGGTCGCTAATAACCATTAGCAGTTGATGCGACCTTTATAAATAAATAAAACAAAAATAGGTCTTTTAAACCATGCTATTTAATAAATGTTTTCAATATTAAATTTTAGTATTGTCCGGTAACATCACAGATTTCGTGGATTCGGTGAAGCGGACCATCACTGAATCCTGGCAGGCTGAGTTTACTGACAATCGTGGTAGTAAGCTGAGAGGGATAAAGGATAAGGGATATTATTAACTCGTGACCAACACCGTTGTGGCATAATCGAAAGGGATGAAGTTTATAATCGCGCGACTTTGGATTGGGCGTACGAAATTTACCCATGGATATATCACGGACTATGGTGTTTCCCAGTTTAACAGATATAATTGTCAGATTAATAATAAAACATGTATTGGTAGATTGTATCTGCTACGCTGCATTGCGTAGCCTATTCAAATTACATAAACAAATTCGAGAGGTTCTCGACGAAAATAAATCCGTATTAGATGTGTCCCTTTCGTTCCTTAGATTTATTTGGTTGTACAAAATAATATCTAATAATACGAGGTGTGGTTATTAAATAACAAGACTGACGTTGTAAAAAAATTTATTTTTATTTTATACATAATCACTTATTCTCACCTTCAATATACACTCCTTCTCTATCCCTGCAACGCTCCATGCGAATTTTCCATTGTTGGAAACAGCGCTGGAAGTCATCTTCTAACAGCTCTTTCAGGACACGTGCCGCTTTCTGTTTACAGCTTCCACAGACTCAAATCTTGTCCCTTTTAATGTAGATTTCACCTAAGGGAACAGGTAGAAGTCACATGGAGCAAAATCTGGTGAATAAGGTGGATGTTCTAACACTGAGATGCTGTACTTGGCTAGGAACCTCTTGACAGATAACGCGAAATGAGCTGGCGCATTGTCTTGGTGGAGAACCCATGATTTATCCTTCCACATTTCGGGGCGTTTTTTCCTTACTATTTGACGTAGTTTAGAAAGTACCTGAAGGTAGTAATATTGATTAATAGTTTGACCTTCAGGAACCCAGTGAAGGTACACAATCCCATGGATATAAAAAAAAAATCATTATTGCTTTAAATTTGACTTCCTCATTCGAGCTTTTTTGGCTTTCGGTGAAGTTTGGCTCTTCCAGTGCATGGATTTGCGCTTTGTTTCCCAATGATAAGTAAAAAACCACGTTTCATCACACGTTATTATCGTTTCCGAAAAATTTTTGGTCATTATCAATCGCGTACAAAGTGTCAGTATAAACATTTTTGCAAGTTTCATTTCAAAAATTTTTGAGCGGCACGTATCCTAAAGGAGCTGACAGAAATGACTTCCAGCACTGTTTACAATAATGGAAAATTCGCATGGAGCGTTGTAGGGATAGAGAAGGAGTTTATATTGAAGGTGATAATAAGTTATTATGTATAAAATAGAAATAAAAATTTTTACAACGACAGTCTTGTTATTTAATAGCCACACCTCGTATGTTTACTTCTGCCCATTACAGGCAGATGGATTTTTTAATTATTTGCACCGATCTGCTAGATTCAGGGATTCAAAAAACTTTTGTTTCTTATCACATTGTCACCAATTATATGACTGAAGCATTTAAGAAAAGAAGAGGTAGAGATGTAAAAGACACTAGAGTTATCTCCTTTGAGAGTAATGAATTTCATTATAGAGCCAGACCCTGCGCTAAATAAAGTGAAGGTGTCATTTGCAGGGTGTAAAGTGGGTGCTTTTCAGAGGCCTTGGCATGCTGACAAGCATACTTTTCCACTCAGTAAAGAAGGCAATTGTAAACCAACTCACTCCTCGTTTTACTTAGTAAATTAATTAGAGGTTCAAATCAGCCTTTCGGCTGATGACGTAAACAACAAACACAAATGATGCAAAATACTAATCAACCTCTATTCGACTTAAAAAATACGTAAATCACTAATTGACGCTAAACGAAGCCCCGTAGAAATTTTTTTGAAATAAAAATTGTAGTTTCCTTTTTCGGAATGTTTCCCTATAACTAAGGGCCTCAGACAGGGTTGCTGTATGTCCCCAACTCTCTTCAAGATATATATTAATGAAGTATTAAAAGAGTGGCAAAATAAATGCTCTAGGATGGGGGTAAAAATTGAAGAAAGATTTCTCTACACACTTCTGTTTGCAGATGATCAGGTTGTTATAGCAGGAGATGAGTTTGACATCCAGTATTTGATGAGAAAGTTGACAGAAACCTTTGAAAAATGGGGTTTGAAAATAAATTATGACAAAACCAAATATTTGGTAGCTGGAGGAGACGCGGTAGCTGAAAAAGACGTGAAAGATCTGGTTGTCGATGATAAAATAATTACAGGATGTGAGGAAGTGAAATACCTGGGAGTAGTTCTTTCAAGAAAAGGAAATAGTGAGCAAGAAATGACAGAGCGTATCACAAATGCCAGAAAAGTCATTAGTCAATTTAACCCACTGCTTTGGTCAGAAACTCTCAGTCTAAGGACTAAAAGAATGATGAACGATGCCATCCTTAGAAGTGTTCTGATGTATGGCGCAGAAGTATGGGAGTTAACAAAAAGAAATAAAGATAGACTGAATGCAGTGGAAACGGACTTCCTGAGACGCAGCTGCAGGGTATCTAGGATAGGGCACATAAGAAATGAAGAAATAAGAAGAAGAATGAATCAACAGGAGTCAGTTGTTGAAGCAATAGAAAGTCGCCAACTGTTATGGTATGGACATGTAAAAAGAATGTCAGAAGCTAGATGGCCCAAGTTCATAATGGAATGGACACCTCAAGAAAGGAGGAATAGGGGGCGCCCTCCTAGAAAATGGGAGCAAGACATTCAAAACGCCATGAATTTGAGGCAACTGACTCCTGAAGATGCACTGGATAGGGGCAAATGGAGGTTGGGATGCGAGAAACGGCCTGATAATGCTGTAAGAAACCTCGCTTAAGTAAGTAGTAAGTTTCCTTTATCTCCTATATGCACTTTGATTATATACATTTTATCGTGAAATTACAGAAACACTAAGGCCGCAATTTTTTAAAATCCTATTTAGATTTTGATGAACAAAATACAGAAAATCAGTAATCAACGCTAAACTAATGTTTAGGTCAACAGCAGAAAGGCTGGTTTGAACCTCTAGAGGTTTTACTAAGTAAAAACGAAGAGTGATGTGGTTTACCCTTTCCTTCCTCACTGAGTTGAAAAAGTATGCTTATCAGCATGCCAGGCCTCCCGAAATGCACCCACTTTACACCCTGCAAATGACACCTTCACTTCATTCACCATAGGGTCTGGCTGCATGGTGAAATTCATTTCTCTCAGAGCAGATAACTCTTACTAGTGTCTTTAACACCTCTACCTCTTCTGTTCTTCAATAGTTCAGTCATATAATTGGCTGACTATGTGATAAAAAAACAGCAATATTTTTGGTAGCCCTGGAACCAACAGATCAAGTGCAATTAATTTAACACTCCACCTGCCCGTTATGAGCATGCTAAATTAATGTAAAAAAATGTTTGAAATAAAAGTTGTTGGTTTTTTTAATTTCATACAACTGTAATTACATAAACTTTTGCTCTAAAATGCATAAAGGCATTAAGGCCGTAATCGTAAAAATCTACTTTTTACCCCAAAAGCACAGATCCCCAAAAAATTTCAGCAGACATAAGTTACCTCTATTACATTATCTAGTAAAGCATAAGAAGTGTAGTAAATGAGGGGCTTTTTGAAAAATCTAAAGAGCAATTTTTGGGAAAATTGTAAGAGTGAAAAAATTGCACGAAAAAATTACTACTTCCGATTTTGATTAAAATATTCGTATCTTGTCCCTAAGTGTACCTAATTTAAGTTCCAAATTTTAACTTCTTACAATATTCATGAGATATTTTATTCACACACAGTCATGCAGACTGACAGACACACACACACTCACACACACACACACGCGCGCGCAGACCAATCGCTAAAATCAAAAAATCTACATGAAGACAATCATTTCCTTCTTTATATGTTCAGATACTGCCCATAACAAACAGGTGGAGAGTCAAATTATTTACTCTCAATCTGTTCATTGCTGGGCTAAAATAAATAGTTCTGTTTCTTATCACATGGTCAGCCAATTAAATGACTGAATAATTAAGAACAGAAGAGGTAGAGGTGTAAAAGACACTAATCAGAGTTATCTCCTCTGAAAGTAATGGATTTCATTATACAGCCAGACCCTGTGGTGAATGAAGTGAAGGTGTCATTTGCAGAGTGGAAAATATGTGCTTTTCAGAGGGCCCGGCATGCTGATAAGCATACTTTTATATTCAGTGAGGAAGGCAATGGTAAACCACCTCACTCCTCCTTTTACTTAGTAAAACCTCTACAGGTTCAAACCAGCTTTTCAGCTGATGACCTAAACAACAACATGTTCAGATAGGGCTAAAGAAAATTTAAAAATCTGGTGTGAAAAACTCACACAACTTTATCTTGCCAATGTAAATAATTTACAATATAACCTAACATAAGTAAAAAAACATTAGAAATAAACAAACAAACCTCAATAAACATAACCTAATATTATCGTAAGTGAAAGACGAAAAATGTAAGTCAATCTCAGTTTGGCTTTAAAAAATGGAAAATCACTCTTTCACGCTAAACTAGGCTCTGTAGAAAAAAATGCGCAAATAAAAGTTATAGAGCTTTTAATTTCCTATAAATTTGATTTTACACTTTTGTCGTAAAATGCATACTAAGGCTGAAATCTTAAAAAATCCAGTTTTTACACATTTTCGTGGAAAAAAACAGAAAATCGCTTATTACCGCTAAACCATCAAAGTACACCGGTAACCACTGTCTAGCATTCAAATCTGTATAAAAGTAACTACCTAGTAAAGATAGTTTGAATGGACAGATTTGAATGCCAGACAGTGGTTACCGGTGTACTTTGATGGTTGGGGTTCAATTAACCATACTCTCTCAGGAATGGTCGGCCTGAGTCTGTACAAGACTACAGCTCATTTACACGTCATACATCATCCTCATCTCATCGGGTCATGGGGTTGCTTATTGTTCTGAATTGAACAGATTGCAACGTACACATATTAGGAATTTAAAAAAATAAATAAATAAAATATAAATTACCGATAAACTAATCACAGTACAAAAAAATGTTTGAATTAAAAGTTTTAGGGTTTTAAATTCTCTACATCTTTTATTATATATTTTTGTGCTAAAATGCATATTAAAGCCGCAATCTTAAAAAAATGATTTTTTTACGAGAAAATAACCTCCCCAAGAATTTCAGCAAACATTTCGCTTACCCTATCTTATAGAGCATAAAAAAATTAGTAAATGAGCCGATTTTAAAAAAAATCTTAGGAGCCGTTTTTGAGAAACTTGTAAAAAATTGAAAAATTACATGAATAAACTACTACTTCCGGTCGGCCGATTTTGATAAAAATGTTCGTGTTGAGTCCGGTAGTAGTATCCAACTTAGTTTCAAATTTCAAGTTCGTACGATGTTCCGTCTTGAGATATTCTGTTCACACAAAACACACACACAGACCAATCGCTAAAAACATGTTTTTTGGGTTCAGTGTGTCTGAAAACGTGTAGATCCGGTGAAACTTGATTTCGAAAAATCGACATGAAAACAATACTTTCCTTCCTATTCCATACAGGCAAGAGAAAGTAAAAATAATTAAAAACCAACACTCAGTTTTTTAATAATTTATTTACCTATAATATTGGATACAAGAAAATGTAAATAATTTGTAAATAAAATACAAATAACAATATAATTAACAAGTAATTAAACAATAAATATTTGTACAATTAATAAACAGAATAACAATATTAATATGATAAAATTAACAAACAAATAATGAATAAACAAAAATTAATATTGACTAGTTATATATGATTGGTTTAACCGTTATCAGACATTATTAATACTGCACTTCGTTAATACGGTATACTGTGCATTTTATTGAAAATTATACGGTAACTTTTAGTAAATACATAAAAACATCTATCAATAAAATTATATTAGTTAATTAATTAACAATGAATATTTGTTTTAAAACAATTTAGAATATTTATTAAATTTATTAATTACATTACAATCGTTTTTGTTTTACTAAATTTTTATTCATTGATGGACTTTATTGTTACGAAAATGTATTTAAATTAAATTAAACTAGTATTGAATTTTATCACAATCCTATAAATTTTTACTTATTTTTGAAGCGGTCAAAATAATATATTAACTAATTTAAGATTTTGAATTTAATCTAATATTTTTTATTTATAGGCTAGTTATTTTCTGAAGTCAACAGTGTACAATGTTTTTATCTCTTTACTAACTTCCTTATTTCTGTAATGATAAATAGTTTAAACAAATAATATGTTGGCTTAAGGGGATCAGATCCTCGTATTTTCCTCCATACTAACATGAGGGATATTTTTTCAGCCTGTGGTAGGGATAATTGACTGAATTTTTTTACACAGATTTATTGGATTTTGATACACATTTTAACAAGAAGGTTTCTCAAATTAACTTTAAGTTTATCAGAAAAAAGTTATTTGGTATAGTTACTTAAGTCACGAGTTTGCCCTTGTTTGCAACGAGGGGTAAAGGGGGAAAGCATCAAAACGCATGCGCGCTGGCTTTTATTTCAGTGCAACAAACATAACAACTTATACTATACCGAGAGCATATGCAGTACATCGCGGAACCCTTTGTACTTTAACTGTACAGATATACCTGTTTGTTACCGTAAACAGAAATGTTAGTTTCCCAAAAACGTGGGAAGACTATTCACAGTGTTGAATGAAATCTATTATGCAGTGTAATAAATTGCTGTGAGTTGAAGCTAAACAAAAATGCCTTTCCCTGCCTCTTAACAAAATCCATGAGCGAGTGGCTAACTACTAGATGTTTCTTGTTCCACAATTCGAAAAATAAAGAAGGAAATCAAAGACGTGAAGAAGCTATTATTCAACAGTTTTGTTGATATCTGGTAAAGAAGGAAGCGGTTAGGTAGAGATACTACTGAGACTGGTAGTGAAGACGCCGGTGACAGCTATAGTAAAGAAGGCAATTCATTCGCAGAAAATTTTGTTCCAATGGAATAAGGTAGCTTGTAATTACAGTAAATCAAACATTTCTAGTCATGTAAACAAGCTATAGGCAATATTACAGATCACATTTTCTTATAAGATTTGTGAAGAAAACATTTTCGGAATAAACCACAGCTTACAAAATATATGTAGGAACTGCACGGTAGTGAAATGTACGAGTAGTGTCTCAATGTTTAGGTTGGCAGCACTGTCAAATTTTCACTTCCTTTCCTCACAGCTCATCCATACGCAAAAGGCAATCTCGTGACTTCAATGCCATGAATTTCCAAAAATTAACCTATTTATTTATTACTGATACAATTAATAATTAAAATTAGTTATTAAACTTTATTAATTAATTACAATTAAATGGATAACAAAACTTCAATTTTATCAATATTTGTTGAACTTCTTTTATTTTATTTATTTATTTTTTATTTATTTATATAAAAGTAACAACCTTTATATGGATTTGAAGCACGGAACCTTCGTCTCCATATATCAGTTAACATAATTATAACGTCAATTACCTTTCATAAATATATTTTTCTTTTATTTATTTAATTATGTAACGTCGCATCAACTGCAACGGTCATTAGCGACAACGTTGGGGTGTGATTGTGGAGGATGAAATGATTTTTGTAACGTATGAAAATATGCCGTGCCTGAGAAGGATATATCTCACTCATAAATATATTTATTATATTTAAATATATAAATATATTTGTTGTTCAGTAAAAAACAGATTGTAGATAAATTCTGTTAATAAAAGTACTAAATGGACAGATTTTGATGTGTTTTAACAAACAACTGTAAAAAATGAATTCAAATAAATATATTTTACGTGAAATTTTGTAGAATTTTTTATTTTGTCTGAAATATACTTTTGCCGTAAGGTGCAACTGTGCTGTAATTTTAGAAAGATCCAAATTTAATGCATTGTTTATGACATAAATATGTCAGTAAACTGCTAAACGTTGGGCGTTGGACAGAATATTTAAAATTAATTTTTTTTTAATTTTCCTCTGTGTCGTGTTGTGAGGTGGCACATGAACTACGGAATGAGAGAACACTGATACCGGGAGGAAATAAACTGAAAAGGAGGAGAGCAAGGGCGCCTGCCTGCCTATAGTTATGCTCAATTCACAAGTTAAAAAGTATGCTCTAGTTAAAAAAACATTGGTTCGTCCTATGTTTAAATGGATTAGAATAACCCTCACAAAAATGGTTCGATAGTAGTTGAAGCATTGTTGTCGGATCGTTTCCCGCACATTCATTCAAGTCGGCAGGAATTTTTAGAAGTCTCCCTAACTAGCCATCTTAAACTCTTTTTTAATAAAAAAAAACCGGAAAAAATACTGTGGATTCCTAATGATGCGTATTTTAGTAGAGCAGACGCCAAATAAGGTTGCCGGTGTAGCTGCGCGAACAGTTCGGATTCAGTCGGTAGATTTAGTGTCTTAGTACCGAACTGCCTATTAAATCACATGTTTTAAACGATGTAAATTATCATCTAATAGCGACGTTAAAAACATTAAATTGTAAACATTGTATACAACACATACCAAGACTAATGTTTCCAGATCAGCTGATATTTATAACGTTGCAAGAGTGACGTGACTCTGATCGCAGCTGGTACAGCACTGACCCCCACCACTCGCTGAAGCAACAGAGCGCGCCATTACCAAAATAAACCTTCTGCGCACTTCAGAAAACCGGCAAGCTTATTTGGCGTCCACTTTACTACATAAATATTATTATTGTGTTCTGATCTTTAAGTTAGTTGCGCGCCCACAAAGTTAGGCAACCAAAATTTTCAGACTTTATTTTGCTTTTGACGACGAATAACGTTTTTTTGAAATCGACGTTATTTTTTATTATTTCGTTATAAAATACAGAATTTAAGCTTCAATTTCATATATTATTTTTCATGGGTTACAGATGAAAAAAATAGTTATTTGGCTTTAAAATGTGATTACAATGTAAGGTTTACTCCGTAACTTACCCAATACGTGATCCATTCGTGCGCGCTCTGTTGGTCTAGAATTCTTACTCCAAAAATCTACAGTAAAATCTCTCTATTGCGGAAATCTCTCTTTAGCGGCATTATTTGCCGGCCCCGGCCCTTTCGTATATTATGGTAATATATTTAACTCTCTTTATAGCGGCACAAAAACCTCTCTAAAGCGGCTAAATAATATCTTCAGGATATGGATTTAGACGCCTATGTAAGGGCAGACAATGACTTAGCCACTTCAGCAGATATTGGTGATGATGCAATAATCGAAAATGTCTTAGCCCAAAACAACGAAGAAGAAAGTGAAGATGACGATAAAATGACAGAAATAGTGCTCCTTCAAGTAAACAGGCACTAGGCGCTATTCATATTGTTTCCACGTACTGTCATTGACAATGTAGATGAAAATTTACAAAAAGTTTTTAAACATTGAAAATATAAGATTGAAGGAATGTTTTACGAATTGAAAACCAAACAAACAAAAATTACAAATTATTTTACGAAATTGTTTCCTTAATAACAAAAAAGTATGTATTTATATAATGTATCATGTGTATAATATAATGTTATATAATGTAACGTGGTCGCTAATGACCTCGTAGTCGATGCGACCTTAAATAAATAATAAAAGAAAGAAAGAAAGAAGAAAAAAGTATATACTGTACTGTTTTTTTGTGTGTGCGTGTGTGTTTGTGTATCCTGTTTTATGAGATTTTAATTGTATGTATGTCTATTACTGTTCAGTGAAAAACGAGTTTTAGTGCTAATTAATTTTAGGCTATCTATTACTATATGTACTGTATGAATGATTATTGAAAAAATTCAATATGAAAAGTGAAATTCTATTATTCAAAATAGTGACACAACATCTAATAAAACCAGCTGTTTTTATCCAGATTTCCTGTTAATAACCTGCATTTTAGGTAAGCAATTTAAAAATTTCACTGTATTGAAGTAATCTACTGTATTAAACATTTGTCATAAAGTAATCTATTCAGTAGTTTTTCAAAGTAAACTTATTGCATGCACCATTTACATATGTATATAAGTTTTTAGTACAGAAAAATTAGTAGGTACTCCAACTTCCCTCCCACAATTAATTACTCGCTCTCTCTACAACGGAACTCTCTTTATAGCGGTGGAACCTCATGGTCCCTTCAATTTCGCTATACAGAGATTTTACTGTATTTTTAGAAATGACACGAAACGTTCACACTATAATGTGTTGTTTTTGTTTCCAAAATATCGCTGAAACAGGGTTTTATAATATATTGTCCAAAAACACGAATATTCCTGGTTCAAATCCTAGTAAAGTTAGTTACTTTTTTACGGATTTGAATACTAGACAGTGGTTACCGATGTACTTTGATGGTTGGCGTTCAATTAACCATACTCTCTCAGGAATGGTCGGCCTGGGTCTGTACAAGACTACACCTCATTTACACGTCATACACATCATCCTCATCTCATTGGGTCATGGGGTTGCTTATTGTTCTCAATTGAACAGATTGCAACGTACACAAATTAAGAATAAAATAAAAACACGAATATGACATTAGACGTTTGATAGTGCGGAGGGGAGAGAAAGCGCTCCATCGTCGTAGTCGTCATCGGACAATTTTCATGCGGTCTACTTTAGTGGTAAAAATCACGTTAATAACTAAAACTTTAAATCAATTATAAAGTTAAATTATTTTCATTCGCTCCATGCAAAGAAATTTGAATAATCATTTTAAATTATTTGAAAAAGAAACTTCATAGTCATGGTTGCATACAATTAATTTGTTATAATACATTTTGAAAATTTATTTCTTAGTTAAATTTTAATTCTGCACTCTTTTAATATTACCTCGTTAATTGTATGTATTAATATTAAAAATTGGGCAAATTATAATTTGCCCAATTTTAATGATATCTTACAAATATCTCAAACCTAATCTGGTTTAATATAATTTTTAATTCATACTGTTGAGCAACCCAATGTTTTATTCGTTAAGTTTGGAAAAAATTGTTTTAAAATTAAATTTTTTATAAACCATAGTAAAATAAAGTGTGTTGCAAAACACTTTGTAAAACTGATAAGATGCGTGGGAGTTTTGTCTCCGTTCGGTAATTTTTTGGTCATTTCTGGAAATGATGATGAAGATGAACCTGTAACAAAAAAATAATATATTAAAAAATCGATACATAATTATGTTTATTCATATTCGATTATTTTCAATTCAATTTATTACCTAAATTCAATTTTGATCCAAGCAGCTGAAATGAGGTAAGTAGGCCCCCTACCTTCTTTGATACCTAACTATGAGAACTTAATGATAATTAAAGCAGGAAGATTAAGTCATTTTGCCATTTATTTATGAGAGTGGAGAAGTACCATCGGACTTTAAAAAAATATTATGATTCCTATACCAAAAAAGTCAGGAACGGAGGAGTGTGAACATTACAGAACCATCAGCCTAACATGCCATGCATCCAAAATACTGACAAGAATTATTATTTATACAGAATAGAACATCGAGTAGAAATGTTGGACGATGACCAATTTGGATTTAGAAGGAGACTGGGAACTCGAGATGCAATATTGGCTCTGAGAGTGATTATTAAGAAAAGGATAAGGAAAAATAAAACTACTTTTATGGCATTTGTAGATTTAGAGAAAGCATTTGACAATCTGGACTGGAGTAAAATGTTTAAAACTTTGAAAAGGCTATAAGTTAAATACAAAGAAAGGAAAGTTATCTACGGCCTGTATAAGAATCAAACGGCTGTTTTGAGAATTGAGGGGTACGAAAGAGAGGCTGCTATAAGAAAAGGTGTACGACAGGGTTGTTCATTGTCACCACTACTTTTTAACTTGTATATAAAAGAGGCTATAAATGAAGTGAAGAAGAAATTTGACGCTGGAATAAAAATTCAAGGAGAAACAATAAAAATGCTGAGATTTGCCGATGATATAGTAGTATTAGCCGAGACAAAAAAAGAACTAGAGGATATCTTAAATGGAATGGATGAGATCATGAGAAAGGATTACTTCAAGAAAATTAATAAGAACAAAACAAAAGTGTTGTGCAGCAGCAAGAGTGGGTTGGAAGAGATGGGAAATTTAAAAGTAAGCAAGAAAACATACAGTAAGTTGGAGAATTCTGCTATCTAGGGAGTAAAATAACAAAAGATGTAAAAAGCTCAAGTAATATCAAAAGTAGAATTTCTCAAGCTAGAAAAGCCTTTGAAATAAAAAAACAGCTTACTGACTACAAACATTGATTTACAGATTAGGAAAAATTTCTTAAAACATTATTTTTGGAGTGTAGCATTATATGGGAGTGAAACTTGGGTGATAGGGGCTGTAGAAAGGAAGAGGATAGAAGCTTTTGAAATGTGGTGTTATAGGAAAATGTTAAAGATTAGGTGGGTGGACAAGATAAGTAATTTAGAGGTTCGTAGGCGAGTGGATGAAAAAAGAAGTATATAGAAGCATCTTACCAGAAGAAGGGATAGGCTAGTGGGGCATATCTTAAGACATCCAGGTATTGGGCTATCAATAATAAAGGGTAATATTGAGTGAGTAAATTGTTGGGGTGTTACAGGTATGTAGATATGAAATGACTTGCGCAAGGTAGAACAGCTTGGAGAACTGCATCAAAATAGTCGAGAGACTGATGACAAAAAAAAATTAAATTTATGTAAAACTTTTTGTATAGTCGTTACACAGCAGACATCAGCGACTCTAGGAAGAGCACTCTTTCTTTCTCTGTCCCACCTATGCCTTCCATCTTTATTCTTTTACGCAGCAGGTAAGTGCAATGTTGATTCGGGTACCCTATATAGTGTTTGGGATGTTGTACACAAGCTAGATTTTCCTAGATCAAGGATTTAAGTAGAGAAATGCCAGTACTGCTTCAATTTAAAATATTTCATTTTTCTGAAACTGTTTACTAGTGAAATGTTCCAGATGTTTTTGTACTAACGCGCAGAATATTAAAACTGCTATTACCAAAGCCTATCCATCATTTTTATTCCCTTCCGTGCCTACAGCTACTTGCCCGTTACAAAATATTTGCCTCTCTGCATAAACTAAGTGTAATAATTCTCCAATATCGTTAAAATGATTGAAGTATGTAACAAATTTTTAAGCGAGGTTTTACAAAAAAAAAACAATGTTATTCGTCGTCTATAACTCATTATTCAATTTAACAAAAGATAAAATTTGATTTAAAAAATTGCGGAATAAAGGTGAACGAAATTTTTTATAGCGTATTGTACCTTAAACAGGCAGGTGGAGTGTTAATTTTCACTCTATATGCTAGCTAGTTTCCGGGGCTACAAAAAATAGTTCTGTTTCTTATCATATCTACAATTTACTGAAATCATGCAGAAGAAACGAATTTATTTCTTCGGGCATTTACTTCAAATACCGGACAGTCAAGGAACTAAACAACTCATTTCTATAATTAACTCGTGGAAAATCCTCCAAAGTGGTTGGCCAAAATAAAGCAAGATATTCAAGAACTTAACATTGCAGAACCAGATCTTTTATAAAAATCTGAACAAATTAAGTTGCTTAAAGATAAAGACACATGATTCGTCGAAACAACTAGAGCTCCTTTGTCAATTATTATTTGTACAGATAAAATCAGACAGAGCAGATTCCAAAATTTGAAGAATTATTGGGAAAAACGTAAGAATCCTAAAACCAAACCAAGAAGGATTTTTTTTTTATTCAAGTGGTCTAATGAGGCCGTAAAAACAAAACAAATATATTCCTGTATAATAATGGTGATGTTAAAGCCCAACTTAAGCGGCGAAAGAGGGCTTGAGACCACAAGTCGTTAGGCTCACTAAATTCTGATTTACACATTTTTATGACGGAAAACTCATAAACCAGTGCAATACCAAAAAAATTCTTAGAGCCTTTTTTTGTAAAGCATTTAATATTCTACTGTTTTGTTGAAATAATTAATTTAGACAGACGGTTTGGATACTTTTTTAAATAATAACTTAAACGAAGTACACAAATATTTCACCATTTTTCATTATGGCGGAAGAAGCTCAAATCCTAGAGTCGGGGACTTTTTACTTGCTCTTGCCTATATGAATATATAAATAGGATGGAAAATAGTTATTGTTTTCATGTCGATTTTTTGAAATTGAGTTTTCACCGGATCTACACGTTTTCAGACCCCCTGAACCCAAAAAACATGTTTTTAGTGATTGGTCTGTGTGTGTGTGTGTGTCCATCTGTGTGTGTGAACAGAATATCTCAAGAACGGAACATCGTACGAACTTGAAACTTGAAACTTAAGTTAGGTACTACTACCGGACCCGACACGAATAATGATTTGATGAGTCATCGAAATCGGTCAACCGGAAGTAGTAGCTTATTTGCGTTATTTTTCACTTTTTTGCGGTTTTCTCAAAAACGGGTCTACGATGTTTTTAAAAATCGCCTCATTTACTACATTTTTTTGGTGCTCTACAAGAAAGGGTAGGTGTGCTAGGGTAGGTCTGCTGAAATTCTTGGAGAGGCTGTGCTCTCGTAGAAAACAAAGTTTTTTTTAAATGGTGGCTTTAATATGCATTTTAGCGCAAAAATGTATATAATTAAAGTTGTAAAGAATTTTAAAATCTACAGCTTTTATTTCAAACATTTTTTTGTATAAGGCTTAGTTTAGGGGTAATTAGCGATTTTCGGTTTTTTCACGAAAATGTGTAGACATCTATTTTTTTAAGATGTCAGTCTTAGTATGCATTTTACGACAAAAGTGTATAATTAAATTTACAGGAAATTAAAAGATCTACAACTTTTATTTTAATCATTTTCTCTACAGAGCCTAGTTTAGCATGAAAGAGTGATTTTCCGTATATTTAAGCACAACTCAGGTTGATTTTCATTTTGCGTCATTCACCCATGATTAAAATAAGGTTATGTTTTTTAAGGTTAGATTTTTGTTTATTTCTAATGTTTTATAACTAATGTTAGGTTATATTGTTAATTATTTGTATTGGCAAGAGAAAGTTGTGTGAGTGCTTCACACCAGATTTTTTAGGAAGCTGTCAAGAGTGTGTATACCTAATTTTAAAAGTATATAAATTATTTTTATTCAAGACGCTATTTACCCGCTATTTATTTACCCTGGACGCTATTTTTATTTACGCTATTTAGACTATTCAAATTTGATACTATGATTTAAGAGATCTTGAATAACATTTCTGAGTTTTTATTAAATAAAATAATAATAATACATAAATACAGTGTATCTGTAACTAAATATAAAATTAATTAATTGTTTAATAGGGGTGATAAATTACAACTGTTTGATTTAATACGAAATTCCATTTTAAAGTAATCAATACTTTTTAATTAAATATTAGTATTTTTTATTTTTACCAGGTAGATACTTTAATACACCTGGATTTAATTCCGTTATTAATATTGCATTACATGTACTTCCAGTACAGTAATTTACATAGAGAGAATCTGTCTGGATGTTAAAATCATAAATAAATTATAATTTTCACATGTGTAAGTTGTCTGAAATTAAATATTTTTAAAATTATGGGTTTTTAATTTTTTGTTGCACTTTGTATTAAAATTTATGATTTTAAATATTATTGTAATTACAGAGGGTTTATTCACTTTATTTAATATGTTTTCTTCCCCAATATTAAATATTGGTAATGAAAATTATGTTTTTATCAAAATTAACTTTTCACCGGAAATATAAGTTTCCAGGTACGTAGAACCCAAAATACATGTTCTTACCGTGTTAATATGGGTTAATAAGGTTGCATTAGCATAATGTGCTTGCACAACATACGCGAATTCGCTTAATTTTTCAAAAAATGCTTTTTAAATATGAATTAGTTGTGAAAAAAATACTGTGAATGATTTCACTACGAATGAACTACAGACACTATGTCCATTTAAAGTAACAAGTTTAACAGCCTGGTTCTTTGAGATAATCAGTATAAAGTTTAAACAGTTGTGATTGATTTGTCAGTCGGCTTCCAGAACCGGAAGAAAGAGTTCATATTAACCGTGGGATGGCATCATGGATTTCGAACATCGTATTAACATTAATTTTGTTTTAAGTCCCAAAAAAGTGCCATAGAGAAGTTCATGAAATGATAAAATTAGTGTATGGCGATAATATGATAAATCTGAGGACTGTTAACAAGTGGTTTAAGCGATTTAAAAGCAGAAATAATTCTATTGAAGACAAGGAATGGTCGGGATATCCTTCAACCTTAAAAACAGACGAAAACATGCAAAAAGTGGTAAAATTGGTTCGTTAAAACATCCGATTGACCATTCAAGAGCTTACTGAAGAACTGGTCATCTCGTACGTGTCCGAAAAACCACTTTAATCGATAATTTTCAATGAAACGAGCAAGAGCGAAATTCGTCCCCCAACTTTTGACACCTCACTTTTTGATCCAGAGTTTTCGGGTAAAAAAAGATTCCTGACTGTCCACATCCGCCTTACTCTCCAGATTTAGCATCATGCGACTTCTGGCCCTTCCCAAAAATAAAAACTATGCTGAAAGGAAAACATTTTGACACCATTCCCGAAATTGAGAGGGCCTCGACAGAGCAGATAAAGGCCCTTACGAAAGAAACCTACCAGAAATACTTCCAATCATGGAATCAACATTTAGATAAGTGCATTGCTAGCCAAGGAGAGTACTTGGAAGGAAATTAATTCAAATTTGATATAATCTTATTACTTTGTAATAAAATTATTCACCGTATTTTTTTATCACACCTCGTAATACGCTTTTATTCTTATTAAAATACTAACAGCTATTCAGTCTGATTATGACAGTCGATAACCTTCATTCTAGCCTATAACAGGCACGTGATTATTAAAAAATTTTGTGTAACCTGACTTGGTAATTTTAATGAGAGGTATAAAAGTAAACTTTTTTACAAAATTAACCCACCGGGTGAAGTCGGTGGTAAAGTCGTCACCGCGAGTCAGCTGCTCAGTGGTTGATTTTTAGACAAAGGGGTTCCGTGGTTCAAATCCAAGTAAAGGTACTTCTATTCGAATTTGAGTGCGAGAGTGGTTACCAATGTACTTTGATAGTTGAGATTCAATTAACAATACTCTTTTAGACATGTTCGACCTGAGTCTGTATTAAACTACACATCATTTACAAGTTATGCATGTCATCCTCATCTCATTGGGTTATGGGATTTCTTATTGTTCTTAAATTGAACAGAATTCAAAGTACTAACTTTAGGGATTAAAATAAAATACAGAATCTTCTTCTTCGAAACATGTGATTACTAGAAAAAAATTTAGTGTGAAACACTCACACAACTTTCTCTTTCCAATGCAAATAATGAACACTATAACCTAAAATTAATAATAAAACATTAGAAATAAACAAAATAACTAACCTTAAAAACAACCTTATTTTTATCATGAGTGAAAGACCCAAAATGAAAATCAACTTCAGTTTGGCTTAAAAATACGGAAATCACTCTTTCACGCTAAACTAGGCTCTGTAGAGAAAATTCTCTAGATAAAATTTGCAGATCTTTTAATTTCAATAACTTTAATTATCCAATACACTTTTACCTAAATTTACACTTTTGTCGTAAAATGCATACTAAGGCTGAAATCTTTAAAAAATCGATTGTTTAAAAATCTTCGTAAAAAACAGAAAATCGCTAATTACCGCTAAACTAAGCGTTGTACAAAAAAAATGTTTAACATAAAAGTGGTAGGATTTTAAATTTTCTACAACTTTTATCATACAATGCATATTAAAGTCGCAATCTTAAAAAAACAATTTTTTTACGAGAAAACAACCTCTCCAAGAATTTCAGCAGACATTGCGCCTAGCCTATCTTGTAGAGCATAAAAAATGTATTAAATAAGGTGATTTTTAAAAAAAGTAGCAGCCGTTTTTGAGAAAATTGCAAAAAAGTGAAAAATGACACGAATAAACTACTACATACTTCCGGTTGATCGATTTTAATGAAAATGTTCGTGTCGGGTCTGGTAGTAGTATCAAACTTAAGTTTCAAGTTTGTACGATGTTCCGTTCTTTAGATATTCTGTTTACACGCCCACACACAGACCCACAGACCAATCGCTAAATACATGTTTTTTTTAATCAGGGGGTCTGAAAACGTGTAAATCCGGTGAAAACTCGATTTCGGAAAATCGACATGAAAACAATACTTTCCTTCTTATATATTCATGTAGGCAAGAGAAAGTAAAAAACATTAGATAACATATTTTTAAACTGGAGAAATTAAGAAGATAAATTTTCATCTTTTCTTTACCACTTAAACGTTGAATGAATTTTCCAGTATAAAGAACAAGTTTATTTGTTGATAAAGATTTATTTCTTTTATAAACAGATTTTCTTACTGTCGTAAACAGGCTTAATAGCTCTGTTAGTATTTTAATAAGAATGAAAGCATATTACATATTTAAAAAGCATTTATTGAAAAAGTAAGCGAATTCGCGTATGTTATGCAAGCACATTATGCTAATGCAACCTTCCTCTACAAATGGATAATGCTTATTGAAAAACCCTTTTTGTTGACAACTCTTTTTCCTTTTAAAATTTTCTGAGAAATGGAAAACTGAATGTATATGTAATTTAATTCATTTTCAGTATTTAGTTATATAATATTTTTAAAAAGTAAAATAAATATTATGCGTTGAATGGATGAAATTACATATTGTTACTGAATTCATAAATTTTGTATTGTATGAATGTTTACCTTGAATAAATAAAGAACACCTTACAAAAAAACTTACAAAAAGAGAATATCTAAATTCTTATAAAACTCTACTGAACACTACTTGTTCTCTTTTTATTTCTTTTTCTCTAAATCCTGTTTTGAATTTTATAAATTTAAATTTTATGTAAGCTTCGTTTTCTAGCGTACACCAATTTTCATATTTTACGATTGTGCTGATCGATTGATTTTTTACGGTACCTGTAATTTTCTCAATCCGACTATTTTTCTATTAGAACAGGGGTACCCAAAGGATCAATTTTAGTGCCCTTACTATTTTTTATTTTCATCTAGAATATAATCCAAATTCCTCTTACTATATTACTCTTGTAAAACATGGTTGTATGGAATCCAAGATGTTATCGTAAGAAAGAAATATCACGAGTGGTAAGAGGGAAGACAGGCGGTTATAAAGACTCTTAGATGTAAACCGCGGAGAAATTCGTAAAGTTACAAACAAAAGGTGAAAGTCATGGTATATGGTTTAAATGGGCTATATAAACCATTTTTAAACTTTTCATTATTCCTTTCACTTGCCTATATGAAAATATAAAAAGGAAAGTATTGTTTTCATGTGGATTTTTCGAAATCGAGTTCTCACCGGATCTACAAGTTTTTAGATCCCCGAACCCAAAAAACTTGTTTTTAGCGATTGGTGTGTGTGTGTGTGTGTGTGTGTGTGTGTGTGTGTGTGTGTGTGTGTGTGTGTGTACGAACTTGAAACTTGAAACTTAACTTATATAGTACTACTACCGGACCCGACAGGAACATTTTCATCAAAACCGGTCAACCGGAAGCAGTAGTTTAATCGTGTAATTTTTCACTTTTTGCGATTTTTTCAAAAACGGCTCCTGCGATTTTTTTAAAAATCGCCTGGTTTAATAAATTGTTTATGCTTTACAAGATAGGGTAGGCGCCATGTCTGCTAAAATTCTTAAAGAGGGTGTTTTCACGTAAAAAAATTGTTTTTTTAAGATTGCGACTTTAATATGCATTTTAGCGCAAATATGTATATATAATAGAAGTTGTAGAGAATTTAAAATTCTATAACTTTTATTTTAACATTTTTTTGTACAACGCTTAGTTTAGCGGTAATTAGCGATTTTCTTTTTTTCTCACGAAAACGTGTAAAAAATCTATTTTTTTAAGATATCAGCCTTATCATGCATTTCTCGAGATAAGTGTATAATCAAATTTATAGGAAATTAAAAGATCTACAACTTTTTTGTGCATTTTTCTCTACAGAGCCTAGTTAAGCGTGAAAGATTGATTTTTCCGAATTTTTAAGCCAAAATGAGGTTGATTTTCATTTTGCGTCTTTCACTCATGATTAAAATAAGGTTATGCTTTTGAGGTTAGTTTTTTTTTATTTCTAATGTTATATTACTAATGTTAGATTATATTTTTCATTATTTGCACTGATAAGAGAAAGTAATTAATTGTAATTAATTGAAAGTTTATTTATTTGTAAATAAGTTGTTCTAATTTTTTTATATTTTAATAAATAAAATTATATTTTAATAACCGCCTCCGTGGCGTCTACAATACTAAACGTTCCGGGTTCGATTTCCGGTTACGGTCTGGAAATTTTAAAACGTTAAAACCCACAGTTTCAGAACTAAAACTTAACAGTACTCACTAATGCCTTAAAAAATTATAAATTAAATTAAATAATAAAGAATAAAAAATATAATAACTTGCCGTATTTTGAAGCAGGTTTTAGATCATTAATGTCCCTTTTTGAAGCCATATTTCTTGCCTCCTGAATGTCCACCTTTCTTGCCATAATCAGATTTATGTGCATGATGTTCTTCATGACCTTTATGACCTTTATGTCCTTTATGTTCATCTTCATAATGACCTTTATGATGATGTCCTTTTTTACCATAATGATCATCATGATATCCTGATTTATGATGTCCGCCCTTTTTATGGTGTCCAGCCTTTTTACCATGATGTCCATGGAATGCACCATGTTTACTATGATGTCCACCTTTATGAAAATCGTCATAAAATTTATGTTCTTTATGATATTCATCTTTATGAAATTTATTATGATAACCTTTTGTTTTATGACCTTTTTTATGACCACCTTTTTCACCATATTTTGCTGCTTTATGACCTTTTTCACCTTTATGATGATGTCCATATTTTTCTGCTTCATCGTGATGTTTTTTCTTATGACCACCGTGATCACTATAAAATCCTGAATGTTTATCTTTACCATGTTTTCCATGATCACCTTTATCAAAATGATGGTGACTTTTATATCCTTTATCTGATTTTTTACCATGTTTCGAATGATGTTCTGCATGGTGTTTATGACCTCCACCTTTTGAAAATTTATGACCATGGTGTGATGCTGATACAATTTGATCATTATTGATATTTTTATCAGATTTATGATTTAATAAATCATTAATTTCTGATGCATCTCTTTTAGTTCTATCTAAAATTAATTCCTTAACCCTGTCTTTATTATAATTATGATAATTATCTTCATTATCACTACTGTATAACATAGAATTTACTACATTTTTACACAAGACACTACTTTTATGATTAGCGTTATATATTAACGCTATTGTTAATACATAAACTGTTAAACTAATCGCTTCTCCGGCCATTACTAAACTAACAGTTTTAATTCGATAAATTACAATTTATAACCAAACTATAAAATACGTTATTCTGATTCGTGATACCGATGGTGTGGAACAATAAATATTCTGGACATACTAATCAATGGCTCGTTACTACGTCGACTCATTCAATTGAACGCTACTTCACGCTTTCCTCATTTTGCACTTCTTATTCCACTGTTTTATTATTTTTATTTTCTCTATCTTAATCATATATATCATCACCGCAATATCTTAAATTCGGATAAATATTATCTATGAATATTCTGTTATGCATCATCTACAATATATTTTTGTTTCAAATTATAAACAATACAAAATGTAACACGATATAAACAATTGTTTTATAAAAATATAAATTGTTTTAAAATTTGTTTTAAAAATTGTTTATTTTCTCTTGAATTTATTTTATCTTCACTGTCTTGAATTATAACGGTGTCGTCGGCAAACATGAGTAAGTTGAGGGAAACGCCTTGTCCAATATTTACACCTGTGTCAACCTTTTGTAATAATACGTAATATACGTAATATAAGTTTGTCGTAATAATACGCAATATTTTTCAAAGTAAATAACTTAATAATTTGAATTAAAGTAAACTTTAATTGTTCTGGCCATGATGTTGTAAAGTTTTGAATTTTCACGATTCGATTTTTACACCTATGCTTTCAAGATTTTTTTTTAAATAACTTAACATTATTTGCAATCAGTTTTTTTAAAAATAAACTATGAACAAATCTTTTGAATTTACAAATCACAAGTTGAGGCCTCATTACCCTGAGTACCTCTCATTATATCAATTATTCATATGTTAAAAGAGAAAATTACTATGTACAAAGATATTTACATTTTACAATATGGTATACTTTTCACTTAATTTTATGTACATTTAAACTCTTTCAGACAAGTCTAAAACATGGTAATGTTTCAGGCGCCTAACTTCTTCTGCATTGTTTAGAAGGTATGGCTAATTCGTTTTCAAGATTTTGAATAGTAAATAATGTAAAATAATGTAAAAAGTAAATAAAGCAAAATGAAATTACTCAATAATTTACATTTTTAAGTGGTTTTAACACATGCTTATTTTTTGATTAGTTTTTACAACTTCAGTCACTTTTTATTTTCTCTTGATATGAGTACATAGGGAAGTAAAGTACTGTATGGTTTTCATATCGATTTTTTGAAATCGAGTATTCACCGGAAATATACGTTTCAGCCCCTTGAACACAAAAAACATGTTTTTAGCGATTGGTTTGCGTGTGAACAAAATATCTCAAGAACGAAATAGCGTACGAAGTTGAAAATTTAAATTTAAATTATGTACCACTAGAGTACTCGATATGAAACTTTTTTTATCAAAATGGTCAACCGGAAGCAGTGGTTTATTCGTGTAATTTTCTCAAAAATGACGATTTTTTGTAAATCGCCTCATTTACTACATTTTCTGTATTAAACTTAACTTATAGTATTTTATTGAAGAGCAGCCTCTAAGGTCAGTTCTAACAATGAATCTACGGAGTGGGAATTCTGTATCGCGACTTGAGTCGATTTAAAGAGTCCCAATCCAATTACAATATGAAGTTATAGTTTGGGTTGATGCATTTTGTACGACTTTGGAAACTTTAAAGGGAGTCGGGAGTCTCACAAAAAATTTTATTTTTCGGTTTTTTACATTTCATAATATTTTAAAATCTTATGATGAATTTGTTGTATTATTTACTATTGTTATACGACGTACCTTTCAATTTTTAATGATTTTTTTTTCCTGCAAATAGACTTTTCTCCAGTACATATTGGTGATATTGTCGATTTGTTTGCTGTAACTTTGGTTAGAATTAAGCTAGCGTGATGATTTTTGTTTCAAATTGTTTAGAACCCTATAGTGTCCCAGTAGTTATTAAGACAGTCACAGAATTTTGTGAGTGCGGGCACAACTACGACCTTACCTGTTTCAATACTATTGGCTGACACTACTTCCTTTAGTGACTGATGGCCCCTTTTGACCAGGTTCCGTCGAATCCTGCAGATAAATTTCTATTTCCCTTGACACAATCAATCATTTTTCAAGCACAGCTCAACAGCTTGCTTCATACTCTATGAAGCAAGTTTGCTAATACAATATTAGTGATTATGAAGCTGGAATGCACTAATGTAAGTTAAATTTTTCAGTTTTTTGTTATTTCCTAAAAATTCATTTTTTAGCACAAAGAAACATTTTCTCATCAACCGCTCGACCAATTTTGATGAAAATTTTAGGGTAGTTAACCTTCATAAGGATGCATAGTTTCTACAATTAATATGTACATAAAAAATATCTTCAATATTATTTTACAGCTATAAATGTTTCAAAATTTCATAGGTCTGCAAAGTGAGCCGAATTTTATTTTTTATTTTTGTTAAAAATCAAAATATTACAAAACTGTTTTATTTAAAATGTATATAAAAGCATAAAAAAGTTGTAAGAAATAAAGCATAATGTTTTAAGCATTACAAGCTGAGACAATGTTCCTTAACTAAGTATGGTGAAGTATAGGACTCCCGTGTCCCTTTAGCGAACATGCTAAAAATTTAAGGATAAGTTTTAGGAAGGTTTCAACCCACCCTCTTCGGCCTCTGTTTCAAAAACTTGGTTTTCTTATACTGTAAGTAATATTTATAGGAAAATAGTATTTCTCTACACCGATAAGTAAAAAGACAAAAATATTGTTTTTTCGGGCAATTAAGGAATTAATTTAGAGCAAAATTAAGGAAAATTCAGTCATCGGAAATGAATTTTTTAAGGTCAGTAAAGGGCTGTACAAGAGTGGATAGATTAAACAATGAAGATGTGCGTAAGGAATTGAACATCTTCAAGTTGGAAGACCGAATAATACAAAACAGGCAGAGATGGCTGGCACATTTGGAAAGAATGCCTGATGGGCGTATACCTAAGGAAGTATGGAGGTATAGGCCGGTTGGCCGAAGCGGTATTGGAAGGCCCAGGAAAAGATGGTAGCTGTCCTTAAAAAAATTTCAAAAAAAATTTTGAGACCGGAACAGGCGATTCGCCTAAATCCTGTAGGGAAGAAGAAGAAGAAGAAGAAGAAGAAGGGCATAATTATTGCACAAGAAAAGTTGAGGCTAGATTGGAAATGGAGATAATACGTTAGTTGTTCAAAGGGTGTTTGATTAGGCTATATTGCACCAATTTTTTTTAACTCTTTGACTCCTGATTTATGTAAATTCAAATTTATGTAAATGTTATCATTAATTCGTAAATATAGACTTTAAACGTATTTGATTTATCTGGGAGTTGGTTGAACTCCATCCATGGATCGGTTGGGTTAGGATTGGCCAGTCAATTATTAATTAAGTAATAATTAATGTAGTAATTTATTTCATAATTTAAAAAATTGTGTAATATAGGATTATTAAGAATAATATAAATAAGAACATTAATTGGTAATCTGTTAATTTATATAAGCTATTTACAAAATTTTTAATAAATTAATAATGATTATTATTATTTCTTCACTTTCTTTTCTTAACACAGGCTATGCCTTGTTTAGGAAAGTTATTTCTGTTCATTTAATTAATAAACTTGTATATATTGTAATAAATATAATGGAAATAAATCAATTAACTTAATAGGAACTTGTATGAACCTAGAAGACATTGAAGGAGTCCTCATCCCGTTAATAGAAGATTAAAAACAAATAGTTATCATAAAATTAAAATTTATCACTTAAAATAGTTATTTAAATTCTGAAATTTATTTTTCTTATAAAATTATGATCGTAGAAAAAATGAATAAAAAAGTATGAAAAATATTTTCTTATCTCTAGAACAAACAAATCTTATAAATTACACAAAGAAAAAGAAAATCACTGTCCGGAAAAAATGAATGAATATTAAAATCAGCCAATCAAATGTAAAGATATACTAGAAAATAAAAGAATAAAAACTAATTAAATCTTAATTAATTAAAATAGTTTATTAGAATCTTTATTATCTTTAAGTTAATTTTTAAATATTTAAAATTTTTTTTTTTACTACTGCTTACAAACTTCAGTAAATAATAGCAGTTATTTAATAAAAAATTCTTAATTAAATAATGTACGGAAGTTACAAGTTTTTTAATAATATAAAGTTAAATATAACTGATTATATTGATTAATACTTCCGGTTTTTCTTATAATTTAACTTATTGTGTTTTAAATTAATTTTTTCCATGAAAGATTGATTTGTTTTACTTTTGAAAATCAAATTGGTGAATAATTTTTGAAAGTAATATAATTATTATAAATTAAAAAATAAATAACATAATTATCTGCATGAATTTAACTTAAATTATGTTAACGTGAACGATAAAAAGGTAATGTATAATTTTCTTCATATGAAAAACCTATTAATACCGTATACCTGGTGGTAGCCATGACTATCACCTTTTAAAGTATTTTTTACTTTTTCTTGCCTGTATGAAAATATAGGAAGGAAAAAATTGTTTTCATGTCGATTTTTCGAAATCGAGTTCTCACCGAATATACACGTTTTAAGATCCCCTGAACCCAAAAAATATGTTTTTAGCGATTGTTCTGTGCGCGCGCGCGCGCGCGCGCGTGTGTGTGTGTGTGTGTAAATAAAATATCTCAAGAACGGAACATCGTACGAAGTTGAAACTTGAAACTTAAGTTAGATACTACTAAAGGACCCGATACGAACATTTTTATCAAATTTGGTCAACCGGAAGTAGTAGTTTATTTGGGACATTTTTCACTTTTTTGTGATTTCCTCAAAAACGGCTTCTACGATTTTTTAAAACCGCCTTATTTACTACTACATTTTTATGCTGTACATGATAGGATAGGTGCCATATCTGGTGAAATTCTTGGGGAG